>OX104024.1:81974027-82708858 GCA_944470205.2 Schistosoma margrebowiei | reverse complement strand
ATAGTGATATTACTGACTACTGTATACCGTAGTATGAGTGTATAAGTGCATGTCATCGACACTTGCTTCGACGTTGGTTCCTCGAGTTTCGACAGTCACGTGACCTCGACCTTTCCATCTCAAGGTCACTTGCCACGACATTGACAGCTCGAGAGCTCCTGATCACGTGAAGCAAAATCCCCATCTCAAGGTCACTGTGCTCCACCATGATTGTCGGCTGCCGTTGGCCACGTGACACGCACGGCCTTGTCCAGCTCAAGGTGATTTGCTTCGAACGGACCATGCCGATCGTGATACTACTGACAGATGTATTCAGTAGTGTGGAGTGTACGTTGGTGAGAGAAATGAAAGACAATATAATCAGTGTATACGAGTTTGTTGGCTAGTTGGTAGATAAGCAGGTAATTGAGTAAAGATGCAAATGATGAAGGAATAGATGAACTAAGGATGGACGAATGTACCAGTTCATTCGAGTTGAGCATGTCGATCGTGATATTACTGACTACTGTATTCCGTAGTATGAGTGTATAAGTGCATGTCATCGACACTTGCTTCGACGTTGGTTCCTCGAGTTTCGACAGTCACGTGACCTCGACCTTTCCATCTCAAGGTCACTTGCCACGACATTGACAGCTCGAGAGCTCCTGGTCACGTGAAGCAAAATCCCCATCTCAAGGTCACTGTGCTCCACCATGATTGTCGGCTGCCGTTGGCCACGTGACACGCACGGCCTTGTCCATCTCAAGGTCATTTGCTTCGATTGGACCATGTCGATCGTGATACTACTGACAGATGTATTCAGTAGTGTGGAGTGTACGTTGGTGAGAGAAATGAAAGACAATATAATCAGTGTATACGAGTTTGTTGGCTAGTTGGTAGATAAGCAGGTAATTGAGTAAAGATGCAAATGATGAAGGAATAGATGAAGTAAGGATGGACGAATGTGCCAGTTCATTCGAGTTGAGCATGTCGATCGTGATACTACTGACAGATGTATTCAGTAGTGTGGAGTGTACGTTGATGAGACGATTGAAATAAAATAAAATGACTGTATACTAGTTTGTTGGTTAGTTGGTAGATAAGCAGGTAATTGAGTAAAGGTGCAAATGATGAAGGAATAGATGAAATAAGGATGGACGAATGTGCCAGTTCATTCGAGTTGAGCATGTCGAACCTGATACTACTGACAGATGTATTCAGTAGTGTGGAGTGTACGTTGATGAGACGATTGAAATACAATAAAATGACTGTATACTAGTTTGTTGGTTAGTTGGTAGATAAGCAGGTAATTGAGTAAAGATGCAAATGGTGAAGGAATTGATGAAGTAAGGATGGACGAATGTACCAGTTCATTCGAGTTGAGCATGTCGATCGTGATATTACTGACTACTGTATACCGTAGTATGAGTGTATAAGTGCATGTCATCGACACTTGCTTCGACGTTGGTTCCTCGAGTTTCGACTGTTACTAGTCGTCGACCTTTCCATCTCAAGGTCACTTGCCACGACATTGACAGCTCGAGAGCTCCTGGTCACGTGAAGCAAAATTACCATCTCAAGGTCACTGTGCTCCACCATGATTGTCGGCTGCCGTTGGCCACGTGACACGCACGGCCTTGTCCAGCTCAAGGTCATTTGTTTCGAACGGACCATGCCGATCGTGATACTACTGACAGATGTATTCAGTAGTGTGGAGTGTACGTTGGTGAGAGAAATGAAAGACAATATAATCAGTGTATACGAGTTTGTTGGCTAGTTGGTAGATAAGCAGGTAATTGAGTAAAGATGCAAATGATGAAGGAATAGATGAAGTAAGGATGGACGAATGTACCAGTTCATTCGAGTTGAGCATGTCGATCGTGATATTACTGACTACTGCATTCCGTAGTATGAGTGTATAGATGCATGTCATCGACACTTGCTTCGACGTTGGTTCCTCCAGTTTCGACAGCCACGTGACTTCGACGTTTCCACCTCAAGGTCACTTGCCACGACTTTGATATCTCGAGAGCTCCTGGTCACGTGACTCCAAATTCCCATCTCAAGGTCACTGTGCTCCACCATGATTGTCGGCTGCCGTTGGCCATGTGACACGCACGGCCTTGTCCATCTCATGGTCATTTGATTCGATTGGACCATGTCGATCGTGATACTACTGACAGATGTATTCAGTAGTGTGGAGTGTACGTTGGTGAGAGAAATGAAAGACAATATAATCAGTGTATACGAGTTTGTTGGCTAGTTGGTAGATAAGCAGGTAATTGAGTAAAGATGCAAATGATGAAGGAATAGATGAAGTAAGGATGGACGAATGTGCCAGTTCATTCGAGTTGAGCATGTCGATCGTGATACTACTGACAGATGTATTCAGTAGTGTGGAGTGTACGTTGATGAGACGATTGAAATACAATAAAATGACTGTATACTAGTTTGTTGGTTAGTTGGTAGATAAGCAGGTAATTGAGTAAAGGTGCAAATGATGAAGGAATAGATGAACTAAGGATGGACGAATGTACCAGTTCATTCGAGTTGAGCATGTCCATCGTGATATTACTGACTACTGTATACCGTAGTATGAGTGTATAGGTGCATGTCATCGACACTTGCTTCGATGTTGGTTCCTCGAGTTTCGACAGCCACGTGACTTCGACGTTTCCACCTCAAGGTCACTTGCCACGACTTTGATATCTCGAGAGCTCCTGGTCACGTGACTCCAAATTCCCATCTCAAGGTTACTGTGCTCCACCATGATTGTCGGCTGCCGTTGGCCACGTGACACGCACGGCCTTGTCCATCTCAAGGTCATTTGCTTCGATTGGACCATGTCGATCGTGATACTACTGACAGATGTATTCAGTAGTGTGGAGTGTACGTTGGTGAGAGAAATGAAAGACAATATAATCAGTGTATACGAGTTTGTTGGCTAGTTGGTAGATAAGCAGGTAATTGAGTAAAGATGCAAATGATGAAGGAATAGATGAAGTAAGGATGGACGAATGTGCCAGTTCATTCGAGTTGAGCATGTCGATCGTGATATTACTGACTACTGTATACCGTAGTATGAGTGTATAAGTGCATGTCATCGACACTTGCTTCGACGTTGGTTCCTCGAGTTTCGACAGTCACGTGACCTCGACCTTTCCATCTCAAGGTCACTTGCCACGACATTGACAGCTCGAGAGCTCCTGGTCACGTGAAGCAAAATCCCCATCTCAAAGTCACTGTGCTCCACCATGATTGTCGGCTGCCGTTGGCCACGTGACACGCACGGCCTTGTCCAGCTCAAGGTCATTTGCTTCGATTGGACCATGTCGATCGTGATACTACTGACAGATGTATTCAGTAGTGTGGAGTGTACGTTGGTGAGAGAAATGAAAGACAATATAATCAGTGTATACGAGTTTGTTGGCTAGTTGGTAGATAAGCAGGTAATTGAGTAAAGATGCAAATGATGAAGGAATAGATGAAGTAAGGATGGACGAATGTGCCAGTTCATTCGAGTTGAGCATGTCGATCCTGATACTACTGACAGATGTATTCAGTAGTGTGGAGTGTACGTTGATGAGACGATTGAAATAAAATAAAATGACTGTATACTAGTTTGTTGGTTAGTTGGTAGATAAGCAGGTAATTGAGTAAAGGTGCAAATGATGAAGGAATAGATGAAATAAGGATGGACGAATGTGCCAGTTCATTCGAGTTGAGCATGTCGATCCTGATACTACTGACAGATGTATTCAGTAGTGTGGAGTGTACGTTGATGAGACGATTGAAATACAATAAAATGACTGTATACTAGTTTGTTGGCTAGTTGGTAGATAAGCAGGTAATTGAGTAAAGATGCAAATGATGAAGGAATAGATGAAATAAGGATGGACGAATGTGCCAGTTCATTCGAGTTGAGCATGTCGATCGTGATATTACTGACTACTGTATACCGTAGTATGAGTGTATAAGTGCATGTCATCGACACTTGCTTCGACGTTGGTTCCTCGAGTTTCGACAGTCACGTGACCTCGACCTTTCCATCTCAAGGTCACTTGCCACGACATTGACAGCTCGAGAGCTCCTGGTCACGTGAAACAAAATCCCCATCTCAAGGTCACTGTGCTCCACCATGATTGTCGGCTGCCGTTGGCCACGTGACACGCACGGCCTTGTCCATCTCAAGGTCATTTGCTTCGATTGGACCATGTCGATCGTGATACTACTGACAGATGTATTCAGTAGTGTAGAGTGTACGTTGGTGAGAGAAATGAAAGACAATATAATCAGTGTATACGAGTTTGTTGGCTAGTTGGTAGATAAGCAGGTAATTGAGTAAAGATGCAAATGGTGAAGGAATAGATGAAGTAAGGATGGACGAATGTACCAGTTCATTCGAGTTGAGCATGTCGATCGTGATATTACTGACTACTGTATACCGTAGTATGAGTGTATAAGTGCATGTCATCGACACTTGCTTCGACGTTGGTTCCTCGAGTTTCGACAGTCACGTGACCTCGACCTTTCCATCTCAAGGTCACTTGCCACGACATTGACAGCTCGAGAGCTCCTGGTCACGTGAAGCAAAATCCCCATCTCAAGGTCACTGTGCTCCACCATGATTGTCGGCTGCCGTTGGCCACGTGACACGCACGGCCTTGTCCAGCTCAAGGTCATTTGCTTCGAACGGACCATGCCGATCGCGATACTACTGACAGATGTATTCAGTAGTGTGGAGTGTACGTTGGTGAGAGAAATGAAAGACAATATAATCAGTGTATACGAGTTTGTTGGCTAGTTGGTAGATAAGCAGGTAATTGAGTAAAGATGCAAATGGTGAAGGAATAGATGAAGTAAGGATGGACGAATGTGCCAGTTCATTCGAGTTGAGCATGTCGATCGTGATACTACTGACAGATGTATTCAGTAGTGTGGAGTGTACGTTGATGAGACGATTGAAATAAAATAAAATGACTGTATACTAGTTTGTTGGTTAGTTGGTAGATAAGCAGGTAATTGAGTAAAGGTGCAAATGATGAAGGAATAGATGAAATAAGGATGGACGAATGTGCCAGTTCATTCGAGTTGAGCATGTCGAACCTGATACTACTGACAGATGTATTCAGTAGTGTGGAGTGTACGTTGATGAGACGATTGAAATACAATAAAATGACTGTATACTAGTTTGTTGGTTAGTTGGTAGATAAGCAGGTAATTGAGTAAAGATGCAAATGATGAAGGAATAGATGAAGTAAGGATGGACGAATGTGCCAGTTCATTCGAGTTGAGCATGTCGATCGTGATATTACTGACTACTGTATACCGTAGTATGAGTGTATAAGTGCATGTCATCGACACTTGCTTCGACGTTGGTTCCTCGAGTTTCGACTTTTACGAGACGTCGACCTTTCCATCTCAAGGTCACTTGCCACGACATTGACAGCTCGAGAGCTCCTGGTCACGTGAAGCAAAATTACCATCTCAAGGTCACTGTGCTCCACCATGATTGTCGGCTGCCGTTGGCCACGTGACACGCACGGCCTTGTCCAGCTCAAGGTCATTTGCTTCGATTGGACCATGTCGATCGTGATACTACTGACAGATGTATTCAGTAGTGTGGAGTGTACGTTGGTGAGAGAAATGAAAGACAATATAATCAGTGTATACGAGTTTGTTGGCTAGTTGGTAGATAAGCAGGTAATTGAGTAAAGATGCAAATGATGAAGGAATAGATGAAGTAAGGATGGACGAATGTACCAGTTCATTCGAGTTGAGCATGTCGATCGTGATATTACTGACTACTGTATACCGTAGTATGAGTGTATAGGTGCATGTCATCGACACTTGCTTCGACGTTGGTTCCTCGAGTTTCGACAGCCACGTGACTTCGACGTTTCCACCTCAAGGTCACTTGCCACGACTTTGATATCTCGAGAGCTCCTGGTCACGTGATTCCAAATTCCCATCTCAAGGTCACTGTGCTCCACCATGATTGTCGGCTGCCGTTGGCCATGTGACACGCACGGCCTTGTCCATCTCATGGTCATTTGATTCGATTGGACCATGTCGATCGTGATACTACTGACAGATGTATTCAGTAGTGTGGAGTGTACGTTGGTGAGAGAAATGAAAGACAATATAATCAGTGTATACGAGTTTGTTGGCTAGTTGGTAGATAAGCAGGTAATTGAGTAAAGATGCAAATGATGAAGGAATAGATGAACTAAGGATGGACGAATGTACCAGTTCATTCGAGTTGAGCATGTCGATCGTGATATTACTGACTACTGTATACCGTAGTATGAGTGTATAGGTGCATGTCATCGACACTTGCTTCGACGTTGGTTCCTCGAGTTTCGACAGCCACGTGACTTCGACGTTTCCACCTCAAGGTCACTTGCCACGACTTTGATATCTCGAGAGCTCCTGGTCACGTGACTCCAAATTCCCATCTCAAGGTCACTGTGCTCCACCATGATTGTCGGCTGCCGTTGGCCATGTGACACGCACGGCCTTGTCCATCTCATGGTCATTTGATTCGATTGGACAATGTCGATCGTGATACTACTGACAGATGTATTCAGTAGTGTGGAGTGTACGTTGGTGAGAGAAATGAAAGACAATATAATCAGTGTATACGAGTTTGTTGGCTAGTTGGTAGATAAGCAGGTAATTGAGTAAAGATGCAAATGATGAAGGAATAGATGAAGTAAGGATGGACGAATGTGCCAGTTCATTCGAGTTGAGCATGTCGATCGTGATACTACTGACAGATGTATTCAGTAGTGTGGAGTGTACGTTGATGAGACGATTGAAATACAATAAAATGACTGTATACTAGTTTGTTGGTTAGTTGGTAGATAAGCAGGTAATTGAGTAAAGGTGCAAATGATGAAGGAATAGATGAACTAAGGATGGACGAATGTACCAGTTCATTCGAGTTGAGCATGTCGATCGTGATATTACTGACTACTGTATAACGTAGTATGAGTGTATAGGTGCATGTCATCGACACTTGCTTCGATGTTGGTTCCTCGAGTTTCGACAGCCACGTGACTTCGACGTTTCCACCTCAAGGTCACTTGCCACGACTTTGATATCTCGAGAGCTCCTGGTCACGTGACTCCAAATTCCCATCTCAAGGTCACTGTGCTCCACCATGATTGTCGGCTGCCGTTGGCCATGTGACACGCACGGCCTTGTCCATCTCATGGTCATTTGATTCGATTGGACAATGTCGATCGTGATACTACTGACAGATGTATTCAGTAGTGTGGAGTGTACGTTGGTGAGAGAAATGAAAGACAATATAATCAGTGTATACGAGTTTGTTGGCTAGTTGGTAGATAAGCAGGTAATTGAGTAAAGATGCAAATGATGAAGGAATAGATGAAGTAAGGATGGACGAATGTGCCAGTTCATTCGAGTTGAGCATGTCGATCGTGATACTACTGACAGATGTATTCAGTAGTGTGGAGTGTACGTTGATGAGACGATTGAAATACAATAAAATGACTGTATACTAGTTTGTTGGTTAGTTGGTAGATAAGCAGGTAATTGAGTAAAGGTGCAAATGATGAAGGAATAGATGAACTAAGGATGGACGAATGTACCAGTTCATTCGAGTTGAGCATGTCGATCGTGATATTACTGACTACTGCATTCCGTAGTATGAGTGTATAGGTGCATGTCATCGACACTTGCTTCGACGTTGGTTCCTCCAGTTTCGACAGCCACGTGACTTCGACGTTTCCACCTCAAGGTCACTTGCCACGACTTTGATATCTCGAGAGCTCCTGGTCACGTGACTCCAAATTCCCATCTCAAGGTCACTGTGCTCCACCATGATTGTCGGCTGCCGTTGGCCATGTGACACGCACGGCCTTGTCCATCTCATGGTCATTTGATTCGATTGGACCATGTCGATCGTGATACTACTGACAGATGTATTCAGTAGTGTGGAGTGTACGTTGGTGAGAGAAATGAAAGACAATATAATCAGTGTATACGAGTTTGTTGGCTAGTTGGTAGATAAGCAGGTAATTGAGTAAAGATGCAAATGATGAAGGAATAGATGAAGTAAGGATGGACGAATGTGCCAGTTCATTCGAGTTGAGCATGTCGATCGTGATACTACTGACAGATGTATTCAGTAGTGTGGAGTGTACGTTGATGAGACGATTGAAATACAATAAAATGACTGTATACTAGTTTGTTGGTTAGTTGGTAGATAAGCAGGTAATTGAGTAAAGGTGCAAATGATGAAGGAATAGATGAAGTAAGGATGGACGAATGTGCCAGTTCATTCGAGTTGAGCATGTCGATCGTGATATTACTGACTACTGTATACCGTAGTATGAGTGTATAGGTGCATGTCATCGACACTTGCTTCGATGTTGGTTCCTCGAGTTTCGACAGTCACGTGACCTCGACGTTTCCATCTCAAGGTCACTTGCCACGACCTTGCCATCTCGAGAGCTCCTGGTCACGTGAATCCAAATTCCCATCTTAAGGTCACTGTGCTCCACCATGATTGTCGGCTGCCGTTGGCCACGTGACACGCACGGCCTTGTCCAGCTCAAGGTCATTTGCTTCGATTGGACCATGTCGATCGTGATACTACTGACAGATGTATTCAGTAGTGTGGAGTGTACGTTTGTGAGAGGATTGAAGTAAAATATAATCAGTGTATACGAGTTTGTTGGCTAGTTGGTAGATAAGCAGGTAATTGAGTAAAGATGCAAATGATGAAGGAATAGATGAAGTAAGGATGGACGAATGTACCAGTTCATTCGAGTTGAGCATGTCGATCGTGATATTACTGACTACTGTATACCGTAGTATGAGTGTATAGGTGCATGTCATCGACACTTGCTTCGACGTTGGTTCCTCCAGTTTCGACAGTCACGTGACCTCGACGTTTCCATCTCAAGGTCACTTGCCACGACTTTGATATCTCGAGAGCTCCTGGTCACGTGAATCCAAATTCCCATCTCAAGGTCACTGTGCTCAACCATGATTGTCGGCTGCCGTTGGCCACGTGACACGCACGGCCTTGTCCAGCTCAAGGTCATTTGCTTCGAACGGACCATGTCGATCGTGATACTACTGACAGATGTATTCAGTAGTGTGGAGTGTACGTTGGTGAGAGAAATGAAAGACAATATAATCAGTGTATACGAGTTTGTTGGCTAGTTGGTAGATAAGCAGGTAATTGAGTAAAGATGCAAATGATGAAGGAATAGATGAAGTAAGGATGGACGAATGTGCCAGTTCATTCGAGTTGAGCATGTCGATCGTGATATTACTGACTACTGCATTCCGTAGTATGAGTGTATAGGTGCATGTCATCGACACTTGCTTCGACGTTGGTTCCTCGAGTTTCGACAGTCACGTGACCTCGACGTTTCCATCCCAAGGTCACTTGCCACGACATTGACAGCTCGAGAGCTCCTGGTCACGTGAATCCAAATTCCCATCTCAAGGTCACTGTGCTCCACCATGATTGTCGGCTGCCGTTGGCCACGTGACACGCACGGCCTTGTCCAGCTCAAGGTCATTTGCTTCGAACGGACCATGCCGATCGTGATACTACTGACAGATGTATTCAGTAGTGTGGAGTGTACTTTGGTGAGAGAAATGAAAGACAATATAATCAGTGTATACGAGTTTGTTGGCTAGTTGGTAGATAAGCAGGTAATTGAGTAAAGATGCAAATGATGAAGGAATAGATGAAGTAAGGATGGACGAATGTGCCAGTTCATTCGAGTTGAGCATGTCGATCGTGATACTACTGACAGATGTATTCAGTAGTGTGGAGTGTACGTTGATGAGACGATTGAAATACAATAAAATGACTGTATACTAGTTTGTTGGTTAGTTGGTAGATAAGCAGGTAATTGAGTAAAGGTGCAAATGATGAAGGAATAGATGAAGTAAGGATGGACGAATGTGCCAGTTCATTCGAGTTGAGCATGTCGATCGTGATATTACTGACTACTGTATACCGTAGTATGTGTGTATAGGTGCATGTCATCGACACTTGCTTCGATGTTGGTTCCTCGAGTTTCGACAGTCACGTGACCTCGACGTTTCCATCTCAAGGTCACTTGCCACGACTTTGATATCTGGAGAGCTCCTGGTCACGTGACTCCAAATTCCCATCTCAAGGTCACTGTGCTCCACCATGATTGTCGGCTGCCGTTGGCCATGTGACACGCACGGCCTTGTCCATCTCATGGTCATTTGATTCGATTGGACCATGTCGATCGTGATACTACTGACAGATGTATTCAGTAGTGTGGAGTGTACGTTGGTGAGAGAAATGAAAGACAATAAAATCATTGTATACTAGTTTGTTGGCTAGTTAGTAGATAAGCAGGTAATTGAGTAAAGATGCAAATGATGAAGGAACAGATGAAGTAAGGATGGACGAATGTACCAGTTCATTCGAGTTGAGCACGTCGATCGTGATATTACTGACTACTGTATACCGTAGTATGAGTGTATAGGTGCATGTCATCGACACTTGCTTCGACGTTGGTTCCTCGAGTTTCGACAGTCACGTGACCTCGACGTTTCCATCTCAAGGTCACTTGCCACGACCTTGCCATCTCGAGAGCTCCTGGTCACGTGACTCCATTTGAGTTGGTCATATAGTCATTATAGTTTTTATTTTTCTTACGTCTTCACTAAGTTTCCGTGTTTCTTCGTGAACTGCATCTATGTTGTGTACTTGTTACTAAGTCTTGGCAGCAGACATACTGGTTTGTTCCTCCATTTTATTGTGTTGCTTGTATTGACTAGAATTGTACATTTTTAAGTGTGAATTGAAGCACACCTCCAGAATTCGAAACACTCTGTATTATAAAGCAATCAAATAGTATCTTTTGAATGAATCTGTGCGTGATCTATCCAGACAAGATGGAATAACATTGATTTGTTGCGATTGGTAATGTATTGGGCATCCTTTATGAACTTCTTTATTTATTGTTATTTAAATTTGATTGATTGAACAATTATTGGCTGAATAGCTGAGTGGTCATATTTGTTTAGGTGATAGGGTATATTTAAGTTTATAATGAATTTCAGAACCGTCATTTTACCCAATCACATTGTTTTGTTTTCAACCAGGCAAGGTCGCGTATCTAACCCACCTAGACAGTTATTCTTTAGTCCAAACCGTAGTCTGCATCTAACACTTCCAAGAATTTGTACGTTCATTCAAATGAAGTACCATTCAACTTATTAAAACAAAATTTATGTAGCTGGAAAATTTACGAAGTTATAGAAGATGATTTAACGTCATTCAGATTTTCTCTCAATCGAGTGTTAGCGTTAATTATGCCATTGACTGATGAAATATATATGAGACATTTCTTTTCCTAACTAAACTTTAAACAGCATTAGAATATTGTCAGAGTGGATATCCGTTGAAATTGCAGTAATTTTAACATTTGCATTCATGAGTATTATACTAAACGGCCTTCTGGTGATTTCAGGTTTTTAATGGTGGCCCAGCCCAGATTGATACACGGATTCAAGCATTGTTACATTCAACATATTAGTTTAATTTCACATCACCTGAGAGAAACACTGCATGTTTTACGATATGTAACTCATCCAGTGTATGTAAATCTACCAGAAGTGTGACAAAACAGGAAACACAAAAAGACTTATTGTAGCGACCCAACAACCAATATTCGGTTGGAACAACGGACTGCTGAACCGAAAATTTATTCGATTAGACCAGATTACGTTCCTCTATATAGTTCACAACGCGTTTTTGAGATACTCGTATTATATTATATCAAAACGTCAATACCCTCAAGATTACAGATATTTCATACGGCCCTCTACCGATTGGCACCTACCATTTGACATAAATAAATGATAAATCCATACACATCATATTAAGTGAATATCGAACCAATAATGAAGGTTGTGCAGTAATTCTAAAAGTATTTTATGGAAATTATTCACTTACAAACAGATCACTTAAGTGTAATCCTAGAATGACATAAAAAAATTAGTGACATATTTTCATAATTAGATAACTATAATGAATAAGGGATATGTTGATATGGAGAGCTAATCAGAAGTAGTCTAAGGCGAAGGTAAACCGATGGCATTCAGTAATGACGAGAAAGATATTTTCATTTCATTTTATGTGAAATGGATCAATTACCTAAGCATTAGAGTGTTATATATATGAATGAGTACTGATGATAGTTTTTCTTGATTAAAAAGCAGCAATTGACCCTGTGGTTCGAGAGGTTCTGTGACAGTCTGTCATTGAAAGGCGCACCTCAGAAGTACATAAACCTTGTGAAGGCCTTACACTCGAAAACTACTAATCGAGTCAGAGCTTATGGCGAACTGTCATCTGATTTTGCAGCATAAAGTGCTGGCTGTCAAGGCTGTCAATGCATTGAACTATCTTCAGACAAACTCCTCATTTTAATATGAATATAACATAACTCCATTAAAGTTTGAATTGAGGAACGCTAAATTTGAACTTTACTTCTGAATAATATTCTATTTGTTAAGAAATATGATAGAACGTGTATTGAATAGATCAGTATTGAGGTATGTTGATGATACCTTCATCGTATGCAATAACAAAAACATGCAACAAATCTGCTAAATTTTTTCAACGAAGCCCATCCAAATATCGATTTCACTACGGATTATGGAAGAAAAAAAAAGTTCCATTTTCTCGACATGGCGATAAAATGAAGGGAAGATGATACAGTTCAACTTTGTTTATAAGAAAGACACATAGATTGGGAGTTACCTCAATTTGAATAGCTTTTGTCCAATCAAATACGAAAAAGGCACTGATCAAAACACTGTTTGACAAAACAGAAAGAATAGATACTGCCGATACACTAGAAGAGGAAGTTATGAATGGTAAAAATTGCATTGACAGGAACTTATCCTGCAGCAAAAGTGATTGTCCTGTCCAAAACAACGTGTTCTTTGACATAATCAAAGGTCGACAAGTATACTTTTCATGTTACCACCAACTGTTTATAAAAATTTACATGTATCTTCCCAAACAGTTGCATTGGTTGGACAGAAAGGAGAGCCTACGTAAGATTCAAAAAAACATATTCGGAAAATGTTAACATCAAATTGCCATCGCAAGACATCTCCTTGAGACAGGACACGAAGTGGATAGACTGAAGTCTTTCAAAGTAATTAATAAACAATCAAGCTCAAACATTCTGAAATTTGCCAAAGCAATAACAATCAAACGTCTAAAACCAGATCTATGTATACAAAAATAGACAGTAATAAATCTTTTATTACCCTGGTAACAATACCCCCCCATTTTTATTGATTTATTGCGTAATTATTCCAACTCTTTTTGAAGTTTAAATTACATAAGCGATTGATCTTAATTCATACTTCCTTTATTACCATTAATCTATTTCCATGAGTTCTAATCACTATTTCAATGTTCTGGAACTTTCCGTCTCAACTCTATCGGGATATTTGCTACACCATGATACACATTTATTCATCGTTCATCACCTTCTTATGCATAAATATGTCAATATCTGTAATCATGTTGAATTTTAGATATGTCATGTTGTAAGCAACTGATGAGAACCTAACGAAATCAAACGAATTCATCTATTATTTTGCACCAATCATTGTTATTGCTCTCTTTTGGATAACATACAGTATCTTAGATACAGCATCAAAAATTTGTTTAGATCTTTCTATCACTATGATCATATCTGCATGAACATTTTTATTTGATCAGATGGTAAAGTCAATAAACTGTTCCCACTTACAAGCCAAAATGTTAGCTGATTTAATCATTCAATGACTAGTTCAGTTTTCTATGTATATACATCTATGTGTCTGAATCTTTTCATTACATTCGACTCTTATTTTAGCTGTGTATTCGCTCGTTGTCATTCGACTGCATTTGTATTTCTTCTTGAATACACTTTACGTAATTGTGACATAGAGAAGTGTACTGTACAATGTTAGACTGTAGTCAATAGTTGGTATTGCATTTCTGAAATTCATGCATCTCAGAAAGTCATTTAATAACAGTCATTTAGACCAGTGACATAAGAAACCTTAAGATTTATCTCGAAAATTTTGAACGACAGAATTAATGAAGCGTAAATGAGAATGTAACGCCGATCTCCACAGTACGATCTGAATTCTAAAATCAACGTACTGCTTCTCAACTTTCATTATTCTGATGGATTATAATTATTGTTGTGGATTGATATCATCCTCATTCTCATTACACCTACTTCATCCTGTAAACATTTTTGATTAAAATGTAACTTTACTGACCATAATAATAAACTATGACATTTTACGTAAAATCGATATTGTGGTGTGAATGGAGTAAGTCTGTTCTATTTTATGAAATGACAGCATTTGTTTATTGTTGTGGTTTCTCTCTGTCTACTTTTCTCCTTCGCCTATACATCGATATATTCCTTTTCATAAACACGTCTTATGAAAATGCAATCAATACGTTGACAGTTCCACTGAGACAGGAGATTTAATCAGTAGTCCGTTTCTATGAATTGAGCTATAGCTAAAATACAATGTGATACATAGATATATTTCTGTTACCAGTGTTTGACCAGCTGCAATGTTACCGTACAATTATGTAGATCTATGATGCACAGTTGAACAATATACAAATACAGGTATCCAAGCGAATGAAAAGTCATGAAGATTGGACCTCAGAGTTTTATGAATACCACAACAGTGATTGGTTTCAATTGATTTTCCTTAAGAGAAGTAGTAATCTTCTATAACATCAGAATTCTAATCATTTTGTCAGTCACATGAACAGATTATTACGAAGCGAAATATTTCATTCCAACTCAGATTTATATTACACCCACTAAACAGAATAGAGTATAGACAATACCATATGATCTCATTATGAGATGGAATGAGGTGATAATTGACAACAAAGTATGATCATTAGTGTTTTTATAAATAAAAGAGGTCAACAGAAATATGTTTGCTAAGAAAAACCACACGTTGTTTACACTGAGATTGAAGAAGGAGTACTCAATTTTACTTTGAAAATGTTATCGGATGTAAGAGAAATGATGATAGAACATGGTGTGTTGTTGTATTCAATGCGGTGAATTGGACAGAATTCCCGAATTATTATATCATATTCCTAAATGCACACAGTTCAGAGGTGTTTGTTTCATTAGCAAGAGTGACATATATAAGAAGATCAGTGTGTGCTGCTTCGATCTTCGGTAGACTCAACAAAGCTGGTCTATTCAAGAGTTGCTGGAAGTATTCCACCCATCTATTCCTCTGATGTTCAATCTCATTGATTGACTTGAATACTTTGTTCTTTACCGGTCACCCTGGTTTACTATATTTTCCTGCCAGTTTCTTTGTCGTTTCGTATAGTTGTTTCATGTTTCTTGCAGCTACGGCTTCATCTACTCTCGTTGCTGGGTGCTCCACGTACGCTTGCTTGTTGGCTGTAATGCTCCTCTTCGCTTGCTATTTTGCTTCCGTTTATTCAGATCGGTCATTGATTTCCTATGTTATTGTTCGGCTGTTGTTGATTGGTTTCTCCCTGTTTCTTTTGATCTTGATCTGTCTGATTCTATGCAGTGTGATCCGGTGAGACCCGTGTAGCTTCGTAAATGCATTTGTCGAGTGATGTTGTGATGCCTATAATCAATTTGTTGAATGCACACAGATTTACAAATTTCTCTCCATCTTCATTTCTTACTCCTGAGAGATGCACATCGTGTTCTACGCTATGCAACTCATCCAGTGTATGTAAATCTACCAGGAGTGTGAGATAACAGGAATCACAAAACGACTTATTCTTATCATAAAACATGAAGTTAGTTGAACAATACAACTGAGATAGTCGATGATTGAAGTGTTTATTCATGGTTGAAGCAAGACCATTTATGAATTGACAACCAGAACATTTGCTTTCACTTCATCTTCTTTTTAGCAAAGTAGTAATTATATGTTAAATGAGAATTTCACTCATCTTTGATGTCAGTCAAATAAACAAACAACATTCATATGACACCCACGATACACAATAGAGAATACCATATTATCTTTTGATTAATGAGATAGACTGAGGTGATCAATGATGAACAAAGTATAATCATAAACAAGAAAGAGGTCAACACAAATATGTTTTTGTTCATTAGACAAACACGTTGTTTACACTGAGATGGAAGAAGGAGCAATCAATTTTACTTTGAAAATGTTATCGGATGTAAAGAGAAATGATGATAGAACGTGGTGTTATGTTAGATTCAGTGCGATGAATCAGATAGAATTCGCAATTGTCTTCGCAAATCTTATTCCTCACTGCATACGATATACAGGTTTGTGGTGTTTGTTCAATTTAATGATCCTATTGTGCTTGGAAACTGTCCGATTGCGATATCCGAACACATATTATTATTATTCTTTATCAGGAAAGATGACTGGTGACTAGCGATGGAATCCATGATTCGCTTTTCTCCTTATTTGTGAATCATCAGCTGCATATACCTACATCCCATAATTGATGTTACCTCTGTGACTCGAACCCAGTATCATTCGGTTCAAGCAGCATTGTCTTATTCATTTAGTTTGATTTGTGTCTTGAGTAATCGAAATCTACACAGATTGAATATTGTGATATTTTGCTATTCACTCATCATTTAATAATCTGATTTAGTCAACAATATGTTGAATGATAATTCGATTCCCGGAAAATTGTATCATTCAGAGAGTACTGGTTCTATGCATCTAATGTGATTCAGGAGAGTAATTATTTTACCAAAGTCACATTATTCTATAACTTTCCTCATTCTAATAATTCTTAACTGAAATTAATCTGCTTCTAATTGCCTGCAGACTTCAATATTGTAGAGATTCACGAATTGATCTGGAAGATTTCTTTATAGGTTCATAGTGGCATTCATGATCTGGATGCTTTCGAAAATGGTCATTCGATCTACCACAAAATGGTAAATATTTAACTATAAAGTGAAGATGAACATAAAGTTCGGCTTCAGTCACTTCTGTTGTATTATCACTACTATTAATATTATTATATTGATAAAAACCTTACTAAAACTCATTCTGACCTTCATTAACTGGCTTGGCTTATTTACAAATCACATCATCTTCAAGTAGTTCTACAGAAACAGATGAGAATGATTATCAGTTTTCACATATAACATTGGTAATTTTATTTTTGCCTGCCTACCCTTTATTTGTGCAAAAATAGATTTAAACTATTTATCAAGCAAAGAAACTCGACAACGACTTCACATAGAAATAAAGTGTACTAATACATAAAATTAGCTAGATAAGAGACTAGTTGAAAAATCAGACGTGATATCAGGTTCTCCGTTGAACTGTGTTGGTTGACAAGTCATGCTGTTGCTACAATGTGGAATATTGGTGCGTAAATATCAATATGCGTCAAACGATTTGTGAGGAAATGACATGACTAGTCAGCAATCAAACAAGTTCAAAATATATCCTAAAAGACCTGCTCCTTTCAATAAAACCTGTATTTAATCATTTTGTGAGTGACGTGACTCAGAATCGATCGATCACAATGGTATGGGTGTATACACACTATGTCTACCCTTAAACTGTGAGATTGAAATCGCTTCATATCTTTCTTTGTACCAACTAATCCTTTCTTTCTGTACTATATTCCTATATAAATCTTTCTCTTATTTATTACCACGATTGAATTAACTACTTCTATGAATCCTGTGTTGGTCTAGCTGTGCATATGTGGTATGGCCACTTTAACCGATACATATATGTGACTGATCGTACTTTGTAAGTGAATGATTGACATATTCGCTAGTTCAACATACTTTCACACTCAAGTAGTCAGTTGGGAGGTTGCAGCGCGTATTAAATCGTCTATCAGTATCAGGTTTCGGAAGCCGCCCCTTAAAATATATATTGACTAGACTGGAAAAACGTTGCGTTCAAGAGGTAGGTTCATAACAGTCTATCACCTCATAGTAACTAGTATCACCTTCACTAATCAACAGTACAAACACTTATATAAATGATCTGATGTTGAAGTTTTATTTGTCCGATTTAAGACGTTTGAAGTTAATCAACTAATAGTCCTAGATCTAAGTTTCATCCTGTCCAAAACGTATTATCTGACATTTTGACAAGAATGATATTATTAAAAGTTCCTATCCAACATCACTGAGTGTTACATATGTAGTATTCATTACACGACAGACCATATGTAGATCTATGACACTCACACTAAGTGATGGAATAAGATCATATCAATAAAATTTATATATAAGAAGTAGTCTTTGTGGATATTATAGTAATTTCAATAGTTGAATTCATGAATTAATTGAAGCTTAACCTCGATGGAAATCATGAAAGCATTGGATAGCCATTTTGTTATATTATTGGACTCCTCAACACTGGGTATCCACAATCCAGAGATTGATATGTCCTGGGTTCAAATCTCGCGAGACGGGGAATATTATCGATACATACCAGTCGAACTATTAGGTTTTACTCTGTTATAGACTCCAAATATATATATATATATATATATATATATATATATATATATATATATATTATTTTCTAAAGATATATTAATATATGAGAAGAGTTTTTTTTGGAGACCTTTAGAAATGTCATTGATTGAAATCGTGAGACAATTGAAGTCAGACCACCATGGTCTCTAGTTTGTTAAGAGCCTTGCATGAGACTGATAGGTCATGGGTTCGAACCTCGCGGAGTGAGGGATCGTGGATGTGCACTGCCGGTGAGGTGTCCCATGCAAGGTTGTGACGGCCGTACAATGTTTCCAGGTTATTCATGGTGATCTAGCTTCAATTGACTCATGATTTTATTCATTGATATACACCATAAAACATCGCTCGTCGAGGAAGTCGGTGATTGGGCATACGTAACACGTGTCTCGGCTTTCTCAACCGATTAAGTTTCACTACTTCATCAACTGATTTGCCATGCTTCTCTAGTACCCGTTTACTAACAACTGGATTACTCACTCGGTGGTCCTATGGTATACGATCAATGGTTCGAAGACACATATGACCGGATACTAGTAACTTACGAATATCCTCTACTCTAACAGGTCATGTTTCACAATGAAGTTACAAGTGATCACTCTCCATGATTCCTGTGTAGAAATCAAGGAGAGAAAGGAAATCACATATTTTATAGTAAATAGGCCATGTGTCTGTTCGTTCACACTCAATGGACAATCATATTTTACTTTCACAACCACAGATCAATATTACTGATTGATATGAGATAAAAAGCTTTAGAAAACTATACAACTTTATGTATTACATTTATTTCATCATTTTGAGTAATACATAATCCTAGTACAATTCGTTATCCAACATATGATCAACAGTGAACATGATAGTATTAAATTACAAATTCAGAATCCAACACTTCATATTTCCGATTTCACTCCGTTGAGAATGGTCATTTATTGGTTCGATGTTCATGAGATTAAGATATCACCTAGGATCAGTAAACGAAACGAAAACAGCAAGAAAACAACAGGTCAAGCTAAGTTATTTAACTGTACCCCAGCCTTGTTAACTAAAGGGAGAAGGCAAGATTCAGTCGGGAAAATATATATTCCACAAGGAGCCCGGAAGAACGCAACTCATGTGTATATATACAATTTCCTTGAAAAGTCTAAGAACCAAGATAAATACTGAAATTAATTCAAATAGTCAGAGTTTTTAAGAAAAATCTGAGAGAATTCAGAGAAAGACGTTATTTTTTCATTATCCTGAGTGGACAACTCCCAATTTCAGCATGTTTTCCAAAATCTCACATCTAATTACATTATTATCCTTGTACTGTGTTCACCACATCATCACGCAGGAATAAGATCCGATGCCTCACATCGTGAAAGCTTCTCCAGTACTTACATTTCCCCAACTCTGTACATAAACTAAGCTCCAAAGTTAAACTTCTTTCACATTTACTATCCGTTCGTCGTTCAACAGTATAAGACTTTTAGAGAGCAGGGAATAATAAGGAAATTTGTGCGAAATCGCTCGAATAAAAGATGTATCAGAATCACTGAAAATTAGATAACGCTAGGTGACTCCATAATTTATTTGATATAGATTATCTATAGGACAATTGAATAGAACAATTTTTTCTTTACCCTTTTAATTGCATCAAACTCTCAACTAAACCATATCAATAAGAAAATATTCAAAGTAAACATTATTGTGTTGTACAAACTACTTAAATAGATCCGATATTTAATTAAACAATGAAATTAATTACATAAGATAATTAGGCGAGACTATAATTTATGGACGATCTTTGAACGAATCCTAAGTGAACTTGATAAATATTAGCTAATCAAGAAACAGTCAGTATAGAGTAAAAATATGTTATACAAAACCAAAGAAATAAAGCGTATACACTTCTTAAATGTGTTTCAAAACTTTTCAAGGTTACAAAGAGGTTTAAAGGTTCTAAGATCGTAATGCATGCAGTAGAGGAGATCATCCATATGGCTTCAGGATAATCGGCTGCTGTAACCATGATAAAGTCTCAAAAATTATTTCCGCCTCGACTGCATAGTTTCAATATTGTTTATGTGCGCTCCGGTTATTGAGTGCACAAAGAGTTACTTGTGAATAACGACACGATGCACATAAACAAGCCTATGTAAGAGTCTGTATGCTTTCCAAACATCCGTATATATTGTAGTACCTGGCTGCAACTAGTATTACTGATGCTTTTATTGTCGTAATTTGCCTCGGTTAGGAACTATATATATATAGCCAAACGGATAAATGACTTTAGCGCCAAAATCCGAAACCTCTTATGTTATACACGATTGGTTCGTCTCGCCGTTTCATTTGTTATAACCCTTCATTTATCACGTTTTGTATAAATCGATTGTACGTTAGCATCAGGTATTGAAATGGACACCGTAACCTTAAAATCCCTCAGACACTTCTGATTGGCTCATCGATAACTATATACTACTGATAAATAGTTACTTACTGTACATATTTGTAAACATACCATTATCATTATTGATCAATAGGATATAACTATCCGGTATAGTCGTTTTTAAACGAAATTAATATTGAATTTCTTCTTCATTGATTATTATGATTTCATTTTTTAAACATTTTGATACATAAATACAATCACGAAATAATGAATAAATCCAATCTTTATGTTATGAATTATGCAATTGATTCATATGATGTTATTCAGGTCCTGTATGATACATTGGACAAGGTGATTGTATATCACCATAGTTACCAGAATATTCTTTAATACTTAAATAAGAATTCATATCTTTATATAATTTACTTTGTATACTACTACTATTATCATAATTAACAGTAGTAGTTTTAGAATTAGTAAGAATTAAGTTTTCAATTAATTGATTTCCCGCCTCACTTTGTTAATGACCTTGATGAAATGCATTTAAACAAGACATCCAACCAATCGATAAACGTTTAATTCCTAACAATCATATTTTATGATTATTATCTCTATTTGACTTATTCTGTGAATTTATGGTAGATAATAAAGTTTCTATTAGATATTTGGTTTGATTTAAACGTATTGAATTTCGAATACGATAACCACGATATAATGATTGTATACATACTATAGCAATTAATAGATCAAGATTAATAATTGGTTGATTCCAACGATTGATAATTGTTTCTTCAATTGGATTACTATAAACAAAAGTAAATCAATGAAATAAGAAAAAAAGAAGAGTTATTGGTGAAACTATAATTGAAGATGAACATATGCGCCACACAAATTTCATTCGATATGTGTGAGAGCTGTGATACTGTCCGGTTGCCCAAACCGAAGCAGGTGGTTTTC
This sequence comes from Schistosoma margrebowiei, assembly GCA_944470205.2. Classification (NCBI taxonomy): domain Eukaryota; kingdom Metazoa; phylum Platyhelminthes; class Trematoda; order Strigeidida; family Schistosomatidae; genus Schistosoma; species Schistosoma margrebowiei. Next base: position 82,686,964 of record OX104024.1, on the reverse strand, counting down.
TAAAGGAGCCACTCCCCGAGACTTCGACCTGAAGGTCTGATCCACAAGCCAGTGGAGCATCGTAAGGAGATGCAGTCCCATGGAAGCCGATGACCAACCATTAGTTCATACGCCATTTGTTCCCTCAGTATACTAGAGCTCATGGTCACCATTGGTTTAGAATCCAGTTAAAGCACCGGATATTCGCTTTTCGTTTACCGAAGCGGACTTTCCTCACTCTCTGCCCTACCAGGGCATTTGGGGGCGAAGGATGAATTAATCAGGTATAAGATCATAGTGTTTTAGATTTTGACGCAAAAATCATCCATCTTTTTCGTTAAAAAGTGTTCTGATATTATAGCTGATGTAAGTTCGTGATGAACAAACCCTTACGCCCACACCAATTGTAGATCATAATTCTAATACTTCATACTGGTTTATATTACTTATTTGATCCTAGTTATTAGGTAGACACTCCCATGGTCAATCTGCCATCGCTCAAAGATTGTTCATAAATAATAGTGAATGATAAGTGGATAAATATAGTTAGGTTATCAAACATAAATTCAAGATCTTCAGACAGTACATTGAATAAGTTTATATGGACAACAAAGCTTCAACTGAAACAAGAGAATATCATACGATTAAACATAAGAAATAGTGCTCAACTCATAGTTCATGAAGTCATATAAGTAAGATATGCGCTTGATAAGAAAGGGATGATAATAAGATGAAATTAGCTAAGTCTATATAAATATATATATATATATATATATATATATATATATATATATATATATATATATATATATATATATGATTGCTCAATTTCGTGGATTTGTTAAAGATCGACATTAACACCGTCAGATACCGGCCAACTCAGTGGTCTAAAGGTTAGAAGTTCGTGCGTGAGACTGAAGGCTCTGAGTTTGGACCCGCGAAGAGGATCGTGGATGCGCGCTGCTAAGCTGCCCCACAATAGGACGAAACTGCCGTCCAGCGCTTCCAGGTTTTCAATGATATTTTAACATCAATCATTTCATGATCTGAATCAAAAACGTTTATTGTATCAGTTCAGTATAAACCATGTTCTATATGAGAAGTGTGAACTCTCTTTCATTTTATTCCCTCTATTAATTCAGGTGAACTACATTTATTGTATGTATTTTTACAGTAATTGTATTGGCTTCCCCCTTTTTATGTACTATAAATTGGTTGTATAAATGATTGTATAATAGTCTAAAAATGATGTGATTTTTAATTTTTTTCTTTGGAAACAGGTTTTCAAAGAGTCAGTAAATTTTCATCGCAACAATCTTTCGTGTTCTCACTTTGTATTATGGAAACTGTAGTGCATGGAAGAATTTCAATGGTTCCATGTTATCAAGTGGAGGCAATAAGACTGTGAATTCAACAGAGTCGATAAGCACATAAAAAAACGAAAATCCCCTATAAATTTAATAGTTGCTTATCTAGTTACAAAAGTGCCGAGAGACTCAATTTTACAGTTATCATAGAGATAAAATGTATAGGTATGTTAATCACTTGAAACGTTTCCGTTAAAAAGAAATGAGGTAGTCTAATTTCAACTAAACGATTGTTTTAAAGTGTACAATTTGTGAATAATATTAGATACCCGATTGAGCATTTGATCCTATTTGGAGATTATCAGTTTTATTTACCTGCTATAACTCGACAAGGTTGATGTTTACACTTAACCTCAAGTCCAATAATTTACACGTCAAATACTAACGTATTATTCACTGAACAGATAGCGATCAACCCTTATGACGAGTTAAAACTATTATATTATTAATTAGCGTATTTTGGAATAAACTAAACACACATATAAATGTCATACTATTCTAGTTACAATCAGGTTTAAAATTTACTCCTATAGTCTATTGTTATCATTATCAATAATAGTGTTAAATGACTTGAAGTCGAAATTCATGAAAAGATATGTATCATATTGTTATGATTAATATGCAAGAATGTATGAAACACTGGCCCCCAAATGCTCTGGTACGGTCGAGAGTGGAGAGATTATGCTATCTCATTCCAAATGCTATCACATTGGCACGTGCATATAACCACCGTCAAGGAAGTCCTACTCACTGTATTCTCGTGGTAAGGTGTGTTGTTTACGAAATTGAGAGAACAAAAAGTGAATGTTGGGCGCACTTACCAGGTTGATGGATATGGTGGATCCACGTAAGGGAGTTGGAAACAAATGGTGTATGAACCAATTGTTGACTACCAGCTACCATGAGAATGTATTTCCTTGGGTTGCTCCACTGCCTTATGGATCAGGCTTTCGGGTTGCAGCCTTTGGTTGTGGCCCCGAAGAAAAGTGCATTTTTCGGTTTAGCCACCTGGACAATATCCCAGCACTCATATAAATTGAATGATTTATGTAGCGCATATTTATTTGGTGCTTTCTTTTATGAATGTTTATGTGTTTAAATAAATAAATAACAAAAAATATGGTGTTTCACTTCTATAGAACAATGAGAAGATGGAGTTGATCTGACAAATTTGATGTATTTGCGCTGTACATTTCGAACAATCTGGTCACACGTATACTTGTCAGGGCATTTTTATATGTAAATTATTAAACGTCATAGAAATCAGAGTACAAATAAATAATCCAAGGGAGTGAATGAATAAGAAATTGTCACGTTATCTTAGACCATAGAATGACTTAAGGATCACCAAAGTAAATTCAAGGTAACAGACAATTGATCAACTTTTAACCAACGTGGAGCTAGGTGACTATACACCATCACAGTTAAAACGCCACATGACAAGCTTACTAGGAAACCGTACAGTAGACAAACGTCTATTATATCAATTGTGGCTCAGACGTCTTCCACAAAACATCCAACAGATACTTGCATTCGGAGACGAAGACGTTGACTTTGGTAGGCTAGCAGACATAGCCGACAGAATTTACGAGCGGTCTAACACTTACCCTGTATCTCACATCCACTCAAGCTGAGCTCATGAGATCGCCGAGTTACGACGACCAGTTGATACCCTTATCAAACTGATAGCCCAGATCCAATTATTGAATGCCTCCTACAGTGAATGTAGAGGAACATGCAGAAGCCGTAGACGTCGTAGTCCAAGCACTACCAGACACAACATTTGTTGGTATCATAGAACGGACGTACGGCGAACAAGCTAGAAAATGTACTCCGCTTTGTAGCACAAAGTTTTTAGTCGATAATGGGGCAGGTGTTGGTGTTGTGCCGCCCAGTGCACTCGAGAAAAACACACCTGACCCAAAACTAAAACTACGAGCATGAAACAAGTCTGGCATTAATACGTACGGCGAAAGGAGGGAACAATTAAATTTTGATCCCAAATCTAATTTTTCATTGAGTTTCATCATAGCAGACGTCCTCGTTCCTCGTTCTGCAAATCCACGAAATACTGGTTGATGTCAGAAATAAGAAAACTTGTACTTGCCGAACAGAGTAGAGAAATTAAAAGAATTATACCCTCTCAAACGTTTGCACGACTTCACTCGTAGCATACCTGACGTGTCGATTTTTTCAAAAATTGATCTAGTTCGCGCTTACCATAACATTCCAATTCATCCGGACGATGTTCTTTAAACAGCCAATAATACTTATTTTGGACTATACGAATTCGTTCGCATGCCTTTCGGACCGAGGAATGCTGCACAAAGTTTCCAGCGTTTTATTAAATAAGTGGTACATGGCTTACCGTTTGTATAGGCTTACATAGATTAACGACTTATACGAAGCAAAGAGGAAAATGAACATCCAACTCATCTGAAAATGCATGTTGAGAAGCTACACGAGTATGGGTTGGCAGTCAACTCTGACAAATGTGAGTTCGGAAAACAATCCCTCACGTTTTTAGGTCATGTACTTGATAATCAAGGCATTAAGCCAGTTCCTGAGGAAACACAAGCTATCAGAAATTATCCTTTACCTGATTCATTCAAGAAACTACGACGTTTCCTTGGGATGATCAACATTTACAGACGTTTTATCCCCGAATGTGCAGACATAGCAAAACCGCTAACTGATTTCTTAAGGAGACAATGACACGACAAGCAATTCAAGCATTTGACCAGTTGAAAAGCGCTTTTAACACAGAGGCATTACACGTACTACGAAAGGTTGATGCACCTTTAGTAGTAATGACCGACGCTTCTAATGTAGCACTAGGTGCTGTACTTCAGCAACGTGTCAATCAACAATGGCAACGCCTAGCATTTTTCTCAAAGAAGCTAAACGCAACGCAAACAAAATATAGCACATTCGGTAGAGAACTGTTGGCTATCTACTTAGCCATAAAATACTTCCGCTATATGTTAGAAGGTAGTTCTTTCACGATATATACTGATCACAAACCTCTAACTAATTCCTCGATGCACAATCATGATAAATGCAGTCCGAACGAAATTCGTCAACTAGAATTCATTTCACAATTTGCAGCTGATATACACTATATTAAAGGCAATGCAAATCAGGCAGCATATGCATTATCGAGAATAAATATCAATGCCTTCTCGATCCTTGATATAAATTATCAAGAAATGGCAAAGCATCAAAAGCTCTATACGGAGCTGCAAAAATTGTTGCAGTCTAAGGTAACGAAATTATTGTTTTAAAAAATCCCCATTAACAACAAGGACACCTTAATTTGTGATACCTCAACAGGTAAACTTGCCCCTTTGTACCTTACGGTATGAGACGAAACAGTTTTGAGAAATTACACAATATATCTCATCCACGTATAAAAGTCACTGTAAAGCTTGTCACAGATAGATTTGTATGGCCAAACATAAAGAAAGACGTACGAAAGCGGTCGCGGGAATGCATCCAATACCAAAAGTCAAGAGTACATAGGCACATCATACCCCCTAGAGTAATTTTCCCGCCGCTAGCGTCAGGTTCGACCACATTCATATTGACATTGTAGGACCATTACCAATTTCTAATGGGTACACGCATATATTAACATATATAGATAGATTAACGAGATGGACCTTAGCTGTTTTGGTAAAAGACACGTCAGCATCAACAGTGGTGAAGAAGCTGGTGAAACACTGGATTACAAAATTCGGTGTCCCTACAACAATTACGATCGACCGTGGAACGCGATTCGAAAGCAAACTATTTCAGCAACTTACGGATACTTTCTGTATAAAGAGAATTGGAACCAATGGTTATCAACCGCCTGCTAACGGAATGATAGAAAGGTTCCACAGACAGTTAAAAGCCTTTTTCAAGGCCGCATGAGGGGATTACAAATGGGATGTCAAGCTTCCTTTGATACCATTAGTCATTCGCTCAACCATCAATCAAGACCTTGGTTGTTGTGCAGCTAAGTTGGTTTCTGGAACAACGTCACGTTTGCCTGGTGAATTCTTTGACCGTGCAACAGATATTCCAGCAGATATAACCAACTACGTGCATTAATTAAAACAGCCGATGGAATCCATTAGGTCCTTTAAACCACGAACTCAAAAGGTGAAATCATTCGTACACAATGAATTAGACAAATGGTCACATGCATTCGTCAGAAATGATAGAGTACGACAGCTGTTACAGACTCCTTATGACGGCCCTTTTAAAATCATGCGAAAGGACACTAAAACGGTTACAGTGGAAAGAGCAGGTAAACATGATACTGTTAGCATCGACAGAATAAAACCAGCATTTTTCGAGAACACTGAAAAACAGTCAACTGTAAAACCGTCTAAACCCGTAGCAGAGTAAGCACCATTCAAACTAACTGCAACAAACAATACTTTAAATCAAAGTTCAGCAGCAACAGAAACCACAACAAGATCAGGAAGAAGAGTACACTGGCCAGATAGTTAGGTAGCATCCACCATATTTATCTAGACCAAATCCTGAGATTGCACTCGTAACACAAAAAAATCCTACTTTATTTGGATTACTATTTTCTTTATTGGCCTCACGGATCAACACCGATCGGAAGTGGAAAACCTGACACCTGAACGTTAAGAAGATCGAGTTGAAGAGAATATAAGGAAAAGAAGAGAGTGTAGTCTGGAAGGATTATACAGAATGTGATGGACAATGATGGAAATTCACAAATGAAGTATTCAATGCAATGGTTGTGATATCTTATCAAGCTGACAAATGCCCTGGTATGGATGACAGTGTATGTATGAATGTATGAAAATAACTAACACTTTTATCATTTCGAAGTTACGTCTCAATTATTATTCACTGAAGCGTAGATAAAGTGCCTTTATGAAGTGAATTATCACGAGAACTTGTCAATTTTCAAACCTACTTCATACAAACACCGCAAACCTGTATATCGTATGCAGTGAGGAATAAGATTTGCGAAGACAATTGCGAATTCTATCTGATTCATCTAATTCAATATAACATAACACCACGTTCTACCAAAGTAAAATTGATTACTCCTTCTTCCATCTCAGTATAAACAACGTGTTTGTCTAATGAACAAAAACATATTTGTGTTGACCTCTTTCTTGTTTATGATTATACTTTGTTTATCATTGATCACCTCAGTCTATCTCATAAATCAAAAGATAATATGGTATTCTCTATTGTGTATCGTGGGTGTCATATCAATGTTGTTTGTTTATTTGACTGACATCAAAGATGAGTAAAATTCTCATTTTACATATAAATACTACTTTGCTAAAAAGAAGATGAAGTGAAAGCAAATGTTCTGGTTGTCAATTCATAAATGGTCTTGCTTCAGCTATGAATAAACACTTCAATCATCGACTATCTCAGTTGTATTGTTCAACTAACTTCATGTTTTATGATAAGAATAAGTCGTTTTGTGATTCCTGTTTTCTCACACTCCTGGTAGATTTACATACACTGGATGAGTTGCATAGCGTAGAACACGATGTGCATCTCTCAGGAGTAAGAAATGAAGATGGAGAGAAATTTGTAAATCTGTGTGCATTCAACAAATTGATTATAGGCATCACAACATCACTCCACAAATACATTTACAAAGCTACACGGGTCTCACCGGATCACACTGCATAGAATCAGACAGATCAAGATCAAAAGAAACAGGGAGAAACCAATCAACAACAGCCGAACAATAACATAGGAAATCAATGACCGATCTGAATAAACGGAAGCAAAATAGCAAGCGAAGAGGAGCATTACAGCCAACAAGCAAGCGTACGTGGAGCACCCAGCAACGAGAGTAGATGAGGCCGTAGCTGCAAGAAACATGAAACAACTATACGAAACGACAAACAAACTGGCAGGAAATTATAGTAAACCAGGGTGACCGGTAAAGAACAAAGTATTCAAGTCAATCAATGAGATTGAATATCAGAGGAATAGATGGGTGGAATACTTCCAGCAACTCTTGAATAGACCAGCTTTGTTGAGTCCACCGGAGATCGAAGCAGCACACACTGATCTTCTTATATATGTCACTCTTGCTAATGAAACAAACACCTCTGAACTGTGTGCATTTAGGAATATGATATAATAATTCGGGAATTCTGTCCAATTCACCGCATTGAATACAACATCACACCATGTTCTATCATCATTTCTCTTACATCCGATAACATTTTCAAAGTAAAATTGAGTACTCCTTCTTCAATCTCAGTGTAAACAACGTGTGGTTTTTCTTAACAAACATATTTCTGTTGACCTCTTTTATTTATAGAAACACTAATGATCATACTTTGTTGTCAATTATCACCTCATTCCATCTCATAATGAGATCATATGGTATTGTCTATACTCTATTCTGTTTAGTGGGTGTAATATAAATCTGAGTTAGAATGAAATATTTCGCTGTTCATGTGACCGACAAAATGATTAGAATTATGAGGTTATAGAAGATTACTACTTCTCTTAAGGAAAATCAAGTGAAACCAATCACTGTTGTGGTATATATAAAACTCTGAGTTCCAATCTTCTTGACTTTTCATTCGCTTGGATACCTGTATTTGTATATTGTTCAACTGTGTATCATAGATTTACATAATTGTACGGTAACATTGCAGCTGGTCAAACACTGGTAACAGAAATATATCTATGTATCACATTGTATTTCAGCTATAGCTCAATTCATAGAAGCGGACTACTGATTACATCTCTTATCTCATTGGAACGATCGCCGTTCGCTCGTTCATCTCTTTTCGAATCAGCAAGTGTCTTCACCAAACAGGAACATATGATCTGCATATTGTGAGTCGATAAGTGGAATTCTCGGAAGGAGATCAATACCCAAGAATTCAGTCGACGAGAATGTTATTTCCATCAGTAGACCTATGATGAAATTAAACAGAAATGGAGAAAGTGGACAGCCTTGACGGACTCCACTTGAGGTTGCAAAATCAGATGACAGTTCGCCATAAGCTCTTACTCGACTTGTAGTGTTCGAGTAAAGAGCTTTCACAAAGTTTATGTACTTCTGATGTGAGCCTTTCAATGACCGATACTGTCACAGCACCTCTGGATCCACGGAGTAAAATGCTGCTTTTTAATCAAGAAAAACTATCATCTCTACACATTCATATATATATATACTACTCTAATCCTTAGGAAATTGATCCATTTCAAAGACAATCAAATGAAAATGTATTTCAGGTCATTTCCGATTGCCATCGGTTTACCTTCGCCTTAGACTACTTCTGATTAGCTCTCCATATCAACATATCCCTTATTCATTATAGTTATCTAATTATGAAAATATGTCACTATTTTTTTATGTCATTCTAGGATTACGCTTAAGTGATCTGTTTGTAAGTGGATAATTTCCATAAAATACTTTTAGAATTACTGCACAACCTTCCTAATTGGTTCGATTTTCACTTAACATGATGTGTATGGATTTATCATTAACAATGTCAAATAGTAGGGGACAATCAGTTAGGGGCCGTCATTATCTAACTAATTATAATATGTAGAACGTGACAGTATGAAATCTCTGTAATCATGAGGGGATTGACGTTCTCTCAGTAAATGGAATTCATATTATCGAATTTCTGTCAAAGAATCTGATATTGAGGTACTAAGATTGAAACTAATCTCCAGTAATATTCAGATATTAATGTTACTGATATTCGATCATAAGTGTCTTTGAAGCATTGATCGTATATCGTGGGACCACCGAGTAAGTAATCCAGTTATTAGGAAATGAGTACTAGATAAGGATGACAAATCATTTGATGGATTAGTGAAACTTCATTGGTTGAGATCACTGGAACACGTGTTACGTATACGCAAACACTGACCGCGATGGCGTGCGAAGCGAATGGTACTGGGTTTCAATGCCAGAGTGAACATCAACTCTCTGAAATGCAGGTACATCCAGCTGACGAGTCCCAAATGGGACGAAACGCGCGTCAAACTGGAAGCCACTGCTAGCCACCATCTATCATTGCTTACAATTAGACAGTAAAGTTAAGATGAACTGATACTAAGATTATCATACATACCAATGCTAATTATAATAAGATGAATGATATTTTATGAAAACACTTACTTAAAAAGAAAAAAACAAACTTGATCTTTATGTCATAGAAATTAATTCACACAATTGTTTCTAACTACTTCCATCGATATAAGTAGTTAAATAGGACTAAAATTTGATAGTATCCAATTTCTCACGGCATATTCATGCGATTTTTTCACAGAAAATGTAGTATAATGAGTCAAATTTCGACATGAATCTTCAATCTTTTCAGCATATTCTACAGTATTCTTCTTAGTAGTCTGTAAAAGACTCAATTCAGTAGAAGTATTTGGAAAGAATCTTTCATCAATCATATTATCATCATCATCTTCATCATTGGGTGAAGAATTGAGTTGATTTTTAACTTGTATCAATAATGATCTAAATTCTTTCGAACTTCATCCATTTCATTTTCATCAAGACTAGATATTGAATATGGAGAACAATATAGAATATGTATACCATAAGAATATATAGATTATTAGGTTTCAGACGCTACTCGTAATTCAATCTTCACTAGGATATAACAATTTCCATCTACAGAATATAGACCGAACAGAACATCTCATCTAACTTTTTATTCTTATATTATTATTTTAACACATTGATACAATGAAGCATCGAATAGATATGCTTCTCACTTCATCATTCGATTTGTGCGAGGGCTGTAATACTAATTGGGTAGCCAAAAACCGTGGTTTTCTTAGGTGGCCACACCACTAGTCAGGGTATGAGTGTTATTTTCTATTTTATGCTACGTTGCAGTCTGTTTGGCTGGTATATAAACCCAGTATGCCTGAAATACATTATTCGCATAATGGATGCTGTTGTTGAACTCAAGTTGATGGACTTGGTGAGCAAACATTAGGATGCTAGGCTGATTAGACCGCCCGGATATCATTAATTTAGTACAGTATAAGTGTGAATAAGTCGTATTTTGATTGGCGAATAGATTACCTGATAACAAGCGGCTCATAAAGTCACAATAAATCGTATAAGTCGAGAAATTGATGTCTAGAATCGAAGGATTGTGTAGTGACTAGTGAGAATGATGAGAATGATCAGGTCTTTTGACGAGAACTTCTCCATGATAGATTGCACAACATCGAAAACTCGATCTTTGTCGTTTTCGTTGCTATCATCGCTGTGTGCATTACATTTAGTAGCATTCATTATGAATCCCTCCTTCTTTGTCTTGAAGGATGATTTGATGTTTATAGGTTCATGAGGTTCGCACCTCACAAGTGCGCTAGGTGCTTCTTTACACGGCATCAGAGCATCTCCATCGAATCCAAACCATTTGACTAAGTTGTGTCCAATGGGTTTTGCTGATATCGAGCACTGTCAAGTTGCACTTCCTCATTTACATAATGATTGAATGGTGCTCTTGGTCTCACATATTGTCCGGACGTTCCATGTATCTACATTAATTAAGTGTTGTTCTGGTTATTAGAAGGGAGTTGGTGTTTTGACGTCGGAATATTCTCGGCTTCTCCATGAAGCATCACAGTTGTGGTGTAAGAAAATCCTTTAAATTCCAGGTCAGAGTTCGTATGCTATAATTTATTTTGTGTGTTTGGCATATTTTTAGCGGCGTTGCATTCTGAGCTATTGAAATGCTGACTTTATATTAAACTCTCCTCATTAACTTGGATATATGATCATGTTATTACGAGTTCACTTAATCTGCGAACGAGAACAAAGACTCAGTGACCAAAGACCAATAAGCTAGATATTCTAATGCGCATCAGCCCAGCTAACTACAGGAAGGAGTTGGAGCTTGGAATGGGGAAGTACATTTTGCAAACAGGTAGAAAACAGCGACAACAATAATCATAAATCAAAACATATATATAAACTACAAAACGTCCTCGTGGAGACTTTATAAATAGCATACCAAATGACACAATGAACCAACAGCATTAAATATATTTATCAACAAGGAAATACCACAGAAAGGTGACAAGAACGCGAAAAGAAAAAAATTAAAATTTTCTAAATAAAATTACACAATGACGTACTTTCTCCAAATGAGTTCTCAAGATCTAACGTCCCCAACATCTGTAATAAGAATGCTTCTTTATGGGGAAAATCTATTTTAATTCTGTAGAAAAATGAAGAAATATCTCAATATCAATTGATATGTCTTAACGAATCCAGCCACACACAGGATTCCATTAAACTTCCATTAAACTATGATATGCAACCTAAATTTATGTTCAACGAAAGCATACACTTAGGTAATAGTCAAATGTGTTTATCCAGAATATGCGCTAATGATGAGTGTATCCGTCACAGTGATTGGTATGAAAAGATACACAGAACGTGACAACTAGTCGAGATTTAAAGAATCAAATTTAATAATGGATGTTTCATAGATTGATAAATCATGTACGTGAAACCGGATGATTTTATGAGAAAAAACGACCACTACGCCAATCATTTGAAATTAATTGGTGAATGGTTACAGTGTTTATTCTTAGCCGGAGTAAGACCATTTATGAATTGACAACCAGAACATTTGCTTTCACTTCATCTTCTTTTTAGCAAAGTAGTAATTATATGTAAACTGAGAATTTCACTCATCATTGATGTCAGTCAAATAAACAAACAACATTGATATGACACCCACGATACACAATAGAGAATACCATATTATCTTTTGATTTATGAGATAGACTGAGGTGATCAATGATAAACAAAGTATAATCATAAACAAGAAACAGGTCAACACAAATATGTTTTTGTTCATTAGACAAACACGTTGTTTATACTGAGATTGATGAAGTAGTAATCAATTTTACTTTGAAAATGTTATCGGATGTAAGAGAAATGATGATAGAACGTGGTGTTATGTTAGATTCAGTGCGATCAATCAGATAGAATTCGCAATTGTCTTCGCAAATCTTATTCCTCACTGCATACGATTTACAGGTTTGTGGTGTTTGTACAATTTAATGATCCTTTTGTACTTGGGTATTGTTTGATTTCGAATTTCGAACACAATAAGTTCGTTTGTTCTCATCTAGCTTTCAAGCAATTTACCTCAATCTTTATCAGGAAAGATGACTGGTGACTAGCTATGGAATCCATGATTCGCTTTTCTCCTTATTTGTGAATCATCAGCTGGATATACCTACATCCCATAATTGTTGTTACCTCTGTGACTCGAAACCAGTATCATTCAGTTCAAGCAGCATTGTCTTATTCATTTAGTTTGATTTGTGTCTTGAATAATCGAAATCTACACAGATTGAATATTGTGATATTTTGCTATTCACTCATCATTTAATAATCTGATTTAGTCAACAATATGTTGAATGATAATTCGATTCCCAGAAAATTGTATCATTCAGAGAGTACTGGTTCTATGCATCTAATGTGATTCAGGAGAGTAATTTTTCACCAAAGTCACATTATTCTATAAGTTTCCTAGTTCTAATAATTCCTAACTGAAATTAATCTGCTTCTAATTGCCTGCAGACTTCAATATTGTAGAGATTCACGAATCGATCTGAAAGAGTTCTTTATAGGTTCATAGTGGCATTCATGATCTGGATGCTTTCGAAAATGGCGATTTGATCTACCACAAAGCGGCAAATATTTAACTATAAAGTGAAGATGAACATGAAGTCCGGCTTCAGTCACTTCTGTTGTATTATCACTACTATTAATATTATTATATTGATAAAAACCTTACTAAAACTCATTCTGACCTTCATTAACTGATTTGGCTTATTTACAAATCACATCATCTTCAAGTAGTTCTATAGAAACAGATGAGAATGATCATCATTTTTCGCATATAACATTGGTAAGTTTATTCATGCCTGCCTTATATTGTCATACCCTTTAGTTGTGTAACATAGATTTAAACTATTTATCGAATGGACTAGTTTATTAAAGAATCCTTACAAAGGCTCTCAAAAGTGAAATATCATCCTCACCTCTCCTCTGACTTGCAAAATGACAACCATACTAATAAGCTCGACAATAAAGCTTCACTTGACATTCGAGAAGACAGCGATCCATCAAAAGAAAAAATAATTTTGATCGGAACAAAAAATACTACTTATTTGAGGATTATTTTTAAAACAACCATTTCAAACAAACAATATAAAAATATCCGTAGGTGGGAAAAACAGTGAGGAGATTAAATAACATGAGAAAATGGTCAATAGAACAAAACAACAAAGATGATGACGATAATGACAACATCGACACATGCACACACACACACTCACACATGCTTATTTACATGTTACCAGATTTTAAAGATTTTCAGTGTTCGCTAACTGTAGGCAAATATATCAGTGTCTGTGTGTTCAAGCAAAGAAACTCGACAACAACTTCACATCAAACTAAAGTGTATTAATACATAAAATCAGCCAGATTGGAGACTAGTTGAAAAATCAGACGTGATATCAGGTCCTCCGTTGAACTGTGTTGGTTGACAAGTCATGCTGATGCTAAAATGTGGAATATTGGCACGTAAATGTTTATATGAGTCAAACGTGTTGAGAGGAAATGACATGACTAGTCAGCAATCAAACAAGTTCAAAATATATACTTAGTGACCTGCTCATTTCAATAAAATCTGTATTTAATCATTTTGTGAGTGACGTGACTCAGAATCGATCGATCACAATGGTATGGGTGTATACACGCTCTGTCTACCAATAAACTGTGAGATTGAAATCGCTTCATATCTTTCTTTGTACCACTTAATCCTTTTTTTCTGTACTATATTCCTATATAAATATTTCTCTTATTTATTACCACGATTGAATTAACTACTTCTATGAATCCTGTGTTGGTCTAGCTGTGCATATGTGGTATGGCCACTTGAACCGATACATATATGTGCCTGATCCTACTTTGTAGGTGACTGACTTATGCATTTTATTCGCTAGTTCAACATACTTTCACACACAAGTTGTCAGTCTGAGGGTTGTAGCGCCTATCTAATCGTCTATCAGTATCAGATTTCGGACACCGCCCCTTACAATATATATTGACTAGACTGGAAACACGTTGCGTTCAAGAGGTAGGTTCATAACAGTCTATCACCTCATAGTAACTAGTATCACGCTCACTAGTCAACAGCACATACACCTATATATATGATCTGATGTTGAAGTTTTGTTTGTCCGATTTAAGACTTTTGAAGATAATCAACTAATAGTCCTAGATCTAAGTTTCATCCTGTCCAAAACGTATTATCTGACATTTTGACAAGAATGATATTATTAAAAGTTCCTATCCAACATCACTGAGTGTTACAGATGTAGTATTCATTACACGACAGACCATATGTAGAACTATGACATTCACACTAAGTGATGGAATAAGATCATATCAATCATATATATCCTTGTGGATATTATAGTAATTTCAATAGTTCAATTCATGAATCAATTGAAGCTTAACCTCGATGGAAAACATGAAAACATTGGACAGGCATTTCTTCCTATTATGGGACTCCTCAACACTGCGTATCCACAATCCAGAGATTGATATGTCCTGGGTTCAGATCTTGCGAGGCGAGAAATCTTATCGATATTACCAGTCAATCTATTAGGTTTTACTCTATAATAGACTCTAAAGAATTATATACATATTATTTTCTAAACATATAACAATATATCAGAAGGACATTTGTGCAGATTTTAAAAATTTCACTGATTGAAATCATGAGTCAATTTGAGTCATACCACTATGGTCTAGTTGGTTAAGCGCCTTGCATATAACTGATAGGTCACGGGTTCGAACCTCGCGGGTTGAGGGGTCGTGGATGCGTAAATCTATCTATACATGTTAATTTATGCGTGTAACCATTAGAAATTGGTTACGGTCCAACAATGTCGATATGAAGGTGGTGGAGACGAGGAATATTATCGATACTAACCAGTCGAACTATTAGGTTTTACTCTGTTATAGACTCTAACGATATATATATATATATATATATATATATATATATATATATATATATATATATATATATATATATATATATATATATATATATATATATATAATTTTCTAAACATATAACAATATATGAGAAGAGGTTTTGTGGAGACCATTAGAAATTTCACCGATTGAAATCATGAGTCAATTGAAGTCAGACCACCATGGTCTCTAGTTTGTTAAGCGCCTTGCATGAGAATGATAGGCCATGGGATCCTGGATGCGCACTGCCGCTGAGGTGTCCCATGCTAGGACATAACGGCTGTCCAGTGTTTCCAGGTTATCCATGGTGATCTTGCTTCAAATGACTCATGTTTTCAATCATTGATATAACAATTTA
The DNA here is from genome assembly GCA_944470205.2 of Schistosoma margrebowiei. Taxonomy (NCBI): domain Eukaryota; kingdom Metazoa; phylum Platyhelminthes; class Trematoda; order Strigeidida; family Schistosomatidae; genus Schistosoma; species Schistosoma margrebowiei. Next base: position 82,671,183 of record OX104024.1, on the reverse strand, counting down.
TTAACGACGACGACGACGACGAGAGGAGGGGGAGTAGAAAAAACAAGAGAGTAAAACAAACAGTTAATTTAATTTTTCTCTCAATTTTTTCGTTGATTTGAATTCGATCAATTTTTGAACTTCTTGATGTTTTAATTCTTTTGCTATTTTTTTTACATTTTCATTTCTATTTAGAATTGGTTCTGTATTATCACTATGTTCAATCATTGTTGGATTACATGATGTTTCTTTATTATTTTTATATTGTTTTATTATATTATTTCTATCATTCATACACAGTTCGTAATAATTATAGTGTACTTCGTCAGTTGCGAACTATTGATTAAAAAGAAGGAAAGAAAAAAAAGAGGAGAAAATAATGAAAATAACACAATCTTAAGTACATATTTGTTGAACAATAAATATCCAAACTAAATGACAGAATGAGACTCTAATTTATGGACGAGTCAATCAGAAGCGTTTGAACGATTTCATGGTGATGACGCTATCCTCAGTACCTGATGAATACGGTTACCTTCAAAAACTTGGATATGTGCATAATGTCGTTATTTGTAAGCGTTATTTTGTGGACCCTAAAACTGGAGTACACCCCTGTGACAATATTGAAGTTATGTGGTCGAAGCTGAAAAGGTTCTGACGACCCTATCATGGTTCGAGAGGTCGACTATTATAGAGCCATAATGGATGAGTCCCTCTTTCGTATGTACTATTATTTCAGTACCTCTGAACCTTTATCAAACCATGATTAGTCTTCGAACCACTTTAATTCTCTTGGTTTTTTGTAATATATACATTGGTGAAGAACATTGAAGATTCGTTCAAAGGTTGTCCATAGAGTCTCGTCAATGAGAGTTATAATCAATCAGAAACTAATCAACATCAAGTTCTAAGCTATGAGTTATATGTGGAGAAATGTAGACATTTCATAACTGATGACAACGTTCAGATAGGCAACGAAATCTTCATAACCAAATGATTTACTTTACTGAAGAAAACTTCATCTAGAATATTTAATAAAACAAAAACTGATGAGATTATAATTTATAGATGACCCTATTCGTGATTAAGCTGTCGATAACAGCTAACTGAATGTTCTAGGAAATTAGATTCGACAATATTGACAGTTACCAGTCAGATTTCTTTAATACTTACATTTATAAAGTTTATGATTTCAAACTACATCACGAGGCAAGCTCTAACTTGGAATCCTGGGGTGAAGTGGAAAAGAGAAAGGCCAAAAAACAAATTACGTTGGGAAATAGAAGCAGATATGAAAAAGATGAATAACAACTGGGAGAAGCTGTAAATGATTGTCCAAGATAGGGTTGGATGGAGAATACTGGTGAGCGGCTTATTCTTATTGACAAGCAGTAACAGACGTAAATAAGTGAGTAAGTATGTTCGAATTATGTACAGTTTAAAATCAACAAAGTAAATAAGTTCCATCAAGACTACAGATATGTTTGTTTATAAGTAATGGTTGAGTTGAAACTTAGGTTAAACAAGGTTTCTTGGTGACAATACATGCAACTAACAATTTAAAAAAAGTTGATTTATTCACACAACTAACCATCAGATCCTGAATCATCTACATTAGTCTTGTTATCCAATTTATTCATTAGACCATATTATTCAAGAGAACGTGCTCTTGATATTTCAGCTCTCATCGCTCTACCAGGTTCCATTTCTTCACAAGCTCTTTTTAAAGATTTAACTTCTAATATTTTATTATCCATATTAATGAATTTAATGTCATTCTAATAAAATAATAAGAAAGTATAAACATTTGATAAACATAAAAGCAGGCAAATCAGTAACATTCTATCCTTTCACTCAATTTCTATTCTTTAGAATTAATTATAAATAGTATTGCTTAATTACTTACTTACTTACGCCTGTTACTCCTCGTGGAGGAGCATAGGCCACCCACAAGCACTCTCCATTTAAACCTGTCTTGGGCAATGCTTCCCAGTTCTTTCCAGTTATTATTCATATCTGCTTCTATTTCCCGACATAATGTGTTCTTTGACCTTCCTCTTTTCCGCTTGCCTTTAGAACTCCAAGGTAGCGCTTGCCTCGTGATGCAGTTTGATGATTTACTCAATGTATGTCCTATCCACATCCAATGTATTTCCATAATTTCTTCTTCATCTGCAATCTGGTTTGTTCTCTCACACAATAGACTGTTGCTGATGGCATCCGGTCAATGGATGTTGAGTATCTTGCATAGACAATTATTTAGAAATACTTGTACGTTTTTGTTGATGGTTGTAATAGTTCTCGAAGTTTGAGCTCCTTATAGTAAAACTGTGTTGATGTTCGTATTGAAGATTGTGACTTTTGTATTATTATTATTATTATTATTATTATTATTATTATTATTATTATTATTATTATTATTATTATTATTATTATTATTATTCACAAACATTTTATGGGTACAAAAGTGTTGTGAAGAAACCATTTCGGGTTTCTTCAGATGATGCAAAAATACACAATTTTCAATAATGTTAGCGTTATACTTGGCATATTTAAGAAAAAAATTTAGAATAATAAGAGTAGAATATTAATAATAATAAATTGGGTCTGTGTAATTGAGAAGAATATTGAATTGAGTTTTGAAGAAGGAAATGTAGAAAATAAGAGAATAGAAATAAAGGAGACATGAAATACGCAAACAGTGTAATAGGCGTGTTTATTAACACAGAACAAGAACAAACGACTATGTGTGTATCGTCTAATTAGTAACCAAAAATAATTTATCATTGTAGTATGATATGACGAGAGAATGAATGTTTGTGCAGTTATTGTTTAGATTGATGCTATGAAAGTCACAATTAAGTGAAAAGGATAATACGATTTTGAGTTCTATATGTTTTTCAACAGCAAGAATGCGGACCTTGTTTTGCCGATCCTCATATTTACGTCTACATAGAATCCTCTTTGTTCATCGATGACGCTTCCCAGGTATATGAAGGATTCCACATCTCTCAGAGTCTCACCATCAACTGCAGCATTACGTTGAATGAAAAATCTATTGCATGATCCTTGTAGACAATCTGAAAACGTTTCAATTGCTATTTTGAAAGCAACAATGAACAATCAACGTTAGGTACAAATAACAAAATGAAGAAATAGCCCAGTTCAATATGACATTTATACCAACCAATAAAACGAGAACTCATGATCTCAAATATTAAAATTACTATAATATCTATAAAAACCCCTTCTGATAATAATCAACATACGCTCACTAGTGACTGGTTTCAAGAGATATTTCATGGAGTTCTAGTGAGAAGCAATGACCAGTGAAGTTCAACCGGGTCTGTTATGAGATAGTAATTCAGCGAAAACAATGGTGAATATGTCGCTGAATTTCTTGGATTAGTTGAAGTTAGACGTTAAGACTGTTGGGTGCTCGCGCGCGAAACTGATGTGTCCTGAGTTCGAAACTCGCGAGGCGGGATCGTGGATGTGCACTGTTGAAGAGTTTTATGCTATGCTTTGATTAACATTTATAAATGTATACTTGAATTCATAAGTCAATTATTTCTAGACTACCATGAAAAATATGGAATTACTGGATGGCTGTTTCGCCATATCGCTCATCCATTGTTCTACATTATTGTTTCGCGGTTTGTGACTCCGTTCTCACGTACTTTCTTCTGCCGATTCCGCTTGTACCTTTTCTTAGCACGATCTCAGAATTCATTCGATACCACGAGATCACCAACGAATAAATTTGGTTACGTTCAACCTGCGCCTTCTGATTTATTTGGCGCGTGTTTCTTTGTAGTGGTGTTCATAGTCAATTGGGACTCGACACCACGCTACACATTTATTAACATGAAATAAAATTGCCTACCCTTAGAAAAATTGTTATAAATAAACAACAGATAAACATCGAAGTAGTTCCACTTAAGTAATATACAATTTAGAAGAGTAAATCATACTGAAAATTTTTGTACATATAATTCTCATTTTCCAATGTGCTTGATTAAAATCAATTTTTGCTGAAGTACCACGTGTAGAAGAAGATTTTTGACCAGTGATACCAATTGTTTTGTTTCCAGTTGATTTTGTTGCTGATTTAATAGTTCTACTATCGGAACCTTGATCAGCTGAAGTATTTCGAGAAGTTGTATTATTTACTGAAAAAGCAAATCAATGAATGATATTGTATTATTGTTGTACTTTCTTATAATGAGGTGATGCTTAATTAGTTAAACCACTTATATCAATATTAATGAGTTGCGATATACTTTCTAAATACTTGGTCAGTCTACAATAGGAAACCAGAAACCAAATTTATCCTGAAAACTGAAGGACCTGGGTTTGAATCTGGCGAGAGGGATCGTTTGTCGACATGGTCCGTTTGAAGCCAATGACCTTGGGAGGGACAAGGACGTGACACGTGACTAACGGCCGCCGACAATCAAGGTCCTGACCAATGACCGTGATATGGACAAGGCCGTGCATGTCACGTGACCAGGAGTGGCCGACAATTCAAAGTGGAGACGAGTGACCTTCAATGATAAAATTCGGTTAATTCAGGTTTGTTAATAAAACTATTCTTTCATCAAACTTAAAAATAAAAAAAAAGATTATGTTTTTCTCAGAGATCTCAAGAGTCTGGCTTCGGAATTTCGGAATGTACGTGAAGGTAGTTTTCTCTGTTGTTATGAGCATACTTTCAAGTTGTTTTTTCGGCCTCGAAATTTTCCCAATTAATTTAGGTAGATATCCGTTGCTGATAGGTGTCTGAATTAATTTATCATGTTCGACATAGATTGTATATTTGGTTCGGATTTGTCTAGCTCTCGTATAGAGAAAGTGAATGAGGTTCCTATTTTATATCAGTTGAGAAAAACTTTTAGAATTCATGTATTGACCATTCTAGGTTGGCCTGATAGGACGGAACTGTTGTGATCAACATTGGAAAAATAAGCCATTAGGCTCAGTCACCGATTTGTAAGCAAAGCCAGGACATGGGACGTATGTCCATAGGCATAAATTGAAGCACCGTATCAGCACAGAGAGATGAAATTAATAAGATGAATACACTAGTAGAAATAGTAGTATTAGTCATTGTGAAACAAATGAGATGTACAAAACCATTCGGGAAATAATGTGTTTACAAATAAATCTAAAGTAAGTAATGATTTTGTAACTAAGTAACTGTGAACTGGCAAAAAGTCAATACATCTCCATTCTCATCCATTTTAAGTCACGCCGCCTAAGGTTAATCATTCACTGATTAGGACTGTCATAATGGATCCAACTGTGTAATTTACGCTTACCAATATGGCTCAAATTAACAGTCAATTGCTTCATGGAATATCATATCTTGACTTTTGGGCCACTTCTGGGTATCGATATAGGCTGCAGTTGGACTTACATAATACATATATAGGTCACTACAGTCTCTAAATATTCATAATCTCATCAACGGATCTATATTTGACTACTACCATGTGTTTAACTTCATCATCATTTGCTTGATTCCACTCTAAGTTTGCATTGCTGCAAACAAAGATATGATCGATTGTTGTACTTTTCACATCCATTATTTGTTTGTAATTCTCCGTCTCTTTGTATTCTTCACTATCTAATTATTTACCCACATCTTATTACGTAATGATGTTAATGTTTTGGTGTTGACTATTCCTAGTCGATTTACCCATGTTTATTTGACCTTCTATTTCCAACGATTAATTATTGATAAGAGTTTTGTTATTGTATTTTATTATTCTTACTATTATCAGTTCATCTGTCTTCCTACTATCAACTTGTACTTTTACCTAGAGACTTATTCTATTTCATTGTGATTATTGACTCATATTGCCTTGATTGATTTAACATTTTCGTATAAATATTGATGTATATTAGAGTAAAGCCTGATGACGATCTAATTGAAAACAATATTGTTCGCTTATATGTGTTGTTCTAATTTTCACAATGGGAACCTTTAACATTGTAAAATTGGCTGTCTTTTATCATAAACTGACATTATTTGGATAATCATCGGAAACTAGATGGAATAGAATAATCATTTAGTTTTTAGTCTCCGACTAACCATCAGTGTTCGATCACTAACACAAAATTAATTAAATCAATAAAGCTTTAGACATTGCAGCTAGCACGATGTGTTTAGATCACTAAAGTCACATCTAATAATCCAATTTTTCAACTTTGAACAGCTCATGAAGTGGCGCTACAACCATTCTGTATCATCAGGAATGATAAAGTGTCACATAATTAAACTGAATATCAATGAATAAGTATAAAAAATCATAAATGTGTGATTAATAGTGACTAATTCCATATAAATTTCTTGGAATTCTAGTTAAAAGACATAATTAACAAAGTCCAATAAATCACATATAAAAAGTTGTTCTAAGCCGTTCTTTTTTTATCATAAACTGACATTATTTGGATAATCATCGGAAACTAGATGGAATAGAATAATCATTTAGTTTTTAGTCTCCGACTAACCATCAGTGTTCAATCACTAACACAAAATTAATTAAATCAATATCATATCTTGATTTGGGGGCTCCTAACTTTCTACCGACGTATACCTACTGAAGCCACTACTGGGTGTCGATATAGGCTGCGGTTGGACTAACATAATACACATTCAGATCATCACAGTCTCTAAATATTCATAATCTCATCAACGGTTCTATATTTGAGTACAGCCCTGTGATGAACTTCATTAACGTTTACTTGGTTGCTGTTCCACTGTAAATTTGAAATGCTTCGAACAAAGATATGACCGATTGTCAACCGGATTTTATTTTTAGTTGTACGAATGAGACATTGATATACTTAGAGCTTCGAAAACCATTCGTAAATCAATTCAATCACTGAATACAAGACAGGATATGTACTGTAATTAAGTATGTGTTAAATGAATGATTAGCGAAATTCTCTCTTATCCCATTAACCTAATATATTCTAACTATAAATGAAATATATCTGAAATATATCTGAAATATATCTTTTTTTATCATAAACTGACATTATTTGGATAATCATCGGAAACTAGATGGAATAGAATAATCATTTAGTTTTTAGTCTCCGACTAACCATCAGTGTTCAATCACTAACACAAAATTAATTAAATCAATAAAACTTTAGACATTGCAGCTAGCACGATGTGTTCAGATCACTAAAGTCACATCTAATAATCCAATTTTTCAACTTTGATCAGCTCATGAAGTGGCGGTACAACCATTCTGTATCATCCGGAATGATAAAGTGCCACTTAATTAAACTGAATATCAATGAATAAGCATTAAAAAAATCATAAATGTGTGATTAATAGTGACTAATTCCATATAAATTTCTTGGAATCCTAGTTAAAAGACATAATTAACAAAGTCCAATAAATCACATATAAAAAGTTGTTCTAAGCCGTTGACCTAATGGATTGGTGCTCGATAGAAAATCTGAATATTCTTGATTCGAGCCCCTTTTGTATAGAGTTGATGAACACAACTAAAGATTTATAAAGAGAGTCTTGATACTTGTGTTGTGTTTCTCAATGTTCAATATTCCTTCAGTTGATATTACTCACTGGTAAGAACTAACTCCACTCTGAACAATCAACACAAATTCATTAGCTTAATTATGCAATATGTACTTATTTACTAACCATGATCGACTAAACAAATTCGTGTCATCCACATATTCACCCCACATAGCTGCTCCACCTCCAATAACCAATTTCGCATCATCCTTACTACCTATAAAACAAAAATAAGTGTGAAGGAGAATCCATAAGTCATACAAACAATTGTATTTTGATCTGAAACTAACAAATATTAAATATTTCTCGAAAGCGATTTCGGTGTATTCAGTAAATGATTACTGTTGTTATCAGTACGTGGTTGTGAAGAGTGTTCAGTTTTGATTGAGATCAAGGATCGATTTGTGTTAGACCACCAATGAAAACCTCCAAATAACGGACAGTCAATTGGTCGTAGTATAGAACCGCCCAGCAACAGCGGTCTGGCGCGCGAATACTCAGTCTCAAGACCACTGAACCAGGATCAAACAATGTTAATGTCTAACGTCAATCAATCCGTGATATTAAACAACCATCTTCCATTTTATTCGGTGGGTAACTGCCTCATACCCGACATGGATTAGCTCCACTGGGCACGGCTTCTCACTTAAAATTGACAATAACACCATTGGATGCCTTCTCAATAGTCCAGGGGTTAGGTGTTCGCGCGCGAGACTGTAGATTCTGGATTCGAAATTTGAGTGAGGGATTGTGGTTGTACACTGCTGACGAGCCCCATACTAGAACGAGATGGCCGACCAGTGCTTCTAGGTTTTCAACTGTCATCTAACATAGATCGACTATTGTTATATTGTTTTGCACAGTAGTAAAGTTATAATTTAAATCACCCGGACTAGGTCAATCGGATAAGTTTAGTTTAGCATTAACAATATGGTTACAAACCTTGTAAACAGTAAGGTTATCTACAGTTCATTTTTAACTGCAACATAAAGCTTGAAAATCGAAATACCTGTGAAATAATTTCATAATTCTTTACTTCTAAATCACGTTTAATTATGGTCGATATTCTATACTTCGACTTATCGTTCTATAAGGTCTGAATGAATAATTTACCTTGATAAAATGCTAATATTCACAAGCAAATATGTTTTTCTAATAACTTTATCATTTTCTCACTAAATCATGCCACAAACTTTCAAATGTTGATGAACAATTGACAACTCAGACGGAACTATGCATTTGTTACTTAGTGGTATATGGCTCATCAGGAGTGGAGATATATGATCAGTCCAGAAATTGAACCTAAGGTCTTCAGGCATTTTATCTTTAGATCATGGAGTAACAGAAATGTGGCACACATTTAGAATTTTATTACAAAAGCTATTTTAGATGCACTTTATTGTGACTTGAAGTCCAAGGATCCACTTTTGTTACTACATGAGCCATAATTTATACATACTGATGTAATTACCTGCTCGCTTAAATGCCCGATCTTGCAAAGTCTATTTCATTACGATTCAGAGGATTCCAGCATCTTAACTTAATCAGTAATTCTAGCATTTTATCAATCAATTGAGGTGGAAAAGTGGAATCAGTTCCCTATGAAAATTCTTGTAAATCTTTTCATTCATTAAAAAAAACTTTGATCACTAAGAAAAAGCCACCAATGTGCAACAAACATGAGAAATGAACAAAGTGTGTAGATGACAATATTTTGAAAATACCTCCGAAATCTCTCGGATCAACACGATAGTGGTACCTCCAGTCATCACCATAGGAAATGTAATTCAGGTACCAAGCAGCTGAGAATAGTACTCTATAGCCTGCTTTAGTAACATTTTTCACCACAGATTCCCAATATAAGTCTTTCCACACATGATTTATCGCCCTAAAATCAATAAAAGAAAAAAAAAGAGTGGGTTGACTGACGTATACAAATGCACATATAATTCTCAAAACGATGTCAAATCACATTTAAATCTGACGAAAACTTATCGAAGTGTTGGAAATTAAGACCTTCATTTTCTCTGATCGATAAACATACCTTTAAAATTAAAACTACATTTATTGCCTATAGCAAAAGCATTGCATTAACCAAAAGATCAGTGAATAAGTAGAAGAATTTTAGTAACACCTTCAACAACTTTGGTTGAACAGCTGTTCTAACTTTGCCAATCCTCACCTTTCGATGTGCATCGGATTCTCCATTTTCATCGATGACGCTGTCCATATACGGAAAAGAATTCACATCTTTCAGAGCTTGTTCATCAAGTGTGGTTGGGTTGGTATTCTCTGTGTGGTATTTAAGAATGTCACTTTCCTCTTATGTATGTTGAAGCCTACTGTTGAAGAGGCTTTAGTTACACTAGTTTTCCTAATCTTCATTTTTTGGTGTGTATGGGATGGAAGTGCTAGGTCATCTGTGAAGTTTAAATCGTCTAATTGGCTCTGAGCTGTCCGTTGTATGCCGTGTTTTCCCTCAGATGTCGAGGTCTCCATAATCTAGTCACCCGCCAGTTGATAGGGGTAGGGGGAAAGTAGATAATCTTGTCTGATTCTGGTCCTTACTTGGAATGCATCTGTTAGCTGTCTTCCATGCACGACATTGCACTGTAGTTCATCGTATGAGTTCTGGATAATGTTATTAATTTTCTCAGGAACTCCATAATGTCGAAGAATTTTTCATCATATTTTCCTATGTAAACTGTCAAACGCCTTTTCATAATCAATGAAGTTGATGTATAATGACGAGTTTCACTCAACTGATTGTTCGACGATGATCCATAGTGTCGCGATTTGGTCTATGTACGACTGATCCTTCCTTAATTCATCCTGTCGATCTCAAAGTTGGGCGTCTACTGGGTGTTTAATCCGGTTCAGCACCACTCTTTTAAAGACTTTCTCTGGTACTGACAGTAGTGTGATACCTCTGTAGTTCTCACATTTCCTTAGATCTTCTTTTTCTTAGTATCTTGATGAGATGTCACTGACTGTGAAGCTGGGTGATACAGGTCGAATTCGTCGTGGAACATGTACTTCCTTAAGATTACAAGTACGCTTTCCTGACGAGTGCCAAATAACACGAAACTTAGGCCCAAGCTCTCTTGTTGGCTACCTCCAAGCACCACCTTAGGGAACCTATTGCCCTTCTTTGTTATTCAGAACAAAGAATCTTGATCAAATGTCATTGCAAAAGCGGAATATCTTCAGCTGATTGAAATATTATCTGAATTAAAGGACGTAATGTCATGTACCTTATCCAAGTGTGATTTGTACAGAAGGTAACTCGTTATCTAATAATCATTAGTTTAGATTTACTTTTTATATAAATCATAAAGTATGATGTACTCACTCTAAATCCATTTTCAAATATTTCTTGCCACACAATTGGAGTGATATTTCGTCCAGGTGGTTTGACATCATTGATAATTTGAATTAAATTATTTATGTAGTAGCCTTCCAGACGGTGATAATCATCATCAAATTTCATTTTTTTCATAAATTCAATAATTGAAGGATTGGAACGCCTAGTATCAATAAAAATAATGCAAAATATATTACAATAATTTAAAACATTGAAGAGAATAAATGCTCCCTTTGTATATCATTCTAGAGGTAGGGAATATTCCCATATGACATCTAGAATAGAGAAATATTCCAAGTCATAAGTTAAAAAGAGATATCATGAAAAAAAAAGTTATGTCAGTTGGTTCTGAACATACTAGTATTACTTGTTCGCTGATATCTGAAAACGGTTATTAAGAAACATCGATGTTTCGGTCAGAATTATGACAGAGTTTTAGTTTACTTATTAACAATTCTTCGAAATATGCATGGCATGTTCAATCAATTTGATGAAATGATTGAATCTAAAGTTTGTATGGTCACAGCGCTTCAGATAAAAGTATGTGTTTTTTTATATTTAAAGGTATGTTTAGGCAGAAGCTAAATTTGTAAATTGATTGGAGTTTAAAAAGTTGAAGCAAACGTTTTTCATCTGGTCATGAGTGATGTGTTATAACTGTGACCGCTGATTAGAGAGCAGTGACTTATTGATAAGATCAATGACACGTAAGACCGTATGAGCAGTCTAGAGTTCTGATTCGCCATGCTTCCTGTCTAGCCCAGTCAGTTAAGTCCAGAACGCAAGTCTCAGCCTCTGAGATATGAATCACTGTATTTCAAGCATACTGAGCTTATATATCAAACAAACAGACCACAACGTACCAATAAAATATGAACAACATTTGTACAAGAATTAGCCAGATGTGTCTGTGAATGAGGGAGGTAGCGATTAACAGACAGGGAACAGTTCATGAATGGTAAACCGTGTAGTAATAGTTCATAGGTCAAATCAAAGCTTATAATAAGATCGACATGAATATGAACAGTTTAGTTCCATAACAATTATACGATAAAAATGTACGCATAGTATAAGTCCATAAATGGATCCCAAAAATTACCAAGCATTATTTCTATCTGTATACAACATGATGATTTCTTGATTAAGTATTTGTACACGATAATCTTCTCTCTAGAATTTTCAGAATTCTGTTCTACGATAGTGACATGGTTATCATTAGAATAGTAGTTTAAATAATTTCCACAAATCTATCTTATTGGTAGTAAGCATATGTATATGAGAGACTAGATTCATTAAGACTTTTCACAGTCTTTGTGAGAAGCCGGTGGATTTAAGTCTTTTATTACCGAAATATACATAGCCAATGACATTGATTGATGGTCACAATATACATAGCTGATAGACTGAAATTGGAGATAAGAGCCATTAGATTATTCAGCTCGGTTTAGATAACATCAGGTGTAAAGTTGACATTATTGATAATTTTAAAAGTGGTCTGTTCATTTTCACATAGTAATTTAGTAGTATAACAATTAAATCTAATTTACAAATATTTTATTACATTAAAAAAATATATCCACTAACATAGAACAGAGTGTTCGTATATTTAAATTCTATACGCTTATCAACACAGTTGCTCAGTAAACTTAAAAAACCACATCCGCTGTAAATTTATCAGGGAATATCTAATTGAACTACCGTTATGCGATACTTTGTCACATTCAACGTTGGTTGTTCCAACATGTAACATTGAGGAGCAAGTATAATACGTATTCTAATTATGAATGCGTTCACTATAATTATCACGAATTTATATTTTAAGGCTTACCAGCAATTATATTCAACTTCATGCCCACCTAAATGAAACCAGTTATCAGGAAATACACTAAACAATTCTTTGTATAATTGTGACACAAAGATATAAGAGATATTATTGATTGGATTGATTGAACCCAGAGTACCATCCGGTTCACCCTTAATGTAACATTTGGTTAAAATCTCTGGATACCCTTTCCCCCAAGAATTTGCATGACCTATGGTTAGTAAAATGTTTAAAGAATATTATCAGTAATCTTCATCTTAAAGTTTAATCACCAAAAGTTTTATAATTCGGGAATAATTAAAGCATAAAAATTAATTGTCTAAAAATTCTCATAATGTTTAAACAAACGATACGTGAAGAAAGAAATTCGTTCATATTGAGTTTGGGAATTACAAATTCAAATTAGTGATCTTAAGCTAAATTTAAAGCATAATTATCCTTTGAAACTATGGTATATGAACTAACGATTGTTAGCAAAATGAAATTGGTAACCTTAATAAGTTTCATCACAAACTAAGCATAATTGGATAATCATCATGAATCGAACACAGGATCTTTCTTATGAATACTTGTGACTTGGTGGTAATTTCAAGATAATCTATTAAGGATGCACGTGTTCTAAAAGAGACTGATCGATTGCAGTTATTTATATTAATGGCAGAAAGTTTCAAAAGTTGTAGAAATGAATTAAGATAAATCTAAATTAGAGAGAGGTTAAATGTACATTTGTCAAATTAAGTCATTTTACAACTCCGCCTGTAGCTCTTCTGGAGTTACTGCCGGTCCCAAGTTTGGGTAAAGGAAAAGGGTTGGGTATAAGGTTGGCAACCCCATCCCGTAGGAAAAATCTGACTAAAAAACACGCCAACCAAATTAAACAAATAAGGTTGTTTTATACTGAGGATGAGTATTGACTTATAATGCCTGAAGTTGGCTACAGTGAGAGAAGAGGCTGAGTATTTTTCTTTTATACGCAAAGTTCAGGGGTTTGGATGGACATAATAATAAGTAAGTTGTATTAGTTTATCATCTTTCAATCTTGGTTTCAATATCAGACACGTAAAAAGCAGTAGTTTTAATTCATTTATTTGAATTTCAGCAACTTGTGTACAGTAAACCATAAAAGAGCTTTGACTAGAATACTATTAGTTGGTTACGGAAATTATTATATGCAGATTGAATGGCAATTAAACTCAATTTAATCTCTCTATCCATTTCCGAAGTTGTTATTACGTAACGCCTAGCTTTATTTCTCATTTCCCAGAAATATCTATCTATGTATTTAAAAATCCTTTTTTCAGGAACTTTCACATTGGTTAATGCATAAATATACAACTATTTGGACATTTTATAATTCTTCAATATTTACTGCGTCAGTTAGCAGTCAAATGCCATGATATCTCCTCAGTTATATCAATACACGTGGACAACTGCGGACACTCATTCGATTGGTAAAATGTGGAAATCTTAGACAGAGGAAATTCCAAAAGCACCAGATAATTTTTAAAAGCCTGGCACTCAGGCCGATCAGCAATCAACAAGCACATTGAAATCGATCCAATTTATCAACTAATCAGGAAAATTATGCACAAATATAGGAACAAGAATCAAACCAATGAGAGACACAATCAAAACAAAGAAGTAAACAATGACAAATTCAAGGTCGACAAGAACCTATCAACATCGAGGTGTACAGAACAAGCTGTGAAATGCATATGGAGAAATTGGAACACTTCACTTCTATCTGAAGTTTGTGCTGATAATGTCGTTCAGAAGAATGATGAAAGCTCCATTAACAAACCATCCAGCTCAGAGAACAAAACTCCATCAAATACATTGACTGCCATTTTACCAACCCCGTTATTGTATTGAAAGTCATGTGCACTGGTTTAAAAGGCTATTACTAATGCTTCTATGCTGTAAAGAAACTGAAGAGAATCCAACAAATTATTGAACCCATGTTATTCTGTTGTAGTTATCGTTCTTTTTTTATTCAAAACAAAAAGGGTTTATGTACTGTATCTTACAATCAACTTTCCTATTCGGGTTCCATTTTAGTGATCCATATAAATAAGTGATGATGAGGTCAATCCTCACCATACATTCAATACAAGTATGTTATAGTAATCTATTGAGTTGCAATTTATTTATTTACATCCATAACTAAACCAACATGGAAACAATCAAATCAAAACAATCAATCAATGTGATTACATAGTAACGTAACATTTTTGAAATTTATTTTATTAAAATCTATGAACTGTGAATAAAATTTAGTTTATTGTTTACAGGTTAAGATCGGTTGAAATGAAGAACAATTATATACGATAATAAAATCGATTTATCATCGGTATTAATATAAATTATAATCAATTAAAATGATGATGATGATGATTCTTAGTGATGAAAGTTTTAAACTATTGCCATAATATCTCTAGATTGAAGAGTATTTATAGTTGATTGAAGTTTCACAATTATTTCATGGGAAATTGTGGACACTATGTTTACTGTATAACAATCAGCTGCTTCATAATTGATTGATCATTGGGTGGTGATCAATGTCATGCGTGTCTAGTCCTTATTAGTTCAGATCGAATGCTATCGATCATGTTGCAATGTGGCTACGTTTCCGAAACTTTCTTCAAAGGTAAGTTTAAGAGAAAGATTTTCGAATAAGTGTTTATCTGAGTATGGGCAGTTTTTAAAGACGGTGGTTGGACGTAGTCAACAGGAAACCCTGGACCCGAGTTTCGTGCTACTTGACACTCGTCAGGAGGTGTACCTGTTCTTGCGGGAACTGATGCTCCCTGGCGGATTCGATCTCGTGTCACCCAGCTTCATAGTCAGAGACGTTACCCTAACCACATGGAGCATCAGTTCCCTCAAGATAACACGTACACCTTGCTGACAAGTGTCAAATAGCACGAAACACGAGTTCGGGGTTTTCTGCTGAATACCTTCAACCACTATCTTATTTCAACATAGTGTACGCAATATCGAGTCACCTAAACTAGTGGCCACATTGCAATTTGGCCGATAATATTCGATCTGCAATGAGAAGGACTTGACACACATGACATTGATCACCACCCAGTGATCAATCAATTGTGAGCAATGCTTTTTTATTTAAGGATATTTAACTTTAAACTACAGAGCATTGTTTTTAAAAATACAATTTATTCTTTTTTTTAACTAATCTTATATATTTGAAATTCTTTCATACGTTTAATTTCAGGGAGCATTTCACCCGTATCTTTTAATCTATACATCGAACGATGTGAAATATTTATTAAATTATGCTCGTTTACGAGGAATAAGAATAATGCCAGAATTTGATACACCAGGTAGGAAAAGTTATTAAATAGTTATGAAATTTCAATGTTTACCTTCTATGATCACTAATATTCTAGAGTGTTTAGTGTCCGTGTTAAGTTTTATCAATAGTTTATTTGAAATTGTGTTGATCACGATAGTAAGCGGAGTTAAGCAAGTTATGTTTGATATCAAGAGTATTGTACTATTTGGTATGAATGTCGCCCCCATCGTTTGAAGGATTAGAAGCCTGATAACCTTTGATAAATATCTCTTAACAATTCAGATGACTAGGACTGATTAATTAATCGTGGTTTTATGGTTCGTTGAAACTAGATGGAATAAGAACAAACTGTCGATATTTCTAAACACATCTTTGCTTAGTCAAGCTGTGAAGTGTTCAGAGGAATAAGAAAGCGAATTCCTCGAACGCAAGGAAAAAAACTGCTTCAAATAATAGTTTGAAATGATAAATTTAAGAATTGAATTGTGTAAATATTTTAATCTCGATTTTGCCATCAAATGAGTATGACATATCGTCGTTACTTTTGTATTGAATTTCTATGATCCATTCTGTGTGACTTATTTCTCTGGTTCCTTGGCATTTACTCCATGACTTCATAAGTTAACTAATAATGATCACCGAGTATTGATTTTAGTTAGCTTACTGAATTTAGCCAACTGAAATCCTTGCTTTCCTTAAAATTCATAATTCTTGGCATTCATAAAAGTAAAAAGGTTTTATGCTTATAGAAAAGACTGTTAATATTTTTGAAAAACAAGTACGTATTTTCCATTGAACTACTATGGAACACTATTTCAAGGATGTGATCAGATCAGCGGTAAAGTATTCAAGCTTATGAGTGCCAAAAAACATTTCATTTAGTCTGAATTTACGAGTGTACTATGGTAAATGACTTGAAGTTTCGTATTTCCGAATAGCCGATACTCTTCAGAAGCCTCATTTAGATTGTTTATTTCAGAATAATTCCTTTAGATTGGCAACAAGGCATTTATTTCTTCATTTTAATAATACAATAATGACAGTAATCAATAATGCTGCTTTAATATAGTCACTAATTAATAAACAATAATGACTCCTTTATAAGAACGGACTCTAAGATTGGGTTGAAGTCCGTGCAGTTGAGCCATTATCATGAGAGCAGTTGTACTCTTTCATTCGACTACTGATCAGTTCACCTATATCGTCTGTAGAACAGATGATCTATTTTATTAAATACAGTAATCAATGCGCATTCACCAAAACCTTCGAGATCATCCTAACAAAGTGTCCAATTAGGAGACAGTGATATAAAGGCGATTATTTCTTTGTTGTACTTGTTTATTTTATTTGAACGCATAATGTAGTGTTAGTCATTAGCTTTAGCCCAGAATATATCTTATTCCAGTTTTCGGACATTCCATTCTATTCATTCTACTTGAGTGATATGTTGACCTTGTCAATCATTCGCTTGTCAGTCCTGATTGTTTTTATATGATCGTATATGTGTGTGCCCTTCTTATTACATTAATCACATGTCTGTAGCTTATTTTTGTCTGACTATAAATATTGAGTAACGCTTGATTAAAATGGAGTTGGCTTCCCAGCCAACTTCCTTGAGTGTCATTTCGCTCTGCTCTGTTTCATTCGATTCATATAGAAAATATATGGATTCTCAAGTCAATTCTCGTCATTCGACTTATTTAATTCCGTTATTGATTAATGCGATTTAAGTCGACGATTATATACGAGAATAGGCTATCTTGGAGTCAGATCAAAAGGGCCACTAAACTGGTGAGCCCTTCAACGAACATCATCCGGTCAAAATGAAGACAAAATTAAATGACGGGCCACCAAAATAAACATTGATACAGGGGGACACCAAATACATATGCACTAGACAATTATGTTGTGAAGAGATAGTGAATGAAGGGTATGATGAAAACAGGAGCAGCAATGAATAGAAACTAGTCTATGAGAGTTGGATAATAATAATAATAATAATAATAATAATAATAATAATAATAATAGTGGGAGAGGCAGTTTGGTTACGAGCAGAAAGAATTTTTCCAATTAAAGAAGTTATTCTAACTTTTACGAAGAAAGTTACAGTTACGTCTGAAGCTACCGTGTTGCACCATCGCGAGGACCTCAAACAGGGAGTCGTGAAGGCCCAACAGAAGCGAGTTCTGTACACCTTATTTTCATACCACGACACTATGTCATACACTGACCACCTCTCCACTTTTTTCAACTGGTCCCAGAGTCGACAAATAATGCGCGATATGGAATTCGCCGGGACGACAGTCATAGGACGTATTTTAACCACCGACTTCGCAGTTTCAAGATGGTTACAGTTACGTCCTTCATCTGTCTACCTGTTATGACTGCGTCACCAATTGTTATGTCTGTTCGTTTTTATCACGTATAATTATAAAGCGAGGAACCTTTAATCCAAGAAATTCAGCGATATATTCACCATTGTTTTCACTGAATTACTATCTCACGACAGACCCGGTTGAACTTCACTGGTCATTGCTTCTCACTAGAACTCCAAGAAATATCTCTTGAAACCAGTCACTAGTGAGCGTATATTGATTATTATCAGAAGGGGTTTATATAGATATTTTAGTAATCTTAATATTTGAGATCATGAGTTCTCGTTTTATTGGTTGGTATAACTGTCATATTGAACTGGGCTATTTCTTCATTTTGTTATTTGTACCTAACGTTGATTGTTCATTGTTGCTTTCAAAATAGCAATTGAAACGTTTTCAGATTGTCTACAAGGATCATGCAATAGATTTTTCATTCAACGTAATGCTGCAGTTGATGGTGAGACTCTGAGAGATGTGGAATCCCTCATAAACCTGGGAAGCATCATCGATGAACAAAGAGGATTCTATGTAGACGTAAATATGAGGATCGGCAAAACAAGGTCCGCATTCTTGCTGTTGAAAAACATATAGAACTCAAAATCGTATTATCCTTTTCACTTAATTGTGACTTTCATAGCATCAATCTAAACAATAACTGCACAAACATTCATTCTCTCGTCATATCTTACTACAATGATAAATTATTTTTGGTTACTAAATTAACGATACACACATAGTCGTATATTCTTGTTCTGTGTTTATAAACACGCCTATTACACTGTTTGCGTATTTCATGTCTCCTTTATTTCTATTCCCTTATTTTCTACATTTCCTTCTTTAAACTCAATTCAATATTCTTCTCAATTACACAGACCCGATTTATTATTATTAATATTCTACTATTATTATTCTAAATTTTTTTTTCTTAAATATGCCAAGTATAATGCTGACATTATTGAAAATTGTGTATTTTTGCATCATCTGAAGAAACCCGAAATGGTTTCTTCACAACACTTTTGTACCCATAAAATGTTTGTGAATAATAATAATAATAATACTTACTGTCTGTAAGCCAATATAAAAGTCACAATCTTCAATACGAACGTCAACACTGTTCTACCATACGGAGCTCAAACTTCGAGAACTATTACAACCATCAACAAAAACATACAAGTATTTCTAAATGGTTGTCTATGCAAGATACTCAACATCCATTAACCGGATGCCATCAGCAACAGTCTATTGTGTGAGGGAACAAACCAGCTTGCAGATGAAGATGAAATTATGGAAATACATTGAAGAAATCACCAAACTGCATCACGAGGCAAGCGCTACCTTGGAGTTCTAAAGGGAAGCGGAAAAGTGTAAGGTCAAATAACACATTATGTCGGGAAATAGAAGCAGATATGAATAATAACTGGAAAGAACTGGGAAGGATTGTCCAATACAGGTTTAGATGGAGAGTGCTTGTGGGTGTCCTATTCTCCTCCACGAGGAGTAACAGGCGTAAGTAAGTAAGTAATTAAGCAATACTATTTATATTTAATTCTGAAGAATAGAAATTGAGTGAAAGGATAGAATGTTACTGATTTGCCTGCTTTTATGTTTATAGAATGTTTCTACTTTCTTATTAGTTTATTATAATGACATTAAATTCATTAATATGGATAATAAAATATTAGAAGTTAAATCTTTAAAAAGAGCTTGTGAAGAAATGGAACCTGGTAGAGCGATGAGAGCTGAAATATCATGAGCTCGTTATCATGAAGAATATGGTCTAATGAATAAATTGAATAACAAGACTAATGTAGATGATTCAGGATCAATGATTACCATTACGTCTGATGGTTAGTTGTGTGAATAAATCAACTTTTTTTTAGTTGTTGGTTGCATGTATTGTCACCAAGAAACCTTGTTTAACCTTAGTTTCAACTCAACCATTACTTATAAAGTAAGTAGATTTCAAACTGTACATAATTCGAACATACTTACTTACTTACTTACGTCTGTTACTCCTCGTCAAGGAGAATAAGCCGCTCACCAGCATTCTCCATCCAACCCTGTCTTGGACAATCCTTTCCAGCTTCTCCCAGTTGTTATTCATCTTTTTCATATTTGCTTCTATTTCACAACGTAATTTGTTTTTTGGCCTTTCTCTTTTCCGCTTCCCTTCAGGATTCCAATTTAGAGCTTGCTTAGTGATGGAGTTTGAAATCCATAGACTTTATAAATGTATGTATTAAAGAGTTCTGACTGGTCACTGTCAATATTGTCGAATCTTAATTCCTAGAACATTCAGTTAGCTGTTACCGACAGCTTAAACACGAATAGGGAAGTCATCAGTATTATGAAATAAAATTACTAACAAATCTACTACTCAGTCATCTATTTCTGTCTACGTACAGCGTTGAAGTGATATCATATTGAAATAAGATGGTGGTTGGAATTAGTCAACAGGAATCCTTTGATCTAGGTTTCGTGCTACTTGACACTTGTCAGCAAAGTGTACCTGTAATCTTGAGTAGACTGATGTTCCTTGGTAGATTCAATCCCATACCACCCAGTTTCACAGTTAGAGACGTTACCAATAAGCTATCCGGGCCTCGACTGACCTCCTGTATGACTGAAATGTATTTACAATTGATTGGTCACTGAGTAGTGATCAATGTCATTTATGTCAGGTGGATTTTAGTGCAGATCAAATCTTATCGACCAAGTTGTATAGTGCACTCTATGTCGAATCAGCTTGACTGGTGGCCACATTGCAACATGATAGATAGCATTCGATCTGCGCTAATATGGACTAGACAAGCACCCAGTGATCAATCAATTGTAATCTTTTGTCTTATTGAACGTTAACTATGAACATCGTAAGATATAGAGTTGATCACAGAAAATTATAAATAGTCATTTAAAAACTTGTAAGAACTTTGAAATAATAATTTACTGAACTGTTAATATGAAAATGAACCTTCATAAAGCAAATGTATTCACCTCTTCTCTCATTGATTCAAACGCTTATTTCTCTCTACTCTTACCAGTGTTTTTATAAGGAAAGTATTGTGTTTGTAATAATATTCACATTGTACTGTAGTTACGACCATGGCATGAAAACTCAATCATTCAATTCCTTGTTAAATTCATATTTGAAGAAGTAATAATTCAACAATTCCTATTATGACTTTATATCCGGCTAGTTATCATGTGATTTGTCCACCAATCAAAATACGACTTGTACAATCTTCGCACAGTGCCTAAACCAATGACGTTCGGCCGGTATAGGCAGTCTAGCGTCCTTATTGGTCCTATATCCGCCTAGCCCGTCCACTTGAGAACAAAACACAAATACCAGCTTCCACTATGCAAATCGAATCGAATCATTTGTTTCAGACATACTGCGTTTATGTATCAACCAAACAGACTGCAAAGCAGCATAAAATAGGAAATAACATTCATACACAGTAACGCCAAAATGTGACTATGAACGAGGGAGGCAGTAATTAATAAACTGAACATAGCTTAAGAACCGTAAATCGTACAATAATAATATATGGCTTAAAATAAAGCTGTTAATAACGGGAATATAGATATACACAATATAGTTACTGAATATTTATACCATAAGAATATATAAATGATATTAGTCTATTAATAGGTCTCAGAAGGTACTGATGACATATTCTTCGTTCGGATATGACATAGGGGAGTGGCAAAATCTTGATTCCAAATCAATGATTCACATGTAATCTAATATCCTAAGGAAACAAATGGCATACGAATCAATTGTTGGTAACCAGCTAACATGAAAGTGCATTTCCTAAAGTCACTCCACCGTCTTGTGGATTACATTTTTAGGTTAAAGGCTCTGGTTATGCCCCCCTAAGAAACCTACCTGCTTCAGCTAGGGACCTCGAACATTCGATCTATATCCAATTATTGAATAGTTATATCATAAGAATGTATAGATTATATTAATCAATTAATTTGTCTCAGACGGTACTCGTGATTTAATCTTCGCTTGGATATAAAAAATTTTACTCACTTTTTTTTCAAAGAGGTTTAATTGTTTTCTTTAAACTTTAAAACATCAGTAAATAATTTATCAATACATAGGTAACTTGTTCTATAACTTGAAGTGAACATGAATTAAAATCGTAAATCATGGATATGAACAACTGACGAATCTCACAAAAAGACGAAACATGGATTATATTAGATTTCACTTTGTTGATCAATTCATTTTCATTCATATATCATTCATTTTCTTTTGTTTTTTTAAAAAAATTCTTCGTCTCTCTCTCTCTTTTTCTTTCCTTCTTTAGATAATCAAATTCAATATATAAAAAGATCATTCTGCATTAGATCATACCTTATTATCAAATCCATTGAACATTTATATTTTAAAATTCCCACCAGAATTATTACGTACAATTTATCTAATTTAATTAATGAATTTAAACAAATTTTAACATCATTTTAATGAGATTAAATGTAAACGTATTGAACAAGTTCAATTTATAATGAATTTTTATTCAATCCATTAATGGTTTATTCTAGAATATTCTATAAAACAAATTTAATCATTATTCAATAAAAAATTTTAAAATTTAAATATCAATTTAATTATTGATTATTTTTAAAAAAAATTTAAATTTTTAAATTTAAAACCAAAAAAAATCAATCTCAACAAAATTTTATTGATTTATTGAATACGATTCAAGTAAGTATGATTAATCATTGTGATTATAACATTTATTATCTCATTTATCAATGAGCCAATCAGGCGCGTTTAAAAAATATTTCAAGGTTACGGCGCTAATTTTTAATGCTTAATGAGTCATTGGTCAGATCGATAATTCACTGTTCTCTAATTAGTGATATTATTACATTATACACGAACAGGGCACACAGGACACAAGTGATGAATACATTCAAATCATTTATAATTTATTGTTGTTTTATCCAAGGCTATACAGTTAGATAGATGATGAATAGTACTTAATTATACCATGTTAATTTAGTTGCTAAGTGATGAGAATGGATTAGATATGGAAATGTGTACTATTGACAGTGGATTCAATGGTCAAAAAAATATCTTATCATGTGAACTAAATGTTATAAGCTCGATTGTGAGTTGAATGATACTGTCCGAGAATAGAATAGTTATTCAGTATTATATCATTTTTGGACAGCTCGCTGGGTAGTATTAACTTGTAACAAATAAATTATCTTTTAAACTTATACTGTTTTGTCTGTGTGTGTGACAATCAGATAACTAAACAAACGATCAGATGTATACAAAGGTTAGGTACTATTTGAAAGATACGAGTTGACAGTCTTAGTGTCAACATTAACATGACTAATCTAGGAGTCTTGCTTAGGACAAAATCCATTGCCAACTATTATTTAACATTATTTCAATCCTGTGACTAAATAGAACTATATAAGAAGTTTTCTGAAGATGTACATACTTTAAAAGAGATTGATCAGTTTGATGCTTAACATAAATGCCAACGAGAAAACATAAATACTTACAAATATTATGCGTTAGATAGTTTATCTTTATTGTTCTAACGAACAATTAAAGCATGACCAACCAGCTGAAAAACCACAAAACATCTTATATAAATGGTAGATACAAGCTCAAGCACTGAATTAGATATTCTAGTTAAATTTGAAGTTCATTCCTAGTCTTTATGTTAACCTATTTAAACATTTCTATAATGATTTTTAGCTATATTTGGAGCAATCCTACAGTTGACTGCATCTCTGTGATAATATGGTGTGGCAACTCGAACTGATGTACGTACGTACGAAGTTGTGCGTTGTTACTGACTGACTAATTTTATTTATTTGAACACATAAATATTGATGCAAAGGGGTACGGAATACATATACTCCACACAATCACTTGATTTTAGTGTGGGCTGTGATACTACCCTAGTGCTCAGACCGTCGACTCTCTGAACGTTATCATCAGTTATGAAATGTTTAAATTTCTCCACATATAACTCATAGCTTAGATCTTGATGTTGATTAGTTTCTAATTGATTATATCTCTCATTGACGAGACTCTATGGACAACCTTTGAACGAATCTTCAATGTTCTACACTAATGTATATATTACGAAAAAACCAGAGAATTAAAGTGGTTCGAAGACTAATCATGGTTTGAAAAAGGTTCAGAATTACTGAAATAATAGTACATACGAAAGAGGGACTCATCCATTATGGCTCCATAATAGTCGACCTCTCGAGCCATGATAGGGTCGTCAGAACCTTTTTAGCTTCGACCACATAACTTCAATATTGTCAGTGTGTACTCCAGTTGTAGGTCCCATAAAATAACGCTTACAAATAACGACATTATGCACACATCCAAGTTTTTGAAGGTAACCGTATTCATCAGGAACTTAAGAAAGCGTCATCACCATGAAATCTTTCAAACCCTTCTGATTGACTCGTCCATAAATTAGAGTTTCATTCTGTCATTTAGTTTGGATATTTATTGTTCAATAATATGTACTTAAGATTGTGTTATTTTCATTCTTTTCTCCTCATTTTTTTCTTTTTTTTTTTCAATCAATAGTTCGCAACTGACGAAGTACATTATAAATATTACGAAATGTGTATGAATGATAGAAATAATATAATAAAACAATATAAAAATAATAAAGACACATCATGTAATCCAACAATGATTGTACATAGTGATAATACAGAACCAATTCTAAATAGAAATGAAAATGTAAAAAATAGCGAAAGAATTAAAACATCAAGAAGTTCAAAAAGTCGATCGAATTCAAATCAACAAAAAAATTGAGAGAAAAAAGAATGATTTTTTTGCTCTGCTCTCTCGTTTTTCTACTCCTCCTCCTCTCGTCGTCGTCGTCGTTAATAAATTGTTATATCAATGATTGAAATAATGAGTCAATTGAAGCTAGATCACCATGGATAACCTGGAAACACTGGACGGCCGTTAGTCAGCAGTGCACATCCACGATCCCGCCCCCCACGAAATCCGTACCCAGGACCTATCAGTATATAGCGACTCACGTGCAAATGGATTTATTCTCATTTAACTCAGTTAAGCCCTTTTGTTAACTTATTTAATGGACAAAGTCATCCATGATATAACAACTTGTTGTACTATCTTTATTATTATGCTTGTATGAAATACATATGCTTGAACATTGTTTAGCGCCTACGCATGTATTCATTCTGCTAGCTTCACTATTAACTGCTTAATCTATTCGCTGACTCACCTATTTTCCTATACATATATATACCTGTACATTTTGCACGCATTGACTACAGCTACTTGCTACTGCTACAATCGTAGTTCGCTTGCTCATTCATTTTGCCTCTCTGCTGTCTGGTCCGAATTATCTACTAAATAAAACTGTAGTAGCTGCTTCTTTTTGCCTTCTGATTTCAAATATCGTTGAAGATTGTACGATAACGGTTCGAGGGTGATTAAATAACGAATCACAGCCACTACAAGTATCTCGCACGAGCGCCTTACCATTAGATCACTGAGCAGGCCAGCATCTAACGGCGTTCATGTCTAACTTCAACCAATCCACGAAGTTGCACCACCGTCATCATTATCTTCAGTGAGTTGATATCTGATAACAGACCTGTTTGAACTACAATGGTAGCGGCTTCTCACTAGAACTCCATTAGTGTCACTTGAAGTCAGTCACTAGTGAGCAAATGATTATTATCAGAAAGGGTTTCATGCACGCGACACTGATAGGTCCTGATTTACAATCTCACGAAGGGAGACTTCGTGGATGTTCACTGCTGAGGAGCCCCTTACTAAGATGAATCGGCCGTCTAGTGCTCCCAGGTTTTCCATGGTGGTCTAAATTCAATTGACTCATGGTTACGATCAGTGGAGAGAATAACTGTCTATACTTTTGTAAATCACTAATCATTTCATTAGAAAAAGTAAACAATATTTATGTTTTCATTACACATTTAAAACAGTGATTCCCGATATTATGAAGGTAAATTGTGCAATTAAAAAGATGTTGATAATAACTAAAGAAATATTTCCTTGATTATTTCAACCTGTAATTGACTAAAAGTTTGTTACATTATTACGTAGTAGTAGTAGTAGTAGTAGTAGTAGTAGTAGTAGTAGTAGTAGTAGTAGTAGTAGTAGTAGTAGTAGTAGTAGTAGTAGTAGTAGTAGTAGTAGTAGTAGTAGTAGTAGTAGTAGTAGTAGTAGTAGTAGTAGTAGTAGTAGTAGTAGTAGTAGTAGTAGTAGTAGTAGTAGTAGTAGTAGTAGTAGTAGTAGTAGTAGTAGTAGTAGTAGTAGTAGTAGTAGTAGTAGTAGTAGTAGTAGTAGTAGTAGTAGTAGTAGTAGTAGTAGTAGTAGTAGTAGTAGTAGTAGTAGTAGTAGTAGTAGTAGTAGTAGTAGTAGTAGTAGTAGTAGTAGTAGTAGTAGTAGTAGTAGTAGTAGTAGTAGTAGTAGTAGTAGTAGTAGTAGTAGTAGTAGTAGTAGTAGTAGTAGTAGTAGTAGTAGTAGTAGTAGTAGTAGTAGTAGTAGTAGTAGTAGTAGTAGTAGTAGTAGTAGTAGTAGTAGTAGTAGTAGTAGTAGTAGTAGTAGTAGTAGTAGTAGTAGTAGTAGTAGTAGTAGTAGTAGTAGTAGTAGTAGTAGTAGTAGTAGTAGTAGTAGTATAGTAGTAGTAGTAGTAGTAGTAGTAGTAGTAGTAGTAGTAGTAGTAGTAGTAGTAGTAGTAGTAGTAGTAGTAGTAGTAGTAGTAGTAGTAGTAGTAGTAGTAGTAGTAGTAGTAGTAGTAGTAGTAGTAGTAGTAGTAGTAGTAGTAGTAGTAGTAGTAGTAGTAGTAGTAGTAGTAGTAGTAGTAGTAGTAGTAGTAGTAGTAGTAGTAGTAGTAGTAGTAGTAGTAGTAGTAGTAGTAGTAGTAGTAGTAGTAGTAGTAGTAGTAGTAGTAGTAGTAGTAGTAGTAGTAGTAGTAGTAGTAGTAGTAGTAGTAGTAGTAGTAGTAGTAGTAGTAGTAGTAGTAGTAGTAGTAGTAGTAGTAGTAGTAGTAGTAGTAGTAGTAGTAGTAGTAGTAGTAGTAGTAGTAGTAGTAGTAGTAGTAGTAGTAGTAGTAGTAGTAGTAGTAGTAGTAGTAGTAGTAGTAGTAGTAGTAGTAGTAGTAGTAGTAGTAGTAGTAGTAGTAGTAGTAGTAGTAGTAGTAGTAGTAGTAGTAGTAGTAGTAGTAGTAGTAGTAGTAGTAGTAAGTTGTAGTAGTAGTATTCGTAGTAGTAGTAGTGTATTAAACTACTATACTGTAGTATAGTAGAAGTCTATATACTACTTACTATACTACTACTACTACTACTACTACTACTACTACTACTACTACTACTACTACTACTACTACTACTACTACTACTACTACTACTACTACTACTACTACTACTACTACTACTACTACTACTACTACTACTACTACTACTACTACTACTACTACTACTACTACTACTACTACTACTACTACTACTACTACTACTACTACTACTACTACTACTACTACTACTACTACTACTACTACTACTACTACTACTACTACTACTACTACTACTACTACTACTACTACTACTACTACTACTACTACTACTACTACTACTACTACTACTACTACTACTACTACTACTACTACTACTACTACTACTACTACTACTACTACTACTACTACTACTACTACTACTACTACTACTACTACTACTACTACTACTACTACTACTACTACTACTACTACTACTACTACTACTACTACTACTACTACTACTACTACTACTACTACTACTACTACTACTACTACTACTACTACTACTACTACTACTACTACTACTACTACTACTACTACTACTACTACTACTACTACTACTACTACTACTACTACTACTACTACTACTACTACTACTACTACTACTACTACTACTACTACTACTACTACTACTACTACTACTACTACTACTACTACTACTACTACTACTACTACTACTACTACTACTACTACTACTACTACTACTACTACTACTACTACTACTACTACTACTACTACTACTACTACTACTACTACTACTACTACTACTACTACTACTACTACTACTACTACTACTACTACTACTACTACTACTACTACTACTACTACTACTACTACTACTACTACTACTACTACTACTACTACTACTACTACTACTACTACTACTACTACTACTACTACTACTACTACTACTACTACTACTACTACTACTACTACTACTACTACTACTACTACTACTACTACTACTACTACTACTACTACTACTACTACTACTACTACTACTACTACTACTACTACTACTACTACTACTACTACTACTACTACTACTACTACTACTACTACTACTACTACTACTACTACTACTACTACTACTACTACTACTACTACTACTACTACTACTACTACTACTACTACTACTACTACTACTACTACTACTACTACTACTACTACTACTACTACTACTACTACTACTACTACTACTACTACTACTACTACTACTACTACTACTACTACTACTACTACTACTACTACTACTACTACTACTACTACTACTACTACTACTACTACTACTACTACTACTACTACTACTACTACTACTACTACTACTACTACTACTACTACTACTACTACTACTACTACTACTACTACTACTACTACTACTACTACTACTACTACTACTACTACTACTACTACTACTACTACTACTACTACTACTACTACTACTACTACTACTACTACTACTACTACTACTACTACTACTACTACTACTACTACTACTACTACTACTACTACTACTACTACTACTACTACTACTACTACTACTACTACTACTACTACTACTACTACTACTACTACTACTACTACTACTACTACTACTACTACTACTACTACTACTACTACTACTACTACTACTACTACTACTACTACTACTACTACTACTACTACTGCTACTACTACTACTACTACTACTACTACTACTACTACTACTACTACGAAATAATGTAACAAACTTTTAGTCAATTACAGGTTGAAATAATCAAGGAAATATTTCTTTAGTTATTATCAACATCTTTTTAATTGCACAATTTACTTTCATAATATCGGGAATCACTGTTTTAAATATGTAATGAAAACATAAATATTGTTTACTTTTTCTAATGAAATGATTAGTGATTTACAAAAGTATAGACAGTTATTCTCTCCACTGATCGTAACCATGAGTCAATTGAATTTAGACCACCATGGAAAACCTGGGAGCACTAGACGTCCGATTCATCTTAGTAAGGGGCTCCTCAGCAGTGAACATCCACGAAGTCTCCCTTCGTGAGATTCTAAACCAGGACCTATCAGTGTCGCGTGCATGAAACCCTTTCTGATAATAATCATTTGCTCACTAGTGACTGACTTCAAGTGACACTAATGGAGTTCTAGTGAGAAGCCGCTACCATTGGAGTTCAACCAGGTCTGTTATCAGATATCAACTCACTGAAGATAATGATGACGGTGGCGCAACTTCGTGGATTGGTTGAAGTTAGACGTGAACGCCGTTAGATGCTGGCCTGCTCAGTGATCTAATGGTAAGGCGCTCGTGCGAGATACTTGTAGTGGCTGTGCTTCGTTATTTAATCACCCTCGAACCGTTATCGTACAATCTTCAACGATATTTGAAATCAGAAGGCAAAAAGAAGCAGCTACTACAGTTTTATTTAGTAGATAATTCGGACCAGACAGCAGAGAGGCAAAATGAATGAGCAAGCAAACTACAATTGTAGCAGTAGCAAGTAGCTGTAGTCAATGCGTGCAAAATGTACAGGTATATATATGTATAGGAAAATAGGTGAGTCAGCGAATAGATTAAGCAGTTAATAGTGAAGCTAGCAGAATGAATACATGCGTAGGCGCTAAACAATGTTCAAGCATATGTATTTCATACAAGCATAATAATAAAGATAGTACAACAAGTTGTTATATCATGGATGACTTTGTCCATTAAATAAGTTAACAAAAGGGCTTAACTGAGTTAAATGAGAATAAACCCATTTGCACGTGAGTCGCTATAATAGCTCTCCCCTGCAAACAAAGATATATGGAAAATGTCTGTGTTTGCACACAAAAAATAGTAGACTGAATAGGGTAGTTACAATTGTTTGAAAAAAAAGGCTTATACAAAATTAAGATGAAGTTAGAGTGTGTTCTGTACATTTGGTTTGCGCCCGTCCGTGAGGTTACATAAAATAATAGCAAGAATAGAAGGAATGCGGTATTGTCTTTACATTTTAAACAAAAATTATACGTATAAGTTTAAGGGTACATAAGATACGTTGAGTTTTATAGCGTATAACATGAGCCTGATAATGCATGTGTATACAATGAAGTAGAAGTTATAATTAATATTCCGAATAGTAGATTATTATTAATAGAAAATTGTAGCAACATAATGTTGGGGCCATCTTACTCTGCGGCCAGATCTTGTTGTTATCGGAGTCTCGTTTTTTTGTTGAGTTAACGTTGTTGATTTTTGGAACTGACGTTTCGATGATTCAACGGTTTTCGCAGTATCTGTATGTACTGGCTGCTCGTAGGCTTCGATGAAAGCTGGTTTGACTCGGTCGATGCTAATTACATCCGTTTTTCCAGCTTTGTCTACCGTAATAGTTTTGTCGTCTCTTTTAATCACCTTAAATGGACCATCGTAGGCCGGTTGTAAGGGACGTTGCACATTATCCCTTCTGATAAACACATGTGTACTGTCACTTAGTTGTTTGGGTATGTACACACGGCGTTGATGTTGTCTCGGAAGCGTTATCCTTAGACTACTCATATGCTGCTTAAGATGCTGTACATAGTCGGCTATATCAGTTGGAACGCTTTTACCTGCGGTGAAAAACTCTCCTGGCAGACGTAGTGTGGTTCCATAAACCAATTCTGCTGGGCAGCATTCTATATCTTGTTTGATTGTTGATCTTAAGCTCAACATGACTAACGGTAGCTTGCTGGCCCAATCATTATTGCTGATGACAGCTGTAAGGGAGGCTTTAAGTTGCCGATGCAATCTCTCTACCATACCATTCGACATCGGATGGTAGGATGTTGTGCGAATTCGTTTGATTCCGAGTAGTTCTGTGAGTTGTTGGAAGAGGCGGCTCTCGAATTGAGCTCCTCTATCGGTTGTAATATTAGTAGGTACGCCATAATGGGAGATACAATGCTCTACTAGGGTTTTTGCGATAGTTTCGGCTGTAATATCTTTTACGGGAACAGCTACAGGCCATCGTGTGAATCTATCAATGCAAGTGAAAATGTAACTGAAGCCATTGGAAACCGGCAGTGGTCCTATAATATCGATATGTATGTGCTCGAATCTGTTATCGGGATGACGGAAATGACCTACTGCGGAACTGGTGTGGCGATGTATCTTAACTCTTTGGCATTTTACACACGCTTGCGTCCAATTACGAATATCCCGATTCATACTTGGCCATACAAAACGTTCGCTGATTAGTTTGATGGTGGCCTTTATTCCGGGATGTGAAATATTGTGCATGGCTTCGAAAATGTTTCGCCTTAGCGGTTTTGGAATAAATGGTCTTGGTTGACCTGTAGAAATATCGCAGGTGATGCTTACTTCTTCCAATGGAGTTTCTTTGAGAACTAACGAGGTTGTATTGGCAGACTTTAGTCTGTTTAACTCGACGTCGATATTTTGTAATGCTGCTAACTTGTGATAATCGATTTCGGACTGGACGAGAGCGTTGACCATCGTTCTGGATAGTGCGTCTGCCACTTCGTTGCTATTGCCTTTGATATACTGAATGTCAGACGTGAACTGTGAAATGAACTCTAATTGTCGGATCTCTCTCGGGGAATAATTGTCTTGCTTTGCGCTTAATGCTTTCGTTAGTGGTTTGTGGTCTGTATAGACGGTAAAATTTATGCCTTCGACCATATGACGGAAGTGTTTTATCGCTAAGTAGATTGCTAGGAGTTCTCTTCCGAAGGTACTATATCTTGTTTGTGTTGGATTCAGTCTTTTCGAAAAAAATGAGAGCGGTTCCCATGTGCCATTTACTAATTGTTGTAAAACGGCTCCTACCGCTACGTCTGAAGCATCCGTCATGATAGCCAACGGTGTGTCGCTCTTTCGTCTAGTTAGCGTCACTTATTTAGTGCTTTTTTTAGCGTGCTCGAATGCTTGAATCGCTTCTGATGATAATTGGAATGTGCGTGCGTGTCCGCGTAACGCATCTGTTAATGGTTGCAATATTGACGCACAGTTTGGGATAAATCGTCTGTAATAGTTTATTAACCCGAGGAATCTGCGTAACTTTTTCCATGAATCGGGTTGGGGATAATTCTTAATGGCCTCGACTTCTTTTGCTATTGGTGTGATGCCTTGCGAAGTTATATTGTGACCTAGGAACTGTAAAGATTCTTTTCCAAATTCACACTTCTCAATATTTATAGAAATGCCGTGTTCCCTGAGTCGCATAAATAATTGCCGTAGTTGTTGTATATGCTCATCTTTAGTGGTGCTAGCTACTAATAAATCGTCGATATACGCGTATACCCCAGGTAAACCTCTAATGACCTGGTCTATAAACCGCTGAAAGGTTTGTGCCGCGTTAGTCAGTCCAAAAGGCATACGCAGGAATTCATATAGCCCAAATGGGGTTGTTACCGCTGTCTTTGGTATGTCTTGTGAGGCGACAGGGATGTGGTAGTATGCTCTGACTAAGTCGATCTTCGAGAAGATAGTAGTGCCCTCTATATTGTAGGTGAAATCATGAATGTGCGGTATAGGATATCTATCAGCTACTGTTTGTTTAGTGCTCTGTAATCCCCACACGGCCTAACCTCTCCATTCTTTTTCGAGGCCATATGTAGCGGGGATGCCCACGGGCTGTTCGATGGCCTTATAATGCCTAGCCTCATTAGCTTGTCGAATTCCTGTTTAGCGATAGCTAGTCTTTTGGGATCTAGCCTTCTTGGTCTTGCATTAATTGGTGGACCACTCGTTACGATGTAATGCTGGATAGAATGTTTGAGATCTGCTTTACTGTATGTTACTTTTACAAGTTCAGGGAACTCCTTTAACAACAATTTGTATGGATCATCACGACTTTTATCGATCACAGGATTCATTGAAACGGCTTCCGTAAGTATTCCTCTTATCGAAGTGGTTTGACTGCCGTTTATAAGTCTGTGTCGTCTAGAGTCTACTAGCAGGTCAAAGTTACATAAGAAATCTATGCCTATTATGGGCATCGATACGTCTGCTATGACAAAATTCCAGCGGTATGAAGCGCCACGTCCAAAATCTAGGGACAATTTCCGTTTACCATATGTCTTGATATCTGATTTGTTTGCTGCTCTTAGCACTAATGACGGATTAATGTTTTTTCTTTCCTCGTTAAATGGAGGTACTACGCTAATTTCCGCTCCAGTGTCAACTAAAAATTGCGTGCCAGTGGTTCGGTCTTGTATATAAAAGAGGTGACTATTTTCAGGCATTACGTGTGTTGATGCTGTTGCCATTGATACTCGTGGGTATCGGTTACTAGCCCTGTTAAATCTACAAGGTTGTAGGCACTTTCTAGCCCTGTAGCCGAACATTTGATGATACCAACATATCGCGGGAGTTGGGCGTCGTCTAGAAGTTGACCGGGCCCTTTCACGCGAACGATCTCGCGATGACCTTCGTGGCTTTTCTCTCTGCGTTAACTCTGAGAGTTTTCGGCATAAAACATTTATTTCCTTCTGTAGAGTATCAAGTCTATCGTCTACTGTCACGCTGTGTAGTGGAGGGCTTGTTTTCTTGCTTCTTTCGTATATTCTATCGGCTATCTTTGCTATATTGTCTAAATCAGCATCCGTATCTCCTACAGCTAGGATCTGCTGAATATTTGCCGGGAGTCGGCGGAGCCACAATTGATAGAAGAGATTATTGTCAATGTGTCTATCGCCAAGTAGACTTCTCATATAATTTTTTAGTTGTGATGGGGTTCTATCTCCAATTTGTACTTGGCTAAGGAGTTGTTCGACGGCTTGTTGGTCACTGAGAGAGAGAGTTTTAATTACAGCCTCTTTTAGCACGTCGTATGGTTTTTCTGTGTCTGGTTTTGCTAGTGCCTCTCGAACGTTGTCAGCTACTTCGTCTGGGAGTAGTGTGCTTGTCAGGCCGAACTTATCCTTTTGCAAAAGAATGCGGTTAGCGAGAAAATAATTTTCAAGTCTTATAAACCAAAGTTTTGGGTCTGTGATTTTAAAAGAAGGGGCAGGGAGGTTAAGAGACCTCACGGACGAGGCTTGCTGTACGCTTGAAACTGTGTTTTCATAAGACATGCTTATAAAAATTAAATAGCACACGAAAATAATGTAACAATCACAAGGAAAAATAGACGGGCGAAAACAATGATAATAAAAAAAATGGCACAATTTATAAAATGGAACAGACTAACTAAATTGCACCAATATATCAATTGTTTATGGATAATTGTTGTTTATTATGATTATAATTGCCACGTTTAATAATGTTTGCGAAATAATGTAAGTGTAATTAAAATAATAATATAAATCCACAGTTGTAATTATAGTTCATTTGATAATCCGAATTGAGATGAAGGTAGTCTAAATTCAATTGACTCATGGTTACGATCAAAGGAGAGAATAACTGTCTATACTTTTGTAAATCACTAATCATTTCATTAGAAAAAGTAAACAATATTTATGTTTTCATTACATATTTAAAACAGTGATTCCCGATAATATGAAAGTAAATTGTGCAATTAAAAAGATGTTGATAATAACTAAAGAAATATTTCCTTGATTATTTCAACCTGTAATTGACTAAAAGTTTGTTACATTATTTCGTAGTAGTAGTAGTAGTAGTAGTAGTAGTAGTAGTAGTAGCAGTAGTAGCAGTAGTAGTAGTAGTAGTAGTAGTAGTAGTAGTAGTAGTAGTAGCAGTAGTAGCAGTAGTAGTAGTAGTAGTAGTAGTAGTAGTAGTAGTAGTAGTAGTAGTAGTAGTAGTAGTAGTAGTAGTAGTAGTAGTAGTAGTAGTAGTAGTAGTAGTAGTAGTATACTTATATCTATCACATTGTATTTTAGCAATAGCTAAATTTATAGAAACGGACTACTGATTACATCTCTTATCTCATTGGAACGATCGTCGTTCGCTCGTTCAATTCTTTTGGAATCAGCAAGTGTCTTCACCAAACAGGACTATATGATCTGCATATTGTGAGTCGATAAGTGGAATTCTTGGAAGGAGGTCAATACCCGAGAATTCAGTCGACGAGAATATAATTTCCATCAGTAGACCTATGATGAAGTTAAACAGAAATGGAGAAAGTGGACAGCCTTGAGGGACTCCACTTGAGGTTGCAAAGTCAGATGACAGTTCGCCATAAGCTCTTACTCGACTAGTAGTGTTCGAGTAAAGAGCTTTCACAAAGTTTATGTACTTAGGGGCCGTCATTATCCAACTACTTATAATATGTAGAACTTGACAGTATGAAATATCTGTAATCTTGAGGGGATTGACGTTCTGTGAGTACATTGAATCCATATTACCGAATATCTGTCAAAGAATCTGATATTGAGCTACTAAGATTGAAACTAATCTCCAGTAATATTCAGATAATAATGTTACTGATATTCGATCATAGATGTCTTTGGAGCATTGATCGTATATCCTGGGACCACCTAGGAAGTAATCCAGTTATTAGGAAATGAGTGCTAGACAAGGATGACAAATCATTCGATGGATTAGTGAAACTTCATTGGTTGAGATCACTGGGACACGTGTTACGTATACGCAAACACCGACCGCGATGGCGTGCGAAGCGAATGGTACTGGGTTCGAATGCCAGAGTGAACATCAACTCTCTGAAATGCAGGTACATCCAGCTGACGAGTACCAAATAGGACGAAACGCGCGTCAAACTGTAAGGCACTGCTAGCCACCATCCATCAGTGCTTACAATTAAAGAGTAAAGTTAAGATTAACTGATACGATAGATATCATACATACCAATGCTAATTATAATGAAATGAATGATATTTTAAGAAAACACTTATTTGAAAAGAAGAAAACAAACTTGATCTTAATGTCATAGAAATTAATTCACACAATTGTTTCTAACTACTTTCATCGATATAAGTAGTTAAATATGATTAAAATTTGATAGTAACCAATTTCTCACGATATATTCGTGTGATTTTTTCACATAAAATGTAGTATAATGAGGCAAATTTCGACATGAATCATCAATCTTTTCTTCATGGTTTTCAGTATTCTCTTCAGTAGTCTGTAAAAGACTCACTTCAGTAGAAATATTTGGAAAGAATCTTTCATCAATCATATTATCATCATCATCCTCATCATTGGGTGAAGAATTGAGTTGATTTTTAACTTGTATCAATAATGATTTAAGATGATCTAAATTCTTTCGAACTTCATCTATTTCATTTTCATCAAGACTAGATATTGAATATGGAGATTTTTCTCTTGGAATATAAGAACATCGCGGAGACAATTGACTCATCCTATTCCTTATGTAAATTGAAAAACAGAAAACAAGTATGGTTGATAATCATCAAGAGAAAAGTGAACAAATATGAAGTTGCAATTAATATTCAAAACTATTAAACCAATAAATTACAACTTGAAAGATTGGCAAAAGACCAATCGTTTGGTGAATATCGTCAATGGTCACATCTCAAACTATGAGGATATATGATGTCTATTTTAAACACGCAGAGAATATCAGTGTTCTCAGAGTTGAACATATGCCCTAGATGATGAACGCCAATTAATACAATGAATGATGAGGTAGGATTTCGTGTAGATCGCCTATAGAGATGTAATTAATGTCAAGAATTAGATAATTTGTGATAAAAGGTTTCCAATGGTTTATGATAGAATTGAAAATGTAAACCATTATACTTTTTACATAGTGATGATGAGTATAGAATTCAATAATCATTCAACTGACTTCAGTCATATCTTCATTAAAAATTATAAAATCTCTTCTATCCAATCATAGATCGATCATTATCAGTATGGGGTTGCGAAGACTTTTAGGTTTTCGATTGAGATCATCAACTGATTGATGTTAGACCATCACCAGCAACACTGGACGGCCGTCCAGTGCTTCCAGGTTTTCAATGGTCGTCTAACTTTAATTGATTCATGATCTTATTCAACATAAATCGATAATTTCTCTTCACAGACTGTCAATTCGAACGATTGAACTAACTTGAAATGAATAAAGAGACTGCTTGTTTTTTGACTAACATTTCTAATGAAATGCCATTCTACGCGGGGTTCACTTTTCCATACACTAGTCACTACACAATCCTTCTATTCTAGACATCTATTTCTCGACTTATACGATTAAGTGAACTAACAGAAAAATAGGAGGATGAATGATAATGCTTTATTTCTGTTGTGACTTTATGAGCCGCTTGTTATCAGGTAATCTATTCGCCAATCAAAATACGATTTATTTGCACTTATGCTGTTCTGAATTAATGACATCCGGCCGGTCTAATCAGCCTAGCGTCCTAATGTTTCGTTGCTCACTTGAGTTCAACAACAGCATCCATTATGCGAATCATGTATTTCAGACATACTGGGTTTATATACCAGGTAAACAGACTGCAACGCAGCATAAAATACAAAATAACACTCATACACAGTAACGCCAAAATGTGTCTGTGAACGTGGGAGACGGTAATTAATAAACTGAACGTAAACTAAGAACAATATAGCATATATTAATAATCTATAGCTTAAAATGAAGCTTATAATAATAGGAATATAGATATCTACAATCACTTTACTGAATATGTATACCCTAAGAATATATAGATAATATTAATCGATTATTAGGTTTCAGATGCTACTCGTAATTCAAACTTCACTAGGATATAACAATTTCCATGTATACAATATAGACCGAACAGGACATCTCATCTAATTTGTTATTCCTATATTATTATTTTAACACATTGATACAATGAAGCATCGAATAGATATGCTTCATACTTCATCATTCGATTTGTGCGAGGGCTGTGATACTAATGGGGTATCGAAAAACCGTGGCAGGTGGTTTTCTTAGGTGGCCACACCACTAGTCAGGAGATGCAGTCCAATGATAGCCGATGATCAAAAATTGGTCCATGTGGTGCTTGTTTCCTTGAGATTCTGGAACTCATGTACACCAGTGGCTAGCAATTAGTGTTTTACATCTTCGCTAGACGGATCCTCCGTGTACTACAACCTGGTTAAAGTGTTGGATATTCGCTTTTTGTCCTCTCAATTTCATAAACAACAATCCTCATGCAAGAAGATAGCGATTTGGACTTCCCCGATATTGGTTGTATGCACATGGTCATGTGAAGTCATTTCGAGAAGGAATGCCTAACCTCTTCATTCTCAACCATACCAGGGCATTTGAGGTTCTGATTCTCATGGGTTTTGTTTATAAAGATCTATAATTGTATTTTGAAGAAATTGAAATTCATAGTATTCAAAAGTGATGATTCAATAATCCAAGAGATGGAAATGTTATCATCAACATACATAAATGATCCATGTGTTTGGTGAGATTAGATAATTTTCAATTAATTGTGGAATGTACTTTAGTGACTTCCTCATGTGTCATAATCGACTTAATTGGGGTTTGTGTTTACTTTGTTTCACATTGTTTTTACACACTTTTCTTCCAGTCTTCAGTATATATTGTTTTGTACTACTTATTTATATTGAGTAAGTATTTGTATTCCCAACTATGTTTTCACTTCTGTTGTTATGCAAGTTGTCGTGTAGCATTCTGAAATATTTACTTATAATGTGGTGTGTGCTACTTAAATTGATGTAAATAATATATGATGTTAGTCGTGAACAGATGGTCTGGCAGCAGAGAGACAAGAGAATCAAACAGGAAAGAATGGAAACAGGATGCAATTTGTATGAAAATGCAAGAACAATGAAGTCTGAGTCATTTTGAGACAATCGATGAACATTTTTCAAATTACGTATTTACTTCATGATTTCATTCTGTGAAGCTAGACCACCATGGAAAACCTGGAAGCACTGGGCGGTTGTTTCATTCTTGTCCAGGACCCCTAACCAGTGCGCATCCACAACCTCACCCTCCGCGAGATCCGAACCCAAGACCTATCGATCTCGTGCGCGACAGCAACTTCGTGGGTTGGTCGAAGATAGAAATTTACAACGTTGGATGTCGGCCATCTCAGTGGTCTAGTGGTTAAGGGTACGCACGTGAGACTAACAGGTCCTGAGTCCGAAACATGCAGGGGGCGAGATCGTGGATGCACACTGCTGAGGAGTCCCAGACTAGGATGAATCAACCATCCAGTGTTTCCACGTTTTCCATGGTGATCTAACTTCAATTGACTCATGATTTCAACCAGTGAAGTCAATGAAGAGTTTGTTTTTTTCTAAAATGTTATTACTTACGATTTAAGAATAATTAAATTATTCACTTGAATATGACCATTTTCTTTTATGAATTGATCAAGTAATTGATCATAATGAAATTTCATTGGATATAAATGATCATTTCGTTGATTGATAGTAACTAACAAATGGTTTCGTTTTGATTGTTCAATTTGTAAAGATTTCATAGTCGATTGTGTTTCATTTGGACCTAAAATACTGTTTATATGAAAAATGAATAGTAGTGTGTATATAGATTGATTCATTGAGAAAATTATTCATTCTAGTTTTATAATCAATAATGATAATTATCAAACACTACAAATATCATCAGTTTAGGGTTTGTGGAGATGGTCAAGTTTTGATCCCGGGAGCGGTAACGTTGACGCGCACTGTGTTGAGGACTCCCACAACAGAGGGATGCAGCTATCCAGTGCTCTCAGGTTTTCAATTTTGGTCTAACATCATCAATCGGTTGATGATCTGAATCAATAACAAATATCAATTAGGATTGTAGATTAGAATAGAAATCTTAATGTTGTTATGTTTAAATTAAATGTCATTGTGTTATATCTCGATAAACATAATGAATGGTGATCATTTGGGATCCATTTATGTATCAATACTATATGTATAATGTTATTGTATAATTGTCATCTAACTAAACTACTCATACTCATGTTCCTCTTATTATGAGCTTAATTTCGACCTATGAATGATTATTATACGATTTACCATTCTTGAATTATGACCAGTCTATCTATCACTACCTCCACCACTCACAGCTACATTTGGCCAATCGTGTACAAATGTTGTTTCCTATTTTTCATGGTACGATGTGGTCTGTTTGATGTATGTTTGGAATATAAGGATTCGTATTGCAGAAGCTGAGATTGGTGTTCTGGACTAAAATGGCTGAGTTATACAGGAAGCAGGAACGATCACGACTCTACACTCGTCGTACGTGTTTTAGGCGTCACTGGTCCGATCGATAATTCACTGTTCTCTAATTGGCGGTATCATTTCATTCTACATGAACAGGGCACACAGGACACAAGTGATAATACATTCAAATCATTTATAACTTACTGCTATTTTATCCAAGGATACAGTCAGATAGGTGATGAATAGTACTTATTAATACCATGTTACCTCTCATGAGGAGGCAAAAGTCACTTATCAGCATTCCTCTAATATGAACAATCTGTTCCAGTTGTTTTCAGTTGCTGTTCATCGTTTTGTTATCACGTCTGTTTTCAATTCTTGATATAATGTGTGTACTTTGGTCTTTCTCTTTCCCGTTTTTCAGATAATAACAAATAATATTTATTGAATGTCACAAAAATCTCCGTTAACTTTCATGAACAATTCCGTTCATTAGTTTTCTATATTCGTTTACTTTGTATCTGAACATAGACTGGCAAGACTTTAATTTATGAACTTGTCAATCGGAGGCGTATAAGAGATTTCAAGCTTACGGCGCAAATTTCACTGCTGAATGTTAACGTATGATCGGTTAACAGGGAATTTTGTGCACATTACAAATAAAATGTCGAGACAATAATTTGTGGACGAATCAATCAGGTATAAGATAATAGATCTCGGAATTTAACGTGAAAGCCTTTCATCAATTTGGCTAAATAAATTTCTGGCATTATATGTATGGAGAGCGTACAGACTCGTACATAGATTTGGTAATGTGCATCTTGTCGTTATACACAAGTAGCATTTCGTGCACTATTACTACTACTACTACTACTACTACTACTACTACTACTACTACTACTACTACTACTACTACTACTACTACTACTACTACTACTACTACTACTACTACTACTACTACTACTACTACTACTACTACTACTACTACTACTACTACTACTACTACTACTACTACTACTACTACTACTACTACTACTACTACTACTACTACTACTACTACTACTACTACTACTACTACTACTACTACTACTACTACTACTACTACTACTACTACTACTACTACTACTACTACTACTACTACTACTACTACTACTACTACTACTACTACTACTACTACTACTACTACTACTACTACTACTACTACTACTACTACTACTACTACTACTACTACTACTACTACTACTACTACTACTACTACTACTACTACTACTGCTACTACTACTACTACTACTACTACTACTACTACTACTACTACTACTACTACTACTACTACTACTACTACTACTACTACTACTACTACTACTACTACTACTACTACTACTACTACTACTACTACTACTACTACTACTACTACTACTACTACTACTACTACTACTACTACTACTACTACTACTACTACTACTACTACTACTACTACTACTACTACTACTACTACTACTACTACTACTACTACTACTACTACTACTACTACTACTACTACTACTACTACTACTACTACTACTACTACTACTACTACTACTACTACTACTACTACTACTACTACTACTACTACTACTACTACTACTACTACTACTACTACTACTACTACTACTACTACTACTACTACTACTACTACTACTACTACTACTACTACTACTACTACTACTACTACTACTACTACTACTACTACTACTACTACTACTACTACTACTACTACTACTACTACTACTACTACTACTACTACTACTACTACTACTACTACTACTACTACTACTACTACTACTACTACTACTACTACTACTACTACTACTACTACTACTACTACTACTACTACTACTACTACTACTACTACTACTACTACTACTACTACTACTACTACTACTACTACTACTACTACTACTACTACTACTACTACTACTACTACTACTACTACTACTACTACTACTACTACTACTACTACTACTACTACTACTACTACTACTACTACTACTACTACTACTACTACTACTACTACTACTACTACTACTACTACTACTACTACTACTACTACTACTACTACTACTACTACTACTACTACTACTACTACTACTACTACTACTACTACTACTACTACTACTACTACTACTACTACTACTACTACTACTACTACTACTACTACTACTACTACTACTACTACTACTACTACTACTACTACTACTACTACTACTACTACTACTACTACTACTACTACTACTA
The DNA here is from genome assembly GCA_944470205.2 of Schistosoma margrebowiei. Taxonomy (NCBI): domain Eukaryota; kingdom Metazoa; phylum Platyhelminthes; class Trematoda; order Strigeidida; family Schistosomatidae; genus Schistosoma; species Schistosoma margrebowiei. The sequence goes on along the minus strand of OX104024.1, from coordinate 82,628,082 downwards.
CTACTACTACTACTACTACTACTACTACTACTACTACTACTACTACTACTACTACTACTACTACTACTACTACTACTACTACTACTACTACTACTACTACTACTACTACTACTACTACTACTACTACTACTACTACTACTACTACTACTACTACTACTACTACTACTACTACTACTACTACTACTACTACTACTACTACTACTACTACTACTACTACTACTACTACTACTACTACTACTACTACTACTACTACTACTACTACTACTACTACTACTACTACTACTACTACTACTACTACTACTACTACTACTACTACTACTACTACTACTACTACTACTACTACTACTACTACTACTACTACTACTACTACTACTACTACTACTACTACTACTACTACTACTACTACTACTACTACTACTACTACTACTACTACTACTACTACTACTACTACTACTACTACTACTACTACTACTACTACTACTACTACTACTACTACTACTACTACTACTACTACTACTACTACTACTACTACTACTACTACTACTACTACTACTACTACTACTACTACTACTACTACTACTACTACTACTACTACTACTACTACTACTACTACTACTACTACTACTACTACTACTACTACTACTACTACTACTACTACTACTACTACTACTACTACTACTACTACTACTACTACTACTACTACTACTACTACTACTACTACTACTACTACTACTACTACTACTACTACTACTACTACTACTACTACTACTACTACTACTACTACTACTACTACTACTACTACTACTACTACTACTACTACTACTACTACTACTACTACTACTTCTGCTGTAGTCTTCATATTACCGGTACAAATTTATGTAACAAATGTTTAATCAATTACAGGTTGAAATAATCAAGGATTTATTACTTTAGTTATTATCAACATCTTTTGGAATTGCACAATTCACTTTCATAGTATCGGGAATCACTATTTCATATATGTAATCGAAACATAAATATTGTTGTCTTTTTCTAATGAAATGATTATTGGTTTACGAAAATATAGACTGTTATTCACTCTACTGATCGAAACCATGAGTCAATTGAATTTTGACCACATGGAAAACCTGGGAGCACTAGATGGCCGATTCATCTTAGTAAGGGGCTACTCAGCAGTGCAAATCCACGATCTCTCCCTCCGTGAGATTCGAAACCAGGACCTATCAGTGTTGCGTGCACGAAACCCTTTCTGATAATAATCATTTGCTCACTAGTGACCGACTTCAAGTGACACTCATGGAGTTCTAGTGAGAAGCCGCTACCATTGGAGTTCAACCAGGTCTGTTATCAGATATCAACTCACTGAAGATAATGATGACGGTGGCGCAACTTCGTGGATTGGTTGAAGTTAGACGTGAACGCCGTTAGATGCTGGCCTGCTCAGTGATCTAATGTTAAGGCGCTCGTGCGAGATACTGATAGTTCCTGGGTACGGATCTCGTGGGAGGCGGGATTGTGGATGTGCACTGCTGACTAACGGCCGTCAAGTGCTTCTAGGTTTTTAATAGTGATCTAGCTTCAATTGATCCATCATTTCAACCAGTGAAAGAATTCATTTTATTGAAATAAAATTTAAACATAAAAATGTGAATTTTGTTCATCTAATGAAATCAGTGTGTGCTACTTTGATGTTAACCAATCAAATCAAAGCTATGCATCGTTGACAACCAATTCATAGTTGATTACAAGTAACACACAATGTTTGTTCATGAAAATATGAGCACTAATTACTTAGTTTAAAATAGTGTTAATCCTATCCAAAATAGTTTTCATCAATAGTCGGGGGGGAGGGTCAGGAATTTCAATTAACTATAGATCAATATCAATAAGTGTAAGACTATTGCATAACCATGAGTTCATCTCCTATGACGATTGGTTAATAATAATGAAATGATTTTATGAAATGTCATCATCTTAATGGTCAATTTGAATCATCCAATCTGAAAGAAACGTACAAACACTTCCAAAAAATTCTATATAAGACTCAACACGTTCTATCAACGTCTAAAAGGAGAAAATGATGTGAGTATTGACTGTATACTTAAGACAAATGATTGTATTATATCCATTTCAATTTGATCTAATGAGATAACATTGTTCTATTCATTTGAACCATTTCAGATCTACGTTTTCATTTGGTCAGTTGGTAACGATTTACTCAATCATTGTCTTAACGTCGGAATTTTTCGACTGTCATGAATTTTGTGAAAACGCTGATTTACTTAGTCAAGCAAAAATAATTTTCCAAAGTGATACACATAAATATGTAAGTGATCAGTCAAGTTGCATTACAAATATTCAGTCTCATTATTATCACTATTCCCAGTTCATTCGTTCTAATCAGCTCTCTCCAATTGTTAGTGAAAAGTTTGAGAAATTGGATAATGCGAAGGTGAGTTAACGACATTTTCCAACGGAGATGATAATCCATATGTTTGCATATTTCTAGCAAATAAAGCTGAAATTCCCCTTTACATTGTACGGTGCTGATCTCAACTCAGTAAAAATAGATGCTCGCGGTAAGGGAATTATTTTTCTTGAATTAAAGTTTGTTTGCTCCCATTTCAATTCCATGAATCAAAGTGGCTTTCATTACATCAATAGATCAGTTTTAGGCATTTTTTGTTTCACATTCAATACATCTACTAATGTATTTTCTTGTTCAAGTTGTACCGTTGTAGTAAACTAATTACAGTTCATGAAATTCATTCCAGTCTCTAGTCTCTTCATTCATTCACTATAGATTATTAATCAAATTGTACATTTTCATTTGATAAACACAGGTAAAATTTCTGTGAAGGCACAAAATGATTATAGAGTAATTGCAAATTTTTTCACCAGCATTTTTGTGTGTGAAACTGAGATTTTGAATGGGGGTGAGTTCTACTATTATTCAGTGAAGTTTTGTTTGTTTTATGTTTTACATTACTCATTTTTATTTTGCATAAATAATTCGATGTTTAACTTGATTATTTCATGAGAGCTGGTCAGTACACAGTGATTATTTTATTTGTGTGATCTCATGCCCTAAACTGTGTTCACAACATGTATTCATTACTGTGAAGGGAAAATGTTAAATAAAACAGTGATTCACTTCAAAATAGACACAAATTGATTGAGTGGCAATAATGAACCATTCAATGTAATTGATCAGGCGGAAATTATCTACTCTTCAATCTGTTCAAACTACCATAAAACTGATATTTCATCAATACGACACTTATTGATAGATTGATCGAATCTAGCTGATCACAGATGCAACAATAAGCGATGTTGTGGGAGAAATCAGTTTGAATTATTGAAGCACATGAACCATCAATAATTTATATTTGATGTCGTCCAAATCTTTCTGTCACTTACTTGGTTCTTATTAATTTAGTCCCTCATATTCACTGCTGTTGAACTATTGGATATTAAACACATTCTTGTTTATCATAATCGGTTGATCATGAAGTTTAAACTCATGCACCACCTCAACCATCCAATCAACCAACAATCACGAATAATGTGCTAGTACAACATGATTGATTCGAACTAGAACACCTAGAATATCAAGATGAAGGGTATTCATTTTATTCACTTACCGAAATTAATATCATCGGGGTAACATTTCCGGGCAATAATGAGTTCATAAATAAGAACTTTCGTCTAAATTTAAACGAATAGTTTCACAATATTTGGGCGCCGAGTTCATTTGAGACATTAATAAGAAGAATATATTTGTAAAATCTCAGCGAATGAATTTTAAGTAAATCCAACGTTTCGCCTGGCAATCTGGTCCAAGCTTTTTCAAGGAAAATATAATCAAACAACAAAATTATCGAATATAAATAGGTACAAGGTTCTTCGGTTTACTGTATACTGAATAAGTCATCCAATCAACGTGAAGTATTTTCATAAATATGTATTTGTATTAATGTGTAAGAGACATGTTTATATGAAAATTAATAAAGGTCAAACAATAAAAGTCCATTTGAAAATAATCAAGAGGAGAGAAATTGTCGTGTTATCCTAGGCCATAGAATGACTTAAGGATTACAAAGTAAATTCAAGGTTATGACAAATTGTTTTGTTCACATAAGGACAAGGTATGTGTTAAGATAACAGAATGTGTGTATATATGAAATGAATCAAAAATGCCACATATTGCATTAAATGATGATAAATAAGATAAGTAAACAAAATAAAAGAGGAATGTATATGTAATTGAAGGTGTGTGTTATTTTAAAAAGTTCCAGTCAATTGTCATAAATATATCAAATGGCAAAACGGAGATCAGGTTTACTTATTAATTATTAGTTGCCATGGGACAGCTAGTTGAATTCCATCTCTCCTATTAATATTGTTTGAATTAGCCCATATATGTAGGGCTTCGGCTGTTAGTCGTTCTTTGTAAGAATTAAATCCTTTTTGAATGATTTTTGTGCCATTGAAATCAACTGTATGACCCGATTCAATCGAGTGTAATGCTATCGCTGATCTGTTCTCAAGCTTTTTTACATCAATTGAGGATTTAGGAATGTGCTTTAAGCACAGTTTGTGTTCCTTCACCCTCACATTCAGTTGCCTTGATGTTTCACCTACATACGTTGCATTACAATCATTACATTTGATTTCATAAACACAGAATTGTCATAACTTTGAATTTACTTTGTAATCCTTAAGTCATTCTATGGCCTAGGATAACACGACAATTTCTCTCCTCTTGATTATTTTCAAATGGACTTTTATTGTTTGACCTTTATTAATTTTCATATAAACATGTCTCTTACACATTAATACAAATACATATTTATGAAAATACTTCACGTTGATTGGATGACTTATTCAGTATACAGTAAACCGAAGAACCTTGTACCTATTTATATTCGATAATTTTGTTGTTTGATTATATTTTCCTTGAAAAAGCTTGGACCAGATTGCCAGGCGAAACGTTGGATTTACTTAAAATTCATTCGCTGAGATTTTACAAATATATTCTTCTTATTAATGTCTCAATAATGAGTTCAGCTAAGAGAACACTGTTCAATTGAAATAAAATAATTTCACAAAATGTTTATGTATGTTTATTGTCGAATAGATATTAATGGTGGTTTAGGTAGTCAAACGCTTACAAATCCAGAAGTATAATATTTCTCTTAGTTGATTGGATTTAAACGTTCATCATATCGGTGAAATAATGATGCAGATCATTGAGACTCCTATTGAGTTGAATCGGTTCACTTCAATCTTGAAAAGGAAGATCATAACTTGTGTTTAAACACTTTTTTTTTATTGAAAGAGGTCATTGTTCATTTTACAGACACATGAACGCAAATTTATTTCACTTTCATTATTTCAGAGGAATATTTTGCTGTCAGAAGGACTTGTCATAGAAACATTGATAATAAAAGTATGTATCCACATCCATGATTGTTTGATCACATCTGAACTATGAACACTTTACATCATGATCATCATTGAATGATATTACTCAACTGTTATCTATTCCGTTTGAGTAATTGAATTCGTCTTTAAAAAACTGACGAAAGTATTGCAGTGTAAACTTTCTACAAAATCAAAAGCTAAATACACATAGAATCCATTGATTGTCCATACATATTTTATTGAAACTTTAAGAATAATTAACATACGTTTGGATACATTAGGTCATATTCTCATTTCATTTGTACATAAACGAATACAGAGATTCATCTTCATTGACAAGTTTCAAAGGAACAGGATGACAAGTCTGTACATATGTGTTCATCGGAAAATCATTTCTGTATACATCACATTCATCTGGATATTCAATCATTATGCGATCATTCTCAGCTTTTATACATTGAAATTAAGAGATCGGTAAAACAATATGTATTAAGCATATTCACTTCTCATCTTTAACACATAATGGGGACAAAGTCATTTGATCGACTGATATATCAATGTGTTACATAACTAAATAAATTATAAAACACGAATTATAAACAAACAAACAAACCGCAGCTCATTTCATTTGCACCTAGAGTCAATTGTATCAGTTGAAATATAAGAAATATTCCACCAATTTGAATACCACTCCAACTATCAGATCTAATTAGGAACTAGATGATTTATTGTTTGAATATGAAAACTAAACAAACTAAGCATCTGACATTCATGATGAAGGATACATGCTTATTTCATCTACACAACATTCACGAGATTATTTTCATCACGAAAACATTTGAGATAACACAGTAAATATCTGCTAAAATCTGATCTCCCTGTGTGTAGTCACATACAATGTCACATCTAGCAATGACATGCTCGACACTAATCCTTGAAATTTTAAATATCGATAGTTTTCTTTTTTGCAGGTGATCCATTGAAAGCAATGCACCTGATACACTCAAATGGGAAGATATATTTCTATTATGAGAACGTAAGTTGAGCACATGAATAGATTATTCATGCATATCAGTACTGTCAAATACATTGAAATATATTGAAAAGGATAATAGGACACCAACATTTTGTATTGTGAATATAGACCTTATGAAACTATTCACAATCCGTTCATGACACAGTTTATTCTGGCCTTTTTTAAAATAATGAACAACAAGGAAGTGATGTAATATGTAAACAAATTCTGATACCTTCGAGCCAATCAAGGACAAAGAGTGTTTGTGAGAATTCTGTACGTGAACGGTGATTTTCAGACTCTCATAGACCAGTTGTGAGAAAAGTTCATAATGGAATATTTCAAGAGAGAGATTTTGTTAAAATCCTGATCGCTTCTCAGATTCTATTTGTTCGAATGTCATTATTTACAACTTGATCGATTTGCAATACAATAAATACTGGATGACTAGAAATGGTTGGAGAGATGATAAATTTTATGAGTGTTTCACTCAATTCGTCCTGTTTGTTTGGAGGTAATCAGAACAAATTGTGGAATGAATACTGTTGAGAAAAGAACGGCAGTTGATATAAGTAAGCACATAAACACAATTCCACAACAGTACAACTAATTCACCTTCAGCGACATTGCAGTTATTCACAATCATCCTTCTACCAACGGACGTAGATGTTCATCTTATTATATATAGCCTCATTCCATGATAAATAGATCGTTCACCTTACTTCACTGAAGTTGTCCACTGAGGTGAGTCAGAATATCTTCGTAAATTAGATGGAGTATATTTCTTAGGGAGCCGAGGATATCAGGATGCTTACTGTAAGGGTATTTAGTTGTCTTCGAATAAGATAATATGAATGACGACACACTGCTTCAATGTTTGGTCGGTTTTGATATGGGTGGTTGTGTATTGACAGATCTTGACTCAGAATTCCTTTACTTCTTTTCAGATTCCTAAAGGACTTGAGGGAAACGTTGTTTCATCGTTCATTTATTATTATATCTTGTGTGGAAGTAAAGGTAACAAATTTTGTTTACCTTCTAATTTACATTGAATTACATGATTATTCATATGTTAGCATGATGTTACCTACTGTTTGTACACCATCATCACTATGTCAACGTGGACGTTTTCTGTAATCTATAATGATGACCGAATTTGTGTTTCTTACAGTCCACAATATACAGTTGGTTTTTGTTTGTACAATAAAGCGATGGAAGTGTCGTTGAAGTTCTGAGGAAAATTGCGTGAAATGGAATCTGAATAATTTAGTCAAACTCACTGTCCTAATTATACTGTGTATTGAAAATTCAATGTCAATTTGGTGTTTAGAAATCTTGAAGCAACATTCAAGTGTCACATGTAATAAAAATTTATGATCGAAATTCATCCGGAAAATATTTTGTCTTTCGAATTGATACCAAAATATCCATATCCTCAATTCAACAACCGTCATCCTCGTTCATAGAGCAAAGCAGATTTGAGTTGTTGTGATTCAATCGGAATTGTATTGTTTTATGTTTTTGCGCTAAGCTCCATCAAAGTGAATTTCAAGATCCACGTCATCTGACGCTTGCCTTACTTGGTATACTGAGTAATAGAACTAAGATGTGTGAATGTCTTCATCACGAATTTGCGGGTAGATATTTGGAGAAGTCTTCTGTATATTCTTAACGATCCAGACAGGAATAAATGAACGAGAATACTAGACAGACGATATAACTACTCATTTATTCACTCACCCACTAATGGACAGTCAAACTTGTAGCCTCTCACTATTGACTATTTCTGAAAAAAAATTGTAACGAGATAAACATATTATTTCTGTAGATGTTGCACTGACATTTTAGTGATACAAATCAGGAATTTGACCATATTATTTTTCAGTTAGTGGTTGAACTTCGGTCACTTTCAGAATTTTAGGCGATTTAGAGCATATTTCATAAGGTTGTTATTTGACCTTCGTTGTATGTGTAACCAGATAATAAACAATTTCTTATTTTGATCAGAACAGACAACATATTATATTCAAAATGGAAATCCTAATTTCAACTGTCTTCTTCTGATCAATTAATCACTTTAGGTACTTTAGGGCCTAAAGCAGATGTTCCTTCTGAATGGATCACAAATGGAACATTAGTGGAATATGAAGTTCTCGGTGGTATGTCAAACCTTATTTTATCAGAGTTGACTATTTTCACACTTGAATGCATCACCTTCATTTCATAAAATTGGAAATTTCATGTATGATTTCAGACAGTTATTAAATGATATCAAGCCATCAGTCTCAGATGACGTTACACCAAACAACGACTGACTGTTGAATATATAAAATGATCATAGACACATTTTGAATTACAATAGAAGTATTCAGTTTGATGAAATTCACTTAAACAAAATGTCGCAAGACGATGGATGAGATGATATCAGTCAGTTAGTTGATTATGCAATCACTAGGAGGTGTTATTTGATTTTCATTTGGTACATGCAACATCGAATTTCACCGAGGAATTGACATTAAACAAACATTTCATGAAATTGTAATTGCCTTGGAAACAATAGCTTCATTTTCAAAATCTTCACTTTATCCTACTCATTCGATAGATTGAAGGAGTAGAAAAATCACGTGTTCAAATTTCAATAGTCAGTAAATATTTGTACAGTATCAAAAACACTGAGGGTTTGCACAGTATGGAAGCGTTTCATTTCACCCTCAATACGTACATTGAATAACCACAAACATTCTTTTGTTCATCATGTATTAAACTATTGAAATAATATTTCAATAACACAGAGAATCATCCCATAATCTCATGTCCAGATTGACTTCAATATTCGTTGACTAGAATATTATTCATTGTCGACGAATTTTCATGATACAACTAGTCTAACATGCTAACTGATTACACACAGAGTGGAATGTAGCCACATAGTTTGAAATTTTCTATCATTTTAGGTTGACGGAAATCTCTTCAAGGAAAATCTCAACAATGAATTGAGAACCAATGTCACACTTCCTTTGTTGTTCGATTGAATGAACATAATGCAAAATAAATTTTCTCTTTCAGTACAACTGACGTTCGTGCATCGGCTTCTAAATAGTCAGTTAGAAAAAAAAACAATGTTATTCTCCATTTTTCATATGAAAACATGGCATACAGGAAACATTTCAATCATGAAGCAGGAACGAGTTTCGTTGACCGTCTAGCGTGGACATTTCTTTTCTAATATTAACAGTCATTGACATCCGTGACATTCGCCTGACAAATTTCATCGTTCAACATGCAACGTGTTTCAGGAAATGTGAATGACATTGAAAGTGTATTGAATTTCGGATTGAGCAATGTGATGACAAATGTCCAGAGAATGAAATACTTATTGAGTTAGAGTTACATTTGTTTTTGTAATTCATTTATCTTTTGTTTGACAACTTGAAATGCAATCACCTTCTTCTTCTTTTCACTGAAGATTGTCCAAAACACAATTCGATTGCAGCATGTCATGATGCAACAACATCAAGTACAAAGTGTCTTTGGTGTGAGAAAGCCAATGCATGCATTACTAGAAGTGATAAGGACGTTCATGACTTCAAAGTAATTGGTTGCCAGATTAAAGTAAGCAATTAGTGGACTTCGATGATTGTTCTTAATATTACAATATTCCATATTGCAATCCTTATTTTTTTTTCGGAAGAACATTTATATTGTTACGAATTAGTAGTGAATTATAGTGTACCACAAGTGGATAAATCACAGTAACTTATACGATATTGAAGCACATATGAATGCAATGCTTTATTTCCATGTGGACATTCCACAATGAATAGAAGAGTTGTTTAACACTAATACCTGGAAAGATGTTAATTCTTTAGCTCAGAGAATGTGTAGTGATTCCCAATTTTCAATGTTTCCACTGAACCATCAACTCTAGCAACTACTGAAACTGATCTAATAAATGAATTGAAAACGACTAATCCAAGCACTGAATCACATTTGGTTGATATTTGATATTTTTGTAATCATTATACCATTTCGTTCATTTCAGAACATAACCACTGAACCAACAACTCTAGCAACTACCGAAACTGATCTAATAAATGAATTGAAGAAGACTAATCCAAGCACTGAATCACATTTGGTAAATATTTGATATTTTTGTAATCATTATACCATTTCGTTCATTTCAGAACATGACTACAGATACAATTGAAGACACTGGGGAAAGAAAATCACCGCAATACGTGTATATCGTTGTACCATTAGTTATATCTTTCCTTATTGTTTGCATTGGTTGTGGTATTTGGCTATGGTGCCATAGAAGGAAGAGAGTTTATCCATAGTCCCCACAAACAGCGTGTCAATTGTTTTTATCAAGTTCACTTTGTTATTTTCATTTTGTAGTTTGGTAAACACACTTTCTTTTCTGTTAATCATTCCAATACATTGAATATTGTTTCATGCAACCGCATGTCACATTGATGATTGTTTATGTAATGACTGATGTCACTTTGTTGGGAGAATATTAAAATATAATTTTTTTTGTATTTATGTCATTGTTTTCATTCAATACAAACATGGGTAATTTCATAAGAGATTACTACATTGCACTTGTCAATTAACACTATCGTGTATACATGATTATGTGACCATTGAAATCAGCCAAGACTCCATTGTAAATATCCATTCTGTTTAAGTCTCAATACTGCGAAATATCATTCGAAATTGACATTGTTCATGGTTTTAAACTGAAATGTCGGAATGCGGCATCAATATTTAACAAAGCACCTCAATCCGTCGTGATTTGAACTAATTTTATATGGTCTAGCTGATACTCAAGTATGATTGAAAAAAGATGTAAAGTGAATGATGAACTAGTAACAGTTCTGTCGTAGCATTGGTAATAAGATGAGAGATTTGAAAGAAACACACACTGAAGTGTTTGCGTCAATGATTGATCACATTATTAAACATAACTTGGCTAATAATCGGTCCAATTCTCATGGATTTGTGAGAAACTAGTCGACCAAATGTCATTTGCATTACGTGTTCGAATGTTCTCGTTAGTGTTTAGGACTGAAAATTGTTCAATTTTTTCACGTTATGTGTGGATCATTTGCGAGTTGCTAAAATAAAAGCAGAGTTTGTTAGTGGCCAGCAATGAAATCCATGACACTTACCACTTCGTCACGTTTGAGACACGTTAGCTAGCTGAATCTGCATCACAGTATTGATATGTCACTGCTTTACTCATAATCCATATCGTTTATTTCCTTTTCACAGTCTACATAATCACTTTTTTCCACAATTATTCATTCGTTTTGTCACATTTATTATTTTTGGGACCAAAGCTCAACGGAACACGCAAAAACTAGCTGATTTAAGTAACGTCCCTGAACTTTCATTTTGTGTTACTAATCTATAAATTGTTATTGTTACATTAACTTTAGGACGTAATAACTTTAATGCTAATTTTTGGTCCACCACAAACATTTCATGGCTGATTTGACAGCAACTATCACTCTTCGTGGACTATTCAAATACAATTCCCTTCCGTTTGGTTTAAGTTGTTCTCCAGCCATATTTCATGGAGAAGTCCATCATGTAATTGATGATCTTAGAAGTGTTGACGTTTGTCCAGATGATCTCAATCATTATGGTTTTCATAAAATATCTCACGGTCAGTGACATACTACTTTCTTCGTAGTCTGCTTGAGAAAAAAATCCTCGTTAAGTCGAATGATGTTTCATTTTATGTGTTCGGTATTGAATGTCTTGGACATCAAGCTGACTTTAATGATTCTAGACCAGATATGAGGCGATAAGCTTCACTTACAATTTCATCATCTCTAAAAACCCCTACACAATCATATTAATCAGCAGGTGCTCTTCATTAATATTCGCTTTTTATTTCTGATTTTCTTTATCTTCTTTATCTTGACCTCGAACGCTCTGGTACGGATGAGAGTAGGGAGAGTCCGCTCTCCCTCTCGAAATACTCTCACACGGCCGTGCGTATTCAACCTCTGCAAGGGAAGTCCTACTCATTGCCTTCTCGTGGCGGGGGTGTTGTTTACGGAAATGAGAGGACAAAAAGCGAACGCCGGCGCTTTAACCAGATCTCAAATCAATGGTGCACATGGGCTCCAGTATCCTGCGGTAACAAATGGCGTATGAACCAATCGTTGGTCACCGGCTACCATGGGATTGCATCTCCTTACGATGCTCCACTGCCTTGTGGGTTTAACCATTAGGTCGAAGGCTCGGGGTGTGGCCCCCTAAGATAACCACCTGCTTGGTTTTGGGCACCCGAGCACTATCACAGCCCACACACAAACGATGAACTCTATGTCTATGGCAACTACTCTTCTCGCTCCGATAAACAATCAATCGATTCAAATCATTATCATTACTATTATTTACATTGTTAATACTATTATTATTATTAACATTATTGTCATTATTATTATTATTATTATTATTATTATTATTATTTTCCACATTATTCATTCTCTTTTATACTTATACAGCGGCTCGTCTTTGGTGGAAATTCGACTGTATCTAAACGTCCTCGGGTCACTGTCCGGTTGAAAATTGTATGTCACCACCGAATACGAGAACTGAAGCAGTTTTTCTGAAGCCACGTGCACCATTCAAACTGGCTGCCTTCAACGTTCGCACACTTATGCAGGTCGGACAACAGATAAGGCTGGCTATGTCTTTGGAAAGTCTTAATATTGATGTTTGTTGTCTATCCGTGACCCGTATTCAAGACTCTGGCGAAGTACTACAAATTCGATCTCCATCAGTCGCTTCGAAAAGCTTGTTTTACGTGCGCATATCCGGGGACCCTGTGACATCTTCTTCTGGTCTTGCTGGCGTTGTTGTCGCACTAAACGCTAGAGCTGAGGCAGCACTAGTCGATTTGATCCACATTAACAGTCGGTTCTGTGCTGTTAGATTATAAGTTCCATCAAAGTGAGAAGAAATCGGCGTGAGAAACGATGTCTTTTCGTCATCTCCGCCTATGCCTCGACAGATTGCAGCACGGATGCAATCAAGGATGAGTTTTACCACCAGTTATCTGTTCTTCTCCAGAAAGTGCGCTCGACAGATATTGTAGTACTAGCCAGAGACTTGAATGCTCAGGTCGGGCGTCTAGGCGCAGAAGACAGTCGTTTAGGTGGCCGATGGGGACTCGTTGGTCGCAGGACAGATAACGGAGACCGTCTACTGCAACTATGCATAGTCCACAACCCGTTTCTGGCTAGCACTAACTTTCGGCACAGTCATCGCCGATGTGCCACCTGGCGTCCTCTCTCTGCATCTCAAGTCTGAACTCAGATTGATCACATCGCGATCAGATACCGCTGTCGTGGTTGTGTACATGACTGCCACTCCTTTTCGAGTACCTATCTCGACTCTGACCATGCCTTGGTCTGCACCAATCTCACCTTACGTTTCAGTGGACAACGAAGTGACCGCCAATAACGGATTGATGTTAGCAAGCTGGTTGCAACGTCTCTTGCTAGTAAGTATGGAACCGAACTAGTTTCTTGGCTAGCTAACACTACATCGAAAAGTATAGATGAGCATTGATTGCAATTGCATGACGCCATGAAAATGGCGGGAACAGTCAGTTGTGAGTTTGCGAAACGTCCCGCTTTTAAGCACTGGGTTTCTTCTGGTTCCTTACAACTCATTGAAGCCCGTCAGTTTACTCCGGGTGACCGTGAGTTTGACCATAAACGAAGGATGTTACGTAAGGAAATTAGGCAAAGCTTTCGTAAGGACCGAGAAGCCTGGTGGTCGGAGGGTGCTAATGAGCTGGAAGCAGCAGCTGCATCTGGTAACTATCGGAGGCTCTTCCAGCTCATCCGAGCCACTGGCAGCAAGAAGTCTGGTGTGAGTGAAACAATCTGCGAGGATGATGGGATGCTAATCACTAACATCCATTGACGTCTTGGACGATGGGCAGAATTTATCGATAGGGCAGTTCAACTGGCCCGCTGCTCCGGCAACATCGGTCAGAATGTCCTGCTCTCCATGGCCGGTGACGACTGATCCACCAAACGATGAGGAAGTCCGCAAGGAACTCTAACTCTTGTAGCGTTACAAATCACCTGGCCCAGATGACTTACCTCCGGCTCTTTTTAAAGATGGTGGTGACTTTTTGACTAAGGAATTGACGACGTTGTTTACAAAGGTTTGAGAATTAGAGAGTGTACCAACGTCATGGAATGAGTCGATAGTTGTCCCTATCTTTAAAAAGGGTTCACGTCGTTCCTGTAACAACTATCGGAATGTGCCTGAGAAGTTTACTTACATCCTAAAAGCTCTATATAAAACACCTCAGGCAGAGTGAGGGCGTACAACCACCTCTCTCCATTGTTCCATTCCAGTAGTGGGGTTAGGCATGGTTGCCCAATCTCACCATTCCTCTTCTACTTTGCCATCGATGACATTCTGGAAACAGCTCTGATGAATGTAAGTAATGGTGGTGTGGATCTGTTGCCTGGAGAAAGACTTCTCGACCTTGAGTATGCGGACGATATTGTCTTACTGTGCGATAATGCCCAAGGCATGCAATCCGCACTTAATCAGTTGGCGATCAGTGTCCGTAGGAATGGTATGTGCTTTGCACCTTCGATGTGCAAAGTACCTCTACAAGACTGGCAGGATTCCAATCCTGTACTCACCCCGGATGGTGAGCAGATAGACGTAGTCGAGAAATTCGTGTATCTGGGTAGCTGCATAAGTGCTGGTGGGGGTGTGAGTGATGAGATCAATGCACGTATAGTGAAAGCCAGAGTGGCTTATGCCAATCTGGGCCATCTTTGGCGCCTTCGTGATGTTAGTCTGGCTGTAAAAGGTCGGATCTACAACGCGTCGGTGAGAGCAGTTTTGCTCTATGCTTGTGAAACCTGGCCTCTCCGAGTTGAGGACGTTAGACGACTCTCTGTGTTCGATCATCGTTGTCTCCGAAGGATTGCTGACATTCAGTGGGAACACCATGTCAGTAATGCAGTGGTTCGGCATCGTGTGTTTGGGCACAGAGACGATAATGTAATTGGTGTCACCATCTTGAAACACCGACTTCGGTGGCTTGGACATGTTCTACGAATGTCGTCTCAGAGAATTCCACGTCGTGCATTATTTGCCGACTCTGGGACTGGTTGGAAAAAGCGGAGAGATGGTCACTGCATGACATGGTGTCGTGGTATGAAAGAAAGCTGCAAAGGACTGGCGTCTGTCGGTCCTTCACGACTCCCTGTTTGGGGTCTGAGAGATGGTGCTACACAGCGGCTAGAGAAGTTATCAGATATGGCTCAGAATAGAAGCCACTGGCGATCCTGTTCTAACCTTCTTTTACTTTTTTCATAAAAAGTGGTTGTGTCTCCCTTACTTGAAAGATTTCTTCTGATTGTACCTTTCCGTTCCATTGTTACGACCACACTACCTTACACCAATCTCTTCGTTATCGTTCTTTTTTTCTTTTGTGCTCCTTAGTTTTTTTTTCTATCTCTCGTCTAATTTTCATTGTTTTGTGTGGCGCATATATATTGGCGCTTTCTTGTACCAATATTTATGTGTTCAAATAAATAAATAACGTTGAAACTTTAGGTATGTAATATGAACTCTCACAACAGTTTGATATTGTGATCTGAATCGTTGATTTCCGGTATGCTGTGCCAAGATCGATGGATGATGCACCACACCCGATGGAATCTGACTAATAATAATGCTGATCCTTAGATTTTCTAGACTGTGCCCCCAGTAAGTGTTTTATATTAATGGTTTCCCCGTCATATCAGGGTTGGATTATAGGGATGAACGACCAGCAACAATAATGAAAAAAAGAGGTAAACTTCATTCAGCATTCATTGGAAAACGATATTTCATTTTATCATGCTCTACGTTTTACAAAATGTTTGCAACTACTGAGAAATGTGCATGTTCCTCTATCTTTCATATCACTCTAGTTTATATTTGTCTATATCACTGAATTTAATTGGTCAGTCACTTCTTCACAATCAACATGTAGATCATCATTTTTGTAATTTCTATCGATGATCATTGTTTACTCGAGTTGGATGGGAATTATGTGAACTCGTATCCTAAATCAAAGTCACACCTTCCTGTTAATTAATATCGTGGACTACTATTCTTTGGTGATATCTAAGCACTGTGGCTGTAGTGAGTGAGAAACTCAGGTGTGAATGACCAGTTTATTGTTAGTTGCGGAATCACAGAGTGTCTTCATACAATATAAAAACCACACATTACAGACTTCTCTTGCAGTCCTCCGTCAGTTGACTCTTACTAACTTCATTGTTCTTTTATTCTAGATGAGTTCACCTGTGTTCAGTTTGGGGAGGGGATGATGATGATGATGATGATGATGATGATGATGATGATGATGAAGAAACTTGTGACATGTATGCTGCACTACTCCACTTAATATTCTCTATGATTTTCCCCAAGATCTTTTTGAATGTGAAGAGGAAAACGACATCTTAATAGTATAGTTGAGTTAATCTGAACATTCGTATGCATTAGACCATGTATTAAACTATGGTGTTTTGATGCACTGTTTGAAGCTACTGATATTTGTATAAGTAGTAAAGAAATCAGTCAGTAATGTCCAACAGAACTGACTGGAGCCGGACTTCATGTTCGTGTTCACTTTATAATGAAATATTTGCCGCTTTCACCGAATGATACTGGGTTCGAGTCACAGAGGGAACATCAATTATGGGATGAAGGTATATCTAGCTGATGATTCACAAATAAGGAGAAAAGCGAATCATGGATTCCATCGCTAGTCACCAGTCATCTTTCCTGATAAAGATTGTGTTCGAAATTCGAAATCAAACAGTCCCCAAGTACAAAAGGATCATTAAATTGAACGAACACCACAAACCTGTATATCGTATGCAGTGAGGAATAAGATTTGCAAAACAATTGAGAATTCTATCTGATTCATCTCATTGAATATAACATAACACTACGTACTATCACCATTTCTCTTTACATCCGATAACATTTTCAAAGTAAAATTGATTGCTCCTTCTTCCATCTCAGTGAAGACAACGTGTTTGTCTAATGAACAAAAACATATTTCTGTTGACCTCTTTCTTATTTATGATTATACTTTGTTTATCATTGATCACCTCAGTCTATCTCATTAATCAAAAGATAATATGGTATTCTCTATTGTGTATCGTGGGTGTCATATGAATGTTGTTTGTTTATTTGACTGACGTCAAAGATGGGTGAAATTCTCATTTTACATATAATTACTACTTTGCTAAAAAGAAGATGAAGTGAAAGCAAATGTTCTGGTTGTCAATTCATAAATAGTCTTGCTCCAGCTATGAATAAACACTGTAAGCATTCACCAATTAATTTCAAATGATTGACGTGGTGGTCGTTTTTTCTGATAAAATCATACAGTTTCACGTCCGTGATTTATCAATCTGTGAAACATCCATTATTAAATTTGATTCTTTAAAACTCGACTAGTCGTCACGTTCTGTGTATCATTGGTGAAGGAGACTGTGGAGAATAATCCTGATTAAATAATCGACAGCACGTTCGGTGTATCTTTTTATACCAATCACTGTGACGGATACACTCATCATTAGCGCATATTCTGGATAAACACATTTGACTATTACCTAAGTGTATGCTTTCAATGAACATTAATTTAGGTTGGATATCATAGTTTAATGGAAGTTTAATGGAATCCTGTGTGTGGCTGGATTCATTAAGACACATCAGTTGATATTGAAATATTTCTTCATTTTTCTACAGAACTAAGATAGATTTTCCCCATAAAGAAGAATTCTTATTACATATGTTGGGGACGTTAGATCTTCAGAATTTATTTGGAAAAGGACTTCATTGTGTGATTTTTTTAGAAAATTTTTGGTTTTTTTTCTTTTCGCATTCCTGTGGTATTTCCCAGTTGAGAAATATCTTAAATGCTGTTGGTTCATTGTGTCTTTTGGTGTGCTATTTGGAAAGTCTCCACGAGGACGGTTTTGTGTTTTATATATATATATGTTTTGATTTATGATTATTGTTGTCGCTGGTTTCTACCTGTTTGCAAAATGTACTTCCCCATTCCAAGCTCCAACTCCTTCCTGTAGTTAGCGGGGCTGATGCGCATTAGAATATCTAGCTTATTGATCTTTGCTCACTAAGTCTTTGTTCTCGTTCGCAGATTAAGTGAACTCGTAATAACTTGAGACTTAGCAACAGATGACTGCAGTTAACATGAAACTGCTTTGACTAGACAATTCAGATAAATTTTTATTCAAGTCATTCCTGTACCTCATCTAAGGTTATTGCCGATCATATATCCAAGTTAATGAGGAGGGTTTAATATGAAGTCAGCATTTCAATAGTTCAGAATGCAACGTCGCTAAAAATATGCCAAACACACAAAATGAATTATAGCATACGAACTCTGACCTGGATTTTAAAGGATGTTCTTACACCACAACTCTGATGCTTCATGGCGAAGCCGAGAATATTCCGACGTCAAAAGACCAACTCCCTGCTAATAACCAAAACAACACTTAATTAATGTAGATACATGGAACGTCCGGACAATATGTGAGACCAAGTGGACCATTCAATCATTATGTAAATGAGGAAGTGCAACTTGACAGTGCTCGATATCAGCAAAACCCATTGAACACAACTTAGTCAAATGGTTTGGATTCGATGGAGATGCTCTGATGCCGTGTAAAGAAGCACCCAACGCACTTGTAAGATGCGAACCTCATGAACCTAGAAACATCAATACATCCTTCAAAACAAAGAAGGAGGGAATCATAATGAATGCTACTAAATGTTATGCACACAGCAATGATAGCAACGACAACGACAAAGATCGAGTTTTCGATGTTGTGCAATCGATCATGGAGAAGTTCTCGTCAAAAGACCTGATCATCCTCATTGGAGGCCTGAACGCCAAAGTAGGAATGTATAACACCGGCTTTGAAAATATCATGGAACGACATTGACTGACCGGGAGAAAGAAATGGAAATGGAGAGAGATTTGTAAATCTATGTGCATTCAACAAATTGATTATAGGCATCACAACATCACCCCACAAATGCATTCACAAAGCTACGCGGGTCTCACCGGATCACACTGCATAGAATCAGACAGATCAAGATCAAAAGAAACAGGGAGAAACCAATAAGCAACAGCCGAACAATAACATAGGAAATCAATGACCGATCTGAATAAACGGAAGCAAAATAGCAAGTGAAGAGGAGCATTACAACCAACAAGCAAGCGTACGTGGAGCACCCAGAAACCAGAGCAGATGAAGCCGTAGCTGCAAGAAACATAAATCAACTATACAAAACGACAAAGAAACTGGCAGGAAAATATAGTAAACCAGGGTGACCGGTAAAGAACAAAGTATTCAAGTCAATCAATGAGATTGAATATCAGAGGAATAGATGGAAGGAATACTTCAAGCAACTCTTGAATAGACGAGCTTTATTGAGTCCACCGGAGATCGAAGCAGCACACACTGACCTTCTTATATATGTGGCTCTTGCTAATGAAACAAGCACCTCTGAACTGTGTGCATTTAGGAATATGATATAAGAATTTAGGGATTCTGTCCAGTTCACCGCATTGAATACAACAACACACCATGTTCTATCATCATTCCTCTTACATCCAATAACAATTTCAAAGTAGAATTGATTACTCTTTCTTCAATTTCAGTGTAGACAACGTGTGCTTTTTCTTAACAAACATATTTCTGTTGACCTCTTTTATTTATAGAAAAACTAATGATCATACTTTGTTGTCAATTATCACCTCATTCCATCTCATAATGAGACCATATGGTATTGTCTATACTCTATTCTGTTTAGTGGGTGTAATATAAATCTGAGTTAGAATGAAATATTTCGCTTCGTAATAATCTATTCATGTGACTGACAAAATGATTAAAATTTTGATGTTATAGAAGATTACTACTTCTCTTAAGGAAAGTCAATTGAAATCAATCACTGTTGTTGTATTTATAAAACTCTGGGGTCCAATGTTCATGACTTTTCATTCGCTTGGTTACCTGTATTTGTATATTGTTCAACTGTGCATCATAGACCTACATTATTGTACGGCAACATTGCAGCTGGTCAAACACTGGTAACTGACATATATATATGTATCATATTGTATTTTAGCTATAGCTCAATTCATAGAAACGAACTACTGATTAAATCTCCTGTCTCAGTAGAACTGTCAACGTATTGATTGCATTTTCATAAGACGTGTTTATGAAAAGGAATATATCGATGTATAGGTGAAGGAGAAATGTAGACAGGGAGAAACCGCAACAATAAACAAATGCTGTAATTTCATAAAATAGAACAGACTTACTCCATTAAACACCACAATATCGATTGTACGTAAAATGTCATAGTTTATTATTATGGTCAGTAAAGTTACATTTTAATCAAAAATGTTTACAGGATGAAGTAGGTGTAATGAGAATGAGGATAATATCAATCCACAACAATAATTATAATCCATCAGAATAATGAAAATTGAGAGGTAGTACGTTGATTTTAGAATTCAGATCGTACTGTGGAGATCGGCGTTACATTCTCATTTACGCTTCATTAATTCTGTCGTTCAAATTTTTCGAGATAAATCTTAAGGCTTCTTATGTCACTGGTCTAAATGACTGTTATTAAATGACTTCCTGAGATGCATGAATTTCAGAAATGCAATACCAACTATTGACTACAGTCTAACATTGTACAGTACACTTCTCTATGTCACAATTGCGTAAAGTGTATTCAAGAAGAAATACAATTGCAGTCGAATGACAACGAGCGAATACACAGCCAAAATAAGAGTCGAATGTATTGAAAAGATTCAGACACATAGATGTATATACATAGAAAACTGAACTAGTCATTGAATGATTAAATCAGCCAACATTTAGGCTTGTAATGGGGAACAGTTTATTAACTTTACCATCTGATCAAATAAAAATGTTCATGCAGATATGATCATAGTGATAGAAAGATCTAAACAATTTTTTTATGCTGTTTCTAAGATACTGTATGTTATCCAAAAGAGAGCAATAACAATAATTGGTGCAAAATAATAAGTGAATTCGTTCGATTTCGTTAGGTTCTCATTAGTTGCTTACAACATGACATATCTAAAATTCAACATGATTACAGATATTGACATATTTATGCATAAGAAGGTGATGAACGATGAATAAATGTGTACCATGGTGTAGCAAATATCCCGATAGAGTTGAGACGGAAAGTTCCAGAACATTGAAATAGTGATTAGAACTCATGAAAATAGATTAATGGTAATAAAGGAAGTATGAATTAAGATCAATCGCTTATGTAATTTAAACTTCAAAAATAGTTGGAATAATGACTCAATAAATCAATAAAAAGGGAGAGGGGTATTGTTACCAGGGTAATAAAAGATTTATTACTGTCTATTTTTGTATACATAGATCTGGTTTTAGACGTTTGATTGATATTGCTTTGGCCAATTTCAGAATGTTCGAGCTTGATTGTTTATTAATTACTTTGAAAAACTTCAGTGTATCAACTTCGTGTCCTGTGTCAAGGAGATGTCTTGCGATGGCAATTTGATGTTAAAATTTTCGGAATATGCTTGTTGAATCTTACGTAGGCTCTCCTTTCTGTTCTAGCGATTTAACTGCTTGGGAAGATACATGTAAATTTTTATAAACAGTTGGTGGTAACATGAAAAGGATACTTGTCGACCTTTGATTGTGTCAAAGAACATGTTGTTTTGGACAGGACAATCACTTTTGCTGTAGGATAAATTCTTGTCAATGCAATTTTTACCATTCATAACTTCCTCTTCTAGTGTATCGGCAGTATCTATTCTTTCTGTTTTGTCAAACAGTGTTTTGATCAGTGTCCTTTTTGTATTTGACTGGACAAAAGCTATTCAAATTGAGGTAACTCCCAATCTATGTGTCAAATGCTGCTTTTTAATCAAGAAAAACTATCATCAGTACTCATTCATATATATACCACTCTAATGTTTAGGTAATTGATCCATTTCACAGACAATAAAATGAAAATATCTTTCAGGTCATTTCTGATTGCCATCGGTTGACCTTTGCCTTAGACTACTTCTGATTAGCTCTCCATATCAACATATCCCTTATTCATTATAGTTATCTAATTATGAAAATATGTCACTAATTTTTTATGTCATTCTAGGATTACGCTTAAGTCGTCTGTTTGTAAGTGAATAATTTCCATAAAATACTTTTAGAATTACTGCACAACCTTCCTAATTGGTTCGATATTCACTTAATATGATGTGTATGGATTTAACATTTAACAATGTCAAATAGTAGGGGACAATCAGTTAGAGACCGTCATTATCCAACTACTTATAATATGTAGAACTTGACAGTATGAAATATCTGTAATCTTGAGGGGATGGACGTGTTGATATAAAATAATACGAGTATCTCAAAAACGCTTTGTGAACTATATAGAGGAACGTAATCTGGTCTAATCGAATAAATTTTGGGTTCATCAGTCCGTTGTTCCAACCGAATATTGGTTGTTGGGTCGCTACAATAAGTCTTTTTGTGTTTCCTGTTTTGTCACACTTCTGGTAGATTTACATACACTGGATGAGTTACATATCGTAAAACATGCAGTTTTTCTCTCAGGTGATGTGAAATTAAACTAATATGGTGAATGTGACAATGCTTGAATCCATGTATCAATCTGAGCTAGGCCACCATTAAAAACCTGAAATCACCAGAAGGCCGTTTAGTATAATACTCATGAATGAAAATGGTAAAATTACTGCAATTTCAACGGATATCCACTCTGACAATGTTCTAATGATGTTTAAAGTTTAGTTAGGAAGAAAAATGTCTCTTATATAATCCATCAGTCAATGCCAGAATTAACTCTAACACTCGATTGGGAGAAAATCTGAATGACGTTAAATCATCTTCTATAACTTCGTAAATTTTCCGGCTACATAAATTCTGTTTTAATAATTTGAATGATACTTCATTTGCATGAACAAACAAATTCTTGGAAGTGTTAGATGCAATCTAAGCTTTGTACTGAAGAATAACAGTCTAGGTGGGTTAGATACGCGCCCTTGCCTGGTTGAAAACAAAACAATGTGATCGGGTAAAATGACGTTTCTGAAATTCATTATAAACTTAAATATACCCTATCACCTAAACAAATATGACCACTCAGCTATTCAGCCAATAATTGTTCAATCAATCAAATTTAAATTACAATAAATAAGGAAGTTGATAAAGGATGCCCAATAAAATGCCAATTGCAACATATCAATGTTATTCCATCTTGTCTGGCTAGATCACGCACAGATTCATTCAAAAGATACTATTTGATTACTTTATAATACAGAGTGTTTCAAATTCTGGAGGTGTGCTTCAATTCACACTTAAAAATGTACAATTCTAGTCAATACAAGCAACACAATAAAAATGGAGGAACAAACCAGTATGTCTGCTGCCAAGACTTAGTATCAAGTAAATACAACATAAATGCAGTTCACGAAGAAACACGGAAACTTAGTGAAAAACTATAATGACTAAATGACCAACTCAAATGGAATCAAAAGGAATAACAAAATGTACAACTACACGAACAACAATAGGAACAAACTACAAGTGTATACATTGATGGATTTTCACACACACACACACACACACAACCACCAAAATGGATGTCACAGGAGGTATTAATTCATTCAAAACATCGATGACAAGTGTTGTGTAAACGAATTATCCTATTTGAAATCAATGTTGGATAAAGAGAAGAGTGAAAAGCAAAAGTAATCAGTTTAGAAACGTTTATTAAAACTGGAGGGATAAAAGCTGTGATACTTTACAAGAATAGTCATTTCACACTATGAATGATGATCTGAGTGCTCACTATGGAAGGGGTTATTTCATCATTATGAGATATGTTGTTCAATGTTAGAACCTGCAAAAATATCACGCAATATATATAGATGGGTACATCAGTCTGAGAACAATGTTTTGCTTTGAACAAACTTCGATTGAGTAAGTAACCGTACAACCTTAAACTCGTTGTACTTATAAAAGAACTGTTGAATTCTCGGTTTGGATATCGCCCGTGGTCTCTAGTAATGCAACAGTTATAATTAAGTATTCATAGACGTTCGATTGTCAAAAGTGTTTTTGAAACGATTTTCTTGTAAAAAAGGATTGAATAGGCTGATGTTAGCATTCAATGGTGCTTGAATTAATACTGACCGATCAACGAATTGTTAATGTACTTTACTTGACAGATTTTTCGAATAACGAAGCAAAGGTGTTGTAGTGAACACAATGTGAACTTCACGAGTAACGTACTACGGAAATATTTTCACAATATTTATAGATAAAATATTCCACAGTCAGTGGTATGGATGAAAGTTCAAACCGAAATATCACAGTCAGAATGATCATGAAACGAAATTTTTAATTCTTCACATAGTCTACAAAAATGATTACGATAAACACAATGTGTGACGCTTTGTTAATGAAACAAGATGGATTGTAGGATATATGATTTTTGATTGAAATCATGGACCGATAAATTTTGGACCTGTATTAAAAACCCGGAATCATTCACAAGCCTGTTTGTTGTATTACAAGACCCCATAACATTGCCTATTGACAATCATGAAAGCAGAAATCGAATCTAATACCTTCATTCTTGAGGGGACGTTCAGTCTCTTGCCACTGAGTAGCATTCAATGGTGTTCACGTTTAACTTCAACCAATTCACGATATTGTGCGACCACCTGCCATTGTTTTTGTAGGTTACTGTTTCAAACTGAACACAGGTGAACTCATCTAGAATAAAAGAACAATGAAGTTAGTAAGAGTCAACTGATGGATGACGTGCAAGCAAAGTGTGGAATGTGTGGTTTTTATATTGTATGAAGACACTCTGTGATTCTGCAACTAACAATAAACTGGGTATTCACACCTGAGTTCTCACTCACTACAGCCACAGTGCCTAGATATCACCAAAGACTAGTAGTCCACGATACTGATTAACAGGAAGGTGTGACTATGATTTAGGATACGAGTTCACATAATTCCCACCCAACTCGAGTAAACAATGATCATCGATACAGATAACAAAACGATGATGATCTACATGTTGATTGTGAAGAAGTGACTGACAAATTAAATTCAGTGATATAGACAAATATAAACTGGAGTTATATGAAAGATAGAGGAACATGCACATTTCTCAGTAGTTGCAAACATTTTGTAAAACGTAGAGCATGATAAAATGAAATATCGTTTTCCAATGAATGTCATATCTGATAACTTTTCTAGCCGCTGTGTAGCACCATCTCTCAGACCCCAACCAGGGAGTCGTGAAGGACAGACAGAAGCCAGTCCTTTGCAGCTTTCTTTCATACCACGACACCATGTCATGCACTGACCATCTCTCCGCTTTTTCCAACCAGTCCCAGAGTCGGCAAATAATGCACGACGTGGAATTCTCTGGGACGACATTCGTAGAACATGTCCAAGCCACTGAAGTCGGTGTTTCAAGATGGTGACACCAATTGAATTATCATCTCTGTGCCCAAGCACACGATGCCGAACCTCCGCATTACTGACATGGTGTTGCCACTGAATGTCAGCAATCCTTCGGAGACAGCGATGATCGAACACAGATAGTCGTCTAACGTCCTCAACTCCGAGAGGCCAGGTTTCACAAGCATAGAGCAAAACTGCTCTCACCGACGCGTTGTAGATCCGATCTTTTACAGCCAGACTAACATCGCGAAGGCGCCAAAGATGGCCCAGATTGGCATAAGCCACTCTGGCTTTCACTATACGTGCATTGATCTCATCACTCACACCCCCACCAGCAGTTATGCAGCTACCCAGATACACGAACTTCTTGACTACGTCTATCTGCTCACCATCCAGGGTGAGTACAGGATTGGAATCCTGGCATTCTTGTAGAAGTACTTTGCACTTCGAAGGTGCAAAGCACATACCATACCTACGGACACTGATTGCCAACTGATTAAGTGCGGATTGCATGCCTTGGGCATTATCGCACAGTAAGACAATATCGTCCGCATACTCAATGTCGAAAAGTCTTTCTCCAGGCAACAGATCCACACCACCATTACTTACATTCATCAGAGCTGTTTCCAGAATGTCATCGATGGCAAAGTTGAAGAGGAATGGTGAAATTGGGAAACCTTGCCTAACCCCACTACTCGAATGGAACAATGGAGAGAGGTGGTTGTATGCCCTCACTCTGCCTGAGGTGTTTTTATATAGGGCTTTTAGGATGGTAATAAACTTCTCAGGCACACCCTTCTTCAATAGACAATCCCAGAGAACAGTCCTGTCCAACGAATCGAAGGCAGCCCTGATGTCAAGAAACACTACGATTGTTGGCCTTTGATAAGTATGGCGATGTTCTAACATTTGGCGGAGGGTGAAGATATGATCAATACATCCTCGACCAGAACGAAACCCAGCCTGTTCCTCGCGGGTCAATCTTTCTCGGGTTTTGAACAAACTAAGAAGTATGACGGAAGCCAATAGCTTGGACGCAATCGGAAGTAGACTTATCCCCCGATAGTTGTTGCAGGAACGACGTGAACCCTTTTTAAAGATAGGGACAAAGTTAGTGCTAGCCAGAAACAGGTTGTGGTCTGTGCATAGTTGCAGTAGACGATCCCCGTTATCTGACCTGCGACCAACGAGTCCCCATCGGCCACTTAAATGACTCTCTTCTGTGCCTAGACGCCCGACCTGAGCATTCAAGTCTCCGTGTAGTACTACAATATCTGTCGAACTCACTTTCTGGATAAGAACAGAGAACTCGTGATAAAACTCATCCTTGATTGCATCCGGGCTGCAATCTGTCGGGGCATAGGCGGAGATGACGAATGACATCGTTTCTCACGCCGATTTCTTCTCACTTTGATGGAACTTTCTAACCTAACAGCACATAACCGACTGTTAATGGGGATCAATTCGACTAGTGCTGCCTCAGCTCTAGCGCTTAGTACAACACCAACGCCAGCAAGACCAGAGGAAGATGTCACAGGGTCCCCGGATAAGCGCAAGTAAAACAAGCTTCTCGAGGCGACAGATGGAGATCGAATTTGTAGTACTTCGCCAGAGTCTTGAATACGGGTCTCGGATAGACAACAAACATCAATATTAAGATTTTCCAAAGACATAGCCAGCCCTATCTGTTGTCCGACCTGCACTGGTGTGCGAACGTTGAAGGCAGCCAGTTTGAATGGTGCACGTGGTTTCAGAAAAACTGCTTCAGTTCTCGTATTCGGTGGTAACATTTAGATACAGTCGAATTTCCACCAAAGACGAGCCGCTGTATAAGTATAAAAGAGGGTGAATAATGTGGAAAATAATAATAATAATAATAATAATAATAATAATAATAATAATAATGACAATAATGGTAATAATAATAATAGTATTAATAATGAAAATAATAATAGTAATGATAATTATTTGAATCGATTGATTGCTTATCGGAGCGAGAAGAGTAGTTGCTATAGATATAGAGTTCATCGTTTGTGTGTGGGCTGTGATACTGCCCGGGTGCCCAAACCGAAGCAGGTGGTTATCTTATGGGGCCACACCCCGAGCCTTTGACCTAATGGTTAAACCCACAAGGCAGTGGAGCATCGTAAGGAGATGCAATCCCATGGTAGCCGGTGACCAACGATTGGTTCATACGCCATTTGTTCCCGCAGGATACTGGAGCCCATGTGCACCATTGGTTTGAGATCCGGCTAAAGCGCCGACGTTCGCTTTTCGTCCTCTCATTTCCGCAAACAACACCCCTGCCACGTGAAGGCAATGAGTAGGACTTCCCTGGCAGAGGCTGTATACGCGCGGCCGTGTGAGAGTATTTCGAGAGGGAGAGCGGACTCTCCCTACTCTCGTCCGTACCAGGGCGTTCGGGGGCAAGATAAAGAAGATAAAGAAAATCAGAAATGAAAAGCGAATAATAATGAAGAGCACCTGCTGATTAATATGATTGTGTAGGGTTTTTTAGAGATAATGAAATTGTAAGTGAAGCTTATCGCCTCATATCTGGTCTAGAATAATTAAAGTCAGCTTAATATCCAAAACATTCAATACCGAACACATAAAATGAAACATCATTCGACTTAACGAGGATTTTTTCTCAAGCAGACTACGAAGAAAGTAGTATGTCACTGACCGTGAGATATTTTATGAAAACCATAATAATTGAGATCATCTGGACAAACGTCAACACTTTTAAGATCATTAATTACATGATGGACTACTTCATGAAATATGGCTGGAGAACAACTTAAACCAAACGGAAGGGAATTATATTTGAATAGTCCACGAAGAGTGATAGTTGCTGTCAAATCAGCCATGAAATGTTTGTGGTGGACCAAAAATTAGCGATAAAGTAATTACGTCCTAAAGTTAATGTAACAATAACAATTTATAGATTAGTAACACAAAATGAAAGTTCAGGGACGTTACTTAAATCAGCTAGTTGTTGCGTGTTCCGTTGAGCTTTGGTCCCATTAATCCACAATTATAAATGAGTAATAACTTCAATGAGATAAATATGACTCCAGGAAGTTTCTTTGACGTAGGATGTAATAGAAATGGCACAGAAGTCTAAAATGTGGATAATATTCGATTTAGAATGCGATTGACTCGATAAGGTGTGAGAATAGAAAAATGAGCGTGTGTGTGTGCCAATGTATTTGTTAGCAAGCAACCATATGTCACGCTATGTTAGAATCACAACGGTAAGTGTGTTCAAGGTCATTTACTAAAACAACAGTTACAGTCATTTAATGTTAAATATACATACAATGGAAGGACTGATCGTGTGCTTCTGAATTTTGCTGCGTTGACATTGTAAACAGTTTCGTGTCCATCATTTTATTTCTGAATCGATCTTTGGCCACACCAAACGCTCAGTAATCAATCTGGTTGTTGCTCTGATTCCTGTCATTTAATGTTAAATATACATACAGAGGAAGGTTGACAAAATAAATACAAATATCATTGAACACTATTTACAAAATAAGACTGTCAGGCCTATCTCCACATGTTCAATCAAAGCATCGGAATCTTCTTTGAAAACTATTGAAGGCAGGTTCATTTTGTGACTTTGTAAAGTCAAAGTTTTGTATAAAATAACGAAACTGTATACTGCGTTTGTCAACAATCGAATTATGGAACGAACCAAAAGAGGTATATAATCGCCGTTTTATGGGAAAAAGTACCTTAAACATCATGATTAGATGTGGATTATTATCGTTAAATGCTCCAATCTTATTAAGATTTAATAATGCGGTTTGGAATCATCATTAACAAAATGAACAGCAGTTTAACATATCATCATAATCTGACAACTTGTGTCACATATCGAGCATTCAGCATCACGGAGAAGAAATGAGTTTTGGAAATGCAGACTGCCACAGAACAAATATTTATCACGTCTGTGTTCACCTTATTATATATACTACACTGAAGTTGTTTGTAGGAGCCAGTGGGTATCCATACTGAGTAGCTTAGGGGATGACGCGACGATGTTCGAAATAAACGATATGGATTATGAGTAAAGCAGTGACATATCAATACTGTGATGCAGATTCAGCTAGCTAACGGGTCTCAAACGTGACGAAGTGATACGTGTCATGGATTTCATTGCTGGCCACTAACAAACTCTGCTTTTATTTTTTGTGACCTTATGGCAATATCGTTGCAACTCGCAAATGATCCACATAACACTTTTCAGTCCTAAACACTAACGAGAACATTCGAACACGTAATGCAAATGACGTTTTGTCGACTAGTTTCTCACAAATCCATGAGAATAGGACCGATTATTACCCAAGTTATGTTTAATAATGTGATCAATCATTGACGCAAACAATTCAGTGTGTGTTTCTTTCAAATCTCTCATCTTATTACCAATGCTACGACAGAACTGTTACTAGTTCATCATTCACTTTACATCTTTTTTCCAATCATACCTGAGTATCAGCTAGACCATATAAAATTAGTTCAAATCACGACGGATTGAGGTGCTTTGTTAAATATTGATGCCGCATTCCGACATTTCAGTTTAAAACCATGAACAATGTCAATTTCGAATGATATTTCTCAGTATTGAGACTTTAGCAGAATGGATATTTACAATGGAGTCTTGGCTGATTTCAACGGTCACATAATCATGTATACACGATAGTGTTATTTGACAAGTGCAATGTAGTAATCTCTTATGAAATTACCCATGTTTGTATTGAATGAAAACAATGACATAAATACAAAAAATTATATTTTAATATTCTCCCAACAAAGTGACATCAGTCATTACATAAACAATCATCAATGTGACATGCGGTTGCATGAAACAATATTCAATGTATTGGAATGATTAACAGAATAGAAAGTGTGTTTACTAAACTACAAAATGAAAATAACAAAGTGAACTTGATAAAAACAATTGACACGCTGTTTGTGGGGACTATGGATAAACTCTCTTCCTTCTGTGGAACCATAGCCAAATACCATAACCAATGCAAACAACAAGGAAAGATATAACTAATGGTACAACGATATACACGTATTGCGGTGATTTTCTTTCCCCAGTGTCTTCAATTGTATCTGTAGTCATGTTCTGAAATAAACGAAATAGTATAATTATTACAAAAATATCAAATATCTACCAAATGTGATTCAGTGCTTGGATTAGTCTTCTTCAATTCATTTATTAGATCAGTTTCAGTAGTTGCTAGAGTTGATGGTTCAGTGGAAACATTGAAAATTGGGAATCACTACACATTCCATGAGCTAAAGAATTAACGTCTTTCCAGGTATTACTGTTAAACAACTCTTCTATTCATTGTGGAATGTCCACATGGAAATAAAGCATTGCATTCATATGTGCTTCAATATCGTATAAGTTACTGTGATTTATCCACTTGTTGTACACTAGAATTCACTACTAATTCGTAACAATATAAATGTTCTTCCGAAAAAAAAGGATTGCAATATGGAATATTGTAATATTAAGAACAATCTTTGAAGTCAACCATTTGCTTACTTGATTCTGGCAACCATTTACTTTGAAGTCATGAACGTACTTATCATTGCTAGTAATGCATGCATTGGCTTTCTCACACCAAAGACACTTTGAACTTGATGTTGTTGCGTCATGACATGCTGCAATCGAATTGTGTTTTGGACAATCTTCAGTGAAAAGAAGAAGAAGATGATTGCAATACAAGTTGTCAAACAAAAGATAAATGAATTACAAAAACATATGTAACTCTAACTCAATAAGTATTTCATTCTCTGGGCATTTGTCATCACATTGCTCAATCCGAAATTCAATACACTTTCAATGTCATTCACATTTCCTGAAACACGTTGCATGTTGAACGATGAAATTTGTCAGGCGAATGTCACGGATGTCAATGACTGTTAATATTAGAAAAGAAATGTACACGCTAGACGGTCAACGAAACTCGTTCCTGCTTCATGATTGAAATGTTTCCTGTATGCCATGTTTTCATATGCAAAATGGAGAATAACATTGTTATTTCTTTCTAACTGACTATTTAGAAGCCGATGCACGAACGTCAGTTGTACTGAGAGAGAAAATTTATTTTGCATTATGTTCATTCAATCGAACAACAAAGGAAGTGTGACATTGGTTCTCAATTCATTGTTGAGATTTTCCTTGAAGAGATTTCCGTCAACCTACAATGGTAGAAAGTTTCAAACTATGTGGCTACATTCTACTCTGTGTGTAATCAGTTAGCATGTTAGACTAGTTGGATCATGAAAATTCGTCGACAATGAATAATATTCTAGTCCTGGAATATTGAAGTCAATCTGGACATCAGATTATGGGATGATTCTCTGTGTTGTTGAAATATTATTTCAATAGTTTAATACATGATGAACAAAACAATGTTTGTGGTTATTCACTGTACGTATTCAGGAGAAAGGAAACGCTTCGATACTGTGCAAACCCTCAGTGTTTTTGATACTGTACAAATATTTACTGACTATGATAAATTGAAATTTGAACACGTTATTTTTCTACTCCTTCAATCTATCGAATGAGTAGGATAAAGTGAAGATTTTGGAAATTAAGCCATTGTTTCCAAGGCAATTACAGTTTCATGAAATGTTTGTTTAATGTCAATTCCTCGGTGAAATTCGATGTTGCATGTATCAAATGAAACTCAAATAACTGACTGATATCATCTCATCTATCGTCTTGCGACATTTTGTTTAAGTGAATTTAATCAAACTGAATACTTCTATTGTAATTCAAAATGTGTCTATAATCATTTTAAATATTCAACAGTCAGTCGTTGTTTGGTGTAACGTCATTCGAGCCTGATGGCTTGATATCATTTAATAACTGTCTGAAATCATACATGAAATTTCCAATTTTATGAAATGGATGTGATGCATTCAAGTGTAAAAATAGTCAACTCTGATTAAATGAGGTTTGACATACCCCCGAGAACTTCATATTCCACTAGTGTTCCATTTGTGATCCATACAGAAGGAACAACTGCTTGAGGCCCTCTATAACCTAATGTAATTAATTGAAGAGAAGAAGACAGTTGAAATTCGGATTTCCATTTTGAATATAACATGTTGTCTGTTCTGATCAAAATAAGAAATTGTTTATTATCTGGTTACACATACAACGAAAGTCAAATAAAAACCTTATGAAATATGCTCTACATCGCCTTAAATTCTGAAAGTGACCGAAGTTCAACCACTAACTGAAAAATAATATGGTCAAATTCCTGATTTGTATCACTAAAATGTCAGTGCAACATCTACAGAAATAATATGTTTATCTCGTTACAATTTTTTTTCAGAAATAGTCAATAGTGAGAGGCTACAAGTTTGACTGTCCATTAGTGGGTGAGTGAATAAATGAGTAGTTATATCGTCTGTCTAGTATTCTCGTTCATTTTTTACGGTCTGGATCGTTAAGGCTATACAGAAGACTTCTCCAAATATCAATCCGCAAATTCGTGATGAAGACATTTACACATCTTAGTTCTATTACTCAGTATACCAAGTAAGGCAAGCGTCAGATGACGTGGATCTTGAAATTCATTTTGATGGAGCTTAGCACAAAAAGATAAAACAATACAATTCCGATTGAATCACGACAACTCAAATCTGCTTTGCTATATGAACGAGGATGACGGTTGTTGAATTGAGGATATGGATATTTAGGTATCAATTCGAAAGACAAAATATTTTCCGGATGAATTTCGATTATGAATTTTTATTACGTGTGACACTTGAATGTTGATTCAAGATTTCTAAACACCAAATTGACGTTGAATTTTCAATACACAGTAACATTAGGACTGTGAGTTTGACTAAATTATTCAGATTCCATTTCACACAATTTTCCTCAGAACTTCAACGACACTTCCATCGCTTTATTGGACAAACAAAAACCAACTGAATATTGTAGACTGTAAGAAACACAAATTCGGTCACCATTATAAATTACAGAAAACTTCCACGTTGACATAGTGATGATCGTGTACAAACAGAAGGTAACATCAAGCTAACAAATGAATAATCATGTAATTCAATGTAAATTAGAAGGTTAACAAAATTTGTTACCTTTTCCCACACACCAGGTATAACAAATAATCCTCGATATAACAACGTATTCCTTAAGTTGTCTAGGAATCTGAAAAGAAGTAATGGATGTCTGAGTCAAGATCTGTCAATACACAAACACCTATATCAAAATCAACCGAACATCGAAGCAATGTGTCGTCATTCATATTATCTTATTCGAAGACAACTAAATATCCTTACAGTAAGCATACTGATCTCGTCGGCTCCCTAAGAAATATACTCCATCTAATTTACGAAGATATTCAGACTCACCTCAGTTGACAACTTCAATGAAGTAAGGTGAACGATTTATTTATCATGGAATGAGGCTATACATAATAAGATGAACATCTACGTCTGTTGGGAGAAGTATGATCGTGAATAACTGCAATGTCGCTGAAGGTGAATTTGTTGTTCTGTTGTGGAATTGTGTTTATGTGCCTACTTATAAAAATTGCCGTTCATTTCTCAACAGTATTCATTCCACAATTTGTTCTGATTACCTCCAAACAAACAAGACGGATTGAGTTCAACACTCATAAAATTTATCATCTCACCAGTCATTTCTAGTCATCCAGTATTTATTGTATTGCAAATCGATCAAGTTGTAAATAGTGACATTCGAACAAATAGAATCTGATAAGCGATCAGGATTTTAACAAAATCTCTGTTTTGAATTATTCCATTATGAACTTTTCTCACAACTGGTCTATGAAAGTCTGAAAATCACCGTTCACGTACGGAATTCTGACAAACACTCTTTGCCCTTGATTAGCTCGAAGGTATCAAAATTTCTTTACATATTACATCACTTCCTTGTTGTTCATTATTTTAAAAAGTGCCAGAATAAACTGTGTCATGAACGGATTGTGAATAGTTTCATAAGGTCTATATTCACAATACAAAATGTTGGTGTCCTTTTATCCTTTTCAATATATTTCAATGTATTTGACAGTACTGATATGCATGAATAATCTATTCATGTGCTCAACTTACGTTCTCATAATAGAAATATATCTTCCCATTCGAGTGTATCAGCTGTATTGCCTTCAATGTATAACCTGCAAAAAAGAAAACTATCGATATTTAAAATTTCAAGGATTAGTGTCGAGCGTGTCATTGCTAGATGTGACATTATATGTGCCTACTTACACAGAGGGATCAGATTTTAGTGGATATTCACTGTGTTATCTCAAATGATTTCGTGATGAAAATAATCTCGTGAATGTTGTGTAGATGAAATAAGCATGTATCCTTCATCATGAATGTCACATGCTTAATTTGTTTAGTTTTCATATTCAAACAATAAATCATCTAGTTCCTAATTAGATCTGATCGTTGGAGTGGTATTCAAATTGGTGGAATATTTCTTATATCTCAACTGATAAAATTGACTCTAGGTGCAAATGAAATGAGCTACGGTTTGTTTGTTTGTTTATAATTCGTGTTTTATAATTTATTTAGTTACGTAGCACATTGATATATCAGTCGATCAAATGAATTTATCCACATTATGTGTTAAAGATGAGAAGTGAATATGCTTAATACATATTGTTCTAACGATCTCTTAGTTTGAAAGAATAAAAGCTGAGTATGATCGCATAATGATTGAATATTCAGATGAATGTGATGTATACAGAAATCATTTTCCGATGGACACATATGTACAGACTTGTCATCATGTTCCTTTGAAACCTGTCAATGAAGATGAATCTCTGTATTCGTTTATGTACAAATGAAATGAGAATATGACCTAATGTATCCAAATGTATGTTAATTATTCTTTAAGTTTCAATAAAATATGTATGAACAATCAATGGATTCTATGTGTATTTAGCCTTTGATTTTGTAGAATGGTTACACTGCAATACTTTCGTCAGTTTTTTAAAGACGAATTCAATTACTCAAACGGAAATAGAAAACAGTTGAGTAATATCATTCAATGATGATGATGATGTAAAGTGTTCATAGTTCACATGGGATCAAACAATCATGGATGTGGATACATACTTTTATTATCAATGTTTCCATGATAAGACCTTCTGACAGCAAAATATTCCTCTGAAATAATGAAAGTAAAATAAATTTACGTTCATGTATCTGTAAAATGAACAATGTCCTCTTTTCAATAAAAAAAAAGTGTTTGAACACAAGTTATGATGTTCCTTTTCAAGATTGAAGTGAACCAATTCAACTCAATGATCTGCATCATTATTTCACCGATGTGATGAACGTTTAAATCCAATCAACTAAGAGAAATATTATACTTCTGAAATATGGGCTTGTAAGCGTTTGACTACCTAAACCACCATTAATATCTATTCAACAATAAACATACATAAACATTTTGTGAAATTATGTTATTTCAATTGAACAGTATTCTCTTAACTGAACTCATTATTGCGATCACACAAATGAAATAATCTTTGTGTACTGACCAGCTCTCATGGAATAATCAAGTTAAACATCGAATTATTTATGCAAAATAAAAATGAGTAACGTAAAACATAAAACAAAAAAACTTCACTGAATAATAGTAGAACTAACCCTCATTCAAAATCTCAGTTTTACACTCATTATTGTCGATGATATAATTTTCAATTCCTCTAAAAAAATTCATGTACTTTAACATAAATGTCACCTGTGTTTATCAAATGAAAATATACAATTTGATTAATAATCTAT
Organism: Schistosoma margrebowiei; assembly: GCA_944470205.2. Lineage (NCBI taxonomy): Eukaryota > Metazoa > Platyhelminthes > Trematoda > Strigeidida > Schistosomatidae > Schistosoma > Schistosoma margrebowiei. The sequence goes on along the minus strand of OX104024.1, from coordinate 82,591,194 downwards.
AGTGAATGAATGAAACACTTTGAAATTCACTGGAGACTGGAATGAATTGCATGAACAGTAATTAGTTTACTACAACGGTACAACTTGAACAAGGAAATACATTAGTAGATGTATTGAATGTGAAACAAAAATGCCTAAAACTGATCTATTGAAGTAATGAAATTCACTTTGATTCACGGAATTGAAATGTGAGCAAACAAAACTTTAATTCAAGGAAAATAATTGTCTTACCGTGAGTATTTATATATACTGAGTTGACATCAGCACCGTAAAATTTAAAGGGGAATTTTAGTTTTATTTCCTAGAAATATGCAAACATATGGATTATCATCTCCGTTGGAAAATGTCGTTAACTCACCTTCACAATATCCAATTTTTCAAAATTTTCACTAACAATTGGAGAGGGCTGATTAGAACGAATGAACTGAGAATAGTGATAAAAATGAGACTGAATATTTGTAATGCAACTTGACTGATGACTTACATATTTATGTGTATCACTTTGGTAAATTATTTTTGCTTGACTAAGTAAATCAGCGTTTTCACAAAATTCATTACAGTCGAAAAATTGCCATGTATGGACAATGATTGAATAAATCGTTACCAACTGACCAAATGAAAACGTAGATCTGAAATGGTTCAAATGAATAGAACAATGTTATCTCATTAGATCAAATTGAAATGGATATAATACAAACATTTGACTTAAGTATACAGTCAATACTCACATCATTTTCTCCTTTTAGACGTTGATAGAACGTGTTGAGTCTTATATGGAATTTTTTGGAAGTGTTTGTACGTTTCTTTCAGATTGTATGATTCAAATTGACCATTAAGATGATGACATGTTTATGCAATAGTCTTACACTTATTGAGGTAATATAGTCTGATATTGATCCAAAGTTAATTGAAATTCCTGACCCCCCCTCACTATTGATGGAAACAATTTTGCATAGGAATAACACTATTTTAAAATAATGAACAAACATTGTGTGTTACTTGTAATCAACTATGAATTGGTTGTCAACGATGCATAGCTTTGATTTGATTGATTAATATCAAAGTAGCACACACTGATTTCATTAGATGAACAAAATTCACATTTTTATGTTTACATTTTATTTCAATTAAATGAATTCTTTCACTGGTTGAAATGATGGATCAATTGAAGCTAGATCACTATTGAAAACCTAGAAGCACTTGACGGCCGTTAGTCAGCATTGCGCATCCACGATCTCGCCCCCCACGAGATCCGTACCCAGGACCTATCAGTATCTCGCACGAGCGCCTTAACATTAGATCACTGAGCAGATCAGCATCTAACGGCGTTCACGTCTAACTTCAACCAATCCACGAAGTTGCGCCACCGTCATTATTGTCTTCAGTGAGTTGATATCTGATAACAGACCTGGTTGAACTCCAATGGTAGCGGCTTCTCAATAGACCTCCATGAGTGTCACTTGAAGTCAGTCACTAGTGAGCAAATGATTATTATCAGAAAGGGTTTCATGCACGCGTTACTGATAGGTCCTGGTTTCGAATAACACGAAGGAGAGAGATCGTGGATGTGCACTGCTGAGGAGCCCCTTACTATGATGAATCGGCCGTCTAGTGCTCCCAGGTTTTCCATGGTGGTCAAAATTCAATTGACTCATGGTTTCGATCAGTAGAGTGAATAACATTCTATACTTTCGTAAATCACTAATCATTTCATTAGAAAAATCCAACAATATTTATGTTTTGATTACATATGTAAAATAGTGATTTTCGATAATATGAAAGTAAATTGTGCAATTCAGAAACATGTTGAGAATAACTAAGGTAATATTTCCTTGATTATTTCAAACTGTAATTGACTAAACGTTTGTTACATAAATTTGTACCGGTAATATGAAGACTACAGTAGTAGTAGTAGTAGTAGTAGTAGTAGTAGTAGTAGCAGTAGTAGTAGTAGTAGTAGTAGTAGTAGTAGTGGTGGTGGTGGTGGTGGTGGTGGTGGTGGTATCAACGAAATAATTATTCCCTTTTACAAATTTTGATAGAACAATGAGAAGATGGAGCTGATCGGACATATTTGATGTATATATATATATATATATATATATATATATATGTCGTTAGAGTCTATAACAGAGTAAAACCTAATAATTTGACTGGTTAGTATCGATAGGATTTCTCGCCTAGCAAGATTTGAACCCAAGACATATCAATCTCTGGATTGTGGATACACAGTGTTGAGGAGTCCTATAATAGGACGAAATGGCTATCCAATGCTTTCATGTTTTTCATGGTGGTTTAACTTCAATTGATTCATGAATTGAACTATTGAAATTACTATAATATCCTTAAGGAATCCTTCTTATAAAAATTTTTGATTGATATGATCTTATTCTATCACTTAGTATGAATGTCATAGTTCTACATATGGTCTGTCGTGTAATGAATACTACATCTGTAACACTCAGTGATGTTGGACAGAAACTTTTAAGAATATCATTCTTGTCAAAATGTCAGATAATACGTTTTGGACAGGATGAAACTTAGATCTAGGACTATTAGTTGATTATCTTCAAACGTCTTAAATCGGATAAATAAAACTTCAACATCAGATCATTTATATAGGTGTATGTACTGTTGTCTAGTGAAAGTGATACTAGTTACTATGAGGTGATAGACTGTTATGAACCTACCTCTTGAACGTAACGTGTTTACAGTCTGGTCAATATATATTGTAAGGGGCGGTGTCCGAAATCTGATACTGATAGACGAGTTGATAGGCGCTATAACGTCCCAACTGACTACTTGAGTGTGAAAGTATGTTGAACTAGCGAATAAAATGCATTTGTCAGTCAGTCACTTACAAAGTAGGATCAGGCACATATATGTATCAGTTCAAGTGGCCATACCTCATTAGCACAGCAAGACCAACACAGAATCCATAGAAGTATTTAATTCAATCGTGGTAATAAATAAGAGAAATATTTATATAGGAATATAGTACAGAAAAAAAGGATTAGTTGGTACAAAGAAAGATATGAAGCGATTTCAATCTCACAGTTTCAGGGTAGACAGAGTGTGTATACACCCATACCATTGTGATCGGTCGATTCTGAGTCATGTCACCCACAATCTCCAACTATTGGTTATGATAGTCACACAGACACCAACAAAGTAGTCTTTATCTACCAACATGGCTCACACCAGAATTCAGTGATTTCAATGAGTGATGTCACGTTTTGGTTTGGCCACCCTTAACATTCTTCCAACCATCACCAACACTAGTCAGCGTCGCACGTTGTGGTAATCGGTGTTCATGCATTCGTAACACTTGACCCAACGATGTCAATCGATGAAGATTCATGACGTCATCAACTGATTCACCATCGTTCTCTAATGCCCTGCGTGTAACCTCACTATTACTTACCCGATGATCGCAGCAGATGAGAGCAATATTTCTAAGGGATACGTGGTCAAATATTAGTAACTTACGAATATCTTCGCAGCCGTAATGTAGATCAGAACGAACTGCTGCACAGCATATCTGTCCCTTAATTGATAGACAGATATCTCTCCTTCGCCAGAGATGACATAAGTTGGCATATAACAGACGGCGTTTCTGAATCCATGCCGAGATTTAGTAGGTTTTAGATAGGGTTTAACGTTTGTTCGGCAGTCTCAGTTCACGTAAACATGGTGTTGCACAACAACAACAACAACAACAACAACAACAACAACAACAACAACAACTACTACTACTACTACTACTACTACTACTACTACTACTACTACTACTACAAAACCAAGATCTGCAGACATTTTGTACGGTGCATCAGTTGATTTACTACTCTAACTTCATCCAATTTATCATATTGTTACTACTCCACTTATAAATACCGTTCTGCATCTCTGATCCTGCTCGTTTAATGAATTTATGTAAACTTCTTTTGTTGACCAACATTTATCTAGTGAACATTTTTATTTCGTAACTAATTCCACTCTATCCGTTTCTAGTTGCAATGAAGTAGGTTAAATTTCGTTTGATAATGTGATGGAATTAACAACTGTCCAATTACTCGTAATCCCATATAGCTTATACTTAACAGATTTCAAATACAACTGGGCATTAGAATATACGTTGCTTCAGTAGGATCATCTATTCAACATTTTGGATATCTCTCTTCAACTACTTCCAATATCGAATCTCATGTATCAACGCTCGTGTTTGAGTGTTTGTCATCGATGACTCTTATTTCTAAACGTACATGTTTCCCGTGCCTTATCGAGCCATTAGTTTGCTGTCTTTCTGACGATTTTCACTTCCAATTTCCCTCATACATGATTTCATTCACACTATGTTAACATCTGTTGGTGCTGTTGTTGTTGCTATTGCAATTTTAACTGCAACTGTTCTAAAGAAATCGGCATTTTGTTTCCTGCTAATAATAATTTTAACTCCAAAATCACCGGCAATTATCGTGGCTTATGTATATTAGTCCATTAATCTGTCTCCGAAATAACTCGTGATTTAATCTTTGCTCGGATACAACACACTCCTTCAACAATAATATACCGTCAAACCAGACACAAACCTACATAGTTCATCTTTTAAATAAATCTGATACCATCTTCGACATTGACTTTTCGTAAATACAAGACAATGACAGGTTTAACACAATGATATAACATTGTAGGAAACAAAATGATTAAATACAAGTTTCACTTATAAGAGCAGGTCACTTAGGATATTATTTGAACTTGTTTGATTGCTGACTAGTCATGTCATCTTCGCTCAACACGTTTGACGCATATTAGTATTTACGTACCAATATTCCACATTGTAGCATCAGCATGACTTGTCAACCAACACAGTTCAACGGAGGACCTGATATCACGTCTGATTTTTTAACTAGTCTCCAATTTGGCTGATTCCATGTATTAGTACACTTTAGTTTGATGTGAAGTTGTTGTCGAGTTTCTTTGCTTGAACACACAGACACTGATATATTTGCCTATAATTAGCGAACACTGACAATCTTTAAAATCTGGTAACATGTAAATAAGCATGTGTGAGTGTGTGTGTGCATGTGTCGATGTTGTCATTATCGTCATCATCTTTGTTGGATTGTTCTATTCACCATTTTCTCCTTTTATTTAATCTTCTCACTGTTTTTCCTACCTACCGAAATTTTTATATTGTTTATTTGACTAAGAAATACTACCGAGCTAATTAAGCTCTCTGTGTGAGTGAGATTAGTTACATCAATGTTTTGTTTTTGCATTCTTTAGAGTTCAGATAATTCTCGAAACACCTAATGGTCTAGTTCCAGATGGAAAGAGACTTAGATTCTCATCTTACAACCACCGTTAGTTCCCTAAAGTTAAGTGATACATCTTTTTGATCATTGTCAACTAACACGATGCACACGTTTATAGGCTCCTCTCGATTGCTTTCAATTACTGAACATTGAACCTTATAATATGCAACGACAAGACTGATGGTGACGCTACAATGAAAGCATTAAACAAACATGACTCAGGTAATCAGTCAGTTCACACATGGGATTAATGCACTGATGGTTTACATTTATTTGTAAAATAAATAAGATAATCCCTTGATTATCAAGAATTATTGAATGTCAAATAAACTTGAATGATAGTGTTATATATTCTAAGTATATCTATAGATATTTAGTGATGGAATAGTTTGACCGTAAAATGCATGAAAATATCATTGTTAGCAGTAACAATGTAAATAACTGCAGTCAAAACGAAATGATAATACTGAGCAACACAGATGAACAATGAATGATGATGAATGACGATTGTGATGGACTTGAATTGCCTGAGCTCCAATAGAGAAGTCAAGCACACGGCACATAGAACATGGAAGAGAGCATGATTATAGAGCAACTATTAAATAAGTTACTTGAAAAGATACAACATCAACCTTCTGAGCAACAGATCTTCTCTCTATAATCTCAGTATTTGATCACAGTTTTTAATGTTGAATATCGTTTTATCAAGTGAATTGTAATGTGATCGTCAGAAATCAATTCACTGGAAGAACAGCTTTATGATAATCAAAATAGTGAATGTTACATATACACTTCAACTCAGAATTCACCACTCGTTGAAATACAGTTCATTCTGGGTTCAACTAAGAATTTGTTCTTTGCTTCAATCCCACCGATATATACATTAATTCATCAGATTGGATAAAGCAGAAACAATTATCGAACTAACTAAATTTACAGTAAAAGTGAGTGCAATGGATATTTGTACAAACCAGTCAACATTGTAAGAGGGTATTTTGTTGCGGAAAGGTAAGCCCGTGTGTAATCACTAGCATTCGTCTTCAGATTCAACCAGTGTATTCTTTCCATCAAATATTTGTCTCAATGTATCTTGATCATAACCAAAAACCATCTTTCACCTAGTGAACAATGATTATCAACTTATGTGGCAATCAATATGGATTGATAACTTGCCAAACTGCTCCTGGTGCCGTAGATGATGATGATGATGATGATGATGATGATGATGATGATGATGATGATGATGATGATGATGATGATGATGATGATGATGATGATGATGATGATGATGATGATGATGATGATGATGATGATGATGATGATGATGATGATGATGATGATGATGATGATGATGATGATGATGATGATGATGATGATGATGATGATGATGATGATGATGATGATGATGATGATGATGATGATGATGATGATGATGATGATGATGATGATGATGATGATGATGATGATGATGATGATGATGATGATGATGATGATGATGATGATGATGCTGATGATGATGATGATGATGATGATGATGATGATGATGATGATGATGATGATGATGATGATGATGATGATGATGATGATGATGATGATGATGATGATGATGATGATGATGATGATGATGATGATGATGATGATGATGATGATGATGATGATGATGATGATGATGATGATGATGATGATGATGATGATGATGATGATGATGATGATGATGATGATGATGATGATGATGATGATGATGATGATGATGATGATGATGATGATGATGATGATGATGATGATGATGATGATGATGATGATGATGATGATGATGATGATGATGATGATGATGATGATGATGATGATGATGATGATGATGATGATGATGATGATGATGATGATGATGATGATGATGATGATGATGATGATGATGATGATGATGATGATGATGATGATGATGATGATGATGATGATGATGATGATGATGATGATGATGATGATGATGATGATGATGATGATGATGATGATGATGATGATGATGATGATGATGATGATGATGATGATGATGATGATGATGATGATGATGATGATGATGATGATGATGATGATGATGATGATGATGATGATGATGATGATGATGATGATGATGATGATGATGATGATGATGATGATGATGATGATGATGATGATGATGATGATGATGATGATGATGATGATGATGATGATGATGATGATGATGATGATGATGATGATGATGATGATGATGATGATGATGATGATGATGATGATGATGATGATGATGATGATGATGATGATGATGATGATGATGATGATGATGATGATGATGATGATGATGATGATGATGATGATGATGATGATGATGATGATGATGATGATGATGATGATGATGATGATGATGATGATGATGATGATGATGATGATGATGATGATGATGATGATGATGATGATGATGATGATGATGATGATGATGATGATGATGATGATGATGATGATGATGATGATGATGATGATGATGATGATGATGATGATGATGATGATGATGATGATGATGATGATGATGATGATGATGATGATGATGATGATGATGATGATGATGATGATGATGATGATGATGATGATGATGATGATGATGATGATGATGATGATGATGATGATGATGATGATGATGATGATGATGATGATGATGATGATGATGATGATGATGATGATGATGATGATGATGATGATGATGATGATGATGATGATGATGATGATGATGATGATGATGATGATGATGATGATGATGATGATGATGATGATGATGATGATGATGATGATGATGATGATGATGATGATGATGATGATGATGATGATGATGATGATGATGATGATGATGATGATGATGATGATGATGATGATGATGATGATGATGATGATGATGATGATGATGATGATGATGATGATGATGATGATGATGATGATGATGATGATGATGATGATGATGATGATGATGATGATGATGATGATGATGATGATGATGATGATGATGATGATGATGATGATGATGATGATGATGATGATGATGATGATGATGATGATGATGATGATGATGATGATGATGATGATGATGATGATGATGATGATGATGATGATGATGATGATGATGATGATGATGATGATGATGATGATGATGATGATGATGATGATGATGATGATGATGATGATGATGATGATGATGATGATGATGATGATGATGATGATGATGATGATGATGATGATGATGATGATGATGATGATGATGATGATGATGATGATGATGATGATGATGATGATGATGATGATGATGATGATGATGATGATGATGATGATGATGATGATGATGATGATGATGATGATGATGATGATGATGATGATGATGATGATGATGATGATGATGATGATGATGATGATGATGATGATGATGATGATGATGATGATGATGATGATGATGATGATGATGATGATGATGATGATGATGATGATGATGATGATGATGATGATGATGATGATGATGATGATGATGATGATGATGATGATGATGATGATGATGATGATGATGATGATGATGATGATGATGATGATGATGATGATGATGATGATGATGATGATGATGATGATGATGATGATGATGATGATGATGATGATGATGATGATGATGATGATGATGATGATGATGATGATGATGATGATGATGATGATGATGATGATGATGATGATGATGATGATGATGATGATGATGATGATGATGATGATGATGATGATGATGATGATGATGATGATGATGATGATGATGATGATGATGATGATGATGATGATGATGATGATGATGATGATGATGATGATGATGATGATGATGATGAAGAAACTTGTGACATGTATGCTGCACTACTCCACTTAATATTCTCTATGATTTTCCTCAAGATCTTTTTGAATGTGAAGAGGAAAACGACATCTTAATAGTATAGTTGAGTTAATCTGAACATTCGTATGCATTAGACCATGTATTGTACTATGGTGTTTTGATGCACTGTTTGAAGCTACTGATATTTGTATAAGTAGTAAAGAAATCAGTCAGTAATGTCCAACAGAAGTGACTGAAGCCGAACTTCATGTTCATCTTCACTTTATAATTAAATACTTGCCACTTTGTAGTAGATCGAATCACCATTTTCGAAAGCATCCTGATCATGAATACCACTATGAAGCTATTAGGAAATCTTCCAGATCACTTCGTGAATCTCTACAATATTGAAGTCTGCAGGCAATTAGAAGCAGATTAATTTCAGTTAGGAATTATTAGAACTAGGAAACTTATAGAATAATGTGACTTTGGTGAAAAAATACTCTCCTGAATCACATTACCTGCATAACACCAGTACTCTCTGAATGATACAATTTTCCGGGAATCGAATTATCATTCAACATATTGTTGACTAAATCAGATTAATAAATGATGAGTGAATAGCAAAATATCACAATATTCAATCTGTGTAGATTTCGATTATTCAAGACACAAATCAAACTGAATGAATAAGACGATGCCGCTTGAACCGAATGATACTGGGTTCGAGTCACAGAGGTGACATCAATTATGGGATGTAGGTATATCCAGCTGATGATTCACAAATAAGGAGAAAAGCGAATCATGGATTTCATCGCTAGTCACCAGTCATCTTTCCTGATAAAGATTGAAATATATTGCTCGACAGCTAGATGAGAACAGACGAACTTATTTTGTTCGAAATTCGAAATCAAACAGTCCAGAAGTACAAAAGGATCATCAATTTTTACAAACACCACAAACCTGTAAATCGTATGCAGTGAGGAATAAGATTTGCGAAGACAATTGAGAATTCTATCTGATTCATCTCATTGAATACAACATCACACCACGTTCTATCATCATTTCTCTTTACATCCGATAACATTTTCAAAGTAAAATTGATTGCTCCTTCTTCCATCTCAGTGTAAACTACGTGTTTGTCTAATGAACAAAAACATATTTGCGTTGACCTGTTTCTTGTTTATGATTATACTTTGTTTATCATTGATCACCTCAGTCTATCTCATTAATCAAAAGATAATATGGTATTCTCTATTGTGTATCGTGGGTGTCAAATGAATGTTGTTTGTTTATTTGACTGACATCAAAGATGGGTGAAATTCTCATTTTACATATAATTACTACTTTGCTAAAATGAAGATGAAGTGAAAGCAAATGTTCTGGTTGTCAATTCATAAATGGTCTTGCTTCAGCTATGAATAAACACATCAATCATCGACTATCTCCGTTGTATTGTTCAACTAACTTCATGTTTTATGATAAGAATAAGTGTTTTTGTGATTTCTGTTTTCTCACACTCCTGGTAGATTTACATACACTGGATGAGTTGCATAGCGTAAAACACGACGTGTATCTCTCAGAAGTAAAAAATGAAGATGGAGAGAGATTTGTAAATCTATGTGCATTCAACAAACTAATTATAGACATCATGACATCACCCCACAAATGCATTCACAAAGCTACACGGGTCTCACCGGATCACACTGCATAGAATAAGACAAATCAAGATCAAAAGAAACAGGGAAAAACCAATCAGCAACAGCTGAACAATAACATAGGAAATCAATGACCGATCTGAATAAACGGAAGCAAAATAGCAAGAGAAGAGGAGCATTACAACCAACAAGCAAGCGTACGTGGAGCACCCAGAAACCAGAGCAGATGAAGCCGTAGCTGCAAGAAACATAAATCAACTATACAAAACGACAAAGAAACTGGCAGGAAAATATAGTAAACCAGGGTGACCGGTAAAGAACAAAGTATTCAAGTCAATCAATGAGATTGAATATCAGAGGAATAGATCGAAGGAATACTTCAAGCAACTCTTGAATAGACGAGCTTTATTGAGTCCACCGGAGATCGAAGCAGCACACACTGACCTTCTTATATATGTGGCTCTTGCTAATGAAACAAGCACCTCTGAACTGTGTGCATTTAGGAATATGATATAAGAATTTAGGGATTCTGTCCAGTTCACCGCATTGAATACAACAACACACCATGTTCTATCATCATTCCTCTTACATCCAATAACAATTTCAAAGTAGAATTGATTACTCTTTCTTCAATTTCAGTGTAGACAACGTGTGCTTTTTCTTAACAAACATATTTCTGTTGACCTCTTTTATTTATAGAAACACTAATGATCATACTTTGTTGTCAATTATCACCTCATTCCATCTCATAATGAGACCATATGGTATTGTCTATACTCTATTCTGTTTAGTGGGTGTAATATAAATCTTAGTTAGAATGAAATATTTCGCTTCGTAATAATCTATTCATGTGACTGACAAAATGATTAAAATTTTGATGTTATAGAAGATTACTACTTCTCTTAAGGAAAGTCAATTGAAATCAATCACTGTTGTTGTATTTATAAAACTCTGGGGTCCAATGTTCATGACTTTTCATTCGCTTGGTTACCTGTATTTGTATTTTGTTCAAATGTGTATCATAGATCTACATTATTGTACGGTAACATTGCAGCTGGTCAAACACTGGTAACAAACATATATACATGTATCACATTGTATTTTAGCTATATCTCAATTCATAGAAACGGACTACTGATTACATCTCTTATCTCAGTGGAACGATCGCCGTCCGCTCGTTCATTTCTTTACGAATCAGCAAGTGTCTTCACCGAACAGGACGATATGATCTGCGTATTGTGAGTCGATAAGTGGAATTCTTGGAAGGAGATCAATACCTGAGAATTCAGTCGACGAGAATGTTATTTCCATCAGTAGGCCTATGATGAAGTTAAGCAGAAATGGAGAAAGTGGACAGACTCGACGGACTCCACTTGAGGTTGCAAAATCAGATGACAGTTCGCCATAAGCTCTTACTCGGCTAGTAGTGTTCGAGTAAAGAGCTTTCACAAAGTTTATGTACTTCTGATGTGAGCCTTTCAATGGCAGATAATGTCACAGCACCTCTCGATCCACGGAGTCAAATGCTGCCTTTTATTCAAGAAAAACTATCATCAGTACTCATTCATATATGTACCACTCTAAGGCTTAGGTAATTGATCCATTTCACAGACAATCAAATGAAAATGTCTTTCAGGTGATTTCTGATTGCCATCGGTTGAACTTCGCCTTAGACTACTTCTGATTAGCTCTCCATATCAACATATCCCTTATTCATTATGTTATCTAATTATGAAAATATGTCACTAATTTTTTATGTCATTCTAGGATTACGCTTGAGTGATCTGTTTGTAAGTGAATAATTTCCATAAAATACTTTTAAAATTACTGCACAACCTTCCTAATTGGTTCGATATTCACTTAACATGATGTGTATGGAATTATCATTTAACAGTGTCAAATAGTAGGGGACAATCAGTTAGGAGCCGTCATTATCCAACTACTTATAATATGTAGAACTTGATAGTATGAAATATCTGTAATCTTGAGGGGATTGACGTTCTGTGAGTACATTGAATCCATATTAGCGAATATATGTCAAAGAAGCTGATATTGAGCTACTAAGATTGAAACTAATCTCCAGTATTATTTAGATATTAATGTTACTAGTACTTGATCATGTGTGTCTTTGAATCATTGATCGTATATCCTGGGATCACCGAGTAAGTAATCCAGTTATTAGGAAATGAGTACTAGATAAGTATGACAAATCATTTGATGGATTAGTGAAACTTCATTGGTTGAGATCACTGGGACACGTGTTACGTATACGCAAACACCGATCGCGATGGCGTGCGAAGTGAATGGTACTGGGTTCGAATGCCAGAGTGAACATCAACTCTCTGAAATGCAGGTACATCCAGCAGACGAGTCCAAAATAGGAAGAAACGCACGTCAAACTGGAAGCCACTGCTAGCCACCATCCATCATTGCTTACAATTAAAGAGTAAAGTTAGGATGGACACTGATACGATAGATGTCATACATACCAATGCTAATTATAATGAGATGAATGATATTTTAAGAAACCACTTACTTAAAAAGAAAAAAACAAACTTGATCTTTATGTCATAGAAATTAATTAACACAATTCTTTCTAACTACTTTCATCGATATAAGTAGTTAAATATGATTAAAATTTGATAGTCATCAATTTCTCACTGTATATTCGTGTGAATTTTTCACAGAAAATGTAGTATAATGAGGCAAATTTCGACATGAATCATCAATCTTTTCTGCATATTCTACAGTATTCTCTTCAGTAGTCTGTAAAAGACTCAATTCAGTAGAAGTATTTGGAAAGAATCTTTCATCAATCATATTATCATCATCATCTTCATCATTGGGTGAAGAATTGAGTTGATTTTTAACTTGTATCAATAATGATTTAAGATGATCTAAATTCTTTCGAACTTCATCTATTTCATTTTCATCAAGACTAGATATTGAATATGGAGATTTTTCTCTTGGAATATATGAACATCGCGGAGACAATTGACTCATCCTATTCCTTATGTAAATTGAAAAACAGAAAACAAGTATGGTTGATAATCATCAAGAGAAAAGTGAACAGATATGAAGTTGCAACTGATATTCAAAACTATTAAACCAATAAATTACAACTTGATAGATTGACAAAAGATCAATCGTTTGGTGAATATCGACAATGGTCACATCTCAAACTATGAGGATATATGATGTATATTTTAAACACGCAGAGAATATCAGTGTTCTCAGAGTTGAACATATACCCTACATGATGAACGCCAATTAGTACAATGAATGATGAGGTAGGAATTTGTGTAGATCGCCTATAGAGATGTAATTAATGTCAAGAATTAGACTATTTGTGATAAAAGTTTTCCAATGGTTTATGATCGAATTGAAAATGTAAACCATTATAGTTTTGACTTATAGTGATGATGAGTCTAGAATTCAATAATCATTCAACTGACTTCAGTCATATCTTTATTAAAAATCATAAAATCTCTTCTATCCAATCATATGTCGATCATATCAGTATGGGGTTGCGAAGATTATTAAGTTTTCGATTGAGATCATCAACTGATTGATGTTAGACCATCACCAGCAACACTAGACGGCCGTCCTGTGCTTCCAGGTTTTCAATGGTCGTATTACATCAATTGGTTCATTATCTCAATCAGCATAAATGGATAATTTCTCTTCACACACTGTCAATTCGAACGATTGATCTAATTTGAAATGAATGAAGAGACTGCTTGTTTTTGACTAACATTTCTTATGAAATGCCATTCTACGCGGGGTTCACTTTTCCATACACTAGTCACTACACAATCCTTCTATTCTAGACATCAATTTCTCGACTTATACTATTCATTGTGACTTTATGAGCCGCTTGTTATCAGGTAATCTATTCGCCAATCAAAATACGACTTATTCACACTTATACTGTACTGAATTAATGACATCCGGCCGGTCTAATGAGCCTAGCGTCCTAATGCTTTGTTGCTCACCAAGCCCATCCACTTGAGTTCAACAACAGCATCCATTAGGCGAATCATGTATTTCAGACATACTGGGTTTATATACCAGCCAAACAGACTGCAACGCAGCATAAAAGAGAAAATAACACTCATACATAGTAACGCCAAAATGTGTCTGTGAACGTGGGAGAAGGTTAATAATAAACTGAACGTAAACTAAGAACAATATAGCATATACTAATAATCTATAGGTTAAAATGAAGCCTATAATAAGAGGAATATAGATGTCTACAGTCTATTTACTGAATATGTATACCATAAGAATATATAGATAATATTAATCGATTATTAGGTTTCAGACGCTACTCGTAATTCAATCTTCACTAGGATATAACAATTTCCATGTATATAATATAGACCGAACAGAATATCTCATCTAACTTGTTATTCCTATATTATTATTTTAACACATTGATACAATGAAGCATCGAATAGATGTGCTTCATACTTCATCATTCGATTTGTGTGAGGGCTGTGATACTAATTGGGTACCCAAAAACCGTAGCAGGTCGTTTTCTTAGGTGGCCACACCACTAGTCAGGAGATGCAGTCCAATGATAGCCAATGATCAAAACTTGGTCCATATGGTGCTAGTTTCCTTGAGATTCTGAAACTCATGTACACCAGTGGCTAGAAATTAGTGTTTTACATCTTCGCTAGACGGATCCTCCGTGTCCTACAACCCGATTAAAGTGTTGGATATTCGCTTTTTCTCCTCTCCACTTCATAAACAACAATCCTCATGCAAGAAGGTAGCGATTTGGACTTCCCTGACATTAGTTGTATGCACATGACCATGTGAAGGCGTTTCGAGAAGGAATGCCTAATCTCTTCACTCTCAACCATACCAGGGCATTTGGGGTTCTGATTTTCATGGGTTTTGTTTACAAAGAGAATCGAACAGTAAAGCATTGAAACAGGATGCAATTTGTATGAAAATACAAGATCAATGAAGTCTGAGTCATTTTGAGACAATCGATGAACATTTTGCAAATTACGTATTTACTTCATGATTTCATTCTGTGAAGCTAGACCACCATGGAATGGTAATCATTTGGGATACATTTATGTATCAATACTATACGTATAATGTTATTGTATAATTGTCATCCAACTAAAATATTCATACTCATGTTCCTCTTATTATGAGCTTAATTTCGACCTATGAATGATTATTACACGCTTTACCATTCTTGAATTATGGCCAGCCTATCAATCACTACCTCCAACACTCACAGCTACATTTTGCCAATCGTGTACAAATGTTGTTTCCTATTTTTCATGGTACGATGTGGTCTGTTTGATTGATATATAAACTCAGTATGTTTGGAATATAAGGATTCGTATTGCAGAGGCTGAGATTGGTGTTCTGGACTAAAATGGCTGAGTTAGACAGGAAGCAGGACCGATCACGACTCTACACTTCTCGTACGTGTTTTAGGCGTCACTGGTTCGATCGATAATTCACTGTTCTTTAATTGACGGTATCATTTCATTGTACATGAACAGGGCACACAGGACACAAGTGATAATACATTCAAATCATTTATAATTTACTGCTGTTTTATCCAAGGCTATACAGTCAGATAGGTGATAAATAGTACTTATTTATACCATGTTACCTCTCATGAGGAGGCATAAGTCACTTATCAGCATTCTTCATTGAACTCTAACCTGAAAAATCTGTTCCAGTTGTTTTCAGTTGCTGTTAATCGTTTTTTTTTCACGTCTGTTTTCAATTCTTGATATAATATGTGTACTTTGGTCTTTCTCTTTCCCGTTTTCCAGATAATAACTAATAATACTTATTGAATGTCACAAAAATCTCCAGAAACTTTAATGAACAATTCCGTTCATTAGTGTGGTCGAGGCTGAAAGAGTTTTTGAAACTTTTTCATGGCTCCAGATGTCGACTATTCTGTAGCCGTATAGATGATTTCCTCTACTGTATGCATCACGGTTTTAGAACCTCTGAACCTCTTTCTAACCTTGACAAGTTTTTGAACCATGTAGAAGACGTGTACCCACTTTATTTCTTTCGTTTTGTATAATATATTTTTACTCTATACTAAGTGTTTCTTGATAAGCTAATATTTCTCAAGTCCACTTAAGATTCGTTCAAAGGTCGTTCATAAATTAGAATCTCGCCTTAATTTGTAATAAGAAGATTTCAAGTATATAGGAAATGATATATATTTATACTTATCACTATAACACGAGAAGATATATATATTATGTTAGATATACTGAGTTTTAAGCTTACATAACTTATTCTATCTTGTGGATTGACCGACTAATTCAACTGTTCTTCTTCAGTCAGATATCTTGATCTTATTCATTATTCACTTAATAATCTTGATTATCTTTGTGTAAGCGCTGATGTGTATATTGTCTATTCTACTCGTTACATATCTATAGCTTAATTTTCTTTAGATATAAATATTGATTAACTCTAGGTTGACTAGAGTTGCCTTACATGGAATCTCCACTACTCGTCATTTCATATCTCTCCTATTCCGTTTATCACTTTGATTGCTTTTCCAGATCAGTGAGTGTACAAAATATACGCATTTAAGAATTCATTCTCGTATTTGACTGATTTTGATTCCATTATACACTAACGCCAGTTAAGTCGATGATTCTATACGAGATAAGCCGATAGGTGATAATATGTATTTCAATAACAATCATTCATATGATCTAACTGGAGTCAGATCGTGGGCGATTGAAGATAGTTGAACTATTATCATTATTATCAGAAGGGGTTTTGTGGAGATTGTGGTAATTTCAACAGTTGAGATCATGAATCAATCGGAGCTAGGCCACCATGGAAAATCTGTAAGCACTAGACGGCCGTTTGATTATATTGTGGGACACCTAAGCAGTGCGTATCCACGACACCACCTCGCGGGGTTCGAATTAAGAACACAT
This sequence comes from Schistosoma margrebowiei, assembly GCA_944470205.2. NCBI lineage: Eukaryota > Metazoa > Platyhelminthes > Trematoda > Strigeidida > Schistosomatidae > Schistosoma > Schistosoma margrebowiei. Next base: position 82,573,403 of record OX104024.1, on the reverse strand, counting down.
CAGTTTCGCGCCAGGAGCTTAATCAACTAGACCACTGAGCTGACATCGAACAGTGTTAATGTGAGAAGGGGTTTTGTGGAGATTGTAGTAATTTCAACAGTTAAGATCATAAGTCAATTGAAACTTGACTATCATCATTATTCATTAAAAGTTTGGATCAAATTTTAAAAATGAAATATGATGTGTAGGTGAGAATGATATTGATTAGTTGTCTGCTTAGTCAGACATGTAGATAATCTGATAAATGTTAGATGAGTTATATATACCCCTATTCACCTCAGTACAATGAAAGATGATCGCGCGATTTCTTGGTTTGTATGAAGTTAGACATTAACACTATTGTATGGTGGTCTAGATGTTAGGCGTTTTCGCGCGAGACTGAAAACCCTAGAATTGAATCCCGCGAGCGGGAGTATGGATGCGCACTACTGAGCGCCACAATAGGATGAAACGCCTTCCAATGCTTCCAGGTTTTTAATGGTGGTCTAACATCAATCGGTTCATGAATTCAATCAATGAATTAATAATCTCCACTACCCTTATACTGATAATTAAGCTGATATAACATATTCTAGATTTTGGATGAACAGGCCATTTAGACATTGTAACTTATTCACTTAAAAACCTTGACTGATTTTATATGAGCGTATGTGTCTGCATTGCTTATCTTATTCATCACATGACTGTAGCTTATTTTTGTGTAACTATAAATATTGATTAACGCTTGGTTAAATGGAGTTGGCTTACACTCCTCCACTGTGTGTCATTTCTCTTTATTCTCTTCTATTTGTATCGTTCCTCTGAATGTCTGTCCAGATGAACGATTGTATGAAATATGCATGTTCGAAATCCTTTCTCGTTTTGGACTTATTTTAATTCCTTTATTCACTAAATTGTTAATTATCCACGAGGAAAGCCAGGATAACATTTTTAGTGGCCGGAGATATGACTCCAGTTGGAACGTATGATTCAATGCTGTAGAAACATACATGTTGTCAATTGTCGTGTATAATTATTGACTTCGCATATGTTAGTGAATATGAGAATAACTGAATAAGTCAATTACGTGAATGGATTTTGAACATATATATTTTGTACACTCACTGATCTGGGCTGCCAGTCAGAGCGACGAAGCGAGATGACGAGTAGTGGTGAATGCACATAGGCCAACTCTATTTAACCAAGTGTTAATCAATATATATAGTCACACAAAAATAAGCTACATACAAACGATGAGTGAGATAAGAAGCGTACTCACACTGACATACACTCACATAAAAACAGTCAAAGTTGTTAAGTAAATAATTAACAATAAATAAGAACTTTCGTCTAAATTTAAACGAATAGTTTCACAATATTTGGGTGCCGAGTTCATTTGAGACATTAAAAAGAAGAATATATTTGTAAAATCTCAGCGAATGAATTTTAAGTAAATCCAACGTTTCGCCTGGCAATCTGGTCCAAGCTTTTTCAAGGAAAATATAATCAAACAACAAAATTATCGAATATAAATAGGTACAAGGTTCTTCGGTTTACTGTATACTGAATAAGTCATCCAATCAACGTGAAGTATTTTCATAAATATGTATTTGTATTAATGTGTAAGAGACATGTTTATATGAAAATTAATAAAGGTCAAACAATAAAAGTCCATTTGAAAATAATCAAGAGGAGAGAAATTGTCGTGTTATCCTAGGCCATAGAATGACTTAAGGATTACAAAGTAAATTCAAAGTTATGACAATTCTGTGTTTATGAAATCAAATGTAATGATTGTAATGCAACGTATGTAGGTGAAACATCAAGGCAACTGAATGTGAGGGTGAAGGAACACAAACTGTGCTTAAAGCACATTCCTAAATCCTCAATTGATGTAAAAAAGCTTGAGAACAGATCAGCGATAGCATTACACTCGATTGAATCGGGTCATACAGTTGATTTCAATGGCACAAAAATCATTCAAAAAGGATTTAATTCTTACAAAGAACGACTAACAGCCGAAGCCCTACATATATGGGCTAATTCAAACAATATTAATAGGAGAGATGGAATTCAACTAGCTGTCCCATGGCAACTAATAATTAATAAGTAAACCTGATCTCCGTTTTGCCATTTGATATATTTATGACAATTGACTGGAACTTTTTAAAATAACACACACCTTCAATTACATATACATTCCTCTTTTATTTTGTTTACTTATCTTATTTATCATCATTTAATGCAGTCTGTGGCATTTTTGATTCATTTCATATATACACACATTCTGTTATCTTAACACATACCTTGTCCTTATGTGAACAAAACAATTTGTCATAACCTTGAATTTACCTTGTAATCCTTAATTCATTCTATGACCTAGGATAACACGACAATTTCTCTCCTCTTGATTATTTTCAAATGGACTTTTATTGTTTGACCTTTATTAATTTTCATATAAACATGTCTCTTACACATTAATACAAATACATATTTATGAAAATACTTCACGTTGATTGGATGACTTATTCAGTATACAGTAAACCGAAGAACCTTGTACCTATTTATATTCGATAATTTTGTTGTTTGATTATATTTTCCTTGAAAAAGCTTGGACCAGATTGCGAGGCGAAACGTTGGATTTACTTAAAATTCATTCGCTGAGATTTTACAAATATATTCTTCTTTTTAATGTCTCAAATAATTAACAAGTTGAAAACGTGACTCAAGGAGAGCCGTTGAATCGGCCTGTCCAGAGGTTAAAATAAGCTATGTGGGCTTGACATAAGACCAGCCAGTACACACTCATATGATTCAACAGGTGTTAGAACCTGGACCACTATAGTTAGTTGCTTAGTCATGAGAATGGATTAGATATGGAAATGTGTACTGTTGACACTTTCTAGGTTTCATTCCCAACTATTATATAACATTATTTCAATCCTGTGACTAAATAGAACTATATAAGAAGTACTCTGAAGGTGTACATACTTTAAAAGAGATTGATCAGTTTGATGCTTAACATAAATGCCAACGAGAGAACATAAATACTTACAAATATTATGCGTTAGATATTTTATCTTTATTGTTCTAACGAACAATTAAAGCATGACCAACCAGCTGAAAAACCACAAAACATAAGTCTCAGACCCTAATCGTAATGTAATATTCACTAGTATATAACAGTATTTAACCAAATCATTGAATGAATTTCATGTCAAAATTCAACATTTTCTATTTTAAATCCAAATGGATCATCTATAAATTATAATCTCATCAGTTTTTGTTTTATTAAATATTCTAGATGAAGTTTTCTTCAGTAAACTAAATCATTTGCATATGAAGATTTCGTCACCTCTCTGAACGTTATCATCAGTTATGAAATGTTAACATTTCTCCACATATAACTCATAGCTTAGATCTTGATGTTGATTAGTTTCTAATTGATTCTATCTCTCATTGACGAGACTCTATGGACGACATTTGAACGAATCTTAAATGTTCTTCACTAATGTATATATTACAAAAAAACCCAGAGAATTAAAGTGGTTCGGTTTGAAAAAGATTCAGAGGTACTGAAATAATAGTACATACGAAAGAGGGACTGATCCATTATGGCTCTATAATAGTCGACCTCTCGAGTCATGATAGGGTCGTCAGAACCTTTTTAGCTTCGACCACATAACTCCAATATTGTCAGTGTGTACTCCAGTTGTAGGGTCCACAAAATAACGCTTACAAATAACGACATTATGCACATATCCAAGTTTTTGAAGGTAACCGTATTCATTAGGTACTGAGGATAGCGTCATCACCATGAAATCTTTCAAACGCTTCTGATTGACTCGTCCATAAATTAGAGTCTCATTCTGTCATTTAGTTTGGATATTTATTGTTCAATAATATGTACTTAAGATTATGTTATTTTCATTCTTTTCTCCTCATTTTTTTCTTTTCTTTTTTTTAATCAATAGTTCTCAACTGACGAAGTGCATTATAAATATTACGAAATGTGTATGAATGATAGAGATATTATAATAAAACAATATAAAAATAATAAAGAAACATCATGTAATCAAACAATGATTGAACATAGTGATAATACAGAACCAATTCTAAATAGAAATGAAAATGTAAAAAAATAGCAAAAGAATTAAAACATCAAGAAGTTCCAAAAGTCGATGGCATTCGAATCAACGAAAAAATTGAAAGAAATAATAAATTAACTGTTTGTTTTTTTCTCTTGTTTTTTTACCCCCCCTCCTCTCGTAGTCGTCGTCGTCGTTAATAAATTGTTATATCAATGATTGAAATCATGCTTCAATTGAAACTGAACTACCATGCAAGCACTGGACGGCCGTTTTGCCCTAGTAAGGGACACCCCAGTTCCAGTGCGCATGCACGATCTCTCACCCCGCGAGGTTCGAACCCGTGACCTATCAGTTAGATGCAAGGTACTTAACCAACTAGACCATAGTGGTATGACTTAAATTGACTCATGATTTAAATCAGTGAAATGTCTAAAAATCTGCACAAATCCCCTTCTGATATATTGTTATATGTTTAGAAAATAGTATGTATATAATTGTTTAGAGTTTATAATAGAGTAAAACCTAATAGTTTGACTGGTTAGTACCGATAAGATTTCTCGCCTCGCAAGATTTGAACCCAAGACATATCAATCTCTGGATTGTGGATACACAGTGTTAAGGAGTCCCATAATATAACAAAATGGCTATCCAATGCTTTAATAATTTTCATGGAGGTTTAACTTCAATTGATTCATAAATAAAACTATTGAAACTTCTATAATATCCACAAGGAATCCTTCTTATATATATTTCTGATTGATATGATCTTATTCCATCACTTAGTGTGAATGTCATTGTTCTACATATGGTCTGTCGTGTAATGAATACTACATCTATAACAGTCAGTGATGTCGGATAGGAACTTTTAAGAATATCATTCTTGTCAAAATGTCAGAAAATCGTTGGTAGATAAGCAGGTGATTGAGCAAAGATGCAAATGATGATTGAATAGATGAAGTAAGGATGGACGAATGTAACAATTCATTCGAGTTGAACAAGTCGATCGTGATTCTATTGACAAGTACTACTACTACTACTACTACTACTACTACTACTACTACTACTACTACTACTACTACTACTACTACTACTACTACTACTACTACTACTACTACTACTACTACTACTACTACTACTACTACTACTACTACTACTACTACTACTACTACTACTACTACTACTACTACTACTACTACTACTACTACTACTACTACTACTACTACTACTACTACTACTACTACTACTACTACTACTACTACTACTACTACTACTACTACTACTACTACTACTACTACTACTACTACTACTACTACTACTACTACTACTACTACTACTACTACTACTACTACTACTACTACTACTACTACTACTACTACTACTACTACTACTACTACTACTACTACTACTACTACTACTACTACTACTACTACTACTACTACTACTACTACTACTACTACTACTACTACTACTACTACTACTACTACTACTACTACTACTACTACTACTACTACTACTACTACTACTACTACTACTACTACTACTACTACTACTACTACTACTACTACTACTACTACTACTACTACTACTACTACTACTACTACTACTACTACTACTACTACTACTACTACTACTACTACTACTACTACTACTACTACTACTACTACTACTACTACTACTACTACTACTACTACTACTACTACTACTACTACTACTACTACTACTACTACTACTACTACTACTACTACTACTACTACTACTACTACTACTACTACTACTACTACTACTACTACTACTACTACTACTACTACTACTACTACTACTACTACTACTACTACTACTACTACTACTACTACTACTACTACTACTACTACTACTACTACTACTACTACTACTACTACTACTACTACTACTACTACTACTACTACTACTACTACTACTACTACTACTACTACTACTACTACTACTACTACTACTACTACTACTACTACTACTACTACTACTACTACTACTACTACTACTACTACTACTACTACTACTACTACTACTACTACTACTACTACTACTACTACTACTACTACTACTACTACTACTACTACTACTACTACTACTACTACTACTACTACTACTACTACTACTACTACTACTACTACTACTACTACTACTACTACTACTACTACTACTACTACTACTACTACTACTACTACTACTACTACTACTACTACTACTACTACTACTACTACTACTACTACTACTACTACTACTACTACTACTACTACTACTACTACTACTACTACTACTACTACTACTACTACTACTACTACTACTACTACTACTACTACTACTACTACTACTACTACTACTACTACTACTACTACTACTACTACTACTACTACTACTACTACTACTACTACTACTACTACTACTACTACTACTACTACTACTACTACTACTACTACTACTACTACTACTACTACTACTACTACTACTACTACTACTACTACTACTACTACTACTACTACTACTACTACTACTACTACTACTACTACTACTACTACTACTACTACTACTACTACTACTACTACTACTACTACTACTACTACTACTACTACTACTACTACTACTACTACTACTACTACTACTACTACTACTACTACTACTACTACTACTACTACTACTACTACTACTACTACTACTACTACTACTACTACTACTACTACTACTACTACTACTACTACTACTACTACTACTACTACTACTACTACTACTACTACTACTACTACTACTACTACTACTACTACTACTACTACTACTACTACTACTACTACTACTACTACTACTACTACTACTACTACTACTACTACTACTACTACTACTACTACTACTACTACTACTACTACTACTACTACTACTACTACTACTACTACTACTACTACTACTACTACTACTACTACTACTACTACTACTACTACTACTACTACTACTACTACTACTACTACTACTACTACTACTACTACTACTACTACTACTACTACTACTACTACTACTACTACTACTACTACTACTACTACTACTACTACTACTACTACTACTACTACTACTACTACTACTACTACTACTACTACTACTACTACTACTACTACTACTACTACTACTACTACTACTACTACTACTACTACTACTACTACTACTACTACTACTACTACTACTACTACTACTACTACTACTACTACTACTACTACTACTACTACTACTACTACTACTACTACTACTACTACTACTACTACTACTACTACTACTACTACTACTACTACTACTACTACTACTACTACTACTACTACTACTACTACTACTACTACTACTACTACTACTACTACTACTACTACTACTACTACTACTACTACTACTACTACTACTACTACTACTACTACTACTACTACTACTACTACTACTACTACTACTACTACTACTACTACTACTACTACTACTACTACTACTACTACTACTACTACTACTACTACTACTACTACTACTACTACTACTACTACTACTACTACTACTACTACTACTACTACTACTACTACTACTACTACTACTACTACTACTACTACTACTACTACTACTACTACTACTACTACTACTACTACTACTACTACTACTACTACTACTACTACTACTACTACTACTACTACTACTACTACTACTACTACTACTACTACTACTACTACTACTACTACTACTACTACTACTACTACTACTACTACTACTACTACTACTACTACTACTACTACTACTACTACTACTACTACTACTACTACTACTACTACTACTACTACTACTACTACTACTACTACTACTACTACTACTACTACTACTACTACTACTACTACTACTACTACTACTACTACTACTACTACTACTACTACTACTACTACTACTACTACTACTACTACTACTACTACTACTACTACTACTACTACTACTACTACTACTACTACTACTACTACTACTACTACTACTACTACTACTACTACTACTACTACTACTACTACTACTACTACTACTACTACTACTACTACTACTACTACTACTACTACTACTACTACTACTACTACTACTACTACTACTACTACTACTACTACTACTACTACTACTACTACTACTACTACTACTACTACTACTACTACTACTACTACTACTACTACTACTACTACTACTACTACTACTACTACTACTACTACTACTACTACTACTACTACTACTACTACTACTACTACTACTACTACTACTACTACTACTACTACTACTACTACTACTACTACTACTACTACTACTACTACTACTACTACTACTACTACTACTACTACTACTACTACTACTACTACTACTACTACTACTACTACTACTACTACTACTACTACTACTACTACTACTACTACTACTACTACTACTACTACTACTACTACTACTACTACTACTACTACTACTACTACTACTACTACTACTACTACTACTACTACTACTACTACTACTACTACTACTACTACTACTACTACTACTACTACTACTACTACTACTACTACTACTACTACTACTACTACTACTACTACTACTACTACTACTACTACTACTACTACTACTACTACTACTACTACTACTACTACTACTACTACTACTACTACTACTACTACTACTACTACTACTACTACTACTACTACTACTACTACTACTACTACTACTACTACTACTACTACTACTACTACTACTACTACTACTACTACTACTACTACTACTACTACTACTACTACTACTACTACTACTACTACTACTACTACTACTACTACTACTACTACTACTACTACTACTACTACTACTACTACTACTACTACTACTACTACTACTACTACTACTACTACTACTACTACTACTACTACTACTACTACTACTACTACTACTACTACTACTACTACTACTACTACTACTACTACTACTACTACTACTACTACTACTACTACTACTACTACTACTACTACTACTACTACTACTACTACTACTACTACTACTACTACTACTACTACTACTACTACTACTACTACTACTACTACTACTACTACTACTACTACTACTACTACTACTACTACTACTACTACTACTACTACTACTACTACTACTACTACTACTACTACTACTACTACTACTACTACTACTACTACTACTACTACTACTACTACTACTACTACTACTACTACTACTACTACTACTACTACTACTACTACTACTACTACTACTACTACTACTACTACTACTACTACTACTACTACTACTACTACTACTACTACTACTACTACTACTACTACTACTACTACTACTACTACTACTACTACTACTACTACTACTACTACTACTACTACTACTACTACTACTACTACTACTACTACTACTACTACTACTACTACTACTACTACTACTACTACTACTACTACTACTACTACTACTACTACTACTACTACTACTACTACTACTACTACTACTACTACTACTACTACTACTACTACTACTACTACTACTACTACTACTACTACTACTACTACTACTACTACTACTACTACTACTACTACTACTACTACTACTACTACTACTACTACTACTACTACTACTACTACTACTACTACTACTACTACTACTACTACTACTACTACTACTACTACTACTACTACTACTACTACTACTACTACTACTACTACTACTACTACTACTACTACTACTACTACTACTACTACTACTACTACTACTACTACTACTACTACTACTACTACTACTACTACTACTACTACTACTACTACTACTACTACTACTACTACTACTACTACTACTACTACTACTACTACTACTACTACTACTACTACTACTACTACTACTACTACTACTACTACTACTACTACTACTACTACTACTACTACTACTACTACTACTACTACTACTACTACTACTACTACTACTACTACTACTACTACTACTACTACTACTACTACTACTACTACTACTACTACTACTACTACTACTACTACTACTACTACTACTACTACTACTACTACTACTACTACTACTACTACTACTACTACTACTACTACTACTACTACTACTACTACTACTACTACTACTACTACTACTACTACTACTACTACTACTACTACTACTACTACTACTACTACTACTACTACTACTACTACTACTACTACTACTACTACTACTACTACTACTACTACTACTACTACTACTACTACTACTACTACTACTACTACTACTACTACTACTACTACTACTACTACTACTACTACTACTACTACTACTACTACTACTACTACTACTACTACTACTACTACTACTACTACTACTACTACTACTACTACTACTACTACTACTACTACTACTACTACTACTACTACTACTACTACTACTACTACTACTACTACTACTACTACTACTACTACTACTACTACTACTACTACTACTACTACTACTACTACTACTACTACTACTACTACTACTACTACTACTACTACTACTACTACTACTACTACTACTACTACTACTACTACTACTACTACTACTACTACTACTACTACTACTACTACTACTACTACTACTACTACTACTACTACTACTACTACTACTACTACTACTACTACTACTACTACTACTACTACTACTACTACTACTACTACTACTACTACTACTACTACTACTACTACTACTACTACTACTACTACTACTACTACTACTACTACTACTACTACTACTACTACTACTACTACTACTACTACTACTACTACTACTACTACTACTACTACTACTACTACTACTACTACTACTACTACTACTACTACTACTACTACTACTACTACTACTACTACTACTACTACTACTACTACTACTACTACTACTACTACTACTACTACTACTACTACTACTACTACTACTACTACTACTACTACTACTACTACTACTACTACTACTACTACTACTACTACTACTACTACTACTACTACTACTACTACTACTACTAACACCATCACCACCACCACTGAGATTAAAACAACTGGTGTAGCAGAAGTCTTTGCATCAGCAGGCCTCAACATACTTATTTATTTACTTGCGCCTCTTGATCCTCGTAGAGGAGCATAGGCCGCCAATCAAAATTTTCCATCCAACTCTGTCCTGGGTTGATCTCAACATATACAAGGGAAAGACTAAGGTCCTCAAATACATTACGCAGAACACAAACCCAATCACATTTGAAGGATAAGCTCAGGGGGATGTGAAATATTCCACGTATCTGGGAAGCATCATCGGCAATAATCAAGGAGGATTTGTTGCAGACGTGATGGCGAGGACTGGTAAAGCAAGGACAGCATTCCTACAGTTAAAGAACATATAGAACTAAAAACAACTGTCAGTCAATATCAAAGTCACATTCTTCAATACAAACGTCAAGACAGTTCTACTATACAAAGCTGAAATGTGGAGAACTATTACAACATATTCTACATTGTTGTCTACGTAAGAAAGTAAATGTCCGTTGGTTGAATAGCATCAACGACAACCTACTGTGTGAGAGAATAGACCAACCTCCGGTCGAGGTGGAAATTAGCAAAAGATGTTGAATGTGTATAGGACGCACATTGAGGAAATTGTCAAACTGCGTCGCGAGGCAAGCCCGAATTTGGAGTTCTGAAGGGAAACAAAAAGAGGAAGACCAAAGAAAATACTTAGTCGGGAGTTTGAAGCAGATATGAAAAGGATAAACACGAAGTGGAAAGGATTCTCAAGGACAGAGTTGAATGGAAAGTGCTGATGGTTGGCCTATACACTACGACTAGTGGTAACAGGCAGAAGTAAAATTACTATTCTTTCAAATAGTTTTTTTAGTCGAAGTAGATAACATTGTGGAGTCTGAAAGAAATACGTAGAAACGGCTGTGTAGTCTTTCCAGATTTCAAGTGACTTTCTAGAAAAAATGATAGGAACTTAGTTTATATCCATAGTGTAGTGAACAAGAACACACGTGGGGACAATCAAGTGTCACATATTTTTTATGTAGATATAAGTAACTCACATCACAATAGGAATTATATCTTATTTTTTAAGATTTAATTCAGAAAATTGAATTCATTTTCAAAAAAGACTTTTTTCAAAAAAAATATATCAGAAACAGTTTCAAATCCTCCGCCAATAGTGTTAACAAAACAAAAATCAAACGTGCTTAGTTCACGTAAGTATCGAATAGATTTATTGTTCTTTCTGAGTATTTTATTTGAACTGAAACACCATATTTTTTGTTATTTATTTATTTAAACACATAAACATTCATAAAAGAAAGCACCAAATAGATATGCGCTAACTAAATCATTCAATTTATATGAGTGCTGGGATATTGTCCAGGTGGTTAAACCGAAAAATGCACTTTTCCTAGGGGTCACAACCAGAGACTTCAACCCGAAAGCCTGATCCATAAGGCAGTGGAGCAACCCAAGGAAATACATTCTCATGGTAGCTGGTAGTCAACAATTGGTTCATACACCATTTGTTTCCAACTCCCTTACGTGGATCCACCATATCCATCAACCTGATAAGAGCGCCGAACATTCACTTTTTGTTCTCTCAATTTCGTAAACAACACACCTTACCACGAGAATGCAGTGAGTAGGACTTCCTTGACGGTGGTTATATGCACGTGCCAATATGATAGCATTTGGAGTGGGATAGCTTAATCTCTCCACTCTCGACCGTGCCAGAGCATTTGGGGGCCACTGTTTCATACATTCTTGCATATTAATCATAACAATATGATAAATATCTTTTCATGAATTTCGACTTCAAGTCAAAATTGATAATGATAACAATAGACTATAGGAGTAAATTTTAAACCTGATTGTAACTAGAATAGTATGACATTTATATGTGTGTTTAGTTTATTCCTAAATACGCTAATTAATAATATAATAGTTTTAACTCGTCATAAAGGTTGATCGCTATCTGTTCAGTGAATAATACGTTAGTATTTGACGTGTAAATTATTGGACTTGAGGTTAATTGTAAACATCAACCTTGTCGAGTTATAGCAGGTAAATACAACTGATAATCTCCAATTAGGATTAAATGCTCAATCGGGTATCTAATACTATTCACAAATTGTACACTTTAAAACAATCGTTTAGTTGAAATTAGACTACCTCATTTCTTATTTAACGGAAATGTTTAAAGTGATGAACATACCTATACATTTTATCTCTATGATAACTGTAACATTGAGTCTCTCGGCACTTTTGTAACTAGATAAGCAACTATTAAATTTATAGGGGATTTTCGTTTTTTTATGTGCTTATCGACTCTGTTGAATTCACAGTCTTATCAATTGGTTGGATATCTTGTTTAAATGCATTACAACAAGGTCATTAACAATGTGAGGCGGGAAATCAATTAATTGAAAACTTTATTCTTACTAATTCGAAAACTACTACTGATGATTATGATAATAGTAGTAGTATACAAAGTAAATTATATAAAGATATGAATTCTTATTTAAGTATTAAAGAATATTCTGGTAACTATGGTGATATACCATCACCTTGTACAATGTATCATACAGGACCTGAATTACATCATATGAATCAATTGCATAATTCATTACATAAAGATTGGATTTATTCATTATTTCGTGATTGTATTTATGTATCAAAATGTTTGAAAAATGAAATCATAATAATCAATGAAGAAGAAATTCAATATTAATTTGGTTTAAATACGACTATACCGGATAGTTATATCCTATTGATCAATAATGATAATGGTATGTTTACAAATATGTACAGTAAGTAACTATTTATCAGTAGTATATACTTATCGATGAGCCGATCAGAAGTGTCTGAGGGATTTTAAGGTTACGGTGTCCATTTTAATACCTGATGCTAACGTACAATCGATTTATACAAAACGTGATAATTGAAGGGTTATAACAAATGAAACGACGAGACGAACCAATCGCGTATAACATAAGATGTTTCGGATTTTGGCGCTAAAGTCATTTATCCGTTTGGCTATATATATATATATATATATATATATATATATATATATATATATATATATATATAGTTCCTAACCGAGGCAAATTACGACAATAAAAGCATCAGTAATACTAGTTGCAGCCAGGTACTACAATATATACGGATGTTTGGAAAGCGTACAGACTCTTACATAGGCTTGTTTATGTGAATCGTGTCGTTATCCACAAGTAGCTTTTTGTGCACTCAATAATCGGAGCGCACATAAACAATATCGAAACTATGCAGTCGAGGTGGAAATAGATTTTGAGACTTTATCATGGTTACAGAGGCCGATTATCTTGAAACTATATGGATGATCTCCTCTACTGCATGCATTACGATCTTAGAACCTTTGAACCTCTTTGTAACCTTGAACAGTTTCGAAACACATATAAGAAGCGTATACACCTTATTTCTTTGGTTTTGTATAATATATTTTTACTCTATACTGACTGTTTCTTGATTAGCTAATATTTATCAAGTTCACTTGGGATTCGTTCGAAGATCGTCCAAAAATTATAATCTCGCCTCGTTATCTTATTTAATTAATTTTATTGTTTAATTAAATATCGGATCTATTTAAGTAGTTTGTACAACACAAGAATGTTTATATTGAATATTTTCTTATTGATATGGTTTAGTTGAGAGTTTAATGCAATTAAAAGGGTAAAGAAAAAATTGTTCTATTAAACCGTCCTATAGATAATCTATATCAAATGAATTATGGAGTCACCTAGCGTTATCTAATTTTCAGTGATTCTGATACATCTTTTATTCGAGCGATTTCGCACAAATTTCCTTATTATTCCCTGCTCTCTAAAAGTCTTATACTGTTGAACGACGAACGGATAGTAAATGTGAAAGAAGTTTAACTTTGGAGCTTAGTTTATGTACAGAGTTGGGGAAATGTGAGTACTGGAGAAGCTTTCACGCTGTGAGGCATCGGATGATGTGGTGATGATGTGGTGAACACAGTACAAGGATAATAATGTAATTAGATGTGAGATTTTGGAAAACATGCTGAAATTGGTAGTTGTCCACTCAGGATAATGAAAAAATGGCGTGTTTCTCTGAATTCTCTCAGATTTTTCTAAAAAACTCTGACTATTTGAATTAATTTCAGTATTTATCTTAGTTCTTAGACTTTTCAAGGAAATTGTATATATACACATGAGTTGCGTTCTTCCGGGCTCCTTGTGGAATATATATTTTCCCGACTGGATCTTGCCTTCTCCCTTTAGTTAACAAGGCTGGGGTACAGTTAAATAACTTAGCTTGACCTGTTGTTTTCTTGCTGTTTTTGTTCCGTTTGCTGATACTAGGTGATATCTTAGGCTTAGAACACCCGTTGCTAGGTGTTTAGCTCGGTCACATGACTTCTGGCTTGCTCCACCCTGATGCTAGCTGCCCAGCCATCGACCGGCATAAACATGTGGGTGTGCGCGTCTCGTTTCTCGACTCGAAACCTCAAGGTCACAGGTTAAGAACACCCGTTGCTAGGTGTTTAGCTCGGTCACATGACTTCTGGCTTGCTCCACCCTGATGCTAGCTGCCCAGCCATCGACCGGCATAAACATGTGGGTGTGCGCGTCTCGTTTCTCGACTCGAAACCTCAAGGTCACAGGCTTAGAACACCCGTTGCTAGGTGTTTAGCTCGGTCACATGACTTCTGGCTTGCTCCACCCTGATGCAAGCTGCCCAGCCATCGACCGGCATAAACATGTGGGTGTGCGCGTCTCGTTTCTCGACTCGAAACCTCAAGGTCACAGGCTTAGAACACCCGTTGATAGGTGTTTAGCTCGGTCACATGACTTCTGGCTTGCTCCACCCTGATGCTAGCTGCCCAGCCATCGACCGGCATAAACATGTGGGTGTGCGCGTCTCGTTTCTCGACTCGAAACCTCAAGGTCACAGGCTTAGAACACCCGTTGCTAGGTGTTTAGCTCGGTCACATGACTTCTGGCTTGCTCCACCCTGATGCTAGCTGCCCAGCCATCGACCGGCATAAACATGTGGGTGTGCGCGTCTCGTTTCTCGACTCGAAACCTCAAGGTCACAGGCTTAGAACACCCGTTGCTAGGTGTTTAGCTCGATCACATGACTTCTGGCTTGCTCCACCCTGATGCTAGCTGCCCAGCCATCGACCGGCATAAACATGTGGGTGTGCGCGTCTCGTTTCTCGACTCGAAACCTCAAGGTCACAGGCTTAGAACACCCGTTGCTAGGTGTTTTTATGTCGGTCACATGACTTCTGGCTTGCTCCACCCTGATGCTAGCTGCCCAGCCATCGACCGGCATAAACATGTGGGTGTGCGCGTCTCGTTTCTCGACTCGAAACCTCAAGGTCACAGGCTTAGAACACCCGTTGCTAGGTGTTTAGCTCGGTCACATGACTTCTGGCTTGCTCCACCCTGATGCAAGCTGCCCAGCCATCGACCGGCATAAACATGTGGGTGTGCGCGTCTCGTTTCTCGACTCGAAACCTCAAGGTCACAGGCTTAGAACACCCGTTGCTAGGTGTTTAGCTCGGTCACATGACTTCTGGCTTGCTCCACCCCGATGCTAACTGCCCAGCCATCGACCGGCATAAACATGTGGGTGTGCGCGTCTCGTTTCTCGACTCGAAACCTCAAGGTCACAGGCTTAGAACACCCGTTGCTAGGTGTTTAGCTCGGTCACATGACTTCTGGCTTGCTCCACCCTGATGCTAGCTGCCCAGCCATCGACCGGCATAAACATGTGGGTGTGCGCGTCTCGTTTCTCGACTCGAAACCTCAAGGTCACAGGCTTAGAACACCCGTTGATAGGTGTTTAGCTCGGTCACATGACTTCTGGCTTGCTCCACCCTGATGCTAGCTGCCCAGCCATCGACCGGCATAAACATGTGGGTGTGCGCGTCTCGTTTCTCGACTCGAAACCTCAAGGTCACAGGCTTAGAACACCCGTTGCTAGGTGTTTAGCTCGGTCACATGACTTCTGGCTTGCTCCACCCTGATGCTAGCTGCCCAGCCATCGACCGGCATAAACGTCTGGGTGTGCGCGTCTCGTTTCTCGACTCGAAACCTCAAGGTCACAGGCTTAGAACACCCGTTGCTAGGTGTTTAGCTCAGTCACATGACTTCTGGTTTGCCCCACCCTGATGCTGGCTGCCCAGCCATCGACCGGCAGAGGGTGGAGCTGGGTGTGCACGTCTTGTTTGTGGACTCGGCACCTCAAGGTCACGTGGTTAGGAGCCCCGTTGCTAGGCATTTAGCTTGGTCACGTGATTTTCAGTTTGCCCCACCCTGATGCTGGCTGCCCAGCCATCGACCGGCATAAACATGTGGGTGTGCGCGTCTCGTTTCTCGACTCGAAACCTCAAGGTCACAGGCTTAGAACACCCGTTGCTAGGTGTTTAGCTCGGTCACATGACTTCTGGCTTGCTCCACCCTGATGCAAGCTGCCCAGCCATCGACCGGCATAAACATGTGGGTGTGCGCGTCTCGTTTCTCGACTCGAAACCTCAAGGTCACAGGCTTAGAACACCCGTTGCTAGGTGTTTAGCTCGGTCACATGACTTCTGGCTTGCTCCACCCTGATGCTAGCTGCCCAGCCATCGACCGGCATAAACATGTGGGTGTGCGCGTCTCGTTTCTCGACTCGAAACCTCAAGGTCACAGGCTTAGAACACCCGTTGCTAGGTGTTTAGCTCGGTCACATGACTTCTGGCTTGCTCCACCCTGATGCTAGCTGCCCAGCCATCGACCGGCATAAACATGTGGGTGTGCGCGTCTCGTTTCTCGACTCGAAACCTCAAGGTCACAGGCTTAGAACACCCGTTGCTAGGTGTTTAGCTCGATCACATGACTTCTGGCTTGCTCCACCCTGATGCTAGCTGCCCAGCCATCGACCGGCATAAACATGTGGGTGTGCGCGTCTCGTTTCTCGACTCGAAACCTCAAGGTCACAGGCTTGGAACACCCGTTGCTAGGTGTTTAGCTCGGTCACATGACTTCTGGCTTGCTCCACCCTGATGCTAGCTGCCCAGCCATCGACCGGCATAAACATGTGGGTGTGCGCGTCTCGTTTCTCGACTCGAAACCTCAAGGTCACAGGCTTAGAACACCCGTTGCTAGGTGTTTAGCTCGGTCACAAGACTTCTGGCTTGCTCCACCCTGATGCTATCTGCCCAGCCATCGACCGGCATAAACATGTGGGTGTGCGCGTCTCGTTTCTCGACTCGAAACCTCAAGGTCACAGGCTTAGAACACCCGTTGCTAGGTGTTTAGCTCGGTCACATGACTTCTGGCTTGCTCCACCCTGATGCTAGCTTTCCAGCCATCGACCGGCATAAACATGTGGGTGTGCGCGTCTCGTTTCTCGACTCGAAACCTCAAGGTCACAGGCTTAGAACACCCGTTGCTAGGAGTTTAGCTCGGTCACATGACTTCTGGCTTGCTCCACCCTGATGCAAGCTGCCCAGCCATCGACCGGCATAAACATGTGGGTGTGCGCGTCTCGTTTCTCGACTCGAAACCTCTAGGTCACAGGCTTAGAACACCCGTTGCTAGGTGTTTAGCTCGGTCACATGACTTCTGGCTTGCTCCACCCTGATGCAAGCTGCCCAGCCATCGACCGGCATAAACATGTGGGTGTGCGCGTCTCGTTTCTCGACTCGAAACCTCAAGGTCACAGGCTTAGAACACCCGTTGCTAGGTGTTTAGCTCGGTCACATGACTTCTGGCTTGCTCCACCCTGATGCTAGCTGCCCAGCCATCGACCGGCATAAACATGTGGGTGTGCGCGTCTCGTTTCTCGACTCGAAACCTCAAGGTCACAGGCTTAGAACACCCGTTGCTAGGTGTTTAGCTCGGTCACATGACTTCTGGCTTGCTCCACCCTGATGCTAGCTGCCCAGCCATCGACCGGCATAAACATGTGGGTGTGCGCGTCTCGTTTCTCGACTCGAAACCTCAAGGTCACAGGCTTAGAACACCCGTTGCTAGGTGTTTAGCTCGGTCACATGACTTCTGGCTTGCTCCACCCTGATGCTAGCTGCCCAGCCATCGACCGGCATAAACATGTGGGTGTGCGCGTCTCGTTTCTCGACTCGAAACCTCAAGGTCACAGGCTTAGAACACCCGTTGCTAGGTGTTTAGCTCGGTCACAAGACTTCTGGCTTGCTCCACCCTGATGCTATCTGCCCAGCCATCGACCGGCATAAACATGTGGGTGTGCGCGTCTCGTTTCTCGACTCGAAACCTCAAGGTCACAGGCTTAGAACACCCGTTGCTAGGTGTTTAGCTCGGTCACATGACTTCTGGCTTGCTCCACCCTGATGCTAGCTGCCCAGCCATCGACCGGCAAAAACATGTAGGTGTGCACGTCTCGTTTCTAGACTCGAAACCTCAAGGTCACAGGCTTAGAGCACGCGTTGCTAGGTGTTTAGCTCGGTCACATGACTTCTGGCTTGCTCCACCCTGATGCTAGCTGCCCAGCCATCGACCGGCATAAACATGTGGGTGTGTGCGTCTCGTTTTCGACTCGAAACCTCAAGGTCACAGGCTTAGAACACGCGTTACTAGGTGTTTAGCTCGGTCACATGACTTCTGGCTTGCTCCACCCTGATGCTAGCTGCCCAGCCATCGACCGTCATAAACATGTGGGTGTGCGCGTCTCGTTTCTCGACTCGAAACCTCAAGGTCACAGGCTTAGAACACCCGTTGCTAGGTGTTTAGCTCGGTCACATGACTTCTGGCTTGCTCCACCCTGATGCTAGCTGCCCAGCCATCGACCGGCATAAACATGTGGGTGTGCGCGTCTCGTTTCTCGACTCGAAACCTCAAGGTCACAGGTTAAGAACACCCGTTGCTAGGTGTTTAGCTCGGTCACATGACTTCTGGCTTGCTCCACCCTGATGCTAGCTGCCCAGCCATCGACCGGCATAAACATGTGGGTGTGCGCGTCTCGTTTCTCGACTCGAAACCTCAAGGTCACAGGCTTAGAACACCCGTTGCTAGGTGTTTAGCTCGGTCACAAGACTTCTGGCTTGCTCCACCCTGATGCAAGCTGCCCAGCCATCGACCGGCATAAACATGTGGGTGTGCGCGTCTCGTTTCTCGACTCGAAACCTCAAGGTCACAGGCTTAGAACACCCGTTGCTAGGTGTTTAGCTCGGTCACATGACTTCTGGCTTGCGCCACACCCTGATGCTGGCTGCCCAGCCATCGACCGGCATAAACATGTGGGTGTGTGCGTCTCGTTTCTCGACTCGAAACCTCAAGGTCACAGGCTTAGAACACCCGTTGCTAGGTGTTTAGCTCGGTCACATGACTTCTGGCTTGCTCCACCCTGATGCTAGCTGCCCAGCCATCGACCGGCATAAACATGTGGGTGTGCGCGTCTCGTTTCTCGACTCGAAACCTCAAGGTCACAGGCTTAGAACACCCGTTGCTAGGTGTTTAGCTCGGTCACATGACTTCTGGCTTGCTCCACCCTGATGCTAGCTGCCCAGCCATCGACCGGCATAAACATGTGGGTGTGCGCGTCTCGTTTCTCGACTCGAAACCTCAAGGTCACAGGTTTAGAACACCCGTTGCTAGGTGTTTAGCTCGGTCACATGACTTCTGGCTTGCTCCACCCTGGTGCTAGCTGCCCAGCCATCGACCGGCATAAACATGTGGGTGTGCGCGTCTCGTTTCTCGACTCGAAACCTCAAGGTCACAGGCTTAGAACACCCGTTGCTAGGTGTTTAGCTCGGTCACATGACTTCTGGCTTGCTCCACCCTGATGCTAGCTGCCCAGCCATCGACCGGCATAAACATGTGGGTGTGCGCGTCTCGTTTCTCGACTCGAAACCTCAAGGTCACAGGCTTAGAACACCCGTTGCTAGGTGTTTAGCTCGGTCACATGACTTCTGGCTTGCTCCACCCTGATGCTAGCTGCCCAGCCATCGACCGACATAAACATGTGGGTGTGCGCGTCTCGTTTCTCGACTCGAAACCTCAAGGTCACAGGCTTAGAACACCCGTTGCTAGGTGTTTAGCTCGGTCACATGACTTCTGGCTTGCTCCACCCTGATGCTAGCTGCCCAGCCATCGACCGGCATAAACATGTGGGTGTGCGCGTCTCGTTTCTCGACTCGAAACCTCAAGGTCACAGGCTTAGAACACCCGTTGCTAGGTGTTTAGCTCGGTCACATGACTTCTGGCTTGCTCCACCCTGATGCTAGCTGCCCAGCCATCGACCGGCATAAACATGTGGGTGTGCGCGTCTCGTTTCTCGACTCGAAACCTCAAGGTCACAGGCTTAGAACACCCGTTGCTAGGTGTTTAGCTCGGTCACATGACTTCTGGCTTGCTCCACCCTGATGCTAGCTGCCCAGCCATCGACCGGCATAAACATGTGGGTGTGCGCGTCTCGTTTCTCGACTCGAAACCTCAAGGTCACAGGCTTAGAACACCCGTTGCTAGGTGTTTAGCTCGGTCACATGACTTCTGGCTTGCTCCACCCTGATGCTAGCTGCCCAGCCATCGACCGGCATAAACATGTGGGTGTGCGCGTCTCGTTTCTCGACTCGAAACCTCAAGGTCACAGGCTTAGAACACCCGTTGCTAGGTGTTTAGCTCGGTCACATGACTTCTGGCTTGCTCCACCCTGATGCTAGCTGCCCAGCCATCGACCGGCATAAACATGTGGGTGTGCGCGTCTCGTTTCTCGACTCGAAACCTCAAGGTCACAGGCTTAGAACACCCGTTGCTAGGTGTTTAGCTCGGTCACATGACTTCTGGCTTGCTCCACCCTGATGCTAGCTGCCCAGCCATCGACCGGCATAAACATGTGGGTGTGCGCGTCTCGTTTCTCGACTCGAAACCTCAAGGTCACAGGCTTAGAACACCCGTTGCTAGGTGTTTAGCTCGGTCACATGACTTCTGGCTTGCTCCACCCTGATGCTAGCTGCCCAGCCATCGACCGGCATAAACATGTGGGTGTGCGCGTCTCGTTTCTCGACTCGAAACCTCAAGGTCACAGGCTAAGAACACCCGTTGCTAGGTGTTTAGCTCGGTCACATGACTTCTGGCTTGCTCCACCCTGATGCTAGCTGCCCAGCCATCGACCGGCATAAACATGTGGGTGTGCGCGTCTCGTTTCTCGACTCGAAACCTCAAGGTCACAGGCTTAGAACACCCGTTGCTAGGTGTTTAGCTCGGTCACATGACTTCTGGCTTGCTCCACCCTGATGCTAGCTGCCCAGCCATCGACCGGCATAAACATGTGGGTGTGCGCGTCTCGTTTCTCGACTCGAAACCTCAAGGTCACAGGCTTAGAACACCCGTTGCTAGGTGTTTAGCTCGGTCACATGACTTCTGGCTTGCTCCACCCTGATGCTAGCTGCCCAGCCATCGACCGGCATAAACATGTGGGTGTGCGCGTCTCGTTTCTCGACTCGAAACCTCAAGGTCACAGGCTTGGAACACCCGTTGCTAGGTGTTTAGCTCGGTCACATGACTTCTGGCTTGCTCCACCCTGATGCTAGCTGCCCAGCCATCGACCGGCATAAACATGTGTGTGTGTGCGTCTCGTTTCTCGACTCGAAACCTCAAGGTCACAGGCTTAGAACACCCGTTGCTAGGTGTTTAGCTCGGTCACATGACTTCTGGCTTGCTCCACCCTGATGCTAGCTGCCCAGCCATCGACCGGCATAAACATGTGGGTGTGCGCGTCTCGTTTCTCGACTCGAAACCTCAAGGTCACAGGCTTAGAACACCCGTTGCTAGGTGTTTAGCTCGATCACATGACTTCTGGCTTGCTCCACCCTGATGCTAGCTGCCCAGCCATCGACCGGCATAAACATGTGGGTGTGCGCGTCTCGTTTCTCGACTCGAAACCTCAAGGTCACAGGCTTAGAACACCCGTTGCTAGGTGTTTAGCTCGATCACATGACTTCTGGCTTGCTCCACCCTGATGCTAGCTGCCCAGCCATCGACCGGCATAAACATGTGGGTGTGCGCGTCTCGTTTCTCGACTCGAAACCTCAAGGTCACAGGCTTAGAACACCCGTTGCTAGGTGTTTAGCTCGGTCACATGACTTCTGGCTTGCTCCACCCTGATGCTAGCTGCCCAGCCATCGACCGGCATAAACATGTGGGTGTGCGCGTCTCGTTTCTCGACTCGAAACCTCAAGGTCACAGGCTTAGAACACCCGTTGCTAGGTGTTTAGCTCGATCACATGACTTCTGGCTTGCTCCACCCTGATGCTAGCTGCCCAGCCATCGACCGGCATAAACATGTGGGTGTGCGCGTCTCGTTTCTCGACTCGAAACCTCAAGGTCACAGGCTTAGAACACCCGTTGCTAGGTGTCTAGCTCGGTCACATGACTTCTGGCTTGCTCCACCCTGATGCTAGCTGCCCAGCCATCGACCGGCATAAACATGTGGGTGTGCGCGTCTCGTTTCTCGACTCGAAACCTCAAGGTCACAGGCTTAGAACACCCGTTGCTAGGTGTTTAGCTCGGTCACATGACTTCTGGCTTGCTCCACCCTGATGCTAGCTGCCCAGCCATCGACCGGCATAAACATGTGGGTGTGCGCGTCTCGTTTCTCGACTCGAAACCTCAAGGTCACAGGCTTAGAACACCCGTTGCTAGGTGTTTAGCTCGGTCACATGACTTCTGGCTTGCTCCACCCTGATGCTAGCTGCCCAGCCATCGACCGGCATAAACATGTGGGTGTGCGCGTCTCGTTTCTCGCCTCGAAACCTCAAGGTCACAGGCTTAGAACACCCGTTGCTAGGTGTTTAGCTCGGTCACATGACTTCTGGCTTGCTCCACCCTGATGCTAGCTGCCCAGCCATCGACCGGCATAAACATGTGGGTGTGCGCGTCTCGTTTCTCGACTCGAAACCTCAAGGTCACAGGCTTAGAACACCCGTTGCTAGGTGTTTAGCTCGGTCACATGACTTCTGGCTTGCTCCACCCTGATGCTAGCTGCCCAGCCATCGACCGGCATAAACGTGTGGGTGTGCGCGTCTCGTTTCTCGACTCGAAACCTCAAGGTCACAGGCTTAGAACACCCGTTGCTAGGTGTTTAGCTCGGTCACATGACTTCTGGCTTGCTCCACCCTGATGCTAGCTGCCCAGCCATCGACCGGCATAAACATGTGGGTGTGCGCGTCTCGTTTCTCGACTCGAAACCTCAAGGTCACAGGCTTAGAACACCCGTTGCTAGGTGTTTAGCTCGATCACATGACTTCTGGCTTGCTCCACCCTGATGCTAGCTGCCCAGCCATCGACCGGCATAAACATGTGGGTGTGCGCGTCTCGTTTCTCGACTCGAAACCTCAAGGTCACAGGTTTAGAACACCCGTTGCTAGGTGTTTAGCTCGGTCACATGACTTCTGGCTTGCTCCACCCTGATGCTAGCTGCCCAGCCATCGACCGGCATAAACATGTGGGTGTGCGCGTCTCGTTTCTCGACTCGAAACCTCAAGGTCACAGGCTTAGAACACCCGTTGCTAGGTGTTTAGCTCGGTCACATGACTTCTGGCTTGCTCCACCCTGATGCTAGCTGCCCAGCCATCGACCGGCATAAACGTCTGGGTGTGCGCGTCTCGTTTCTCGACTCGAAACCTCAAGGTCACAGGCTTAGAACACCCGTTGCTAGGTGTTTAGCTCGGTCACATGACTTCTGGCTTGCTCCACCCTGATGCTAGCTGCCCAGCCATCGACCGGCATAAACATGTGGGTGTGCGCGTCTCGTTTCTCGACTCGAAACCTCAAGGTCACAGGCTTAGAACACCCGTTGCTAGGTGTTTAGCTCGGTCACATGACTTCTGGCTTGCTCCACCCTGATGCTAGCTGCCCAGCCATCGACCGGCATAAACATGTGGGTGTGTGCGTCTCGTTTCTCGACTCGAAACCTCAAGGTCACAGGCTTAGAACACCCGTTGCTAGGTGTTTAGCTCGGTCACATGACTTCTGGCTTGCTCCACCCTGATGCAAGCTGCCCAGCCATCGACCGGCATAAACATGTGGGTGTGCGCGTCTCGTTTCTCGACTCGAAACCTCAAGGTCACAGGCTTAGAACACGCGTTGCTAGGTGTTTAGCTCGGTCACATGACTTCTGGCTTGCTCCACCCTGATGCTAGCTGCCCAGCCATCGACCGGCATAAACATGTGGGTGTGCGCGTCTCGTTTCTCGACTCGAAACCTCAAGGTCACAGGCTTAGAACACCCGTTGCTAGGTGTTTAGCTCGGTCACATGACTTCTGGCTTGCTCCACCCTGATGCTAGCTTTCCAGCCATCGACCGGCATAAACATGTGGGTGTGTGCGTCTCGTTTCTCGACTCGAAACCTCAAGGTCACAGGCTTAGAACACGCGTTACTAGGTGTTTAGCTCGGTCACATGCCTTCGGGCTTGCTGTCTACTCAACCATCGCGGTCCTTTTTTTAGTCAAATTTGTTGCATTTGTTGACGGTTTTTGCTTCTCGTTAACAACTTTTTTTAATGCAATGTGTTTTTTATTTGACTCTAATAAATAATAATCGTACTGCCGTTTACTTGTTATTTAATATAGGTTAAATCTTTTGATCGTGTTATCAATTTACTCGAGTTGATTATTCAAAAGACTGAACAACACAGGTTTTAGACATTATTTATTATCAAACATCAGCTAAAATTAGTTCACAAGCCTTTTAAACCAATCAAGCACTCGTGTCACTTTATTGAGTATGTGTTTGTGACCAAGGATCTCGAAATCTCATATTTTTTATTTTCAGTTTATCATTTAACTTATCGACTAAATATTTAAATATTTGAATGACCGTTATAGGAGAACGTTCTTTACCTCAAACAATACCGACACATTAACCAATATATTTTACCACAACATCAAAAGTATCATCAACAACATCGCACCTTTAGAATACTGTAAACCTGCGTTCTCCAAAGATCTCTATATACCGATCAGTACATGAAGACGTCTTCAAAGATATTGAACTCAATTCCACAACTTAAATGACTTTTCCTCCTAAATAACGATGACGGAAATACTTGTCCGAACAGGGACAATAAGAAAACAAAACGCAATCGCACAGGAAAAACGTGCAGTTGAACTTAATAATAATAATAATAATTTATTCTCAAATAACAGTTTGTTATATGAGGCATGCCAGTTTATTCCTCTGCATTCACCATACTACTCCAAAATAAACTTAAACGCTCTAAATCGAGAGGGAGTAAATTCATTAAAGGCAAACAAGTATACGAAGATCCCAAACTTGTCACAGAATTATTTAGTGAACATTTTTGTTTCTCACTATCTAACGAAAAACCATTTAATGATTAAGAACCAATCCCAGTAACTCCCTGTGAAATCACTAATGTAGAATTCAGTGTACAAAATATCGCCAAGGCAATCAGTACATTGAAACACTCATACACTGATGGACCAGATGGTATTCCATCTAGCATGCTAAAACGTGGAGGTGATGATATTTGTGTTTTGCTTCTCAAATTATTCGCGATATCACTCTCTTCAGCGTGTTACCCCACTGCCTGGAAAACTACACATATCATTCCCAAAATTAAAACAGGAGCTGAAGCAAACGTTGAAAATTACCGGCCTAAAAACATAACTTCAGTGGTATCCAGAGTGATGGAAAAAGTAGTTAAGGCGGCTGTGGTCCAACATCTAATAACTAATAATCTCATCTCGACCTCCCAGCATGGATTTCTTAGGTCCAGATCATGCGATACATGCCTAGTAAACTACCTGAATGATATAACTATGAAACGAGACAGCGAACTCCTTGTATCAGTTCTATTCCTAGACTTTAAGAAAGCCTTTGATAAGGTCTCACACAAAAGGCTACTCGTCAAACTAAAGTCCTTCGGAATACACAACCCACTGTACTCATGGTTTGCTTCGTTCTTAACAGAACGTAAAGAGATGGTAAAATACAATGACTGTCTCTCGTCCCCCAGACCAATCACCAGTGGAGTCATCCAGGGAAGCGTATTAGGTCCACTTTTGTTTCTTATGTATATAAACGATATATGTAACACCATAGAATTTGGGAGACCATACTTATATGCTGATGATCTCAAAATAGTATACAGCTATAAGCCTGAGACACTAAGCGAAAGTGTATCCCAGATCCAAAAGGACCTCAATAACTTAACTAACTGGAGTGAAAAATGGCAATTACCATTTAACCTCAACAAGTGCGGGATCATGCACTTTGGAAAGCATCCCTATAAACCGCAACTTCACTTAAATGAATGTAGAGTCCAAACACTCGAATCAGTAAGCGATTTAGGAATTAATTACACAGGAAGCCTAAACTTTGAAGAACATGCCTCCTCTATTATTTCTAAATCTAGACGGCTAATTGGCTTTATAATGAAAAACTTTTTCACAACAGAGGGTAAACTTACTCTCTACAAAATATGTGTACGACCCTCCCTTGAATACTGCTTTTTTGCCTTCTCTAATATGAATATCACAGACATGATAAGAGTAGATGTTCAAAGACGTTTAACACGTCAACTACTAGGATGTAACTCGAATCTTGATTACAAAGATAAATGTAAGTATCTATCTTTAGAACCTTTATGGCACCGTAGGCTAAAGAACAATTTAATATTCCTCTACAAAGCGATATATGGGATCCCCTTTCTAACCTCCTGCCCGATTATCACCCACGACCCAGCCTATAGACTTAGAAACAACGCATATACACTACTTACCGTAAAACACCAAAAGCAAATGCGTTGTAAGTTTTTTACAGTACGGTGTAGTTTATTGCAGAACAGGCTGCCAATGCCTATCCGTAACTGTGATACGTTTACTAGATTTAAAAAGCTAATAACCCTATTTCTAGACTCCAAAGAGCTTCAACATTTCCTTGAACTCCCATCCACCAATGAGGCACTTTATTACGGTCCGCCTAGTACCTAGAAAGAACAAAATTATAACAAGTCCGACTGTTACTAATATGAATATAACCAAATCACAGAATATATGGCTTATCCTTTCCTATTATTCATTGTTTATTAATCATGACTTCATGCTCCTAACCCTACCTTTCAGTTCCCAAATCTCTACAGGTTAAATGTACATTATTCTTCCTAAAAGTCATGCCTTTTTTTTCTACTGCAAGTAGACAGATAGCTCAATCTTATGGATGCTGATCTACTAAAGCCGATCATACAAAGTTCAAAATTTGGCCACGAAGTCTTGTGAGTTCCCTAATGTTTTATTTGTCTTACCCTGAAATCTTTTTTTCTACAATTTTATACCCTCTCATATCTTTTGAGTTGCTATTAGTCCTTACTTCTTTAAACCATTAATTATTTTCATAGCAGTGTGATATACTATGTGGACATCTAACCCATAAAACAAATTTTTTAACTATCTGATTTGCTTGTATTATGGACCTAGTAGAGACAGTGTATTCCAACTATGGGCTTTGATTAAAGCAGTATTCATACTTACCACAAACGTAAGAGTGCCTAACATCACAAAAGGAGGGAGGGTGGCGTTACTGACCAGCAAACATGATGGTGGGGAGATAAATTCAATCCACCCATGTCTGTAGGGCAGAACATTTTGTTTAATTACGGCTCCGTATGGTTTAGTGGGATGTCACGAACTTATGGTATTGATGCTGACTTATCACGCAAAATACCTCTTTAAATCGTGTCACGAATGTTGAATTGATTTCACTTCCTACCTAGAAATCCTATTACAAGCAAACTAGACAATCTGCTAATATACGAAGCCTACTCAAGACCCTATAATAACTGGGGGAAAAATATTTTAAAAAACGAAAGGGGCTCTGATAGCTTCGATATTAAAGGGAAGACAGATAAATGTATATCACAATACTGTTTCTAGCACTATATTTTATTTTATAATCACACATAATCTTATACTTTCAGCTCTTTTCCGAATCGCCCCCGTTTGTCAGTTGTATGTCCACTCACACCTTGTTAACACTTGTTTTCTTTAACCTATTAAAATGCTCTTTCTTATCATATACCTTAATAAAGGAAAATTAGACTGAGTAATCATACCTTAAACATTCCCTCATGAATATTGGCTACTCTGCCTCTCGTGTTTTATTTTACTTGCTCCCTTTTTCAGCCCCTTGAGATATGGAACTAGTGACTTCATCCTGCACCATCCTTAAAGCCTTGGATATCCCAATGGGACATAAGGTTGCGATTTCTAAAAGCTCATACCTTCAATGGACCTATCCCTGACCACCAGTCGCACATTTTCAACGCAAATTTCATGAAGCGCGCTAACTGTAGTGCTGATTAAAACCATCTCCATTCATATCTTATAAATTATCAACCCAGATATGTAATTTACTGCAGTGAATATTGTATCGTTTGTATCAATTTGATCTTGCCTGTAAACTGGCATGCCTCATGTAACAAACTGTTATTTGAGAATAAATTATTATTATTATATTTATTACTCAGCGTTCGTTCAATCGATGCATGATATTCGCGCTCTACTGAATAGCTTATTGCATACAAACAGTTCTTGGAACTGAACTAAACAGTGTGACGCTGCCTTTTGTAAACTAAAGTCCATTATTAGTTCAGAATTGCTGTTGACACACTACGATCCAGCCATGCCGATCATCGTAGCTACAGACGCTTCACCGAATGGCCTAGGAGCTGTAATCTCCCATCAAATTTTAGATGCGTCGGAAAACGCCGCTATGCAAGCACACACCAACTTCTGCAGAAAAAAATACAGCCAGTTAGAAAAAGAAGCGCTTGCGCATGTGTTTGCTGTGCGCCGTTTCCACAAGTTCCTGTACGGTCGGACATTCACGCTTCTCACAGATTACAAGCCTTTACTCGCAATTTTCGGGTCGAAATCTAGCACTCTAGCTCATTCTGCAAATAGTCTTCAGAGATAAGCCTTAGCACTCTTGGATTGTGACTTCGACATCCAGTACCGATGCACTCAACAATTCGGTCAGGCGGATGCCTTACCACGACTCATTAGTGACCAGTTGGCGGCTAAGGAAAACACGGTAATCGCATCTCTGCTAGCGGAAGACCACGCCAAATGCTATTTGACGACCGCAATACGAACATTGCTTGTATCTGCAACGGACATACAAAATGCTTCTTAGAGCGACCCCATCATTAAGATGACTATGAGCTATGTCACCAACGGTTGGCCGTCAAAGAAGTTTGTTGGTGACATAAAACAGCTGTATCAGCGGCTGGATTTGCCATGCATTGCGAACGACTGCTTGATGTTCGGAGAGAGAGTGGTTGTGCCAGAATTCCTTCTTGCAAAAGTGCCGAAACAGATCTACCTTGAACATCCGGGGGTTAGACGAATGAAATCCATAGCCAGGAGTCATGCATATTGGCCGTTAATGGATCAACATATAACAGAATTAGTTGGAAAATGTATGCGGTGTCAGCAAGCAGCGAAAGTGAACGACAAAGTCCCACCAGTTTCACGGCCACAACCTGATCATCCTTGGATACACGTTGACTTTGCAGGCCCGATTCATGGAACCATGTATCTAGTTGTAGTCGAAGCCCCTTCGAAATGGCCAGAAATCAACCCTATAATATTGCCAACGACGACTAAAACAATACAGATCCTCACAGAAATTTTCTCCCAAAATGGTATACGAGATGCCATTGTATCTGACAACGGTTCATAATTCACTTCCAGCCAATTCCAGTCATTTGGTCAGTGACTAGCCATAAAGCACTTACGCTCGCCACCATACCACCCGCAGTCGAATGGGCAAGCAGAAAGGTTTGTGGATACGTTTAAGAGCCTTGGCTAAGACAAAAGGGGAGGGGACGCCAGTGGACGCGTTGCAAAATTTCTTATACGTGTACCGAACAACGCCAAATTAGACGTTGCCGGAGCGAACGTCCGCAGTGGGGATCCTCATAGGAAGAAGACTGGAGACGATCCACAACCTGATGCATCCAAGTAATGCATCGGCAACAGTACAGAAAAAGTTTGA
Source organism: Schistosoma margrebowiei (assembly GCA_944470205.2). Classification (NCBI taxonomy): domain Eukaryota; kingdom Metazoa; phylum Platyhelminthes; class Trematoda; order Strigeidida; family Schistosomatidae; genus Schistosoma; species Schistosoma margrebowiei. Next base: position 82,542,226 of record OX104024.1, on the reverse strand, counting down.
AACGCAATCCACGTACAAAGTGGGATGTCCTGTATTTTTCCGTGACTACAGACCAACCCATGGTCCATGGACGGAAGCGCGAGTAGTCAGAAGAGTTGGCCGAGCCATGCATGAAGTTGAGGTAGGCAGCGATAGGTGGCAACGCCATCGGAATCAGTTACGCAAACGGTTAGCCCCAGACCGCCCATCAATCGAAACAAATATTCCTCTTTATCTCCTGCTTGACACAGTCAACTTACTGGCAAACCCATCACAAGAAAAACCTCAACAGAAAACTGAAACACGTTCCAGGCGGTGGTCTCTCCGATAACGGCGAGCAACAGTTAGGATGCAGTTCGACCCCAGGACAGCCCACTGATCAAAATGGGAGGAGCTTTGGGGACGATAGACCCCAAAAACTCATATTTTTTAATTTCATCTTATCGATTAAATGCTTAAATATTTGAATGGCAGTTAATTGATGAGCTTATCGATTAAATGTGCAAATAGCGGCCGATTGATGAACTTATTGATTATTGTTTAAAAAATTTCCATGACAATATCGATTATAAATATATGTATAAATACGCTTGATTTATGTGCTTGACTTGATCTGACCTGACTTGGTATCTGCTGTTTGCCTGTAGATTACACTTTCTTCGACTTACGAAGACGTCTTGATCGGGTTAGCTGAGTCGAGGACAACGGGCCAGAATAGCCTATCGAGTCTCTGAATCCTTGATCCTTCGTTCCGTTCCGAATAAACCGAATCAGTAGTAGCATTCGAGCTTAACGAACCTAACAGTATGAGTGTTAAAAATCCATTTATGTTAATAAGTGTTAATCGATTATGGATAATTTATTAATTATCTATGTCTTACAACAAATCGGAGAATAGACTAAGGATTGATGTGTAGACACGCGCACAATTAGACTCACACAGACATTTACATAGTGGAGTAAATGTGAAAATTACAGTCAGTAGACAAATAAAACCATACTTGAATGACCTTACTAAAATTACACACAATACACCAAGCAATCCACATAGACACACACGCATATGCACATGCACATGCACTATCAACATGCAATCAGATCACACACTCACAATACTTGATGGAAATCATCTCCTACTCAATCAATCATCACTCGACACTCACCAATCAATCACCACTGATCACCATACATCACAGTAGTTCCATACAGTCAGACTATGTTGTCTGTGAATGTGCCTAGGTAAGGCACTGCCACTGGTCGGTGTTGTGCATTGCACCAAGTGTTCAAGTGACACGGAACGCTGTGAGAAGATGCACAGTGTCACGTGGTGGCTGTCGTGTGCTTCGAATGATTGTGAACAAGTCTTATGTGGGCGGGACTCGATCTCACGACCATTTCACACTGGAGCACAGATCCAATGCCTTACACCAAGTCTTATGCTAACTGTGACAAAATTGCTTTCCGAGCAAACCTTGCACTGGTATCATTGAAGGGCAGTTTTGTCCAGTTCGACAGAAGAAATTTCCATATAATCTTTAATAGTTTAATCCGTCCCCATTTATAGTACGGAAACACAGTATTTTCTCCCCCAATTCAAAAGGATAAGGACACCCTGGAGCGAATCCAACGGTGAGCCACAAAATCAGTTCAAGGACTTAAATTTAAACCTTACGAAGAGCGCCTTCAATCACTTAACCTTCACCTATTAGAGTACAGACGTCTTAGAGGTGACCTTCTGATGTCTTACAGTATCCTTGATACATCTAGACATCCTCTCAAACACCAACTTAAGCCTAGTTCCAACACTAACCTAAGGCGTAACACGCAAAAACTGGTGACACAACATAGCAGAATGGACTGTAAGCAAAACTTCTACTCCTTAAGAGTTGTCAAATGCTGATGTTCGCTGCCGGCCGAGCTAGTCCAAGAGACTTCCCAGGAATCCATTAAGAGGCAACTTGATCTATCCTTAAGGACTTTGACCGCGCTGTTCGAACGGGAAGTTTAGTACTAACGTGATTTGCATTTATCAAACTTTTGCTGTGTTCTTACGCAACAAAAGTACCATTTCAGTTCTAAAGAATCTATCCTGAGCTATACGTTCGGTAGATTACTATTTTTTTAGTTTCACCATATTTAATAGTTACCTGTGGTTTTGCCTCAGTTTACTATTCGCTTTGTTTTTGTTTTTCACGTATAGACTAGTTTCAGTTTATAACACTCGTTTTATCCATTTTTGTCCGTTTTTAGTGTGCTTTTTAGTGTTTTTTAAAGGTCTTAGGCTCTTGCAAGCATCTATAACATAGTTCGCTTCAACATAGTCATGAAAAACTCATGCAAACTTCCGGGATGCCGTTTTGCTGTTGCAACTGGCATACAGTGCGACAACTGCAAAGGTTGGTTCCACGAAGCATGCACAGATCTGACATCAACTGCTTACAACAGACTCAGCAAGTCAGACCAAAAATGGGTATGTGTCACGTGCAGCACGGATGCTGTAGTTTTGCTGAGTAACATCATTGTCCTACTGACAGGTCTTCGGAAAGAGTTGTCAGTTAACTTGGACAACGACAGTAAGAAAACCGGTAGATAAACAGGAGCGTGCGACGGATACAAAAACAGGGATGTCGAAAGGTATACCATCGATGGAGCATCCATCAACACTAATGATGACGTGTCGAGGTTCAGCACCATTATTACGTCGAAGGTATTAGACTCCCTAAGCAAACTCAGGTCTCTCAGCTCAGGGTCCCTGAACTCAACAGTGGTTCCCAAAAACCCTGTAGGTGATTCGACCCAAGTTAAGAAAGCCCAAAAGAATCAGGCATCACCGCCTAAGTCGAGCAACCCAAGTGTTGCTGTATTGAAATTAACTGGTGATTTGGTCGCACAGTCTACTCCCAAGACTGTTCGTCCGGTCAAAAAATAGCCCAAGCCTCAAAAACGCACACTGACCTCCTAACAGCAAGTCATTAAACATGAATCCGCCGTGAAACCTGGTAAATTAACAACAGTTCGTGACGACTCTCTCATTATCATGAACCTCGTTGATAATCCTGACCTTCCTCTCAGTCTGCAGGACAAAGACGACAGGATGCTCTGGGGTGAATTGAACAAGAAGCTCGAACTTCCTAGAATAGAGCCTTTGATGGTCACCCGGCTCTCTAGAGGAAAGGACTCTATGCATCTAAATCACCCAAGGCTTCTCCGAGTAACACTTAAGAATGCTACCGATGTAGAGGACGTCTTACTAGCAAGTCACTTGCTGAAATCAGATGGTAACGTAAGAATATTGCCCGATATACCGTTCTCTGAGCGCAATATCATACGTAACATCCCTAAAGAATCTCGCGAGAAGTTTTTCCGCGGAAGAAACGTAATTGTGCAAGGTATATCGGAAAACGCAGACCCTACTCAATCAAATTCTGACATCAGGGAATGGAAATTCATCAAACAGTCCTTGAGGCTCAAACACATACTGACTCAGCATGTGACGAGATTAGCCAAGAAGGACGGTGATCTTAGACCCCGTCTAATGAAGATAACCTTCCCATCTTCCCACATGCCGGCTGCAGTTCTGGAAGCATTTCGTGCTAACAGACGTCGACTGCCACATGGAATCCACATGCACCCGGATAGGCCATATGAAGCCAGGACCAAGCACAAAGGCAAGTCGGAGCTGACCATTCCACTTGTGGATTGCCTAAACGATAAAAAAACGTGTAAAGGACAGGGCCTACCACCTCGGTAAACCTCACGTAGGTGGGCTACCTGTCCATTCACATAAGGCTCATAAAGAAAAACAGGACGAAGCTCACGCGTTCCAAATTGAAAGCATAAACTGCTTATATCTGAACGCCTCGAGTCTACCAAACAAACTGGATGAATTACGTGAACTTTGCAACGCTAATAAAGCCCACCTGATAGGAATATCTGAAACCTGGATATCTTCTCAGTTCTCGGACCAAGAGTTAGCATTACCAGGGATGACTTTGTTCCGCAACGACAGAACAACAGGAATTGAGGGCGGAGTAGCCATATACATAAGCTCTTGCTTGGAGGTGCACCAAGTTCACAACCTCGAGTTTAACAATCTTGAGGAATCCATATGGTGCTCTGTAAGATTGTCTAGCACTTCGAGGTGTCTAGTCGGTGTCATTTACAGGAAGCCAACTGCTGACATCGAGTACGATAGTCGTATGCTGGATGGACTATCCCGCTCTACCCGTCTCGGTTTCACATATATCCTGATTCTAGGGGACTTTAATCTCCCTAGAGTCAACTTCGCGGAACACACGTACACTGGAGGTGACAACTCAATTGAAGCTCGGTTCTTCAACCTCATCGATGACTTAAGCTTATATGAAAATGTGAGGTCGGCAACTCGTTGGAGAAACAGTCAGACACCATCGCGGTTAGACTGTGTATTCACAAACGAAGAATTCCTAGTTGACAACCTCTCAATCCTGGCTCCTCTGGGAAAGAGCGATCATGCCGTCATAGCCTTCAGTTTTGTCACCGAAACTAAGCTAAGATATCTCAACAATAATTTGCGTTGGAATTTTAAGCGGCTGAATGTGCCAGCTCTACACGACTATCTACAACAGGTGGTTTGGGATGTTCACCCTCAACTCGATGTGGACGGTCACTGGAACTTCTTACTGCACACGCTCTTATGTGCTACAAACCATTCAGTTCCTCAAACGGTTCCCAAAAGCTGTAAGCCACCTACTATAATCAAGAACCGTACCCTTCGCCTGCTAAGCCGTAAAAGACACTGTTGGGCGGAATACAAATGAACTGACAACGACGGAGCGTATAGGCAATTCAAACATATCAGGAACATATGCACGAAGGCTATAAGAGAAGACAGGCTTCATTATCAGACAAAGCTTATGAACAAATTTGCCTCGAACCCTAGAAGCCTATTCCGTTATGCAGCCTCTCTTCATCAAGCCAAAACAGGAGTTTCTCAACTGCTAGGTCTTAACGGCCCGACCAACAACGATGGTGACGGCGCTAACCTTCTGGCGGCACATTACTCTCAAACATTTCAGCCGTCTAACATCAACTCTATTGACGACAGTTTCATCTGCAATTCCACAGGACATTCCGAAGTGGACCTAAGCGCTGACTTGGTGTTCCGGAAACTGCAGCACTTAAGACTAGATACTTCTCCTGGCCCGGATATGGTTCATTCTGCCATACTGAGGGAGGCAGCCTCAATTCTGGCAACGTCGCTTAGCGTGATGTTTTCACACTCGCTAAGCCAATGCAAACTACCGGAAAATTGGAAGTTGGCTCACATCACACCAATTTTCAAAGGGGGTCGACGCAATGAACCTTCAAGTTATCGGCCGGTGGCTCTTCTGTCATTACCTTCAAAACTCATGGAGTCCCTGATATGCGATGGTTTAAACGATTATCTATTGTCCTTAAATTTCTTCTCACCCCAACAGCATGGTTTCAGGAGGGGTTACTCTTGTATAACCAACCTGCTGACTGCGGTGGACAGATGGACAAGCATCCTCGATCGCAAGGGAAAGGTTGATATCATATACCTTGATTTCTCAAAAGCTTTTGATAAAGTTAACCACTTGTGTCTTATCAATAAGCTCAAACGACTAGGTATCAAACCACTTCTAATCGATTGGCTTACTTCATACCTAGAAAATCGACACTTTAAGGTTAGGGTTAATTTCACTTTATCTCAGGCTATGGAATGTCCTAGTGGGGTTCCCCAGGGCTCAGTATTAGGGCCTCTTCTCTTCTTGATCTACATAAACGATCTTCCTCAACAGGTAACGTCAGACATATTACTTTTTGCCGACGACGTGAAACTTTGGAGAGAGATACGCAACCAAGACGATACACAGGCACTTCAGGAGGATCTGACTCGACTTCAAAGTTGGGCAGACGATAACGGACTTACCTTTAACAGTTCAAAGTGTAAAGTAGTTCATCTGCGACATGTCGCTAACTACAGTTACAACTTAGGAAACTCCTCTCTAGTAGTATCCAAGTCGAAAAAGATTTAGGAGTCCTGGTGCCCCATGATTTAAAGTCTTACGCTAATTGTGACAAAAATGCCTTCCGAGCAAACCTTGCACTGGTAACATTGAAGCGCATTTTTGGCCAGTTTGACGGAAGAACTTTCCATACAATCTTCAATAGTTTTATCCGTCCCCATTTAGAGTACGGAAACATAGTACTCCCCCTCACTCCAAAAGGACAAGTCCACTTTGGAGCGTATCCAACGGCAAGCCACGAAATCAGTTCAAGGACTCAAATCCAAGCCTTACGAAGAACGCCTCCATTCACTAGACCTTTACCCATTAGAGTATAGGCGTCTTAGAGGTGATTTATCAATGGCTTATAGTATTCTCAACACTTCTGGACATCCTCTTAAACACCTACTCAAGCTTAGTTCGAATACTAACCTAAGGGGTAACACCCAGAAACTGGAAACTCAATATAGCAAGACGGGATGTAGACACAACTTCTACTCCTTAAGAGTTGTCAAAAGCTGGAATTCGCTGCCGGCCGAGCTAGTCCAAGCGACTTCTCAGGAGTCCTTCAAGAGGCAACCTGACCTATTCTTAAGAACCAAGGACAGTATCATACTATGATTTACCAATTTCTTTTCCTCTTTTATTGTTAACATACCTAGGTTCCTGCCTGGAGGATTTGGTGATCCCCTGCTACTAGACACGGAAGCCTGTTAAGCGAAAGCTTCTTCTATTCCGTCCATAACCATTTGAGTTTCAGTGCTTGTAGCCAATAGCGGTGTTTTTGTTTTCAAGGTCTGATTTGTCGTTGTACGTGGTGAGTTTGTGGATGTTTTGTCATGAATGAGCTACTAACTCATCCGTTATTTATTGATCGCTCTTCCCCAGATTCTCAATTTGTTCTTATACCTAGATAAATTGATCCTGGTAGTCTTAACTTAGTATCTTAACCCTGATATTTAGGTCCTATAGTCTTAAACCTATCTTACAACACAGTATCTTATGTTTCTTGACACACTTACATTGTCATTTTATTCAAACACACACATACTAGCGTTTAACTGTGAGCCGCATCATTTCTCGGAGAATTTATTACCCCTACTTTACATAAACTACTCATTTTGCGACCAACTGTAAACTCCTGTTTCCCCTATTGAGTAGAAGTATAATATACTGGTGTCCCTAAGAAACTTATTGGCTAAACGGAAAACACTACCTCGTTATAAACCAAATAAAAATGCAAAGTAATGAAATAATTATCGGATAACAGTTTTGATACGTATAACTAACTCTCACATGGAAAATTATCCTTTGTATTCGAGGGAAAAGGTGATGCTTACGTGCATTCATACATGTTAGGAGACGGGCTTGTGATACGAGTTTAAATTATCACCCATGGATTCTAATTATCAGCTGACACCAGATATAATGCAATGCCTAACCACCTTCCTGTTTACAAAATTTAGAAATTCAAAGCTAAGTATTAAAAATAAATAAAAAAGGCAATGTTATCTAGATCCATTAAGCACTATTGGTTATGTGATAAAGCACGCCAAGTTCTTTAACTAACAATTTGCCTCGGTGGCAGGTCTGTTATGTAATACAGCTTGAATACCATCGATCTCCGGCGGTAAGGTCTCAACAAATACGGAGCTGACACTAAAACTATCCACAAAATGGTCGTATGTGACCTCAAACAGTTGTCCCTTGGGCACTGCGGTTACTCTCTCAGGTCACCAAGCCCACCTCTAACTCAATTTTCTTCTTAGGTACCACTAGAAGAGCCGTTCTACGGTTTGGGCATCCGGAAAGTGACAACCGCCCTCATACCTCTAACACCACTGTAGTGTCGATAGCCCTCATACTTGAACTATGGCCCAAGGCCAAGTACACGAATATCTGTACCTAGTAAATGTTTTAGAAAATTTGAAAGTGCAATTTTATTCGTAAATTCCTTTTTTTTTTCAGGAATATGACAAAGTCAAAGAAAAAGTAAGTCATGAGTAATTCTAAATATCTAAAGATTGCAAGTGACTCATGTATAAATAAGAATGCTTCTCTTTCGATGATTTCATTTGGTAAAATTCTTACTGCCCTGTATAATTCAATGAAATAACTATTGAACAAAAATTGAATGTTAATATACATGTGTGTAATGAGTAGAACTTTCAGAATACGGTTCTTAATGGCTGAAATAGATCATTAGTAGATTGGTCAACTGTTGATTCAAGTCACATTAGTAGATACAGACTATCTGGTTAGGGTTTGTGCGATAGTCGCGACCAGTAGTTCGTGGTTCTGGTTAAAATGACTCGAAATTGTTCACAATAGTGCATATACATCCTTTTCTGTATCATCCTCTCGATCACACATACCTTTATACCCTATCTTTTTGGATTGTATTCCCCAATGTTTAGTCTTTCTTACTATGATTGTCACGACATTATTTCGATCTTTTTTCTAACTCAACTTGTTATATTCGCCTCATCATAATAATTTAGTACAGCAACTTGGACCATCGCACTTGTGTGCTAGCTTCTTTATTGATGATAGACTTACTTTACTTTTTACTTACTCCGGTTACCCCTCGTAGAGAAGCACAGGTTGCCCACCAGCATTTCCTAGTTTTTGTTTTTTGGCAAGGTTGTTTTCTACGGGATGGGGGATACTGAACCTATGCCCAACCCTCCTCCTTGTGCTCGGGCTTGAGACCACAGTAACCTTAAAAGAGCTACAAGATGAGTTACGACGTAAGAAAATGATTGCTATTATAACACTGACTTATTTTCCACCTATTAATCATAGTTTAAGCTTACACTTCTATCACAAACAAGTAAGTCTTCATACTATTATAAAAAGTTATGTTATTATAAAATTTCTATTTTTATAAATACAATTATATTAAATCGAACTTAAATTTGTAGAAAGTTAAATTACACTGAAATACGTAAACAACATTTACTTGAAGATAATGAAGAAGAAGAGAGAATTCTTAAAAAATTATCAAAGAAGTTGAAAATGAATCGTAATTCTACAAAAACTAAACAGAAAAAAGAACAAACTCCACTATGGTTAACACAATGTGGATTTGATTGTACTGTTTATTCTTCTCTTTTTAATGTTAAATTAAATTAATATTTTAGACATACTAAATTTTGAGAAACGGATAAATCTGGAAAAGGATAATACTGGTAGTAATAACGCTATTCTATGTACTACTGTTGGAGTATCTTCAAAGAAAAGTACTAGTGTTAAACTTAGACAATATCAATTTTAAAAAAAACCTATTCTAGAGAGTAAAATACTTGATTTATATGGTCAAAATACAAATAGTAATAATAATGGTAGAGCATTTACTGATCATGATGATCAACATTCAGACGGTAAGTTTTATGTTAATTTTCTAATTTTTTTTATTGAGATCGTGAATCGATTGTCGTTGGATCATCATTGACAATGTGGAAACACTGGACGGCCGTTTCGTCCCATCGTGCGACTCCCCAGTAGTGCACATCTACGACCCCACTCGCGGGATTCGAACACAGGGCCTTCAGTTTCTCTCGCGAACGCTTAATCTCTAGACCTTTTAGTCGGCATCCATCGGTGTTAATGTCTAACCTCAACCAATCCACGAAATTGCGTGACCATCCTCCATTGTACTGAGGTAGATACCTGAATTTACCTGATACGGATTGGCTCCGCCGGTAACGGCTTCACACTAGAACTCCGAGGATTCCCTCACAAAGCTAGTCACTAGTGAGCACTACTGAGGAGTCCCATAATGGAACGAAACGGTCGTCCAGTGCTTCCAGGTTTTCAATGGTGGTCTAACATCAATCGGTTCATAATCTCAATCAAAGACTTAATAATCTCCATAACCCTATACTGATAATTTTCTAATTGTTTTTTTTGTTGTTGTTGTATAGTTGATTCATTGTTAAACGAACCGATCCAGTGTACAGATCTATCTGTTAATGAAAAATTAGATGAAGTTAATATTTCAATGCTACATGATAATCATGATTTCAATGAAACTTTATGCAAATCAATACGTAGTTCTTTAAATCGTTTATCTGAATCACAAATGTCAAAAATTATTACAGAACTTTGTGATTTATTCAATAAATATCCTCGTGCATCTGTTCGATTATATTTAATTGAAGAAATATGCAATTTAATAGAAGTATGCTACAATATTTCTTTTCTTAATTATTCTTTTAGTGTACACAAATTAATCGTCATACTAAAATTGGTTGGTTACATCAAGAATTAGCTATATGTATTACTTGTATTCAAATTATGTTACATCATTTATTTCAATCAATACCTTTAATTGGTTATTTAATTGAATCAATTATTTTTCGATTATTTCCTATAAATAATAATAAAATACAATTATCATCAAATGGAATTTGTACATATTCTATATTTTTAGCTTATTTATATCGTTTTGGAGTAAGTAATTGATTGATTATTTATTTTATAGTCATTTTGATTTAGTAGTCTGTCTTATATAATAAGAATTATTAATATTAGCATGAGATGAAGTAGTAAAGGGAACCATCGTAAACTGATGAATACCATCAGGGAGCGAATTGTTTCATTTTATTTCGTGGTTCATTAATATGGCTCATCTTGCCTGAACACCGATTACCACGACATGCAATGTTAACCGGTGTTGGACATGGTTGGAAGAAAGGCGCGGCCAAACCAAAACGTGGCATCAGTGTTTGAAGTCATTAAATTCTAGTCTGAGCCATGCTGGTAGATGCAGACTGCTTGGTTGGGGTCTGCGTAACTATCGTAACCAATGGTCAGAGACTCTTGGTGACATGGCTCAGAACCGATCACAATGGCTTCGGTGTATACACTCTCTATCTTCCCTTAAAATAAGAGATTAAAATCGCTTCATATCTTTCTATGAACTAATTCTTTCTTCTTGTACTATATCCTCATTGCAATCTTTCTTTTGTGTATTACCACCTCTGAATTAACTACTTTTATGAATCCGGTGTTCATCTTGTTGTGTTAATGAGGTATGGCAACTTGGACCGATGCATATATGTGCCTGGTCCTACGTTGTAGCTGACTGACTGATATGGCTTATCTACAACAACTTTATTGCAAGCATATCGGCTAAGGTGTCCAAAACTAGCATAAATTAGTTAGGTAGTTCATTGTTCTCAGTTTTTTGTTATCACTCATGGGTTTGTGCTCCTATTAATGCATATCGCCAATTACAGAACAGTAATTTATCGATCGAACCAATGATGCATAAAACCCGTACGAGCAGTCCAGAGTCTTTATAGGTCCTGTTTCCTGTTAAATCAAGAATACCAATCTCAACCTCTGCGATATGAATCATGTATTTCAAACATATTGGGTTTATATACAAACCAAACAAACCACATCGTACCATAAAATAGAAAACACCATTTGTACAAGATTTGGCCAAATGTGGCTGTGAGTGTGGGAGATAGTAATTAATAGACAGGGCATAATTCAAGAATGGTAAATCGTATAATAGTAAAAGCCTATAAGTCAAAATAAGGCTTACGATAAGAGGAATACGAATATGCATAGTTTAGCTACTTAAAAAATTATACGATAAAAATATACGTATAATATTAGTCCAGAAATAGATTCCAACAGTTACGATTCATTATTCTCATTGGGATATATAACAATTTTCAATAAGCTTTTCATCTAATAACAGTTTTAAACAATTTTCACAAACTTTAACTCGTTTTCGTTTGTCAATGATATTTTCAGGTGATCTCAGGTACTCTTATTCTAGATATTTTGAAGGCGTATATACGTGATTGCGACATTGGAAAAGTGAAAGCTGCTCATTTTATTACAATCGGTAAGTTGTAATTTTAGAAAATTCTCATACATTGATTTATGCAGTTATCGGTCACTATATTATAGAGCCTATTCAGTCTTAATCTGTTAGATAGCATGGTTAATTTGTAAAAGACTGATGTAAACCATAGTCTCGTATACAAAACTCTACATGCTTTCCAAATACTGATGGTATTTATTAAGTGTGGTTTGTGTTATTATAAAGAACCATTAAAACAAGTAATCTGTTAAGAGATTAAGTATTTATTTATCACTATTTGGAGCAACTAACTTTCAATCATAGTATCTCGAGTATAAACCCAAGCTCATCTCCCTCGGTCTGGGCAGGAATGTATTATCACTTAATCTCACTCACTGTGTATAAAAATCCCATATATACCCACTTGTACGTGGTACATGGTTCAAGAATTAAGGGTTAGTTCTTGCTCATAGACCTATCTTCTCTTTGCATTCTGTATGATGTGTTGTATATCATTTAACGTGTACATATATAAGATTCTCCCTGCTCTTTGAACATCAATTGGCTTCTTAATAATCAGATTCTGTTTAATTGAATAAGTATCATTGCTAGTCTAGAATCCAACAAAAAATGCTTTCTGTGTAAAACCATCAAGTTATCTAATTGTTTAAAATAATAGCCAACATTGTGAACTGATGAAACAAAATAACAAAACTAAGTTGAAGCCGTTTTATGTTAATCTTACTATGTTAGGTCATCGAAGGTATTTGAAAAAACACCTATTAACCTAAGTTTCAAACTATTTAATACAAACCAACAAAGCGTATTTTGAGGAAACTAATATTCCACATGTCCAGAATGATCCATTGATAACGTCTCGTTTTGACACCAAGTGGATCAGGTTCAAATCCCATGGGAACTATCAGTTTCCTCAAGATTGTAGATATACTTTACTGATGAAGTTCAACTGACACAAAACCTAGGTCCAGGATTTTCCACTGATTACCTTCAACCATCTAACGTTTCAATGTATTGCAATTATCATCGAGTCACTTAGACTAGTGGTTATATAATTTGATCAATAGTATTCAATTTATTATATTGACCAAATAAACATAACATTGTTTACTACTCACTGATAAATCAATGTAAATATGCTTGTAACAACTTTTTGTACACTTGATTATAATATTCCTATGTATTATCATTATTTTATTTTTAGCGGTTGGTGTTCATCTACGAAAATTTAATTTGAATGTATGTCAAGAAATTATTCAACAAGCAAATTTTGAACTTGAAAAGCATAAATTACAAAACTTTGAAATAGCGTACGTCAAGTAGTAATTCCTTCTTTCTCTCGTATATTTTCTCCAAAATCAGAAGTAATATAATTTTCCTTGTTTTTTTCTCTCATCTTATCCAGATTTGAATTGGAGGGACTGATTCAACGTCTTTCAGAGAAACGTTCTATGGAGGAGTGTGTTACACGATCATTACATTTACAGAAACTTATAAGGGTATGGACTAAAGGTAACTCACATGTTCGTCTTTGTGTGTGTGTGTATTTCATGTATATTTCCATGTGTTATAGCATTTTCAAATCATTTACCTAATTATTCTCATTATATGAATTAGTTGTAAAAACAAATAGATCAATGGTGAAATCCTATGCATATTCGTTGCTTAAGGATTAAGATTTGAATCCCGTATTCATTAACGTTCTAGACAAAATAGATAAATCTTTAACATCTCGACGTCAAATTAAGTGTAGACCAAAACGGATAGTGTTTCACTAGATCTTATACTAAAATAGTGAAATAGAATGGAGAGTATACAAACTTGATTTTATATAACGATCGTTTTCCTCATTTACACGAATATGACACTAATTTGCCTTGGATAAATATTTTTAGTAGGTGCCGTTTTAATGTCTATCCCATAGAACATCAACACAATCCAGATCAAGAACACGTGACTAGTCTGACTAGAATGTAAGTATATTTCCACACCAAAAAAACCCGACAACAATCACAGTAATAATAAGGGTAAAAGAATATATAACTCATCTACTACTACCTGTCAGACTATTAGCAATTCTGACTAAGTAAACAATAATCATTGTTGTTAAGATGCGATAAAGGTAACGTTGAAGTAGAATAGATGGAATTCAGTGGAGAACATTTTCTTTTCAATGATTTCATTTATTTAAGCTTTACAATCGTAATTTATTTGCTGAAAATGGTAATCTACATTAAAATAGAATAATGTTGGATCATTAAAACTTGGAGTGGTATTGTGTCGTAGATTCTTTATGAGAATCATATTTTGGGAGGAAAGTTATGTAACAACCCAACGGGTAATGATGTATACCAATGTGCAGATAACTGTCCACTTGATAGATATTAGAAACAGAACAATTAAAAGTTTTAATAATGAGTAATTAATATTTGTAAAAGATAATTTGAAAAAATGGGACCCTCATAAAGAGGTTTTTTTAGCGGCCATCGATTCTTTTTCATATTGTCGTTTTAACCTCGGATTTTCTTCAATGAATCTAGATGGATATCCAATGGAGTTCAATCAGTAACGGGTGGAGAAAGTATTCCACTTCAGATATTGGATGAAGGGTTGCTCAAGATCATGGATCGGTGGAAGTTAGACATTAACACGGTTGGATGCAATTTCAGTGGTCTAGAGTTTAAGCGTTGGCATGCGAGACAGAATGTCCTGGGTTCGAGTCCCGCGTGCAGAATCGTGGACGTATACTGTTGAGGAGTTGCATACTAGGACGAAACGGCCGTCCAGTGCTGCCAGGTTTTCAATGGTGGTCTAGCTTACATCGACTCATGAATTCGACCATTTAAATTAATTATTCATTCAGTTTTTGAAATTTAGTCAGTAAAAAATCTATCTGAGGTTATGACTGTGTGAACACGACTATGATTAAAAATCCTTTATTTCCATGTGTTGTACACATATATATTGTTGTGTTCTTATGCCCCGTTGATTATCACGTGATTAAATCGTCAATTAGAACACCGACTTATACAACCTTGGCACTTTATCAAACTAGTGAAGCGTTAACCAGTACGAACAACCTAAAGTCAACTCTGAGTCCTTAATTGTTCTTGTCACCTAGCCGTGTCGATTTGAGTCCAGAACACAATTTCAACTTCCCTTATATAAATCATGTATTTCAAACGTACGCAATTTGTATACAAGCAAATCAGACCGCATCATACCATAAGATAAAAAAACGACAGTTAGATAAGATCAAGTCGAAAGTAGCTGTATGGCATACTGTAACTAATAAATTTGAAATAACTTAAGAATAGTAAATCGTATAATAATAGTCCATATGTCAAATGGAAGCATGAAACAAAATGAAAATGAATATACATATAATATAATTACTTAATTGTTATCCAATAAGAATACATGTAATAATAATAGTCCGTAAATAATTCCTAGCACTTACTATTCATTTATTCCTCATTAGAATATAACATATATAATTTAGAGGCCAAGATTTTTATTGAGATCATGAACCGATTGTCGTTGGATCACCATTGGCAATGTGGAAGCACTGGACGGCCGTTTCGTCCCATCGTGCGACTACCCAGTAGTGCACATTTACGACCCCACTCGCGGGATTCGAACACAGGGCCTTCAGTTTCTCTCGCGAACGCTTAATCTCTAGACCTTTTAGTCGGCATCCATCGGTGTTAATGTCTAACCTCAACCAATCCACGAAATTGCGTGACTATCCTCCATTGTACTGAGGTAGATACCTGAATTTACCTGATACGGATTGGCTCCGCCGGTAACGGCTTCACACTAGAACTCCGAGGATTCCCTCACAAAGCTAGTCACTAGTGAGCACTACTGAGGAGTCCCATAATGGAACGAAACGGTCGTCCAGTGCTTCCAGGTTTTCAATGGTGGTCTAACATCAATCGGTTCATAATCTCAATCAAAGACTTAATAATCTCCATAACCCTATACTGACAAGTTTTTTTCTTGATAGTCAGGTTCTGGGTTAAGAATGTTGTGGCTATAGTGCTTGAACACAGTTGAAGCGTTCAATATTTTCCTTTAGTCATTTTGTTTGTTATTGCATTTCTTTTCCAAAGCCACAGTAAAAGGTAATTATGTATCAATTTTTATATATTTACATTTCATAGGACTGTCTGTTACTGATGATATGTGTTTAACTGTTGGATTAGAAGATTTACTAAATGCTTCATCTACTGGTCGTTGGTGGTTAATTGGTTCAGCAGTAAATCGATTAGTAAATGATATTTCATCTGTAAAATCCAAAGATGATGAAAAATCTAAACCATTTTTAAATCCTGAAGTATGAGTGTTAAGTTTTTGCTGATTTTTATCTTTATATTTACCAATCAATAAGGTTAATATTTTCTTGGTTTTTCGATGATAGTATATGTTGGAAAATCCAATAATTCCTGGAACCTGTACAAGTAATAGGCCGAAACACTTTGCTTTTTTATATTTTCAATTGCTTGTGTAATCTAGTACCTTTGATAGGTTATTCTCAAAGATATTTCAAATTCTTTTGAAGAACTATTCGTACATTTCATACCTATAGAAGAGGGGACAAAACTTCTGTTTTCTGTTTTTTCCTCGATGTTTATGGTTGGATTAAAACATTTTGTTATAACTTGTGGCCTGAGTGCCCTGATAACGTATAACGTTATGATACCTCCAATTAGAAAATAGTAATTTATCGATTGAGCCAATGACACATAAAACAAGTATGAGTAGTTTAGAGTCTTTATCGGTTCTTCTTCCTGCTTAGACCTGCTTGCCTGTTAAGTCTAGGACACCAGTCTCAACCTCTCTGATATGAATCATGTATTTCAAACATACTGGGTTTGTATACAAACAAAAACAGACCATATCGTACCATAAAATAGGAAATACCATTTGTACAAGATTTGGCCAAATGTGGCTGTGAGTGTGGGAGATAGTAATTAATAAACTGGGCATAACTCAAGAATGGTGAATCGTATAATAATAGTCTATAGATCAAATGGAAGCTTATAATAAGAGGGACATGAATGTGAATAGTTTAGTTATTTAACAGTTATACGATAAAAATATATGCATATTATTGCTCCATAAATGGATCCCAAAAGTTACCATTCATAATTCTTATCGGGATATAGCACATTTACTAGGGTGTTAGTACATGAATCTGTTATATTCAAGTTCATTTACTTCTTTATTCAAAATTGTCTTGTTAAGTCAGTAATCAAGATTTGCAATGGATGTAAGGTCACTCATTTATCAAATACAGCTTTATGTATTCACCTTTGGACTGGATTATTCGTTTGAAGTCTAGTGACACTACATAGTTGTACAAAATAAAGTAAGTAAAACGTGATCTGAACTTGTAACCTAGTAGCTAAAATCTGGGTGCTTTCATCATTAAGAATCCCACTTCAACTCCTTTGTAGATTTATATTTATTATGATTAATTTAATTTGCTAATATTTAGCAATTCTATTGCATCATCCGCCACCAATGGACCTTTACAAAACCCTATTGAATTTTTCACACAAATTTACTTTGATTTTAGATGGTAGCCGTTGCAGAAAAACTTGGCCTACGTACAGCATCACGTCAATTAACATTTAGTATTTTAGTTTCTACTCCTGGTGGTCCAGATGCTACAGCTTCAGCTTTACTTAAATCATGTCACACTTCCGCTAATTCACCAGGTGTTCAACTTGCAGCAGGCAGTATAGCCGGTAGAGAAAGGGAAATGATTCATATTTTATTACACTGTGTTATGTCTGAAATGCCTTTCAATCGTTTTTATCCACGTGTATTAGGTGGTATTCTAAATTGTCATCGACGATTTTTGGTAAGTAAGGGGATGAGTTTTGTCGTTTTTATTATTTGATTATGATTGATTAAATTGTTCCTAATTGATAAGTTCCTTTACCACCTAATTTATTATGTCATGTATATACACATATAGTAGCAAATGTTGGAAGACAAGACTGGATGTTATCTTCGTTGTGCTTTTCGATGGTATTACACCAATAATAATGATTATTATTATTATTATACAGTTTATTATCAATACACTTACTTACGCATGTCACCCTTCATGGAACATAGGGCACCGACTACGATTCTCCAGTGGTTTCCAAATGCTATTCATTCTTTTGATGTTTTGCCTCCAGTTTCCAGCTCAATGTTATTTGGTATATCTCTTCTTCTTTACCCTTCAGGGTTCCAAGTCAAGGCTTGCCTTTTGATGCAGCTTGATTATTCTCATAGTGTACGTCCTATCCACCTACAGCATCTTTTCCTAATTTCCGCTTCATCTGGAATCGGGTTTGTTTTCTGTCATAGCAGTTTGTTGCTGATGATGTCCAGCTAACAGTTCTGAATTATCTTGTGTAGACAGTTATTTAGAAATACTTGTACATCCTTGATGATGGTTGTGGTTGTTCTCCAAGTTTCAGCTCCATGCAGTAGAACTATTTTGACGTTTATGTTGAAGATCTTGACTGTACACAGATCCATATACTTTACTTTGAATTATAGCGATTATATAAGGTCTAGTGATGTAGTGAACGAGAACACAAGTCGGGAAAATCGAATGTATTTGAATACAAAATGACATAATATATTTATAAAATCTAAGAATCATGCAATCAATCGTCTCAAACTTTATTGTTTTTATCGTTTCTATACCAATTATTCTTTGTTCTAGTTCTCTTTTCTTTGATTTTCTTAACCTTCTACCGCCAGACAATTCACTTTTGATTGATAATATATACTACTTATAGCTATCGATATGAGTAGCACACACACAGGACAGTGGTATACTGTTACCCATCTTGTAAAAGTAGATTATATTATATTTGTAGATAAATTAGAAGAGAAACTTTCTAGAGATTACTATTCAGGGTATTTAATAATAAAAAAATCTTATTATTTTTTCTTTTAAAATTTTTATTTTAGATGATGATCAAGTGTGGATTTTGGGATATATTAAATAATACTAATTTAACAGTTAAAGCTAAATCTAATGCTGGTCAAGCTTTAGGTTTACTTTGTCTTGTTTATAATTTTCCATTAACCGTACTAAAGGTAATGTTTATTGTTTTCTCTTTATAGTTTATTTTGTTGTTGTTGTTGTGGTGGTGTTTTTTTATTCATTCTGTTTGTGTGTGGGCTGTGATACTGCCCGGGTGCCTAGAGCAAAGCAGTACAATAGATGAAACTAACTCTTTTCAGTATGTTATAGTATTAGGGATCTTAGTTTTTGTTTAATTCGTCCCAGTATTTGTAAACATTAAAACCTATATATGAATTTAAGATTATTTTGAAGATTTTGACTGGCAAATGTGTAGATTGATTAGAGTATTTCGCTTGAATGTTTTGTTTAATTACTAGTAATAATTATTATCATTTTATCTAACTGTTAGTTATCAACTGTATCAAGTCATATTGAAAACTTGATCGATATAATTCGGTCAATAGTAGTATCCAAGTGCTTTTTAAGGATCTGTACGATATTCGTTACTGGCAGGGTTATGGATATATATTGCTGATAAGTTCTTTATTACGTAAGGTCAGATATATATATATACATATATATATGCATCAGTCCAAGTTTTCACACCTCATTAGCACAACAATCCGATTTCCCATGGGGTCGTGGATGCGCATTATTGAAGAGTGTTATAATAAGATGAAATCGCTATCCTTTGTTAGCAGGTTTTGAATAGTTTTCTAATGAAGTTTAGTCCGTGATGGAAATGAAAAAATTCAATCAACTCAATAAACCAACTGCAGTAAAAAGAAAACTTTCACTGTCACATGAAAACATTCCTCGCATTAGCAGAAGATCAGTAAGTAGCACAAACTTTCCTTGAAACTTTTGTTGTTGAACACCGAATTCATAGAAGTAGTTACTACAATGGTGGTAATATATGGAAAATAGATTGCATATAATGAGAGAGTACAGGAAGAAAGAATTAGTTCGTATAAAGATACATATAAAGAGATTTTAATCTCGAGATGGTGAAGAAGATTTGTAGCTCAGGTGGATGATTTTGGTGGAGTTTTGTTCTCTGAGCTGGATGGTTTGGTCGTGGAGCTTTCATCGTTCGTCTGAACGACATCCTCAGCACAAACTTCAGATAGAAGTGAAGTGTTTGAATTTCTCCATATGTGTATCAAAGCTTGTTCTGTGCACCTCAACGTTGATTGGTTCTTATTGACCTTAAATTTGTCGTTGTTTACTTCTTTGTTTTGGTTGTGTCTCCCATTGTTTTGATTTTTGTTCTTATGTTTGTGCATGATTTTTCTGATTGGTTGATAAATTGGATTGATTTTAATATGCTTGTTGATTGCTGATTGACCTGAGTGCCAGGGTTCTAAAAATTCTCTGGTGTTTTTGGAGTTTCCTCTGTCTAAGATTTCCACATTTTTCCAATCGAATGAGTGTCCGCAGTTGTACACGTGTACACTATTCAAAACCTGCTAACAAAGGATAGCGATTTCATCTTATTATAACACTCTTCAATAATGCGCATCCACGACCCCATGGGAAATCGGATTGTTGTGCTAATGAGGTGTGAAAACTTGGACTGATGCATATATATATGTATATATATATATCTGACCTTACGTAATAAAGAACTTATCAGCAATATATATCCATAACCCTGCCAGTAACGAATATCGTACAGATCCTTAAAAAGCACTTGGATACTACTATTGACCGAATTATTCGATCAAGTTTTCAATATGACTTGATACAGTTGATAACTAACAATTAGATAAAATGATAATAATTATTACTAGTAATTAAACAAAACATTCAAGCGAAATACTCTAATCAATCTACACATTTGCCAGTCAAAATCTTCAAAATAATCTTTTTGGTTTGGCCGCCCCTTACTTTCTTCCAACCATCCCCAACACTAGTCAGCATTGAATGTCTTTGTAATCGGTGTTCGGGCATACGTGTCACACAACCCAGACATCTCAGTCGTTGAAGATTCACAACCTCATCAACTGATTTAACATCATTCCGTAATACCCTGTGTCGAACCTCACTATTACTTACCCGATAATCTCAGCGGATGCGAGTAATATTTCCAAGGTATCTGCGATCAAATGCTAGTAGCCTACGAGTGTTTTCGCAGCCGTAAATTAGAACGAACTGCTGCTCAGTATACTCGTCTCTTAATTGATAGACGGATATCTCGCCTTCGTCATAGGTGACGTATGTTGGCAAAAGCCAAACAGGCTTTTCGAATCTGTGCAGAGATTTCGTCAGACACCAACCCATTAGAGTCTCAACATAAAAGTATGAGTTTGTAACCATAAAGTTGATTTACATTAAGTCTGTCCTATTTTCTTCCAATCATTACTCAAATACGTTTTCTTATTTTCCATTAGAATTACAACTTTGGAGACACCAGTGAAGGAAATATTGCTTTCTTACAATATACAATTATGGAATTATGCACTGGCGAATATCAATATGTTTTAGCTAAACTAATGCAGTTATCAGCGTATACAAGACTTTGTCGAAACTGTCGAATATTTATGCGTAAACATTTGATTAATGAAATGGTTGCTGACGATAAGTTTGACTCTAATCTTAAAGCTATTGTTACAAAACTTGTTTCAGATATGCGTGAAGCAGAATCGTTTTGAGTTTCGTGATTATTATTGCTTAAATGGCATTTTGTGTTTGTACATAATTATTATGTATATAAATAAATATCCTAATAATTCGACAGTTTCTTCATAAGGATTTCTAATAAAGAGCTTTCTGTTTGCGATCTATATCCTTAAGACATATTGTTTATAGAATTTTAGATTGATGTTGGTAATCCTAAAGTTACTTGTTTCTAGAAGCGCCATCATCAGGAACATGTGCCTTGGTTTGAAATGTTCATAAAAAACAATTAGCAGTTAGTCCCACGAAATTTTGATGTAACATCGGCGTATGCAAGTGATTTCAACGGAATTGTAACAATTGTTGGTCTTATTTCGAAGTTCTATCTACTGTCTGTTTACCGTTTGAATGTGTAAAGGAGTTCTATAGTTGCTTGAAATTTGAAAACTAGTGGTAATTGTATAGCTGTCTTGTAACTGTAACGGGCTCCCCACCAATACGCAAACATGATTCAACCGTAAGTCAGTCAGCTACAACGTAGGGCCAGGTACATATATGCATCGCTCCAAGTTGCCATACCTCATTAACACAACAAGATGAACACTGGATTCATAGGAGTGGTTAAGTCAAAGGTGTTAATATATAGGAGAAAGATTGCAATAAGGATATAGTATATGAAGAAAGAATTAGTTAGTAGAAGAAAAAATATGAAGTGATTGTAATCTCTTAGTTTAAGGGAAGACAGAGAGTGTATACACCAACGCCATTGTGATCGATTCTGAGCCATGTCACACACTCCCTAACCATTGGTTACGATAGTCACGCGGATCCCAACCAAGTAGTCTGCATCTACCAACATGGCCCAAACTAGAATTTAATGACTTCAAGCACTGATGCCACGTTTTGGTTTGGCCGCCCCTTACTTTCTTCCAACCATCCCCAACACTAGTCAGCATTGAATGTCTTTGTAATCGGTGTTCGGGCATACGTGTCACACAACCCAGACATCTCAGTCGTTGAAGATTCACAACCTCATCAACTGATTTAACATCATTCCGTAATACCCTGTGTCGAACCTCACTATTACTTAACCGGTGATCCCAGCAATATTTCTAAGATATCTGTGGTCAAATACTAGTAGCTTACGGGTGTCTTCTACTCTGAAAGGCCATGTTTCGCTGCTCTAAATTAAAACAGAACGAACTGCTTCTCAGTATACTCGTCTCTTAATTGATAGACGGATATCTCGCCTTCGTCATAAGTGACGTATGTTGGAAAAAGCCAAACGAGCTTTTCGGATCCGTGCTGAGATTTCGTCCGATACCAATCCATTAGGGCTGATCAGACTTCCAAGATAAGTGAAGTTGTCGACGCGTTCGACTACTTCACTCCCTATCCTTAGTTCAGGTGTTGAAGCAGACCAGTCCTGAAGCAACAACTTGCATTTAGAGGGAGAGAAGCGCATTCCAAACATTCTGGCATTGTTGCTTAGTGCTGTCAGAAGACTCTGAATTTTTTCAGCGTCTTCACCAAACAGGACTATGTCATCTGCGTATTCTAAGTCGATAAGTGGACCTCCTGGAAGGAGATCAATACCCGAGGATTCAGTCGACGAGAGTGTTATTTCCATCAATAGGTCTATGATGAAGTTAAACAAAAGTGGGTAGCCTTGACAGACACCACTTGAGGTTGTAAAACTAAATGACAGTTCGCTATAAGCTCTGACTCGACTAGCAGTGTTCGAGTAAAGAGCCTTTACAAGGTTTATGTACTTCTGGGGTACGCCTTTCAATGACAGGCACTGCCACAGAATCTCGCGGTCTACCGAGTCAACTGTTGCTTTTAAGTCAAGAAAGACCACCATCGTCGGACGCCGATAAGTATGCCTGTGTTCTAGAACCTGACGAATGGTGAATATGTGGTCTGTACATCCATGACCAGGTCTGAAGCCAGCTTGGTTTTCTCGTGTCTCCAGTTCACGAGTTTTAGTTGGGCGTCCAATAATTATCGAGGCTAGTATTTTAGATACTTAATTTGTTAAACTAATCCCTCTATGGTTGTCACAGGAAGATTTTGACCCTCTCTTATATATTGAGACGAAAAATGATTGTGACCAGTCAGATGGAATAAAGTCTAACTCCCAGATCTTAGCTAAAATATTAGTCAACCTAATCGCTAAAATTGGACCACCATCCTTAAAGACCTCTGGAGCCAATCCATCCGGACCAGCTGCCCTTCCTCGTTTCAGATTAGCTATAGCCTTTTGAACTTCAGCAAGAGTTGGGGGACCTACTTCAATGTTCCGTTCACATTGTCTGGAAATGATGGGTAGTTGTAGAGTAGCTGAAGTCCAGTTGAACTGTTCCTTAAAATGTTCCGCCCATCATTCTAAACGTCTGGACTGGGAGCAGACAAGAGTGTCGTCTATTTCCGAAATAATATCACTTACACTCGACTTATTAATTCCAGTTTCTTTTATTAATCTGTAGAGCTGTCTTGCGTTCCCAATAGCCGCCGCCTTTCCATAGGTATAATACATTAGATTAAATTCATATTATATCTTATTAGAGTGAAATGAAGTCAGAGGCTACATATAAGGGAATGTAGTAATAGAGAACAATGTGTTGTGATGTTTAACAAGTTGGAGTAAGCTCACATGAAGGAAGGGAAGTCAAGATTGGTTCAAAGAAAGCGGTTCATTAGAAGGAAGTGTGCATATAGAGGGTGAAGTTCTAAGAATACTAATAACTACATCTTTTGTTTTCTAATTTTTTCTTTCTTCTCTTTTTTAGTTCATACGATGGCAGCCACACACTCCTAGTGTAAAAGCCCGAGCTACTATGTTATAAGTTGTCTTAGTAGACTAGCTAGTCCAGCATGAAGTTGGAAAAATGAGTCTGAATGGTGAGCGTAGGAGAATAATCTCAATATCACAGACTAATTGACTTATTCTCAGTCATAAAAAGCCTGATACATACAAAATTTTTGTGCCTCCCAAACATGGGTGGATTGAAGTCATCGTCCTCACCATAATTGCTTGCTGGTCAGTAGCTTCACCCTCCCTCCGTTTGTGGTGTTAGGCTCATTTAAGCTTATTTTTGGATATGTCATACGTCACACAATCCTCTGTGTTTCACATCTTGTTGGGAAACACTATTTCTATAAGTACCATTTTATGAACTTATCAGGCAGTTACGAGTTATACGCTGTGGGTAGGGCATCGATGCAGTATAGTATAAAGTATAGTATGCCAATCCGAGTATAAGCATTAAGAAGGGTGTAATGTAGGATAGTTTTTTATCAAAGCAGGCGGAAAGGTATAGAAGTATACGAGTTGTAGATAAGTTAACGAGTGGATAAATAATAATAATTGCTAGTCAATATGTACAGAAGAGTAAAAAGTTAATAAAGAATAAACAGTAAGAAGCTCAAATTAACTTGTTGCTGATGTTATTTTGTGTTGTTGTAACGAGTTGACGGATAAAAGGCTTCAAAGATGCAAGACCGCTGACAGTAGGCAGTTGATTGTGCGGTCCTCTTAACTTTTTAAGGTGATAGTGAGTGTCCCTTAGCGACCGAGTTTAGTTGAACAGTATCAATAGGTTCAGTGGGTTACTAGTCTACTTCAAGTGAAGAAATGGTGGGAAAAGTAACTAATACAACAGAAAAGTAGGAAAAATAAGGCAAACTGAAATTGAAGTCCATTTCGGTCTAGACATGGAGGGAGCCTATGGTGTCTGAATGGGGCGTAGATGTGTTCGTACGCGATCAAGCAGTTTTACAAACGTATGTAATTCATCTGCCATGCGTAATTTGGAAGGAAGACTGTTCCATATTATTGCATACTTGATGAGGAAAACATTTTCCCGAGTTTTTGATTTGTATTTCTCAACATTGATGGTATATATTTTGTTTCGAACTTCGTATTCATGTGAATTTCTAGCAAGAACTATCTTACATGTTGAATAAGTAAGGTTTTTGAGTAGTTTGAAGTAGAGAATCAAATTGGAGCTATGCCAACTCTCCCAAAGGGTTGCTATTCCTAAGATTTGGCATCGGGAACAGTATTCAATGACTGAGTCAGTCTTAAGTACTTTACGGGTGAAGTCTCGTTGTACTCCTTCCACCTTTAGTGTATCAGATATGCGTTGGTTGGAAAATAAGAACAAGCAGTATTCAAGGATAGGCCTTACACAAACTTTATAAAGAAGGATTTTAGATACATTTTGAAAGAAATTCCATACAAAACTCCAACATAGCACAGAATGACCTGAAAAGATGTTATAAACGTATCGTAATGATCAATCAAAGGCTGTGGCCAATAAAGTAGAGAAATGAACGATGGAGTTTATTTGAATAACGATAGCATTTGTAATAAAACAGCCAAACCATTATACCCGTTTTTAAAAAGGATATAGAGAAACAACAGAATATATATATATAAAATGTCATAGACCAAGAAAGAAGTGGTCTTTGTTATTATACAAGTCACTGAATATACATGTCACTACATGTTTACAAGGAAGGGAAATTACAAAAACACAGTAATTTAGGTATTCCGTAATAAAAGAACTAAAATATAAATCATAACTTCAGGAAACACAATTACGAAGGCTCAACTTTTCCCAACACTTGTTCTGTTACAAAACATTCACTGAATGATGTCAGTATTAAGAACCTTTTTTAGATCCTTACAGGAAGTTTCATGTACGACAATCCCTTCACATACACACAGTTGTGATTTGTTCTTCTTGACTCATTTAGATGTACGTTTTATTGGTTATATGATTCCAGTTGAGATAGTACTACATTTATTTTATTTTATTTTTTGTTGTTGTTACAGTTTCACCGAATTTTCATGTTTTTCTCGAATTACATCTTCTTTACTTTCGTCAATATTTATATGTAGTGGCTGCAAGATTTATTTACTATCCTTTTTGATTGTATCGTTTAGATTGACAAAAATTTCACATTTTTGACTGCGAATTAAAGTACCCTATCAGATATGGAAACACTCAGTGTTGTGACGGAATGAAAAATTATCTATCGAATAATCTCTTGTGTGATTTATCCGGAATTGATAAAATAACATTCCTGAAGTGATAGAAACACATTTTTGTTTTAATTGACTGTAGATCAAACAGTTATTTGTCGAATAAATGGTTAAGGATATGTTTTATTTAATGTTGTACAACTAACTATATAATCAAATTTGAAGCCGTCATTTACCCGGCTGTTTGTTTTGGTTTCGATTGAGTGATAACCCGTATCTGAACTAACCCAAAAGGTTATTCCCCATTTCAAACTGCCTTTGATTGTTAGCTATAACCCCTGCCTCATGAAAATTGAACCACTTATGTTCAGGTCATGTCATCTGTTTTCTAGACGTTTTAGCTAGCATCAAGTTGATTTATTATTTGGGCCAACTTTACTTGTGGCAATATGATCTTTTGTGTGAGTCGAACGCTGTAGGTTCTCAGCAGTTTTCACTGTCTTCCTTTTCTGGAAGGGCAAGTGACGTTTCCTCTTCTCTTTCTGGTCAGGGATATATGTGGTATATTTGTTCTTTGGCCAAACGCTTGTGCACATGGCAATGCTCTTTTTTTCATCTGTCCGGATAGCATTATGTACTCTATTAAGATAGATGGTATGAGCGCTTCGGTAAACTGACTCAAGCTAGGCAAAGGAATGTTGAAAACTCAGAGTAAACACTCTCAAAACTTGACGATGAAGATTATTTGTGTAAAAATCTCTAAATTTTTAGGTAAATCCGTGTCAACCGACAAAGAGGCATGGATTTTTCAAGAGATTATAATCGGAAGTTTGATTTAATTAAGGTTCAACTGCTAAAGCCTTCACGAGTATAGCTTACATCCTTTATGTTATACATTAACCCGTAACTCAACTATTGTGGTTCTATTCCTTTCGGAACTTTATTTGAAAACGTAATAAAGACACACAGAGATATCTATAGCGATAAATGATATAATCACACATGTATACATCTACTTTATCGGGTAAAATAAGTAAAAGCCACCACTGTGAGGATGTCTTTGATATTCAGCACCTACTCCATTAGTTAACAGTGAACACGTTGTAATTCACTTTAAGTTTAGGACACATGGTATACAATTCGTATATGCTCCACCCCGTCCCAATATGTGGCGAGTAAATATTCCGGCGATCAGTTACTGTGCTATCTCGAGTGATTGGTCGGTCGACGCGGATAGATTGATCGAAGATGAATGGAATAAGTTTAAGGCTACATTCGAGTCCGTAACGTCGCCGTTTATCCCATGGTCAGCACGTAAGGTATCACACTGCCATCCATGGATTAATTAGGAAACCCGGAAGCTTGTAAAGCGAGTGGATAGAAAATTTTTTATGTGACCGCAGACAGAGAGTTAGAGTCAACGGAACGCTATCCGATTGGAAGCCGGTCAAAAGTGGTGTACCCCAAGGCACCATCTTAGCCCTCTGCTCTTCCTTCTCTACATTAATGAGTTACCGCTGTTACTTAGGTCGTCGATGATGTAAAAATCTGGAGAACAATAAAAAGTGCGGCTGATCATGTGGATCTTCAAGCTGACTTAGACGATTTAGTTAGATGGGCTCGAGAGTGGGGCTTAGAAATCAATGCTAGGAAGAGTGTACTAATGCACATCGGTCACGGTAATAGTTACCGTTACACTATTGAGGGTAAACCTCTTCCATGCGTTCAAGAGCATAAAGACTTAGGAGTAGTATTAAATCATGATTTAAAAACAACTAAGCATTGCAAAGCAGCCGTTATCAAAGATTTTCGTGCGTTATGGCCACTTCGCCGAGCGTTCAAATTTTTTGAGGAGGAAACGTTTGAATTTTATATCCCATATATGTTAGACCACACTTAGAGTACTGTATCCAAGCAGATAGCCCGTGTCTGGTAGAGGATACTAACTCCCTTGAGCGTGTCCAGCGTGTGGGAACGAAATTAGTGAAGGGTCTTTCTAGACTCCCTTACGATGAGCGTTTAAAACGCCTAAATCTTTTCCCCTTGTCGTATCTTAGGACGCGAGGTGACCTTATACTGGCATTTCGTATCTTTAATTATGATTTGGGTGTTAATATGTCTTATCTTTGTGCTCCCTCCAGCACTAATAATCTCCGAGGTCATAGCAAGAAGGTTTATAAACCAAGATCTAATAAACTTAAAGTGTGGTCTTGTTTTTCTCATCGAGTAGTCAATGATTGGAACGCCTTACCTGAACAAGTGGTATCAGCCGCATCAGTGAATACTTTCAAGGAGAAGCTGGACCTTCACTGGAAAGCAATGTGTCAGGATTATTACAGGTTCATCAACCTACTATCCTTATTACCGAAGACTGAAGACTTTTCTTACTTTCGGTGGATTGTATCTTGAAAGCGTTTGAGCTAATTATGTCGCGGCTATTTCAATAAGTTTGCAGGTGATGTTTTTTTCATTAAGTTGGTGTAAGTTGACAACAAACACTGGAAACTATGATATCTTGTTTGCCTCAAAATGAATAATTGCGTCAATGTGTAGTAGTATCGTGGATTTCATATGATGGATTATGCTAACAGCAGTCTTGATCCTGAGGTTCTTGAATTCTATCGTCCAAACAGGTCAAAGCACATTCGTTGCCATTCTCATCATCACACACATCAGTTTGTTCATCCTAGGCGCCCTCATAATTCCCAGCCAATTAATCAGACACAACTGTCAATAACACCATACAGTAAGAATTCTAATTATGCAACTCCTAACATTCATCATGGGAATATGGCAAATTTTCAGGATTCACGAATACATCACCACCGACCTCAGCTCCAGCCACATGTTGCTCATAAGCAGCATACGGAACATTATCACTATCATCTAAATCAAAATGCATACAGGTCTTCTGTGAGTCCTCAAAATCTCGGGAGTACTTGTGGTGGAAGTATAAATGCACTCACATCAACTAGCGGTGTTAGCAGTAATTCTGGTAGTTTATGTACTAGTAGCAGCTCTCATTCAAGCCACAAATCTGGCACTAGTCTTCGTGCAGTAGATCTAATTCCTTTATTGAAGAAAAAAATCGCACTTTTACCTGGTGGTAGGTCGAGAAGAGGCGGACCCTTATTATGTTTTCCTTCCAATTCACGGGCGGATGAAATCCCTATTGAAGACTTGTATGTCCTTGTGAGGTATCTCACTTACCTCCCTGACGACAAAGTCAAAAGGTTGGGGTTTGTAGTGATAATCGATATGCGAAGTGGGACTACTTGGCACAGTGTCAAACCGATTTTGAAAGTAAGTTCATTCAGTATTCGGAACTGATTATGATCTAGGTACTAGAAGAATGTCTTGGTCAAGACGTAACCTTGACATTCATAATTAAACCTGATAAGTTCCTTGAGAAACACAAAGCTCAGCTGGCGAGTGGAAAGTTCAGTTTTGAAATACAACTAGTGTCTGTGGAGTCTTTGTTTCGTGAAGTTGATCCTAGCCAGTTAACTTCTGAAATGGAGGTCAGTTTTACATTTTCAAAACAGTTATGGTATCTTAACCATGTGTGATACGCGGCATATCCCATTCGTGCTTGCTAATATTTCTTATGTATTATTGTGATTATGGCTCCATCAATCTATAGAGTTATTCCTCAAACTTTGATTGACTTGTGTTGGACCTTTTGTTATGCTTTTAATCTTGAATGTCGCATGAAATTGCCACTGCCCGATATTGTCGAAAGGAAAATTATCCTCGCCGAAGTATTCAACTACACAACGGGTTCCTACTAGTCATTTCCTTATGTTCTCCCAGTACAATGAATCTTATAGTTTCTGTTATCGCTTAGTATATACTGTCGTTAAAGCACTTGGGCTTCGGCCATCAGGTTCTCTACCCCATCTGATTTGTTATTGACAACCAGGTTGTATTAGTCTTCAAAGGTGGGTATTATACCTAATTATATGAATCTTTGCTCACTTATCGAGTTGCTTCACTGACTAAGTGCTGTTAGTTTGTTTTTCATGATTTGACCTTGCTGATACTTGAAAGACCATGGGTGCTTAAAACTTGTAAGTCAACGGTCACCTGAAGGTTTAGTTTGTCAACATTTTCATCCACATTATTCACACTTTAATTTATGCAGTTTTACACCAGTCAAAAGATGACATTAATCTAAAATTACATTTAACCTAGTCATCATACTCTCCTTCATTTCGTGTACTATATCCTTATTGCAATCTTTCTTTTATATATTACCACCTCTGAATTAACTACTTTTATCAATCCGGTGTTCATCTTGTGTTAATGAGGTATGGCAACTTGGACCGATGCATATATGTGCCTGGTTCTACGTTGTAGCTGACTGACTGACCAATTTCACCATTTACGAGCAATGGTGCTTAGTATTTCCGGTTTGCTTTCTTTTTATTCGGTTAGTAGACATCTGGCATCCATTGATTGTCACTTTATTATTTATTTATTTTAATACATAGTTATTGGTACAAGGAGGCACCAAATACATATGCGCCACACAAATCTCATTCGATATGTGTGAGGGCTGTGATACTGCAAGGGTTCCCAAACCGAAGCAGGTTGATTGTCACTGGTAGGGTCGCTGTACAGCAACACTTTTCACGCTCCCATCAAAACTAAACAGTAGGGTTCATGGTTGATCTCACCTCCCCATGCTGATTGTGGTTGGATCGTGGGATGAGACTCTTATTGTGTCTGACAATCTCTCCTTTCTCTCCATTTCTTCTCGTTATAATCCCTACTATATTCGGTCCCTTACAATTTGTCGTACTATATCTAATTTGATGTAAGAACTCGAACTATCGCTTATGTGTGCCAGACTAGTGATGACTGATGGTAGAGCAGTATGACAATGAAACATCTCAATTACTTCCACAGTCACCCAAGATTCGGTATTATTATTTTTTACTTTTACTTAACCTTTCATTAAGTAGCATACATTTTCCCACTGGGTTCCTAATCATTATCGTGTTTTGTTTCGCACTGTTTAACACTGTTGATAATAATAGCAATTTAGCTCATCAATGTAGTATACGTTCGTGTAACAAGTAGTGAACTACACCGATTGTAAGAGTTAATAGCAATGTATTGCTTTCGAGTTTGAAATAGGTTTAATGAGGACACTATCATTTAAATTGTTTTTTTTCTTTCTTTGTATTCCTCTTCGAATTCTCATTGTTTTGTGTGGCGCATATATATTGGCGCTCTCTTGTACCAATATTCATGTGTCCAAATAAAAAAATAAAAAAATTGTCCAGTCTCAACGCTAATCTACAATATACTTCTTGATGGAACTGCTGGGTATATGTAACAATAATCATTCGCTATCTTTGTCTATAACTTATTGCTATTTAAGTTTGACATTGATAAATCGCATTGCTTCATACTACTTCGTGTGTCGGTAATAACCAGATTGCCCATCGTTAAGTTGAAAAAAATTGTTAGCACAATCATTTTGAATTCGAGGTTGTGGAGATTGTTGAATTTTATCGAAATCATGAATCGATCAGTGTAAGAACACTATTAAAGACCTGGAAGCACTTGACGGCTGTTTCGTGGATTTGTGAAAGTTGGACCTTAACACCGTCGGATGCTGATTCAGTGGTCTAGAGGTTGAGCGTTGGCGGGAGATCGAAGGTCCTGGGTTGAAATCCTGCGTGTAGGACTGTGGATGCGCACTGCTGAAGAGTCCCGTGCTGGAACAAGACGACCGTTCAGTGCTTCCAGGTTTTCAGTGGCGCTCTGACGTTGAGCAGTTCATGATATCTGATAATCATTTTGAGATGTACAATAACGGTCATTAAAAATTTACTTGATAAGTGGATAAGTAAATATTCAACAAATAAAACTGTATTTTAGACAGTGGTTAATCTCGCGATTGGTTTCATAGTAATTGTGTAATTTATTTAAATGTTTACAGGGAAGTCTTCCATATCATCACGAAGAGTGGATCAAAATTCGTTGCTGTCTCGAGGAATTCTTTTTATTTGCAAATGATATGTCAGACAAGTTTGGTCAGCTTTATTGTTTTTTGGATAGAAAACCTAATCCAGAATCTGTTGACGAAGCTAAACGTGCTTTAGAAGAGCATAGATCAGTACGTCTAAAGGTGAGTTATTATCCTGCATGTTATTGCGAACATTGACTAGTGTCGTTGACTTTTCTGAGAATCTTGTTAATATACTTTGACAATTTTCTCCATACTGCTACTTCGAACACTAATTTTTATTGCTTCCGTTAGTTACGTGGTTCTTCAGTCTTTTCCCTTTTATTATTAAATCATCCTTTTGATAGATTGTTCAAGCTCCGGTTCCAGCTCTTGAAGCAGAAGCTGATCGATTAACATCATGGTTACGTTATGGTATAACTGCATCACAATCTAGTGCTAATGCATCCTCTGTGAATTCTGGTTCTCAAACATGTTCTATTACTACTGCATCTGGTGGTGGTGCATCTTTTCTTGCAACATCATGGGTATCTATGAATCCTGATTTCCAACAGGTAAGAAAAAAGCTTTTGATTTGTCAGATAAATTATTTCTCAGTTGCAATACTTCTGTATTGCTTTATAAATATTTAGCATGGCCTTTGAATATAGATAGCATGGTTCACACAGTAGTTGTAATTGGAGGTAGGATGATGCTTTTCGAAATCGATCACAGATGTCTTCATATTTTATACTCTTTACATTCATATTTTTAACAAATTCACTCTGCTTAAGTTTTAATTTCCTTCATTTTCGAACTATTTAATTTTCCATCATTAAGATTATAACAATTATGATCTTCCATCTAATATGTCCTCAATTTTTGTCCTTACTATCGTTGATACGTATTCAGTCTCTTAATTCTAGTTGTGTTAATTTCCTTTCTATGCGCTGATATGAAATGTGGCAACTTGAGACAATACATATTTGTTTTAGACCATAAATTGTCTATGATTGAATGGCTAACTGATAGGCTTAATGAGTGTGTTAATGATTATCAGAAATATTATTGCAAGACATTGTAGATTTTACTTTTACATGAAATAATCCAGGGTTTTAAAACAAATGTCATTACGTTTTCAGTTTGACTTTTTATAAAGTACATCTTACCAAACTATTTTTGACAGAATAAATCATTACCAGTTTGCTGATTCATATTCTCCGCCTATACAAATGTAGGTTTAACGATAAGACATGAAATATTGTCTTCGAATGTAAATTTAACATAGTTAATATATTCTCCTTACATACTGGGTACATTCATGATTTTAACTTATATCACTGTTTATGACCCCTGTCATTGATATTAAACATTTCATTGACTATACATTTAAATGTTTCCGAATTAGAATAATCGATTCTATGTGTTCGACAGTTGCAAAGTATTCATTCTTATCGTTCATTAAGATCAGTATTACTTCACTTACATACTGGTGAGATTTAGCAATTCTTTCTAATAAATGTCAATTTTTATAACAAACTCTCAAACCTTACGGCCCAGAACTCTAGTCTTAACAATTATGCCACAGAAACATTCTCCCTTAGTTTAACTGCGTGATTATTGCAACCAGTGGTCAGAACATTTAAGTGAAATGGTTGGGGATTGTTTGCAATGACACAGGTGCATTCACTCTTTTTCTTCCCTTACATCAGTTCTAAATCAGCTTCATTCTACTAATCCATATTTTCTTGAGTCGTACGTTCAGTGTCTAATCTAATTTGTTACCACTAATACTGTTACTATGTCTACTACTCTGAGATTTACGTTGATAACTTCATGTCGTTGTGCTAATGGATTGTGGCAATTTCAATCAGTGTACAGGCTCTGTTTCATTTAACTGATTGACTTAGTTTTTATAGCAAGCTTCATTCATTTTACCATTGTGCAGTGTTAACTAACTCGTTCTTTAATTGAATATTTCCTAATTGTAAACTGCATATAAACTTAAAAGTTCGGATTGGTAAAATTGGCTGAAAATGCTAAAGGTTATTTCCCATATTGTTTGATTTCGCTTTAGAGTTAATTAGATCTACAAACAAAATTTCAATAAGCTATTCTGTTTTTGTATAGTTTTTGAACTCTGTCGTCTTTTCAGCCTTTTTTTTCTGCTTTTGTATTTAGTTGGTTCCTCAGGTTCGGCATACCGTCTCACAACTTTATGAATTTCGTACTCGTCTTCAACAGAAATGGGAAGCTGGTAGATCACGATTAGAACAAATATACCAACTTCGGTTATTTGATGAAGATGCTAGAGGAATGTCTAATTGGATAGACCAACAGCGTCATTTGTTTCTTACGGAGTATTTAGATATTGGTCAAACAGCGTCACATGTAATTCCAATAAAAAATTGCTTATATTTTATTAGAATAATAGCTTTCATATTGATTGTACTTATATATGAATTCACTTTCTATCCTAATATCATATATTAAGTGGCCTTACTTGATATTTGAAATTTTTGTGACACATCTATCAAATCAGTTTTATGATTGAATTTGTACATGTTTTTATAAACAAAAATATACTGATTTCCTACTGTGTATCATCTTTAAGACTGATATACACTTTCCGGCTTTTTTTTTTTACTAGGCTGCTGATCTACACGCTGAACACCGACAATTTCTTTCCAAGTGTAGTAGTGTCCGAGAACAAGTTGCTCGTCTAACAGGAGTTGCTGGCATGTTAGCTGATACTGGTCATTTTGCTAGTCAACAAATTTTAAAACAGGTGTGTTGTATGTATGTTTACCCTTTTTCTTAATAAATAAGAAAAGTAAAGTAACTTTTCACTAAGTTACATATTTCTACTTCCACATTGCAACAACCAGTTGCCAAACTTTTCCATCTTGTGTTAATGAGGTATGGCAACTTGGACCGATGCATATATGTGCCTGGTCCTACGTTGTAGCTGACTGGTATTTCCTTTTGTATAAATAATACTTAACATTAGTACACTTAATACTAAATAATATTTGTATCTTAACTTATATTTATTCATATTTATATTCTACCTAGGCACTTTGTAGTTATAAGCTGCTACTCGTAGATTGGATGATAAACAAATTAAACGTAAGACCAAAAAAAATACATCTCAATATTATTTCCAATTGATTATATTATAATAAAATGAAATATGAACCACATTTATATCTTCCAATCTATAATAATCTCATTAACTTATTAATTAAATTAAAGGTTAAAAGAAGTAATTAGCTTATTTGCACTGTTAGGTATTATAGTTTTCATTACAGTGAATAACTTGAAAATTATCAAACCAAAAAAAGAGACAGGTAAAAAAAATAGTTTGGATGAAAATGATTTTTAATGTAAGTAAACCATTTTTTCTTTAGTGAGTTCAACAGTGTGTATATATAAGATTAAACTTTTATTCAACTCATTTTCACGCTTCTGATCACATTGATCCACACTATTGATCATAATTATACTGACTCAAAAGTTCAAGAGTATGATACACTTTTATATAGTAGACTTTGATTTACAATTGACGAAGATGATTAAATTACTGTGAAGTTAATCAAAAAAGAAACATTTAAAATATAGTAGTCTGTTTTTATATTATTTTCTAGAAAAAAAATCTTTATTCAAATAAGTCGACACAATCTGAACGAGAATCAATCAGTTCTCCTCTTTTATGAACAGGTTGTCGCACTAGGTTTTGGGACATATTTGTATTTTTCAAATGTTTAGCTTAGTGACTAAAGGATAATCATTTTTAAACAATCGAATTAAAGTTTTATCTATAAAATTAATTTTATAAAGTAAACACTTAAAGAAAGATTTATTTTGTTGTTGTAAATTAACAATACATTTTGGTCTGTGTATGTACTAGTGTTTGATTTCATATTATGTACATACCGACATCGCATCATAAACTTGCAGGTTTAAATCACATTCCGTCTATTTGAATTATTTTAGTTCAGTGTAAACAATAAACTCGTCTAATGACCTGCAAGCGGCATAAATAAAAAAAGGTTCATGGCATTTCTTCTATTTGATTTAATTGATGCATACATTTTTCCAACCAAATGTACTTGAGTTTATATTTTGCACTCAGTCTATAATACTACTATTGCTACAAAGAGTAATATTTAACTACTTAAAGTTTGTTTAAACATCATACATATAGGCTAACCAATTGGAACATGAATGGAAATCGTTTACTGCAGCACTGGAAGATCGTTCTCGTGTTTTACAACTATCAGCCAGTTTTCATGCAAGGGCTGAATCATTCTTAGCTAATTGTCCACACTGGGAAAGTGCTATGCGTCAAGTCAATGGTACATCTGTCCATGAATTAAATCAAGCTTTGATCACATTACAAGTAAGTTTGTTTTCTAAAATATTTCTATCAAAGTGAACAGTGATAATAGTTTCATTCATATATGATGCATGGCTAGTATTTATTTTAGATTATTGAAAATCCAGTCTTTAGTATCTCGAATTTCCATGCATATATTTTTATTAAACAATCTAGTTTTAGACATTTATTATAAATGGGACTTAGTAACGCCTGAGAAAGTACACTAATGTACTGAAATTCCAAATATTAAACCTTTTGGTTGCTAAATTAATCTTCTAAGTGTAATAAACATTTGTTGTGTGGTCTTAAGATTCTGGGTCCAATCCCTTTCGAAGTATTGAATCTTCGCTTATCTTCAATGGTAATAACTTGGCAAATTTCCAATGCCTCATTATCATCGTTTTACTTATACAGTACCGGAAATTCGCAAAAGTTAGCGAAATATTTCTTTTACTCTATAAACAATAATTAACAATATTTATAATTGGAATATCACTTCAAACGAGTAGTGATCTAAAAGTATTGACTTTTCTAACTTCTCTAGTTACATTTCCTGTATATTATTGTTTTTCGGTATTTTCCATACTTGTCTTTGATTTATCTCATTTAGCGTATAACTTATTATGGTTTCTACTTTTGACATTATTTTATTCACTCTGTTTTCTTTTCATCATACTCTACTTGTGATAAACTCTTGTTTTTTAGCTACCAGTCGTTATTTTAAATTGTTCTGGTTTATCTATATTGTTCCCTGATATTTTCGTTTTATATCATTTATCTCGTGATTAATAAACTTATTCATTCGTTTTTAGTTGTCGGATTACTTGTTTGAACTTTATTCTTATATTTTCCTAATTTCATACACTTTAATTGTGACTCGACCGTTGTTGCTACATTGACGTGGTGGTCGGGCTTGCCTATCGTGATGAACCAGTCGAACTATACTGGTTGGAACAACCGTTCCTCAGTGTCCTACCATGCCAAACAGGTCGGTTGAAGAGCGGTAAGACTAAATGCAGCAAACCCAAAATCCGAAGGCGAAATCGTACTACTGACTGTACTCAGGTGTAGTAGCAGTAGGGTGTTTCCTTCGGACAACTGGCATGACAGTGGTGCTGCCTTCCCACAAGGAAGGCTGGTGTTAGAAAAGTTCGGCCCTAAAAATGCACACCTCGCCTTATCCCACGGATATCCGTCTCTGGCGGTAAAGTCTCATCAGGTACGGAGTTAACACGAAAAGAACTCACAAAAAGCTCGTGTGTGACCGACCTCAAGTAGCTGTCCCGTGGGCACTGTGGTCACGCTCTCAGATCACTAAGACCACCTCTAATCCAATTTCTTTCTTAGGTACCTTTAGAAGAACCCTTCCACGTTGTAGGCAGTCAGTCAGTCAGTCAGTAACAACGTAGAACTTAGTACGTACGTACATCAGTTCGAGTTGCCATACCACATTAGCACAGAGATGCAGTGGTCGATTCAAATCCCGTAGTGGTAGAGGTAGCAAGAGTATAAGCAGTAATCGGGAAGATTAGGGTTTGGAGATGTTATTTAACGAGTATAATCCAGTGAAATAAATTTGGAAAGAGGAAAAAAAGGGCATGAAGAATTCAGAAGATTAGAATTTGGGAGAACATAGAGAGTGGATGCACCTGCGCCATTGCAAACGATTTTGAGCCATGTCATTCAGGGTCTCTAACCATCGGTTGCTATCATCTCGCGGTCCCCAACCAGGTAGTCTACACCTACCAACATGACTCAGTCCACTTGTCAGTGACTTCATGGATTTGTGCCATGTTTTGGTCTGGCCGCCCCTAGCTTTCTTCCAACCTACTCCTATACCACTGAATATAGCACGTCGAGGTAGTCGGTGGTTGGGCATACGTAACACGTGTCCCAGCCATCTCAACTGATGAAGTTTCACTACTTCATCAATTGATTTGCGCAGTATATATGCTGTTTACTAGCCAATTTACGGACTACATAAAACTAAATGACCAAATATAAATATGTTTACGCTATCTTGAGTCACAATTAATGAGGGAGCTTGATTATGAATACAGTGATCTTGAGTGCTGTTAGGGGTATCAGGGCGGATATCGATCCCCGGTTGCCTACACCGGTGGCGAACTGTCATCAGAATTGATTACCTCAAGTGGTGTTCGTCAGGGCTGTCCACTCTCCCCATTCTTGTTCAACTTTGTGGTCGACGTACTTTTAGAGATAACACTCTCCTCATCTAAATTTCCGGGGGTTGAACTTCTACCGGGAGGTTCACTTGTTGGCTTAGAATATGCAGATGACATAGTTTTATTTGGTGAAGACGCTGACAAAATGCAGAGTCTTCTGACCACTCTAAGCAACAATGCAAGCATGTTCGGGATGCGATTCTCTCCCTCGAAATGCAAAATGTTGCTTCAGGATTGGGTTACATCGACACCCGGACTAGTGATAGGGAGTGAAGTAGTTGAGTGTGTCGACCGCTTCACTTATCTTGGAAGTCTCATCAGCCCTTGTGGTCTGGTGTGTGACGAAATCTCAGCACGGATACAGAAGGCTCGACTAGCTTTTGCCAACTTGCGTCATTTATGGCGTAGGCGAGATATCCGTCTATCAACCAAAGGACGTGTTTACTGCGCAGCAGTTCGTTCCGTCCTACTTTATGGCAGTGAAACATGGCCTGTAAGAGTAGAGGATATTCGTAGGTTACTAGTATTTGATCATAGGTGTCTTCGAAGTATTGCTCGTATATCCTGGGACCATCGAGTAGGTAACGCAGCTGTTAGGAAACGGGTACTAGGTAAGGTTGGCAAATCAATTGATGAAGTAGTGAAACTTCATCAGTTGAGATGGCTGGGACACGTGTTACGTATGCCCAACCACCGACTACCTCGACGTGCTATATTCAGTGGTATAGGAGTAGGTTGGAAGAAAGCTAGGGGCGGCCAGACCAAAACATGGCACAAATCCATGAAGTCACTGACAAGTGGACTGAGTCATGTTGGTAGGTGTAGACTACCTGGTTGGGGACCGCGAGATGATAGCAACCGATGGTTAGAGACCCTGAATGACATGGC
This sequence comes from Schistosoma margrebowiei, assembly GCA_944470205.2. NCBI lineage: Eukaryota > Metazoa > Platyhelminthes > Trematoda > Strigeidida > Schistosomatidae > Schistosoma > Schistosoma margrebowiei. Next base: position 82,502,329 of record OX104024.1, on the reverse strand, counting down.
TCAAAATCGTTTGCAATGGCGCAGGTGCATCCACTCTCTATGTTCTCCCAAATTCTAATCTTCTGAATTCTTCATGCCCTTTTTTTCCTCTTTCCAAATTTATTTCACTGGATTATACTCGTTAAATAACATCTCCAAACCCTAATCTTCCCGATTACTGCTTATACTCTTGCTACCTCTACCACTACGGGATTTGAATCGACCACTGCATCTCTGTGCTAATGTGGTATGGCAACTCGAACTGATGTACGTACGTACTAAGTTCTACGTTGTTACTGACTGACTGAAACAGCATATATAATCGTATATGTAAACTGCTTAAATTAAAAGTTCTACTGAAGTTTAAGACATTTATTAGATCATGTTTTATGAACACTTATGCATTGTTTTAAATTCTTGTCAAGAATAAATTTGTTTTACTTCCTTGTTTGTTTCTTTTATCGTTACCTTAGTTACTATTAAAATTGGCATAATGTAGGTGTTGTAAAATCGGGCTTTTGTTAGAAAACAAATTTAGCAATCAGCCCTGATGGATTGGTGTTGTCAGTTAGTCTTATTTTACTTTCCAATTTTTCACTTTATTCCTTGTTAAAAACTTGTTCAACGTCAATATTGTCTTCTTTTTTTTAAATGGTGTACTACAGGAATATTGGCAAGAAGCACAATCTGCTCATGAAGAGGTTTGTGCTGATGGTCGAGCACTCGCTAATCATTTAAGTTCACCTGTTCCTACTGGATCGCATACATCTTTAACAGCTGCTGTCGACTACTCACAAGGTCGAAAACATTGTACAGATCTTGTTCACGAGGTGAGTTGTTCATTTTATATATATTTTAACCTAATATTTATATTTTCCATACAAGGTAGTGTTTGTTGCAAATAAATTCTTTTTCTCTGATTATTTCTGCTTTCATCCTTTTTTAGTTGATGGGTTCGAACCGTGATTCACTCATCGAAGTAGATTAGCATACCTGGTTTATGATTCGTAAACACTTAAATTTGAAAGATTTTGTATGATCCTTTACATCATGTCTCATAAACTGGCCTCAGCAATAGTTATTTAAATGTATTATGTTGAAGTACAATTTAGTTACATTCTTACTGTTTTTCACTCATTCTCCTTAAGCTGTTAATGTCTTATTAAAGAGTTTGTTTTAAGTTAATGTTTCTTTAGTTATTCAAAAGAATTACATTTCAGTTTTCTGTTATTTGCCTTTAAATTACATTTTTTAAAAACATTTACTTCTTGAGAGCGGTTGATAATGTGATACTTCATGAAGGATTATTTCGGTAGGTCAAGTGTATTTTATTTATCTTTTATCTTACTACATGATATTGGAAATATTTTTCATTGTTCAGTATCCTCAGCCACTTTATCGTAAGTAGGTTTTCTTTTTTTGCAGTATGAATATATTATTATTTTGATATGTCTGTTTAGTCTTACGGATGAACTATTATATGATAAAATTATCTATTGTGATTATTGTTCCCAATTAATTTCACATAGATTTGGGCTTGGTTTAAACAATTAGAACGTGTTTTCGGCGAACGTCGACGTCGTCTTACATCACGATTAGCATTATTAATGTTTAAAGAAGATGTTGGTCAAGTGTTAGCTTGGTTAACCGAACATGGAGAACCATTTTTACAGCGCCAAACATCTGTAGGCAAGTCTATTCAACGAGCAGAACAGTTATACAGTGCACATATGCAATTTGAACAGGTGAGAATGATTTCTTTCATTTTTATTACTTGTTATGACACATTTTTATCATTTATTTGTTGATATGACACTAAGCACTTTCTGGGTTGCTAACATCGACAGAATGCTGATTAATTAATGTTGCTCAATAGTACGATGTGATTACTCGCAAGACTAGATTATTAATGCAAGTCCTCGAACGAATTTAGGTCAGAACTAATGCAACTGACTAGCAAAGTAGGTTTTTCCTTGTCAAAATGCCATACGTATACACAAAATATTGAACCCAAATATAAACATTATTAAGAGTCGTTTGAAATTCCCTGGTACGGCCGGGGCTAGGGAGAAATCGCTCTCCCTATCGAAATGCTCTCACATGGTTACGCTTATACAGCCACTAACAGGGAAGTCCTAATCACTGCTTTCTCGCAGTGGGGGTGTTTCTTTGCGAAAAGCGGATTCCCGGCGCTTTAACCGGGATGGTGTATACGGATGATCCACCCAGAGGAGTTGAAAAACTCTGATTCCAAGCCATTGGTGCATATGGGCTCCAGTATCCTGAAGGAACAAATGGCGTATGAACCAATTGTTGGTCACCGGCTACTATGGGACTGCATATCCTTACGTTACTTCAAATTAAATAAATAAGAAACAGGTGATTACAATAGGCAAATTTTATTGGTCACACTCATAAGGTAATAAAATGAATGTCTGAATCTCAAGTATTGTTCTTCTTAGTTATGTCACTCATATGCTATAGAGATTACTTACCATTCAGTAAATCAATTGGTAAGTACATGAATTATGTTTCTGGTTATTTTCTTAAAAGTAAACTATTGGGATTTACCTTGTAGGGAAAAATGCATAACAATTTCTAGTATTTTATTATCTTCAATTTGATAGTATTCCGATTTTTTCCTCTGGTGTTTGTTTCGTTGATCCATTTAGCACTTTTTACTACTAGTGATTATGAAAGCAGCATAGACAACAGAGAAAATAAAATATTTTGATAAATAGTTGTTTTTCTTCCAGAAAAATAATTCTTATCATTAAATAATAAAATGAAATGTTATCAGTATAGGGTTGTGGAAATTATTAAGTTTTTGACTGAGATTATGAACTTATTGATGTCAGTCGTCATTTAAAACCTGGAAGCACTGGACGGCCGTTTCGTCCTATTGTGGGACTCCTCAGTGGTGGCATCCACAATCCCGCTCGCGGGATTCTAGAGGTTAAACGTTCGCGCGCGAGACTGTAGGCCGTGGGTTCGAATCCCGCGACCGGATCGTGGATGCGCACTACTGAGTAGTCCCACAATAGGACGAAACGACCGTTCAGTACTTCCAGGTTCTCGATGGTGGTCTGACATCAATCGGTTCGTGATCTCAATCAAAAACGAAATGTTGACTACTTATTACTGTTACTGTGATATTCTATTCTGTTGTCTGTAAATAGTCAATTAATTCATTTTTCCGTCGTATTCATCATAATTCGTTTACTATCATTCAATATCTTACACGAAAATCAAAAGACGAGTATAATTCGTTCACGAATATTCAGCAAGGGATCTTGGGATTTAGAAATAGTTTAACTATATCTTTTCAGTTTAAAATAGTAGGTGTTGACCAAGAACTTTATTTTATCATCTGTCGAATGTTTTTACTCCTGTCTTTATGATATGTTTGAAGCGATTACGAGTTCCCCGAGTCTGAGAACGTTACAAAGGCTATGTGGTCAAAGACCAATAAGCTAGCTATTCTGGTGCGTCCCAGCCCCGCTAACTAAAGAGAAAAGTTTAAGTTCGAAATGGGGACATATATTCCACAAGCAGTCAGACGGACGAGCAATAATAACAAGCACAAATCAAACATATATATATATATATATATATATATATATATATATATATATATATATATATATATATATATATATATATATATATATATATATATATATATATATATATATAGCATAAAATTGTCCTTGGGAAGCGTTACAAAACAGCATACTAAAATATACAACGAACCAATAGCGTTTAAGTGGGAAATACGACATGAAGGTGAAAATGGGCGCTTTTGGCGTAAAAACAAGAAATTCAAATTTTTAAAGTAAAATTACAAAATTAAGGTATTTACCAAGCGAGTTATGGGGATCTAACATCCCCAAAAGTTGTGTAAACAGAAACCTTTCATTCAATTACAATAGTTGGAGGTTTTTTTCTTTTCTGATTTTTGTAAATGATATCTTCCTTATTTCCTACTACTGTTTTCAAAATCTCTATCCAATTAGGTTGCTGCTAATACACTAACTAATGCAGAAAAATTGATATCAGCTGCAGATGAATTAGCAGCTCAAGCAGATGACCCAGAGGAAATATTACAGGTTAGTGATTATTATAGTACTACTAGTTCAAATTTCACGAAATCTGTAGTTTCGATAAATTGACAAATTGATAGTGAAAGGAATTGAATTAAAATCAGTCTTGGCTACTTTAGATTGTTAGTTCGAAACGATCATTATTCAGAAGTGTAGCTCAAAGCTGAATACATCAATATGTACTTAGCAATCTTAATATTAACCTTGTTGTGTGGTTTTATCAGTGATTAAGATAGCTGTTACGTTATTGAGCAATATTTTTTTTTGATATTCTTCATACTTATTGCATTTAATCATTCTAAATAGTTTTAGTGATAAAGTAAGATGTAGCAAACTGTTTAAGATAAACTGAAATAATTCACAAAAAGATTATGAACTTGAATCAATAACCAAACGGGCTAAATCCACACTAATTTCTCACTCATTATAATCTAAGAATTTTTTTAAAGCCTTCCAGACATTTACGATACACTCTCTATATAATGTGATTTCATTGTCTTCTATATCCTGCTTACTGAAAAAGAATACGATCTGTATGCATAACTTTGTTACGTCTACCACTATGGGATTTGAATCGACAACTGCATCTCTTTGTTAATGTGGTTTGGCAACTGGAACTGATGTACGTACGTACGAAGTTCTACGTTGTTACTGACTGACTGACTTGTTATTATTCTCACGATACTTTCTTAATATATAAATTTGAATGTATTGTAGCTAAATTAAAATGACTACCCTGCTTTATACATACATTGGTTTAACATCAAGTCTATTTGAGAACACTCTTAGCATACATACGCGATGAAACAATTTTTTGTAGCCTTTCTGCTTTATAGAATAGATAATGTCTAGCAACGGAATTCAGAACATCCGTTTCTTTGTGTTTGAGACACATCAACTGACTTTACCTGCTTCTCAGTATGGGTGCTCTCATTGAACTATTGAATCAGTTCAAATTTTAATATCTATACGTTAACAGCAAGGTTATGTGTTCTTTATAGTTTTATGCTTCATCCTTGCTGTAAATTTGAAAGCCAGTCACCTGAATATGGTAAAAGTTTAGTAGTGGTTGAAGAAGGCACTTGACTTTCAATCAGTAAGTTGCAAGTTCAAACAAACCTCGTTACGATGAATTCGGTTTGAACACATATATACATACAAAGAGTGTATGCACCTGCGCCATTGCAAACGATTTCGAGCCATGTCATTTAGGGTCTCTAACCATCGGTTGTATCATCTCGCGGTCCCCAACCAGGTATCTACACATACCAACATGGCTCAGATCCTAACAACTGCGTTACCTACTCGATGGTCCCAGGATATACGAGCAATATTTCGAAGACACCTATGATCAAATACTAGTAATCTACGAATGTCCTCTACTCTTACCGGCCATGTTTGACTTCCATAAAGTAGGACGGAACGAATTGCTGTGCAGTAAACCCGTCCTTTGGTTGATAGACGGATATCTCGCCTACGCCATAAATGACTCAAGTTGGCAAAAGCTAGTCGAGCCTTCTGTATCCGTGCTGAGATTTCGTCACATCAGACCACAAGGGCTGATGAGACTTCCAAGATAAGTGAAGCAGTCGACACGCTCAACTACTTCATTCCCTATCATTAGTTGGGGTTTCGATGCAATCCCATCCTGAAGCAACATTTTGCATTTCGATGGGGAGAATCACATCCCGAACATGCTTGCATTGTTGCTCTTACCGCCTCTATCACTACGGGATTTGAATCGACAACTGCATCTCTGCTAATGTGGTGTGGCAACTCGAACTGATGTACGTACGAAGTTCTACGTTGTTACTGACTGACTTATATACACACAGAAAGTATTAGTATCGCTTAATATGTATAGCTGATATCTGAGTACATAAACCAGTACTTGTTAAATTTTACTGCATACCTACAATCCCAATAAAAAAGAAAGTTTCAGTAAATTTATCAAACTATTTAAAACAATTAGTCCCTTTGATAAATTTCGATAATGATATTAGAAGACGAAGATTATCAGAACTATGTGATATATTAGCGCAATACATTTCGAACAATCTGGTCACATATATACTTGTTAAGAGCATTTATATATAAAAATAAAAGGTCAACTAGACAGGAAACGGGGTAAGAGGAGATAAGGATAATGATAAGAGTAATAATAATAATAATGTGAACACAAAGCGAAACCTAATCACTCTGGATAATAAGTCAATATTACCAGGGTAGGTTTAAGGTAAGAACAAACTGTTTTTGAACACATAAAGGGGGTTTGAATTTTCGTATGGCTAAGGCTTCAATGAACCTTAGTATACGCCCTTTTACACTTTTATACAGCACTACAAAAGCTGAATTTAGATCAATCTTGTGACCTGTTTCAATTATATGTTTAACAATAGAGGATGATGGATGTTTATCCTCTGCTCTTATTGGGTCACTTGATTGTATTTGTTACTGAAGCCATTTGGGTATATGTTCACTCACCCTAATGTTGAGATCACGATTACTCCTCCCTATGTATGTGTGACCACACACACATTTAAATTGGTAAACACAGTGGGATGTGACGCAATCGTTTCCATGTACTTTAGGTTTTAAATGAAGCATGCACCTTGTTCTTTCTTTGATGATGACCTTAGCTGCGCAATAGGTTTTATTGATGACTGATTTAAGTCGTTGTTTCAGTAAAAGGCTATTTGAATCACCTGAATGGTAAGGTGATGTAGACAGGCTTTTTCTCTACCGAGACTACAGTAGGTCTCTCTGTACCATGGACTTTCCATCTATTTATGAATTTCAGAGGATAGCCATACGACGGCCTGCTTGAATATCTGGGCTACCTGTTTCTGCCATCTGATTATTTCAACAAGTTATCTGTTTTTTTTTTATTTGTTTTAATTTATAATTATGTCCATTAATCGCATAACCTATTCAGGCGCTTTTATGAAAAGCTAACGACCTTTCGCTGCACAAGTTACGAAAAAGTACTATAAAAGACATCGTGGTGGTTGGCAATATGCGTTAAAGAGAATGAACATTAATCGTATGTCGATTCCCGAGCTTCTTAATTCTAACTGCCGGTCACTAATCAACAAAGTGGACTATCTGCAATTCCTACTTAGTCAAAATACGTATCGTAATTGTGGTGTCATCACAATTCAAGAATCTTGGTTGAATGGCTTACAGGATGACTGCCTTGTATCACTACGTGATTTTAAAATTTATCGTCAGGATCGATCGAACAATAAAAAGAGGTCTGGTGGCGGTGTAGCTACGTTTGTAAACATAAACTGGTGTCGATCTTCGTTTGTGTGTTTTAAGTTTTCAAATGACTTTATCGACTGTCTAACTCTAAGATGTCGTCCAAAACATCTAAATAAATACAAATATGTTTATGTTACCAATATCTACGTTACTCCAGATTGCACATCATCTGCACTATCTGATTTTGCTGATGAATTCACTGAGTTCGCTCTTACTGCCTTCAGTGATTCACTTTCAGTCGTATGTGGTGACTTTAATTCATGTGACTGTAGCTTCCTTACGTCACTGGGTCACCAAAATGTAGTGGATTTTCCTACCCGTTTGGATGCTTATCTAGACTTCGTCTTCATTAATGATGTGGGTATATATGCGACTCGTAAACGTGCTCCATTGTCTAGCTCAGATCACTGTATAATTCGTGTTCTACCTAAAGTATATGGAAAGCATGAGAAGAGTACACTCTTACGTCAAACCAAGAAAGTCAAATATAGGAATTACTCAGAAGAAAATATCCGAAATCTGAAAAGCATGTTTCATACGACTAACTGGGAATTATTTACAGATGACTCACTCGAAAACACTACTGATGTTATCACTTGTTACCTTAAATTCTGTTTTGATATTTGCTGTCCCACTGAAACCATTTTTGTAAGTTTTGATCGATTTACATCTACACAACTAAAACGACTAAGAAGGATGAAAGAAAGAATGTACAAGGAGAAGAACTCTAATGAAGTTCGTAAGCTAAATGGTCCGATAAAGCTAGAGATTAGACGTCTCAACTGCATGTTTACTCAAAAGCTCTTATCTTGCAGAAACACTCCAAGTATGTGGAAACTCTTTAAAGAACTTACAGGCGACAGACAGTTTAGAAGCGATAACCAGCTGAATGTTAGTGACTTAAATAAGTCTTTTGTTCGTCAGTCATCTGATGTAATGCTCCCTCTATCCACGGGTTTAAAAAATAGCTGTGTTCCTACTTTCACTGAAACTGATGTACGAGGATGTCTCCGATCGCTTAATTCATCTCGATGTTTGGGACCTGATGGTATCCCAAACATCCTTTTTAAAAAATGTGCTGACGTTCTGTGTCATCCGTTCACAACAATATTTAACAGATCCTTCTCATCTAATCTCATACCGAAAATGTGGAGAAAGATGAAGATAATTCCTGTACACAAGAAAGCATCTGGTGATAAGAATGTAAAATTTAGACCTATTGCAATAACTTCACCCTTCCTCAAAACCATGGAAAAATTATTAATACTTCCACTTCAGCTTGCGATAAAAGAGCATACTGACCCATACCAGTTTGCATACAGGCGCAAAAGAAGCACTTTAGATGCTGTTGCAGTTCTGCACCACAACATAGTGTTCAACTTAGAAAAGGGTAAGAAGTATGTTCGTTGTGCTTTTCTGGACTATACTTCAGCTTTTGACTCTATACCAAGACAACGTTTACTTAACAAGTTAATCAGCGTCAACACTGACAGCTGGATAACCAACTGGCTATGTTCCTACCTCTCTGGAAGGGAACAGTACACTGTGTTTGGAGGAAAGTGTTCGGAGTCTCTACTGTCTCAGGAAGGTGTACCACAAGGAGCTGTTCTTTCACCTCTTCTATTCTCTTTTTTTCTGCATGACCTGCCATCTTCTACAGAAAACACTTTTGTGAAGTATGCGGATGATCTCACTGTATGTATGCCTATATCTTCCTCTTTACATCCCGTAGAAATGAATGAGTTTTTGTCTCATATTGATTGTTGGTCTGTTGGTAATGGTCTCATACTTAATCCGTCTAAATGTCAAGCTGTTAACTTTAGCATGAGACATGAACGGAATATAAACACCATTTTGAGATCCCATAATGCTTGTGCCATCGGAGACTCTTTCATAAACTCAGTGTCGAAGGTCAATTATCTTGGTGTCACCTTTTCCTCTGATCTGTCTTGGTCTTCCCACGTTTTATCGTTATCGAAGAAGGTTTTCCGTCTGACCTACTACATAAAGAGATTGCATGCTCTTGGGATTACTCGTCATTTACTCTTACAATTTGTCAATTCTTGCATTTTACCTATTATTCTTTACTGTTCTCCATTATTCTTTCCCGGGCTTTTGAGAAAAGACTTTGCTGTATTGCGAAGAGTGCTGAAGGCAGTTAGCAAGATGTGTGGTGAATCTTTCGAGGCCATAATTAATATGGTTGTGGATAGACATTTAAAATCATGCAAACTCCTGGCAGGTGCTATTTTATCAGATACTAGCCATCCCCTTCACTCTTATCTTTCTCCTTGTATATCTTCTGGTAGAACGAGACGTAATTACATTAAAATCCATGCACGTAAGGAAAAGTATAAAAGTTCTATAATTCCTTACCTAGCAAATATACTATGTGACGAACAGGTTGTTAGAAATAACCTAGTTAATAATTTACATTCTTAACACGTCTTTAATTTTAAAAAGTTTTGCAGTTTTTTTTTGGTCTTTTTTTAAAAATTTATTTTAAAAAAATTTTTTTTATTTTTAAAAAATTTCTTTTTTGTATTTGCTACTGCCTATTTGTTCGTTTTTTTTTCAGTAAGTAACTTGTTGAAATACCCTGTGCTGAGAATTCTATATTGTACCAAAACTATAATATTGAATAAAGCCATTAATAATAATAATAATTTCTATTAACGTTTTATTTAACAACTTAACATCATCATCAATGGCGTCATTGGTACAAATACGGTCGAGTCTGTTGAAAAGACACCTTATCAAACCACGTTTGTATTGCACAGGGCAATAACTAGAATAACTAAGATATTGACCTGTCCACGTTGGTTTTCTAAAAATAGATCGCTTTACTGAACCATCTTCTCGTCTACTCAGGAGTATATCTAGGAAGGGAAGCTGATCGTTTTTCTCCTCTTCACATGAGAGACTAATATGGTTTTGGAGAGTGTTGAGTTTATTTAATAAACCGTACATATCCTCTTTTTTCTCACAAACAACTAAGATATCGTCCACATATCTCTTATCAAGTGACATGTTTCCGATTAATTCATCAGTCTGATTTTCAACATGTGCCATGAACACATCTAGTAATGGTCCTAGCGGACTACCCATAGCAACTCCATCAATCTGACGAAAGTATTCACCTTCAAAAGTGAACTGAACTTTGTCAGTACATAGTAATAGTAAATCTTTAAGAAGTTTTACAGGTACACGTGATTGAAAATTGTTTTCAGATATGTAATCACATAATATATCAATGGTTTATTTTAAGGTACATTTGTAAACAAGGAATTTACATCAAATGAACACATTGTCTTTTCCTTGATATTAATATCATCTAAATGATCAACCAGTTCAAAAGAATCCTTTAGAGAAAACTTACATAGATGTCTTCGAATAGGATCCAACAACTTTGCTAACCATTTAGCCAGATTATGTGTAGGTGGTCTGCACATTGATAGAATTGGACGTAAAGGAACATTAGGTTTGTGAGTTTTAGGCAGTCCATATAAATGAGGGTACTCGGAACCCATAGGTTTTAGAAAGTTAAATTCCTCTTTATTAATAATATTCATGAGAAGCAATTTTTCCAGGTTTGAATTTACTGTTCTTCCTAGTTTGCTGATACCTGATATTTATTTATGTATTTCATACCTGATATTTATTTATGTATTTCATTGTACATTTGCTTTTTTTCTCTGTCATCAAAAAAAGTTCCATTTCCCTCGTTCTTATCGTATTGTGTTTTAATAACATAACTGATCTATTGATGAATAAAGAATATTGGTCATGATCATGTTGTCTGTTTGCCTATTGTTTTTTTTTCAACATAAAGTTCAGGACTGTGTATACGAAATGGTATATATATATATTCAATAGATTGTGATCCGTACTCTTGTATCTGTATGTGTATGTATATGTGATATGGATAAACAGTTCATTCATGATCGATATTTTCTGGTCAACTATTTATCTAGGCAAATTCTTTTGATTTTATCTCTTGTCACACTGTAGAACTAAGCATACTGAGCAACCGATCAGATGTTAATAATGTATGATATACATGTATATGAGAGTATATATGTAATCATTTATTTCCGGTGGTAACATTCATTTTTATATTCATTCTTGTAATAATAAAGTTTTCTATTTGATTTGTAAGATATTATAATTTGAATATAGAGAACGATCTAATGTTACATTCATTTATGAACTGTACATTTAACAAGTTACTTCAAATCTTATAACTGCGAATTTTTTATTTCAAGCTAAATACAACTGAATATGAGCCGTAGTCGTTAAATAAAACTATGCTGAGATTAGTTTTTGTCACAGATTGATATCAACTTGAAAGTCACTAAAAATCACAAAGTCCTTAATGACTGTTTCTTCATAGTAATAGATTATCTCTGTAATTGATGAGACCTTTTTAAATTAGAAAGACCTCATTTTATCAATCAGAACAAGCTAGATAAGCGAATAATATTGTTTCTAATTCAACCCTGCTGAGAACTTTACCCTAATGGGAACGGTGCATAGTTGATATTTCAACAAATCAGTACTGTTAAGCATTGCTTAGTACAGATTTATTTTCTGTTTTTGCTCATCTACTATAAGAAAGAAACGGACACATTTTTAGTCTGTATAAGTAATGAGTTTCGAGATCAATTTTAATCCTTCAGAACATAAATTTCTTCGTGGTTCAAAGTTGGGACTAAAACTGTGCTTCTATTTATGCGAATACTTCTTCACGCGACTAGATGCACATTTATTTACTTGGTTTTAAGCCAGGTAATTTGTGCGAGAACCAATAATTCTTTCTACTCAGCTGTCTAGATCGAAATAAATGAGTTGGTGTTAAAAACCTGTAACCTAATGTTTAAAAATCGAGTACTTTATTACTTGTACGCTACTTAAATTCACATAACTAACGGAAAAGACAGCTAAGGGGTTTCAGTCGTCAGTCTAAAATATATACAGGAAAAAACGGGTGGTTAGTAGATATTTGCAAATTTTTTAAAATTTATATAGGGGTTTGAATGATAAAACCTGTATTACACATTGTTACTAAGCGTAAACTGTCTTCATTATATATTCTGTCTGTATTCATCTACATTTCTTGTACACTTTGTTTTACATAAATTTCTGTTGTTATTATTCGATTCATGACTAAATATTTTTCATCTAGTATTAGGCTTTTCTTTTCAATTTATTATTTTTCCATAGGATGCAAGTGAACTACAACATCGTATTTCAGCTTTTACACGTGCTGTTGAAGTTCGTAGAGAAACTTTAGACCTAGGTTGTGGCTTTTATTCACATACAAAAGAAGCATTAGCTTGGCTTCATAATGCACGTGAAGCACATAATCCAGGTGAACATTTACCTGCTTCAATTGAAGGTATGGAAGATGAATTGACAAGTTTTCATCGTAATCGTGCAACTATGGAAAAGGATGTAGATCGTGCTTTAGCAGAAGGTGAAGCTTTAATAGCTAGACTGAAAGACTCTGAAGAAATTGCTCATCTACGTACTGTTTTAAATCAAGTGAGTTATTTTAGCAACTTTGAACGTAGAATTTCTCACCGATATTCTGTTTGCCTCTTAATTTGTCCATTTATCTGTCTTTCAGTTAATGTTGTATGGTTTGGATCAAAAGTCAATCTAAGCGAATTTTTATTTATCTTATTTTTCTCTGTTGTTGCTTTTTTATAGGTTTGTAATTCAAACCATACTTAACTTAAAATATTTGTAGATCTTTGCTCTTGCCACTTAATCCAAGTGTATGCTGATTGATGCTAAGATACGATTTACATTGAATATTCTCGTGTTCATTAGGGTTTCAGTGTATTCTCTTTAATCGTTAAAAACAGAGAAACTGTTAAAATTCAAAGCTGTACATATGCGGTTTTTTTCTTATGTAGGTCTCGAATGAACGAACAACTGTTTCTACACTGTTAACAGAACGTCAAGTACGCCTAGATTTATGCCTTCAACTTAGATTATTTGAAGCAGATGTTCATTCAGCGTTAGATTGTCTACGTCATAATATTCCATCTTTATCTAATTTAAATCAATCTACCGATGTTAATTCCATTCATCAAAATAACAATTCTACAACTAATCGTTATTTTTGGTTAGCTGATCCTAGGCAAGCACCGGATATGGCTGCTATTGAAGAAGTTTTAAGTTCTTGTCTGTCTGTTTTACCAACAGCTGAAGAAGTTCTAAATAAAGGTAGTGAACTAGCTAGAGCATTTGAATCAGTTGGAGTTAATTTTCCCGCAGGTTAGTTTTTTCATATTTGAAGATTATAGTATTCTTTTTTACTCTGTTCTGGAATATCATTGTTTTTGATAAGAAACACTTTATGAATTTAAATTGTAACACAAAAATTATTATCGACAGTAAAAATAAATTACGTAACTGTAATATCAGTAGTGGAAAATCAATATCTTTTGGAACACAGTATATTTTGTTTATGGAGATTTATTGAATTTAAATTTTTCATTTTCCACTAATTGATTTCAGTTGAGGTACCATTGAAAACTAGGAAGCATTAAACAGTTGTTTTAAACGTATTATGGGAATCCGTAGTAGAATAAATTCAGAATCTTCAGTCAGTTAGTCAGCTACAACGTAGGACCAGGCATATATGGGCATCGCTCCAAGTTGCCATACTTCATTAGCACAACAAGATGAGCACCAAATTCATAGAAGTAGTTAATTCAGTGGTGATAATCTTCAGGTCTTAGAGACATTGAATTGATACATATAATCCAGTTTCAACTTGAATCATAACTATTTAATCTCACCTAGAACTGTTTCACTCTCAACATTTGTAAACTCGCCATCTGTAGCGAATTCGTAGAAGAAATTCAAGAACATTTTTTAGTTTCTATTTTCTAAGTAACTTTAATATTTTGAATAATTTAATTGAAAATTGCAAAGAGAAAATCCATTAAACTTTTAGTTATTTCTATTTATTTCCTTTAAAAGGTGGTCCAGGTTCTAGTGATTCTGGTATGGGTGATAGTGCAGAGACTGCTGTAGAACGAGTTCATCGTTTAATGACTGAACTTGCTGATGTTGTGACATCAGTTGATGTATTGAATGAACGCTTAAATGGTGAATTAGACTGGCGTCGTCTTCAGTTACAAAGCAGACAGGTAAGCAGATAAATAAAAATACTAAACAAAAATCAAACAGGGAAAGGAAATTTTCAAAAAAAAGCTCATTCATTCTTATTTGTGGTGGTAGTGGTCTTAGCCTACGCACTTTATTAGTCAGTGTCATTGATTAGTTAGTGTTGTCCCTTTAACTAAACATGTTGACATATATATATATATATATATATATATATATATATATATATATATATATATATATATATATATATATATATATATATATATGTTTTAGTCAGTCAAATGCAACTTACAGCCCTGGCACGTTTATGTCTTGGTCCAAGTTGCTACACCCCATTAGCACAGCAATATGAAATTGTCAACGTAAATCCCGGAGTTGTTGAGGCATTAACAGTATTAATGATATTGGAACAAATATGATTCGAGAAAAGGTGGATTAGTTTAAAAACTAGGAGCCAAGGGGACGATTTGGAGCCATATTGTCCAAAGTTTTTTACTATTGATTGCTTACTGTCAAGGCTTTGCTTGGATTGTACTTTTGGTGCACATATATATGTGTGTTGTTTTTCCTTCCGTTTTCTTCATTATTTTATATTTCCAACTGCGAATCTGGCTTGTTTATCTCGGTGTGTGTGTATGTTTACGTAGAGATACAGATCTATTCATGATTTCATAAAGATACATCGTGTAGGCAAGCAATAGCACGTCATACATCTTTATTCAGTGGACAGCGTAAAAAGTTCATATTTCAATATTAATTATCGTTTTCTACCATCACTTGACCGCAGATTTACTTAACTTTATGGTAGACTTACTTTTAGGTATAACACTTTTATCGTCTGACTATTCTGCAATTGATCTACTAGTAGATTCACTTGTTGACTTAGAATATGCAGATGGGATAGTTCTGTTTGGTGAAAATGCTAACGAAATGCAGAGTCTTCTGACCACTTTAAGCAACAATGCAAGCATGTTTGGGATTCGGTTCTCTCCCTCAGGATTGGCTTGCGTCTACGCCTGAATTAATGCTAAGAAGTGAAGTAATTGAACATAAGTCAGTCATAAGGACCACTTCACGTATCTTGGGAGTCTCATTGTGGTGCGTGCTACTTATATTGATATAAGTAGTATATTATGCGAGTCAGGAATGTAATGTCTGGCAGCAGAAGATGAGGGAAGATCAAGAAAGCAAGAGCGGGAATAGAATGCAATTTGTATGGAAATGTAAGAACAATGAAGTTTGAGGCATTTTGAGATAATTGGTGGACATTTTGCAAGTTCTCAGATTTTATTGAGATGCTCTGTAATTTTGTGTCAAATACATTCGATTGTCCCCACTCGTGTTCTGTTCACTACATCATCAGTACTGATGATCTGGTGTCTGACGAAGTCTCGACTTAGATTCAGAGGGCTCAATTGACTTTCACCAACTTGCGTCACTTGTGGCGTAATCGAAATATTCGTCTTCCAACCAAAGGACGAGTTTATTGTGTGGCAATTCTCTCCGTTCTTCTTTAGGGATGTGAATCATGGTCATTAAGAATAGCGGATATTCATAGTATTCTGAGAAGAAGTTAGGGGCAGTTAAACCAAAACATGGTATCAGTCCATAAAGTTACTGACAGTCGGACTGGGCCACGTTAATAGGTGTAGACTACCTTGGTTCGGGTCCGAGTGATTATCATAACCAGAGGTTTGAGACTTTAAATGACATGGCTCGATATCGTTTGCAGTGACGCGGGTGCATCCATTCTTTGTCTTCCCACAAATTCCGAGATGCTGAATCTCTCAACGTTTTTTTGTAATTTCACTAATATAATGTTTCTCGAATCGTGTCTCCGATGTCTAATCTTTTTTATTACAGCTGATTCTTTCACTACCTCTACTACGGGATTCGGCCTGACAATTTCACCTCTCTATGCCAATGGGTATGACAACTTCAACTGATGTACATACGTGCTGGTTTTACGTTATGACTGACTGACTAATAGATTTCTTTAACTTTGTCACTTTCTACTAAATTTATACTATAATGTAACAAAATTATTATAGGAATTATTTACAGGTTTTGATGATCAATACCTGTAAATGCCATGTATTTATATTTTTGTACATGTACCTTGCGTAGTTGCGACTACTTGGTGTGTTGATTGTGCACTAATTTGTAGTGAATACTTAGTGTTTAATATAAAAGTTAGGTTGGGTTGCATACCAACACTTTCAGTGTCATATAATTCTATTTGGACGACGGATTAGTAGTATCTTTATTCTTTACATAATAAGTATAACTGGAAAGTGAGTTGGCTACCGTTTATTTTGACTGGTGGGTTGCGTTAAGTATATTTCATTTTATATTGATGCACAGATTTATTCTTTGAAGCTAACTGTAGTAATTATCCAATCAGTTGATAACTAGGTCCTCAATTTATCCATCCGAGCTGTCCTTCTTAGCTAAGTGGGTCTTTTTATGGACAGTTTATATGGATTAAAAATGTTAAAAATACTGGTTAACTAGTAATCAGTAATCTTGGGCTAAATTGGGAATTGGTTTAAAGTGATTAAATACTTTGTTCAAACACTTGTGTGACTGAGCTACAAAATGAATTTCAAACTTTTTATCATAAAATCTGTCCTTTCACATATGATGAATCCCTCATTACTCTTTCTTGATCCGGAGTAATATAAATATCATTATGGAATTCGACATATTTCTGATATAATCAATTAGTTATCGAATAGGTAGAATAAAGAATAATTATCCCAATGTTTGACAACTTGTTTTATTTATGCATATTCAACTAACGGAACTATTTTCCAATATTTTGACTGAAATGTGATCAGTCTCTGTCGGGATACGTACATGTGTGACTTGCCTCGATATGCTCTCATGACACAAGGTAATATAGGATAGATGTAGTGTGGCTAACAGTTGAATCCAGGATACGCGTTCCATTTTACTTGAGATTCGTCAGCTGCATGTGCGTGGACTCCAGAATTGATGTTCACTTCGGCATTCGAAGCAAATACTGTTCGACTAAAACATCCAGATAACCACTCACTTGTTCAGCGACTATTAATTCTAATTCAATTCGAAGTAGTTAGGATTATCCCGTTGTTGATATTTTGACCGAAATTCGACCAATCTATTCTATGTTAATTTATGTCATAATGTGTATATCAAGGCAATCCTCACAAGATGTACATATGCCAACCAAGATCGATCGAATTCGCCAGAATATCAACAACGGGATCATCCAAACCATTTGAAATTAAATTATTTCCTAGTTGTTGGAATACTGGTTTAAACTAGTAGATTGTAGGTGTAAACTCTACTTCAGGCCGAAGGTGAAACACCCCTACAAGAAGTCATACTTCAAGCCAATTACATGAATCTGTACTTGATAACCGTGCTACATCACGTCATTATATATATAATGCATAAAGGTCTTATAACAGACATTTTGTTATTACGATAGTTGTTGGCAGACACTATTTAATTTATTTTCATATTTAATGTTACTGTTTATTATTAATGTATTAAGCAATAATCACAATGTCACCTAGTACAACAGTTCATGAGCTCTTTATTTTTTATAACTTTAATGTAAACAAGCTAGTTAGTTTTGTGCAAAAAAAGTAATTATTAAAATGTGTTCATTAAATGAAGATCATACAACCTGATATTGTTATCTCTATGATGGTATCAGCTACACTCTAAATGTTAGTACTAACAATACTACTGGAGTACGTGGAGCAACAGGGTTTGAATCTGCGAATTAGTGGCTGAGATTTGAACCCCTTGACCAATAGGCTACCGCACACACTATATATGTTCATCTAATAATAAGACATTAATTTCATGAAGGATTCTGAATTTTTTTTACCACTATAACTAATATATCTCCGGCATGATATACATTGTCCCAACAATCGTTTATTGTAGCCTTCGCCAAGCCTAAACTTTCACGCTCATACTTTCTTGAATTTGTTATTAGAGAACGAGAAAGAAAGACGATCTTCTCTTTATGATTTTATGCATGTTTAACCTATTTTGTGCTACGATTTTTTCACATTCCAGTAAAAGTTAAACATATGTACTTCTTTACTGATGTTGGTGATGGAAAGCTATTTTCTTGTTTGGTTTTCTGTAATACTAACCTTTTTGTAGGCATAACTCACGAATGTATTATTGAATAATAATAAAAACTCATTAGTTCTCTTGTATCCTTTAATTACATAGCCTACTAGTTTTAAACAAAGGATAAGTTCAACATTCCAATATGTAATTCACTTTGAAATTTTCTACTATTCCAGTGCTTAATTACATTATTCTGTGTTTGATTCTTTTTATATTTGTTTTTGTGTATTTCTTTTAACGGAACCTGTTGTTATTATCGTGATTAGTGTTGTTGTTTTAGTAACTTATTAGGGCATTAAAAAGCTCTTGTACTCAAACAGTTTATGTGCTTGTGTATGTTGGCATTTGTAATAATTGATTATTGCCAAATCTAATATAAAGTTAAATAGGTTTCAGGACCTTCAGCCTATCACATGGTATAGATGATCCTAATAGGGAGAGTTGGAATACCCTGATTCCAAACTAATGATGCACATGGATTCCAGGTTCCTGAGGAAATAAATAGCGTATGAACCTATTGTTGGTCACCGTTTACCTTGGGATCCTATCCCCTAACGTTGCTCTAGTGCTGCGTGCATAAGATCTCTAGGTCAGTGGTTCAGGGTGTGGCTTTCTAAGAGAACAAACTGCTTCGGTTTGGTCACCCAGACACTTTTCTACCCCACGAATTTAATGATTTATTATGTGGCACATATATTTTGGTGCCTTTTTGTACCAGTGTTTAAATAAATAAATAAAATGAAGTTCAATTGTTTAAAGTGATAGCACACTGCTTCTTTTTTTAAAGTAGAATAACCTTGGTACTGTAATTACTTTTTCATCACTCTTTACGGTTGCAACCTGACAATTCCATTTTTATACATAATGCACAAATAATTTATCTGACAACTTTCTTTGCG
Source organism: Schistosoma margrebowiei (assembly GCA_944470205.2). Classification (NCBI taxonomy): domain Eukaryota; kingdom Metazoa; phylum Platyhelminthes; class Trematoda; order Strigeidida; family Schistosomatidae; genus Schistosoma; species Schistosoma margrebowiei. Next base: position 82,482,801 of record OX104024.1, on the reverse strand, counting down.
AATAAAATTTTAGGTATTACATTGGATAGGTCAATGTGAAAGTATTTTACATCAGACTGCTGTTATTCCATCTAGTCTAACTGAAGCAGAAACTCTTTATGCTGATCATGAAAAATTTCAACCAGTTTTAAATGATGCTCATCCTCAAGCGGTTCAATGCGCTGCGCGTGCAAGTTACTTTTTACAACAGACAACATTGAATAATACATCAACAGTGAATGCGAATTCATCAAATAATGAACATCCAAGACGAAAAGATTATCAATCTGTTGCTGAAACAGTAGCAAATCGATGGCAAAAATTAGTTTATGCTGCTGAAGAACGTCATAAATTATTGATTTCGGCAACTAATTGGTAAAGTTGATTTTTCATTTCACTATATATATTCCATAGGATAATTAGTACTTAGAAACTAAGTATTTAAAAAAAAATATTCTATATGTATCAATACCAATGTTGAACTTGATAGTTTCAAATAAATTGAGCATTGAGTATAGAGTTAATAATAATAAATATATTCTTCGTCATATCCTATTGAGTAGAAAAATTATATGTCTGACGTTTCGTAACTTAATGTATGCCACTTCTTCAGAGTAACTAAATAACTGAATTAAATTAGTACAAGTTTAAATGGTACTATACTGCTAAATCGTACTATTTAAACTTCTGTTAATTTAATTCAGTTATTTATTTACTATGAAAAAGTGGCTTACATTAAGTAACGAAACGTCAGAAACAATTTTTATGCTCATTAGGATATAACGAAGAATATATGTATTATTAATATTCTATATGGTTTCATAAAACCAGTTTGTTATATTTGTTTAACACCCTTCTATTAAATCTGTGGATACAAAGGGTTTTCTTAGGGAAGTAGTTAAACATTATTATGATCAAAGAACGAATAGCATATCAACTTGATTTTTTTTTAAAATTGATTTCTATAAAAACTCAATACACATTTTGTTCTGTTTTTGTCAGATCCCGACGCTTAGTAGTGTTGGGTTTATTTTTAGCTTGATAATAGAGTATCTAATGGAATGTAGGATAATAACTGTTGTGCAATATCACAGGTGATGAGAAATTAGTTGTGGTTTATTGCATGAAATAATCAAAACTTAGCTTAACCGATACCATAAAAGAAAGGGAAAAAATGTAGGAATATGTTTTGCTGGGTCAATTTTTTGATAGGCTATCCACTTATGAAAAAGTTCAAATTTGTGTAACTGAAGAAAGTCTATCCCTGTGTAATCCTAACAACTATATTGGGGGTTGGTTGCTTTAACATCTGATTAATTCCTTTTAGACTTTCTGAAAGTATTTTGTTTGTTATATAATTTCAGTTCCTATAGTATCTTCAAATCCTAGTTATTTTCTTGATGATTAGTTAGTAGAAACCTATAAAATGTTTTATTATTGATCAGCTGTCATCGTTATCATCATTCAATTAACTATTTTGTGACCAGTAAAAATGTACTTACATGTGTTCAATGCGCATAACTTTCGTTAGACATTGTAACCAAATGTATAACTCATCATCAATGACGGTTTTTAATATTGAGTTTTTTCTAGTTGTTTTACTTATTACACCAAACATTTTCAGCACGTACTTGTTTGTGTTAAATAATAATTGTCATTTTAACTTATATAAAGCTATTAGACTTAACTTTATGCAGTTAAATTGCAGGTTTTCCCTATATTTTAGTCCTATGCACGAACGTGGATAGAGTAATTGAGTTGTACATTCCCTTATATATTAATATTATTGTTTTTAACTGATGTTTAATCTCCGTGTATTGTTTCTCTGCTGGTCTAATAGTAGTATAATTGTATCATAATTCTATAATTTGTTTTAATGCCATTTTATTTTGGATATATATATAGTGCAAATAATTGGGAGAAGATGGCGTCATGATATTCTACATTCAATAATAATGTTAGCAACAACTAGTCATGAGTTAACCATAGAAAAAGTTTTGTCCGTAAAAAAAGAATGAATATTGAACAATATTTTCCGTTTTTTCCTCTATCAAATAGAGTAAAGAAAAAGAAAAGAAACTAACGATAATAATTAATGACAAACAAAACGTCCAGTCAATCTATGTCTATGTGTGTGCGTGTTTACATATGCATATATTTGAAATGTCACCTAGAAATTTTGTTCAGCCCCATTTTATGTATATAATTATATATACATTTTAGTCACGTAAAATGTATATCAGTTGCTACTACTACTACTACTACTACTACTAAACTACCATAGTATTTGATGATTACATTAGATTTACTTATGAACTTATTCTTAATGTTATGTAAAAGAATAAAGCCAAAAGAAAATATCATACAAAATTTCTTTCGTTTTTTTCTTCTTCTTCTTATTACAAATTAACCTAAGAAAATTATATGATATAGTTAGTTTTATATGTTTATTCATTTTACAGTTGAGTTGATAGTTGGCTGCTTAGTTGAAAAGAAAAAAGTTTACTTTATCTAAATAATATATGCATAGATATAGTATTGACTAATTTCATTTGATTTCATAAATTTACATCTATGGTTTGATGGTTTTGTGTTCAATTATATCAAACCATTACATGCTTCTATATGCGATGACACACTTCGTGATAGAAAATACGATATAGTTAAACTAAGATGTGGTATTCCTTCATTTTTTCACTGATTGTTGACCTGAAGAATGTTCGTAGATAGTTACTGACTATTCTGGATTCACGTGATCATTGATTACAGACGTTGAATGTAAGTGTTTGCCATTAGTCACCGTAGTGTAGATATATTCTCTCTACATCTTGAGTTTCAGTATTTATTCATAGACACTCGTTCATTCGTTCTTCTCGAGTTATGTTCTCAGTGGTTGATCTTTCTTGTAATTACTTGCACTATGATTATTTCAATTCATTCACCCTTCTTGTTATCACCGTATGGGTTAGTACACATTAGTACCGCACTCGATATTGGTAGCACCTGATCAACATCTGTAAATATATTATGTGTCCTTTTAACTGGAGGTTTGTTCTCTGATTTGGTTGATTTGGTCGTGGAACTTTTATTGTTCTTCTGAACAATGTATTGGAATGTTTCCACATATGACTCAGTTCATCCTGTCGACCTCGATCTTGATTGCTTATTGTTGACCTTTAATCTGTCATAATCTATTTTTTTTATTTATCTCCTTTTGGTCTGATTCTTGGTTTTATATTTATCTATATCCACAGTCTCCCACATGGATTGATAGAGAAGAAGGCTAGGTCTTTGATATGTTTCTTTATCCTTTCGGCCTGCAAGTATGCTGCAGTATTTTCTCGCTTTCGGGAATAAAGTTTGTACTCAGTTTATTTTGTGAGTTCTTGGATTTTGTTACTGTAATTGAGAATTTGATTTGTATGAGTCGGTTTCCTATATACTTGAGTTTATACTTCTCCTTTGCTGGTTCTGGTGATCAACACATCCAGGAATGATAGTTTGTTGTTCAACTTCCTTTGCATTGTGAATCTTATATCATCAAAGACGTTGTTGATCAAATTGTAGGTCTCTCCCTCATTTTTTGCTTAAACATTGGTTAAACCTAGGCTTTAAGTTTCTGCATCACTGCTTCTGCAATAAATCATGATGTTAGTGATGCTATCAGTGTTCCTTTCGTTTGTTCGTTCATTGTATTGCTGAATTGAAAGTATGTTGTGTTGAGCAGGAATCCATGAGTTCAGGTAAACTTTGACTCTGAGGCTTCGTGTAGTTTGGGAGGTTTTCGCCGGTGCTCTGGAGCAGAGATAGAGTTTCCTTTGCTAAGCTTGGTTCAGTTGAGGTAAATAAGGCTGTTACATCGAGGGATATCGTCAGTTCGTCGTTGTTGGTTTGAATTTCCCTAATCTTATCCAGGAATCGTATGGGAGATTTGATAAAGTGGTTGGGTGAATCCACTAAATATCTCAATATTCATGAAATTTCTCTCATCGAATTGTATATTTGGTATCTGGAGAGTTGTACAATTGGACGTAGTGAGAGGTTTTTTTGTGTACCATAGAGTTAGAGGAGTATTGGTCCATTGGATTTCATTTGCCATTGATATTTGCCATGGTTTGACAAGCTTGTTTAAAGTCCTTAAGGTTTGGTTGTCTAACGTTTTGATGAGTTTATGTCCATTGATTTTTGTACGCTTTTATCCTCAAGTAGTTCCTCGTCTTTCCTGATTTATTTTTCCATCTTCATAATTGTTGTAATGCGTCGTTTTCTTGATGGAACTATATGACATTTTTCTTTAATTCTGAGTTTCCTTAAGGCTTTTTTTCTTGTGCGATCAGTTCAGTGTTGTCATTCTTCTTTAGAGTTATTGGTAATATGATTTGCCTTATTCCCTATTGAGTGTCTGTTTAAAGAGTAATTGTGTTCATTGTTTTTCTGTTTATTTCATATGTTCTAGTTAGGTGTATTCTAAACGCATTTAATATAGATATTACGGTTAGTTTATTATTGAGTTATACCGTACTTTGAAATATTGCCAAATGATACAAATCACAGAAGGACAACAAAATGATCTGTTGAGTGACTTATTACTTTCATTTTATTACTGTCATTATTGTATATACATCAGTATATATTTCACAAAATAATCGATACTCGAACGTATTTGAGTATATTCAAAAGGGTACAATTGTAAATCTTTTGTTACTCTTGTAACTTCTATTTGTCATAAATCATTAACTTAATATCTTATTTAAAACAATTAACGAAGCATATTATAACTTGTCACCATTTCAAATTATTCGAAGAATTGTAAGATAATGCTGATAGTATTATAGTTAAACTTGATAAAGTATCAGGAGTTGTTATTATGTATCCATCTCTTTTCTCCATTATAACGTCATTTCTTTTTGTAAGCTTTACTCATCGCAATCTGTTGGTTTGTCTAATTTTATGGTTGTTATGACGTTATTTTTGATGTCTACTTTCATTTCTGAGAAATCTATCTGCATATATTTAGAAAAAAATTTTTACGACCCCCCCCACTTATTAACATGGAAAATGTCCTCCCTTTCGAATAGGCTATAATTCTCTCATATTTGTTGTTTTTCTATTCATATCCATTAATATTGATGGATAAATTATGTAAATTAGTTGGAAATCATTATTACTATTATTTTTTATAGTTGATATCATGAGTCAGTTGAAGCTAGATCACCGTGGAAAACCTGGAAGCATTGGACGGCCGTATCGTCCTATTGTGGGACTACTCCTCAACGATGCGCATCCACGATACCGCCTCACGAAATTCGAACCTCTAGACCACTGAGGCAGCATCCAGGTTTTCCATAGTGATCTAGCTTCATTTGACTCATTATCTCAATTATAAAATTACTAAAATCTTCACAAATGCCCTTCTGATATTATTTTTCAGTTGTAAGCAGATATGATGAGACTATGAAATAAATGAATTCATCTTATTCTGTTACGTTTATTGTTCTTATTGTAGTTAGATTTATTCATGGGAAATATTGTTTAAAATTATCAGAACCGATAAACATAATGAAAAACCATCTTTGTGTAAACTATATATATATATAATTAGTAACTGCTTAGAAATTAATTTTTTAAAATATTTTTCACAGCTTTCAATGACTTTGTGATTATGAAATTACAACTTCAAACTATTGATAAATTGATACTTTTAAAGGTTAAATAACGATAAATAAAAACATTTGTTTGCTGATTTTGTTTAATGTTAACGACCGTTTCACATTTTTAGCATTTTGTTTCCCTCCATCCCACAGGATTAAATGATTCTATACATGGTTTAATATTTCAACCTTTAGATATTTTGTATATTTATTGAATGTATACTCTTTTGACTGGCTTAAATTCATTTCATTCGTAGTTTTGTATTAGAAATCGACAACAATCTGTTCAATATTGTCTAGTTTTTATAGATCTGGTTCTCTATAATTTTAATGAACCTTCATTACTTATTATCAATTATTTAATATCACATTTTCATATTGTTTTTAATAGACTTCATTTCGTTGTATACACAACCAATTATTACATTATGATTTACAATCAGACTTTACATTTTACAGTTCTCCAATTCCTTCTTGTTTGATGTCTAATTATTACTGTTATTACACTCATTTTTCGAATGATTGTTCATCATGATAAAATTATTTTATTATGTTAACACCCCTCTGTTCATTTATTTGATCAAAAAATCTTTATAGGTATCGAACATCGGATCAAGTGACTTCAGTTTTATGGTCTCTAGAAAAAGAATATCGTCGTGAAGAGGATTGGTGCCAAAATGAAAAAGCTATAAATAGTGGTGATCCTACAAGTTATTTGGCTCAATTATCATCAAAACATGCAGAACAAAAAGAAGCATTCTTAAAAGCTTGTATGTTAGCTAGGTAAGTGACATTATTAGTGAAAAGAAACAATACAGAGTTAATAGTATTCGTCTTCGTTTTTATACCAAATCAACCCTGTTATTGTTTTTTCAACAAAAAATTAATGCAACAACCCCTTTCATTCATAACAAGCAGATCTTTCTTTTTTTTAAATATATGTATAAACATATTCTAATCACTAATATGTTTTATCTAGTGAATGTGCATACTTAAGTGATTACTATGAAGAGAATGTTTATGTACTACTACTACTACTAGTAACCAAGTAGAATATAAATAAGTTGAAAAAAAGAAAAAATTGCAGACATTTTCTATTTAAAGAAAAAGAAAAATTAAGGTTGAGTGAGTGATAAACATATAGGAAAACTTGTATCTGTGAGAATTAATCATTTAGCTGGGTTATTCTCCTATGGTATATGTATGTAAGATTCTAGTTTACAACTTGCTTAATTAGTCAATAAAATTCGATCAACTCTAAAGAACTAGTTAAGCTCAGAAATCTGTTTACTAACTCAATCTGTCCTACAGGAGAGTCAGTCACTAATATTTCATTGCTAATATCTCTGTATATAACCCTAGGCTACTCAACTTTTGAGTAGGTACCAACTGGCATGAAACCTAGGCACTGGTTTTCCTGTCAATTGTATCTAGAATTTCATTCTTGTTAGGTGAGTAGGAAGAAAAGAACCAGCAAAAATTTCTCTAAAATTTAGATCTCCTTCCATCAATTGTCTTTTTAAAGAAATTTCATTGATACATAATCTATTGCTTATGTCGATCAAGTTTTCGTTTCTTTTATTTTCCCACTATTTATGTTTAGGATTGTCACTGATCACTCTTCGTTTACATATATGCATTCTAGATGGATGCCGATATTATGGCATATAACTGTTTTATTATATTAATTTTCTTGATCATTATTAAGTGGTTTCATTGTTTGCATCTTCATTAATTACTTGGTTAGCGTCTTTTTTAGCGAGTTAGTTTTCTACAGGATGGGGTCCCAATGTTCAACCTTCCTCGTTTATCCGGGCATGGGACCGGCAGTAGCCTCAGACGGATTCCAGGCGGAGTTATCTTCATTAATTATATGCATAAAATGTTTTATATATTTATGGATTAATTTTTTATTTCTTTTATTCGAATAATTCTACTTTTCTTCATATATTTCAATTATTTTAGGCGTACATCTGATTTGTTTAGTAAATATTTACATCGTCAACCAACCAGTACTACAGGACGTGTAGAAGTTGAAGAGAAAATTCGATTGGCTATGACAGAATTAATGGCTAAAGAAAAAGCTGTTCTAGAAGCATGGGCTGTTCGACGAAGACGTTTAGATGATTGTACTTATTTTATGAATTTAAAGGTAAACTGATTTTTTTAACATATCCTGTGTCATGAATTAATTATGTTTGCTAAGGTCATCATAAATTTTATTGTTGTTATCACGTCTTAAATTATGATGTTTTTATCCCTAGAATAATGTTTCGACGAGCTATTGATTATTAGCTTTTATACATTAATGTTCATATAAAAACATGTTGCTTAAATTTGGATATTTATCTCGGTGTCACTTTCAATGTTACTGGACATGTTAAGTCTAAATTGCATTATCTGTCATTAGATAAAGGGTTCTACTCTGAGGTAAACTCATTATGTAAATTAATCATATGTGCTTATAACATACAGTTATGAATTAGTGAATTTTATATACTTGATTTAATTCACATAAAGCATATAGTATGTCATTGAGAATTATATTGGTAGTAATACACAAAATATTGCTAATGTTTTAGATTTTGTTATCTACTTTGTATTACTATTACTGTTACTACCAACTTGATTTCAATCAATAATTCATAAATAAATTGCTAAGTTTCAGTTATATTTTGTGTTAATTTTGGATCAAATATCTTCATTTTTTTTCAGCGTCAAATTGAAGATCTTCTCGAACGTGTACATAATGTTCAAGAGTCCATTATTAATAAATCAACCGGCTTTTCTAATTCAATATGTCTTTCAAATATTAATCCTTCACTTATGCAAGAAGTTTATAGAGCCTGTGCAAGTTTAGAATCTATGATCGCTTCTTCCTCTCCTTTGTCTCCTGGTCATGCGACTCAAATGGAATCACTTTTACAACGTCTTCGTTTATGTGATACACAATCGAATACTTCTTCAACTGTAAGTGGTAAAGGATTTAAGGATTCCCAAAAATTGGATCATCAATCTTCTGAGTTGAAAAAGAGTATCACTACTCCGTCTTCCAAAGCTGATGTACAACCTGGATCTAAAACACTTGAAGTGGAACCTGATAGGTTAGTTAAGTATTTTTATGCAGGAACAATATTCTTTATTAGCGGTTTATTATTGGTGTATGTGTGTGTAAGATTGCTTTTTATTGACCGATGATAATCCAGGATTAAAGCTACCATGGAGTTTTATTATATTTTCGAGGAACCTAATAGATTACATTATTAGCAATAATGCTGTTGTCCAGCTGTATAGGTGACAATTGACCTTTTTGAACCATCTTTCATTTTATTCAATTAAACCCCTACTTTACACATATTTGCCTCGAAATCAGAACTTTGTAGTTTAATGAAATGCATTGTTTTTATAGCTGAATTTCTTTAAAGAATAAATAGAATTACACCAAACCAATCAATTTAAAAAGAATGTCTTATCACACTTCCAATTGTAGACTACAGTTATCATAACCGAGTTTTATGTTCCCTTCCACTATGTTATATTTCAATAGTCAATAACTCGTTGACTTAATGTTATATCTTTGTTTGGATGTCTTTAACTTCCTTCTAACCTAATCTTATCATCAATTATGTTTCCCGTTTTTTTAATATTTCGATAATCTAGTCAAATTCTAGAGTTATCTACATATATTTTTTGTTTCCTACTGTGTTATAGAACATCTGTGTCAAGTACCAGTAGTTCTGGTACTGGTGGTAGTACAGGTACAAGTATGACAAATGAATCTTATTTAGTGTCGTCTGCAGCTGCTGCTTCTGGAACAACACAAGAACAGCGTAGATTGGCACGTCGACGTGAAAATCTTCTACGTGAATTAATTCAAACTGAACGTCTCTACATACAATCATTAGAACAATGTATAGATACTTATCGTAAAGGTTTAGTATCTCCACCTAAAATGTTAATTGCTCAAGTATGTATTATTTAATTGAATTTGTTTTGTTATTGTTTTTTTCTTGTAAAATGCTTTACTTACAAAATTCAATTATCAAGTTACATCCTACTATTGGTTGTTATTTCAATTTCTACAGTCGATTAATACATCTCTATATTTCATACAATAATTATTACCCAATTCTTTTGCACAGAGGACTCTGTATATGAGTCAGAATGTTATTTAAGTAATAGTTGAAGTCGATCTACTGCTAGTCATTAATTATCTGTCAATACAAATTTCTTAAAACCACTTTTAGAGATATAACAAATAAAAAGATATTAATTCCCAAACTGTTTAACCTATTTATGAGTAGACAAGTTGTGAATCTCCAGTGTAGTTGTGACTACGAATAATAATAATAATAATAAACAAACCCTCTTATTAATTTTTATTTGAATAACATTTATTAATTATTTAAAACATTACTAGGCTAATAACCACCCTTAATTTGTTTTGTTTTGGGAGTGGTAAAATCTAGTTTTTGTCATTTATCCGTTTGATGAAGAAATACACCATCCATTGTGAATTTCCACGTGGAAGATTATTCAATAGTCTATCGTTATTTTGTAATAGAGACAAGGTTTAGTCATACATTTTAAATCTTTACGTTGATGTACGATTGATTTGTATAAAAATGTCAATTAATTAGTTAATCATAATCAATGTTAGGAGAAGTACTCTCTTAGCAGCTCTATATGTATAGATCCCTGTTGCTTTTTATCTGTATTTCATTAATCTCTATCGACGTTTTTCTCTAAAAAATATTCACTAATATTCTTAAATCTTTGATTCTCTTCTTTAATCATTCTTTTCTCATGATTATTTTAGGTCCCATCTGGGCTTATTGGTCATGTGGATACTGTATTTGGTAATATACCTCTTATATATGAATTTCATAAACAAACATTTGAACCGGAACTAGCTAAATACACTGAAAGTGGAGATTTCTTACCGGAAGATGTTGGACATTGTTTTGTTGTGCATAGTGATCGATTAGCTGAATTATATGTAGAGTATTGTGTAAATAATGCTGAATCTACTAGGTTAATTATTGAGCATGGACAAAATTATTTTCAATCTTTACAAGTCAGTGGTAGTTCACGAGTTTTTTTCATTACTTAGTTGTATTTACTTTTTCCATGAAACTTACCTCTGTAAATAGAAGTTAATCACTTTACGAATTTTATGTTCCATTAGTAATACATGAGTATATCACAAATGTATTTGTAAGTTATTTAAACTGGATACACAAACAGTATTCCTGATATATAAAACCGTAAAGTTCTTAGGCAAGTACATTTCATTTAATTTACACTAGTATGATCTCTAACTGATTTATATATTCAACGGAATTCTGTGTATTATCTTATCAAGGTCTGTCTAAAATTGAAGCTAGACTACCATGAAAAACCTGGAAGCAATGGATGAATGTTTCGTCCTATTGTGTGACTCCTCAGCAGTGCTCATCTACGATCTTATTTTACGTGTCAAGGGGTATATTCCGCTTAATTAATGAAGTGTAGACTCGATGTTTTTCTAAAGAATAAGACTATTTGATCTATGTAAAAATGCATTTAACTGTTTTTAATGATAGCTTCGAATTGAACTACCATTTCGTGTCAGTTTCAACCATCAATGTTATGCTATGAGATTCGACAAGTAAATTTTTTTAAATTGTTAGTTCATTATCGTTTTGAGTTCACACGTTTAGCTACTGTTTTGACCCAGTGGTTAGGCTTCGATCAAGGTTTATTAACTGGAGCACTTGTTGTCTTCGTATCAAAGAAGGCAGTTAGGAGAAGTCATCTTTAAAATAACACACTTCACCTTGCCCTTTAAATTTCCAGCATGAACTGCAAGGTTTGAAAAGCACAGTGCCAATACATTTCAAGCTGACTAGCCTCAATTTTTTTTCAGGGTTAAAACATATTAAGGCTGCAGAAATAAACCACGTATCATAGTTACTGCCATAAATGATTGGTTAATGCTTATCAAAGAGTACTCGTGTTTTTTTCGGGGATACAAATCTATTCACTGTAGTTCCATCAACAGTCATGAAAGTATTTCTGAATTCTCTTTCTGTCAATAATCTTTTAAATCTTAATGTAACTTATTCATCAATTATAAATCTCTATATTCTGCTATCGACTGTTTTATTTTTATAAGGTTTGGCGATACTACCAGTTAGCTAGCTGTCTAAAGCAATGTAGTTGAAGCCACGGTTGTAACCTATACCTACACATTAAAAACCAACTAACACTCCCTCCTGCGGAAATACATCACAACATATATTGTTATTATTATGTCAAAGTAAACAATTTAATTCAATTATCAGTTTGTATAATGTTGACTTATAAGTGTTTCTTTTTCATAATCATTTGCACAATTCTAAATTATTCTAATACAAAGAAGTGTCAACATCTTAATTTCATTTACTTATTTTCCTACTTTGCTCATCTTTTCTTTCCAATAGCTATATTACAATCTTGTTGAACCTTTACAATCATATCTTATTAAACCGGTTCAACGTGTTACTAAATATCAATTGTTGTTGCGTGAATTACGCGATTGTTGTGATCCAGCTGGAATTGGTGAAATTAGTGAAGGACTAGAAGCTATGCTTAATGTACCGAAACGTGCTAATGATGCATTGCATTTAAGTATGCTGCAGGTAAATCTGATACAATTTTTTTTGATTAACAAAAAATATCAGTATGAAGAAAGAAGCACAAAACATATTTCTTTATCGTTTTTTTTTCGTTCATTGAATGTTTGATTTCATATTGGGATTCAAATATGTAACATGCCAACTCTCATATATTGATTACGGACAATTACTTGTGTAGATATGTTAATTGAAGTGATCGCTTCGGTCTAAGTTTTCATAGCACATCAATGTTCCAAGATTAAATTATCATGATGAATAACAAATTTGCGATAGTGTCAGTAATTGTGAAAATAGGTTGGGTGTAAAGAAAATGATTTCAGAAGAAGGATGAATAGTACACATTACTCTTAAAACTCAATATTTTTATACATATCTTTTGCTTGGTCTTTTCCTCTTTTTCAGAATCTTCCAGAAGATGTTCCTCTTTCATCTTTAGGTGATGTAATTTTACAAGATCAATTCACTATTTGGGAACCGAAACAATTGATTAAGAAAAGTCGTGAACGACGAGTATTTCTTTTTGATCATTGTTTAATATTGGCCAAAGAAGCGACTAATCAACCAGGTGAACATAAATCCAAGTAAGTGATGTGATATGCTGTACACAAATATTTTCCTTAAAACAATGCTTGTTCAGTTTGTTATCTATATGATCTCCAAGATGTACTTCTTCTTGTTCTATTCAAAGAATATAACCTTCATTTTCATGTGAGCTTGTAGAGATTGTTAAATTTTATGGTTTACATCACGGATTGATTTTAGTTAGACAACTATCGACGACCAGGAAATATTGGAGAGCTGTTTGTTCATACTATGGAACTCTTCTGCAGTGCACATCCACGACCTCATAAAGAATTTAATCCTGGAACTTCAGAACTGTTGACGAACTCCTAACGTTTTGACCACAGTTGGCAACTGATGATTGACATTTTGTCGATATACATATTTTTTATGATACATTGTCACGTTTTATATCGATTTAATTGATAAGCAGTCAAAACGTTTTGTGTGAATATGTCGATTGAATCAACATGTTTGATTGAAACCTTTTTTGGTTCACTAGATTTTGTTGATGATTATTCGCCAATCTATACAGATGATAATTTTTCTGATTTACAATTACTATTTAAGGAGATTTTCGATCTTCTAACTAGAAGCTGTGATTCCTGGAGTTCAGGTATGTTAGGCATAAGACAGGTGTCACCACTGGAAATGGGTGGTAATCGCGCAATATCGCTAATTTAGAAATAAGAACATTCGTTAACCCATTTAGTGTTATAAAAGCTAAATCTTTTCTTAAGTCCTAAAGGTTCTTGGGTTAGATTCACTAGTGGGTTTGTGGGTAATCACCAATTGATCCCACGCTGGAACGAAACAGTTGTATAATGCTTGTTCATTTTCAACAGTTATCTAGCTAGTATCAACTCGTAATGTAAACTAAGAATCGAACAATTTTTGTATAACTCGGATGATATATGAAGTTTGTCTTTTTAATATTCCTAAGTCAGGTTTCTTTAAATGGTTAGGTTAATTTCATTGAAATTTTGTGTTGTAATTTCAAATTCACCTGTTTTGTTCATTTGTATGTATGTATGCTTTTTCCAAAAGGTATATTTATAAATCACGGCTATTATTAGCTGATTGTAATATAACTGAACACATTGAAGGGGATCAATGTAAATTTGCTCTATGGACTGGTCGTATTCCACCGATTCATGAATATCGTATGGTATTAAAAGCTGGTACACTTGAATTGAAACAAGTAAGTATGTTTGTTTTAGAAACGAACTCATTCAATATATCAGTAGTAGGTGTAATAAATTCTTTTTGAATAATTATTTGATTTTTCTAAATATTTTAATTACGTGACAACAACTGCTACAATCCATACAATCTGGTATTTGAAGACGCATAACGTTTATTTTGTATAGGTTTATGTTGTCCTACAAAATGAACTATTGGTTATACTGACTATATTATGCATTTTCGAAAATCAAATAATGTCAGCGGTCAATACTTGCTAGACAGAATTTCAGTACACATACAAAATGACTTTTTGGCATATATGAAATCATATAACTTGTAATATAGACTTTAATTACATACAAGTATATTAGTTCTGCAATATTCCACGTAAGTACTAACCATCCAGGAGAAAAAGGAGGCTTTTTTTAGATTACAATTATTTATTTTTAGGTAGACTCAAAGCATTAACTACATATGCCCTAATGTGTTAAGCATACAATACTTCGTTAAGGTAATAGAACATTGACAGATGGAAGTAATTGGAACGTTTGCAGCATATACTCCTTTGTATAACTTATCTTCGGTTCAGTGATCTAGTTTTGAAGGTAATACTTTTAAAGAGGTTTAAAAATGATCAAGTCTATGTAGTTATCAACAATTGCTCTGAACCATATCGAATGTGAAGATAAGCGAGCTGTGATCGAAGAGCTAATCTTAATTTATGCGTTATTGTTAAACCTTTTTGTTGAATAAGATTCTTTAGTCAGAGACATTTTAAAATCTTTTTTGGCTTAAATATTTTCTTGTTTTAAGAATTGGGTTCGCGCTTTACGTGAAGTGATGCGTGAACGTGTATTCAGTGTACAAAGTTTATATCAACATCAAAATCCAAATGCAAATTCAACAAATTTATTCGATGATTCTACTGAAACTTTGGATACTTTCTATATTCTTGAAAATTATCAGGTGAATGTTTTTTTGTGGTTCAAATAAATATTTTATCCAGTATTATAATCACATATAGAAAATGTCAACTAGTATTGAAATTCAATATTTTCTTATTTGGATCAAATGTGGACAGATCAGTTGTTCAAAAAGAAAAATGGAAAGTAGGATAGTCAGTCAACCAGGCACATATGTGCCATACCTCATCAGCACAACAAGATGAACATCGGATTCATATACAGGAAGAAAGAATCAATTCGTAGAAAGAAAGATATAAAGCGATATTAATCTCATAGTTTAAGGGAAGACAAAGAATGTATACACTTACACCAGTTTGATTCTGAGCCATGTCACTCAGAGTTTCGAACCATTGGTTATGATAGTCCAGCGGACCCCAACCAAGTAGTCTGTATTTACCAACATTGCTCAGACTAGAAGTTAATGTCTTCAAGCACTAATGCCACCTTTTGATTTGAATGAAGTAAGATAGATTAGATACAGTAGTATTCTGTTGTTCGACGGTTTTGGCTTGTTGTTTGAATTACTAATTTTATTCATAATTAACTTCTTCGTAAGTCTGAATAATAACACAACGTGACATTGTGTCTTTTTAACCTGTTATCTCAATTCCATTTCTTATATAATTTATTTACGGGTTTCATCTTTGGTTTTAACTACCTTTGATAAGTTTCAGTTTCCTGTTGATTAATTAATTCATTCCTCCATTCTTTCGATAAACTGCTCTAAGCTTAAAACGGTAGGAAGTGATGAATTAATATCTTATATCTTGAAATTCATGTGTTTCGGTGTCGGAACAACTTTAAGGCTAAGTAAAGAATCGAAATATATCTCTAGTCTCTAGGTGTGTAAGAAAGACATGTTTTTAATTATTTAAGGGTGTATAGACTATAGTTGAAACATTTTTTAGTGTTTGTACATAGATTGGATTAGGTTTCATCTTATCAACTATCGAACTTTGTGAATGAAATTAGTTTGGTAAAGACCTTTAGCTAGGCCAAATTTATTCGTTATAGGTAACGTTCAAACTAGTGTCGTTCACTAACGTTTTCGTTGAAAACTTAATTTGTGTGATCGTTATTCTTTTTTTTTTGCTGATACTGTTATTACCCCTTCTATCTTGGTACTTGGCCTGACAACTTCATTTAATGAGGTTTGGCAACTTGAGCTGATGTACCTACGAACAGGTTCTACGTTGTGACTGATTGACTGACCGACACTTTTAATTTTATCAATAGCTTGACAGTTTTTGATGCACTTTGATTCTAACTGGTTAGATGGGGCTGGAAAGCCTGTCATTTTTATATGTGTTTCGCGTAGCCATCAACACATTAGTGATAACATTTACTGATGACTGCAGAGATACACTTTAAATTTGTTTTCAAACTTTATTTGTTGAAACGTTTCTATAATACAACTGTCACACTGTTATCTCTGAGATTAGTCGTTTCATATACGTGAAATTTTCTTAGTTTATGTTTTTAAGATGTAATCAACGATGTATTGTCTAATTCTTATTTCTAGGCTGAAAAGGATAATGAAATTTCTGTATCAGCACACCAAATTGTCCAATTATTGCACCGATGTGATGAACCAATTCTACCTTCTACTGAAAATAACGATAACGATAGCAGTAATAGTAGTATTGTAAAATATGATCCAAACGGCACTGGGGATTGGGCTTTCATTCGTATCATTGTGCGTAATACAACTACATCAACTAATTCGCCAACTAGAGAAGGTTTTATTCCATCACGTCTTATTGGAGCACCTTGTAGTCGTAAATCTTCTACATCAAGTTCACGACAGTCATCAAGTGTTCGACGTGGAAGTACATCTGTTCGAAAATGGTTACCTTCCGGAGTCGGTACTGGTCGTCGTAGTACGGGTGCCTCAGCTAACAATACTGGTGTAACTCCTGGTAAACGTGGATCGAAAGTGGATATTAGTCAATCTCAGGTATGTATACTAAAATGATATTAAATTAATTGGTAATATTCCGTTCATCATATACCGTTCAATAATCAAAATGTATCCCACTTTCTTTCTTAAATTCAATCTTATTAGAAGAATGGAAATATTATTTTTCAATCATAAAATTATTTAAACCTTTTCGATATTAACAATAGGTTTATCTATTAATATATACACTATTTCGGATATATTGGACACAATACTTTACATCTTAATTGATAGAATTTATCTACCATCATGTACTTCATAAAATATGACATTCGTCAAATTAATGGATCATTATTCAAGGTGTATAATCCTCCTCATTAATAATATTAAAACCCTCTTTGTATAATTAAATTCCAATATTAGCTTAAATCAAGCTCAATTGACAAATATACACTTTTACATATGATGAAATCAGGAACTGTCAAATCAGTTGAGTTAACTAAAACACAATTTGGCGAACAAGACTAACTCAGTGTAATTAAATAAATAATTAATCGTATCAATTTAATTCTATACATAGAAGAAAGAAATTGTGCAATAACATCATAGCTACTTACGAGTAGTATTATGAATAGAAGATTCACAGTCCTCATAGTTTTTATTTATTTATTAAACATGATTTTTTCTCTCCGTTTCTCATGCTAATCAGAATCACATCTCACTATCTATACTTTTTTTTTACAATTTCATTTTCAGGTACTGAACACACCCTATCCCGTTCCCACATCAACCGTTAATGATCAAACAAATAATGAACAACAACCAAAACCACTTGAACTAGGTGGTTTACTACTAGACAATGTATCTGAAGAAAGTGTCGATGTAGAGTTACCACCGCCGATGAATGAAATACAACCTCCACTTCGACCAAATGTACCTGAATTATTAGATACAAAAGCTATGAAGGATGTTGAGAATAGTGAAAGTGATTGTGCAGGCGATAATTTCCGGTTGGATGATGTTGCTGTAACTAGTAATCATTGTCGATCGGATTTGGCGCAAATCAATAACAACAGTCTTAGTAACAGTTCTGAAAATGAACACGAAAAGGTAAGAATATTAGTGGTGATTATTGTTCTTTTTTTGAATACTTGTTTTAAAGAGACACTGAATCGTTCTGAGTTTCCTTCACTCACAACTATTTACTCTCTTTATATATATATATATATATATATATATATATATATATATATATATATATATAGTGCAACGTTCCTATTGTAAATTGACTGACAAGGGTAGTTGCATGTACAGATGTATACATGTTTGTCAGAATCGTATGAAGTTGTCTATATAGTATTGTCATTACTCGATATCTCGTCTTCAAGTGATCGTTTCACAGTAGAAATGTTTTTGGCTTTCCAGTGTTTTGTAGTTTACAGTACACCGCATATAACTATGGATTTTCGAGACGTTTAGACTGTCGAATAGATTATTTTCTTTAGCAATTTAAAATTATTTTCAATTTATAAAGTTTGAATTTGATGTACAGTTTTCTTATCATTCACGTTTTAACTGTTATGTGTTTATTTGGTGAAGGTTCAACTCTAAATAACATAGAATCTAGCACTTGTGTGTCTGTCTAAGTTGCCGTGCCACATCCACGTCGTACTAGTATAAGCAATAGTGGGACAGATTTGGCATGAAGGCTCACAATCTACGGGAAAATAGAACGTTGATAGTTCTATGTCATGGAGAATATTTTTACATCACGTCATCTAACTCCGCTAATTAGGATAATCAGTCAGTCAGTTCAGTCAGTAACAACGTAGAACTTCGTACGTACGTACATCAGTTCGAGTTGCCACACCACATTAGCACAGAGATGCAGTGGTCGATTCAAATCCCGTAATGGTAGAGGTAATAAGAGTATAAGCAGTAATAGGGAAGATCAGTGTTTGGAGATGTTACATAAAGAGTAAATAAATTTAGGAAGAGAAAAAGAAAGACAAGGAAGAATTAGGAGATTAAAATTTGGGAGAGCACAAAGAGTGTACGCACCTGCGCCATTGTAAACGATTTTGAGCCATGCCATTTAGGGTCTCTAACCATCGGTTGTATCATCTCGCGGTCCCCAACCAGGTATCTACGCATACCAACATGACTCAGATCACTTGTCAGTGATTTCATGGACTTGAGCCATGTTTTGATCTGGCCGCCCCCTAGCTTTCTTCCAGTCTACTCCTATACCATTGAACATCGCACGTCGAGGCAGTCGGTGGTTGGGCATACGTAACACGTGTCCCAGCCATCTCAGCTGATGAAGTTTCACCACTTCATCAATTGATTCGCCATCCTTATCTAGTACCCGTTTCCTAACAACTGCATTACTTACTTGATGGTCCCATGATATACGAGCAATATTTCGAAGACACCTATGATCAAATACTAGTAATCTACGAATATCCTCTACTCTTAACGACCATGTTTGACTTCCATAAATTAGTACGGAATGAACTGCTGTGCAGTAAACCCGTCCTTTGGTTTATAGACGGATATCTTGCCTACGCCATAAATGACTCAAGTTGGCAAAAGCTAGTCGAGCCTTCTGTATCCGTGCTGAGATTTCGTCATACACCAGACCACGTGGGCTAATGAAACTTCCAAGATAAGTGAAGCAGTCGACACGCTCAACTACTTCACTCCCTATCATTAGTTCGGGTGTCAATGCAACCCAATCCTGAAGCAACATTTTGCATTTCGATGGGGAGAATCACATCCCGAACATGCTTGCATTGTTGCTTAGAGTGGTCAGAAGACTCTGTATTTTGTCAGCGTCTTCATCAAACAGAACTATGTCATGGGCATATTCCAAGTCAACAAGTGAATCTCCTGGTAGAAGTTCAACCCCTGGAAATCTAGATGAGGAAAGTGTTATCTCTAAAGGTACATCAATGACAAAGTTGAACAAGAATGGAGAGAGTGGACAGCCCTGACGAACACCACTTGATGTAATCAATTCTGATGACAGTTCGCCATAAGCTCTCACTCTACCAGTTTTGTTCGAGTAGAGAGCCCGTTATTTCTGTGAGACGGCAGCAGATTAGAGGGTAGCGAATTATCGATTGGACCAAAGATGCGCAAACACGCAGAACAACCTAGGGTTCTGATTGGTCCCTCTCCCCTGTCTAGCCCAGCCAGTTGAGTCCAGAACACAAGTCTCAGCCTCGGAGATATGAATCATTATATTTCAAACACGATCTGTTTATATACTAATCAAACAGACCACATCGTACCATAAAATAGAAAATAACATTGTACAATATTGACCAGTAGGAAAATGACACGTGAAATAAACATTGACCAATAAGGAAATGATACCATCTCCAGGTCCAAGTATAGCATTAGACTTAATAGAATAATTTCTGGGATATTTTCCTGAATATCTCAACAGAGCCTTTACAAGGTTAATGTACTTCCTTGGTACTCCTTTCGGTGACAAACACTGCCATAGAACATTACGATCAACAGAGTCGAATGCCGCCTTGAGGTCGAGAAATACTACCATTGTGGGGCGTCTAAACGTGTGTCTGTGTTCTAGAACCTGACGTAGTGTGAATATTTGGTCTATACAACCACGTCCAGGTCGAAAACCGGCCTGGTTTTCTCTAGTTTGCTCTTCACGAGCTTTGGTTCGGCGTCGAAGTATTATTGAAGCTAATATTTTAGACACTATATTAGTCAAACTGATTCCTCTGTGATTGTCACAAGAGGACTTTTGTCCTTTCTTAAAAACTGGCACAATCAGTGACTGAGACCAGTCAGATGGGATTACGTCCAGTTCCCAAATTCTACCTAAGACTTCAGTTAATCTCACTGCTAATACTGAACCAGCATC
Source organism: Schistosoma margrebowiei (assembly GCA_944470205.2). Lineage (NCBI taxonomy): Eukaryota > Metazoa > Platyhelminthes > Trematoda > Strigeidida > Schistosomatidae > Schistosoma > Schistosoma margrebowiei. The sequence goes on along the minus strand of OX104024.1, from coordinate 82,462,003 downwards.
CTTAAAAATCTCAGGAGTAAATCTGCCAGAGCCTGCTGCTCTGCCTCGTTTCAGATTTCCTATGGCTTTTTCAACTTCGTAAAGAGACGGAGGACCTACATTAACTTGCCATTCAGGTTGACTGGAGATCGTGGGAAACCGAAGTGTGGCCGAAGGTCAGTTGAATTGATCCGTGAAGTGTTCTGGCCATCGATCCAATCTCCTGAATTGAGATTATATAATATGTCCATCTTTCTCTGAGAGTGTTTCGCTAACAGTCGATTTCCTAATACCGGATTCCTTAACAAGTCTGAATAATTGTCTGCTATTACCTATTGCCGCTGCCTTTTCCATCTCTCTTGCTTTCGCTGTCCACCACTGTTCACGATCATTGCGTAGACTTCTTGTCAGCTTGCGCTTAAGCTGACTCCACTCTTCATTATGTTCAGAACCAGGTGGAATGAGTTTCCGAGCATCTATCAGTGCGATAGATGCTGCTGAGATCCAGTGTTGCTCCCTAACCTTCTGATTTACCTTACTAGCAGATATCGCTGCTGTTTCCACAGCTTTTCGGATATCATTCCAAGCTGCATCGGGGTGGGCATCACATACATGGCTGCTTAACTGTTTTCCTAGTTGTTCCTGAAATATACTCCTAGCTTGACTATCATGAAGTAGGGCCCTAAGAGGTTTACTTGCAGCGTCTTTCCTACGTCCAGTAAGACGCAGACAGATACGCGCTCGTACTAGAGCATGATCTGAATCTAAGCATGTGCTCCAGAATGAGCGACAGTCTTCTATCGAGCCCCTCCATCGGTGGCTGATAGCGATGTGATCTATTTGGGTCCAACGTTGGGACGAATTAGGGGGTCTCCATGTTAAAAGATGTTTTTCCTTATGCTTAAAGTTAGTATTTGCAAGAAAGAGGCGGTTATCCGAGCATAGCTGCAACAGACGGTCGCCATTATCTGATCTTTGAGCCACGACACTATAAGATCCACCAGCATTGAAGTCACCGGCCACTATTACTACATCCGAGCGCCTAGTGTTTAGGAGAAGGTCGGAGAGCTTTCTGTAAAACTCATCTTTTACATCATCTGCGCTGCAGTCAGTGGGAGAATAGGCAGAGACGACGAAGAGACAACGATGAGTGTCCCTATCTTTTCGGATCCTTACTGTTCCGTTTAGTTGGACAGCGCACAGACGACTGTCTACTGTGATCCACTCGAAGAGAGCTAGTTCTGCCCTAGGACTCAATGCTATGCTTACGCCGGCGAGGCCACGGGAAGCAGAATTAGGGTTTCCAGATACACGAACTGTGTATCGAGTTGGTTCTTTATTTTGGCATGGTGAGGTCAGATGAATGACGCTACTCGGATCCTGTATGCGCGTCTCGGAGACGCAGCACACGTCGATGGTGCGAGATTCTAAAGTCCTAGATAAGGAAGCCTGTTGTCCTATTTGGCACAGTGTTCGGACGTTAAAAGCTCCTACGTGTAGTTTATAGCGTGGTTTCAGTAGACCAGGAATAACGTTCCGCGTACTCGAATCGTTTGCCCCAGCGGTGCGAGGTGATAAAGAGACGTGAGGAGGATTAGTCATGGAGATAAGAGAGGTATTAGGAGGTGTAGGAAGGATTTGAATGTGACCAACATGGTTTCGTGTGTTGTTACGGGTATGAGGGCTGATATCACTTCCCGGCTGCCCAGACCGTGGAAGGGTAATTCTTAAGGAACCTGAAAAAAAAGGTCGGATTGGTGTTGGTCCTAACGACTTGGGAGCGTGACCGCAGAGCCCAAGGGACAACTGCTTGAGGCCGGTCGCGCACGGCCCTTTCGTGGAAGGTTTTTAATGTGTTAGCTCCGTTCTTCAAAGGGCCTTACCACCGGATACGGAAACCCGTGAGGTAAGGTGAGGTGTGACATTTTTAGGGTCGACCTTTTCTAACCCCACCCCTCCTTGTGGGAAGGCAGCATCGCTGCAGATGCTGGTTGTCCGCGGGAAACACCTTAATGCTGTCACACTCCTCTACAGTCAGTAGTACGACTTCGCCCTCAGACCTTGAGTTGCTGCTTTTAGTCTTGCCGTTCTCCAATCGACCTTCCTGGCATGGTAGAACCTACAGGAACATATGTTCCAGCCAATATAGCTCGGTTGGGTTATCACGATAGGCAAGCCCGACCACCGCGTCAAGATAGCAGCTTCTGTCGGGAATTAGGATAATCACATGGATCAAATAAAATTTAGTGGTGTTAATAATATTAAAAATATAAGGAGACTTATCCTCCGGAAAAATCATTGTTTGATGAATTTATGTACTGTAAATGATATTTCCATTTCTTCATATTTTTCAGCTCATTAAAACTGTGCATCGTTTGGCGACTACAGTTGCTGAAGTAGCTGGCGACGGTCAAACACAATTAGGTGATGTTCCACAATTAACTGGTTTACCTGGTGGTGCAAATTTATCTGGTATAGGGAATTTACGTTTACATGGTGGACTTAATGTTGCTACTAAACTTGTTGCAGGTTCATCAAAGTCCTCTATACCAATGATTCATTCCACTGCTGGTTCACCAGATTTATCAACTAATAGTACTAGTAGTACTACTAGTAGTTCACATTTTCTCGGTCAAGATGAAGAACTTTTATTGGATATACTTGAAGAGGGCGTGGAATTACACTTTGTCACTAGGCATCTATTCTTATATGATCATGCTTTGATTATCGCCGATGCAGCTATGGAATTAACCACCACCACTACGCTACCTGAAAATAGTAGTAGCTTGAATGGAAACAAATCACTGAATGATAATAATGATCAATATAAACCTAAATTACAGTGTCGATTTCGACATGCATTGCCTATTAGTCAGATATCAGTTTTGGTAAGTAAGCAAAGAAATATTTTTTAGTTTTCTGATTATTTTTTATAAATTTTAATTGTTTTCATGTAATTATTATCAATTATGACATAATTATTGGTCCGTTTATATACATATATATACTTATTACTATTATTAATCATCATATAGTTAATATTTGTTTTGTATTGTACGGCACACAAGTAAGTGTGCACGTAGTTGTCATGCTGTGTTGGGATACTTGTTGTTTCAAGGTTCTTCATACTTTGTGATGGAAAGTGAACTTTTCAAGCATATGACTAATTGTATATCAAAGACACTATCTGGTTGAACTACAATTCACCAACACCATGTCTACACCTTTTCACCTATTGTCAAATTACACTGGACTACTTTCCTGGATGCTATGGTTAGTCAAATATCATACCATTTTCTCTTGCTAATTTTAGAGTGATGACGACGAAACGACCGTTTCTGGTGTTCATAATCAATGTTTACTGTCTAGTAATTATTTTTACCTGAATATGTCATGTAACTAGATCCGCACAACCAATTTAAGTTGCACCTAACCCTTAGGTTTAAGTTATATATATATATATATATAGTTACTTAATAGTTATACAATAACAATACATATATAATAAGTCCATAAATGGACCTAGCGGTTACTATTCACTTATTCTTCGTTCTGATATTACGGGTGACGTATTTTTTGTCGTCATTTTGATTATTGACATTGTTCTAATGAAGTTTCAATATGTTTTTGCATTATCTGCACTTTACAAGCTTCATTAATATACCTCGCTTTTTCTCTGTCTGTTGCAATGGGAATGTGATTGTTTTTAGACTTAAAACATTGCTACATTAAAGTTATTTTCGGTAAAATTTCCGGCTTATTTATAAATTAACCATCCATAATCCACTAGTTCACATTCATTGTGTTTTTTTTTAAAGATGCGTTGTGCTGGAAATTTGTTGGATAAACAATTAAAGTTCTCCAACTTTTCACTTACCACCATTATTATCATCTTTCTTTTGTATTTTAGGAGGACGTTGGAGTCGGTGGTTCACGTCCTACTGGTGATCAGTTGTTATGGTTTTGTCTATCCGAACGAACACGTTATTTAGGTTCTCCATTTGAATCGTCAATTGCTGCTGCATCACCGCCTCAATCACATTTATGTTATATTATAGCGCCAAAATCTCCAGATTCTCGTATTCGTTGGTTAAGTGAACTAACATCTATGATATTAGAAGCTAGACGTTTATCTCAAGCATATCTTATGAATAATGTATCTTTTGGTTCTAGTGACCCTAATGGAGGATGTTCTACAACGACAACAGGTCAAATTAAATTACCTGGAGCAACACTTTATCCTAGTGGTGTGTTATTTGATACAGGTTTGTTGTGTACTTTAAGTGGATGTATCGCTGTCATTTTTATTATCATAATATATTATCAATTTACTATTAGTAGTAGTCGTAGTAGTATGATGTAGGAGAAATACTTTTGAAATAACTTCATTAGATTCGAAATTGAAATAAACAACCTATTCATCTATCTATTAAATATTCCTAATGATATCATTGACCTATTTATTGTGAGAAAATTTTAATAGCTTCATTATTTCTAATTATTTGAAGTATTTTAGATTGAACATATTTATCAGTACATGGTTGCGGAGATTATTAAGTTATTGATTGAGACCACTATTGAAGACCTGGAAGCACTGGACAGCCATTTCGTCCTATTGCGGGACTCCTCTACAGTGCGCGCCCATAATCCTGCCCCGCGAACTTCGAACTCTGGGTTCGAGTCTTGCGAGCAGGATCGTTGGACGTAATTACTGCTCAGAATCATTATTGTTCATAAACATCATTCAATGAATTTGACTGATACTTATGTGTACCTTATATGCATTACTTTCAAAATGTTTATAAGTAGTACTATTGAATCTGTAATTTAAAAAATAATAAATTATCACATTAGTAGTTGTCTATTCAAGATATATTTGATATAAGTTATTCACTTGAATATCTTTCAATTTGAATATGTTCCAGTTTAATTATGAATGGAATTATTCTTTTTAATATTCACGAAAGTTATAAGTGGTGCACAATTGAACGTCTTTTTCTAAATTTTGAATTTTTAGTTGTTTTTTTTTGTACTTACTTTTCTATTTTATCTTATGGAATCCTATTCTTAGTGCTCGATCTTTCTTATTGTTACTAATGTTTCATTGCTTCAATTGGTTTCCAATTCATCATGTTGATTTCCTCTTGTCACATTAATTGTATTATAGTAACTTGGAACACTACCTGTATTTGCTAGGCTACTGTTTTGATTATTTACTTGGTAATATTTTTTATTAATTATATTGACTTTATATTCATTGATTGTAAATAAACTACCACTGAAATTGTCATCCTTAATAAATTAATATACAAAATACAATCAATATTTTATATACTTCTTTTTCAGGTTCTCTAGAACTGCCTAAATCAGGTCGATATAAAATTGTTAATCAAGATTCACTCAAGAACTCAACACGTTATCATCCTACTGTATCAGTAGATCAACTATCTTCTGGTATTAGCAATTTAACAATGAATCAATCAATACTACCTACATGTTCCACATCATCGTTACAACAACCAGGTCCATTGTTACAATCAACAAATTCACATATTGTATGATGTAATTTTTCTTTCCAAAGTCATAAGTCTTCCGTTTTCTTCTGTTTGTGTGCATATATATCTCCCAACCTCACACCCCTTTCTCTATATTCTGTGTCTCATTTCTTTTCATTTATGTATGTTTTGTTGTCTTATTCAAATGCTATGAATTACCGCCGGTAGTGATAAATGATTTATGTCATTAAACAACTATCTATACATTTCAATTCATATATTCACACGATGAGAGAGACAGAGTTAATCATTAAACATATGACATTTATCCTTCTTGGTGTTAGTTTTCTTTTCTTTTTCTCACAAATTTTTTCTATAAAACCCTACTCTATCACTAATACTCGTACTACTAGTAGTAGTATGAGTGAACTATCCCACAAAAACTATTCCTTCTTTTTTTATCAATAATATGTTTTGTGTGTATATGTTGTTGTACTATACAATGACTCGACAAATTAAAAAGGTAACAATTCATTTAAAAGAGAGAATACAGTTTGTAGTCCATCTCTACGTATCAATACTCAACAACGTTGTTCATATTTCTGTATATCATCAACTATGTTAACAATTTTAGTCTTATTCTTTTGAATTCATATATTTGACAGTTATGAATGTGTATATGTGTCTATACCCCCCGCAATTGTCGTCTCAATACTATATGCATTTCAATTAGTATCGTTAATCATAATATGATTATTGCAACTATTATAAATACTATTTTTGCTCTTCTTTTTATCTCGTTGAATTCTTTCTTCTTTTTCTTCAAAAAAAATTAATCTGTCATTTACTCACATTTTATTTTCATCGCTTGTTTTATTGTCATTGTTGTCTGACTGACTGGACTTAATATATCACCTTGTATATAAAAAGCTTCAATTATTATGTGATCAATTATTATTCACCTTAAATCTTTTTTTCATTTTTACTAGTTACCATGTTATAATGTGTTGTTTTTTTGTTCTTGTTACTAGTTAGTAATAATTCATTCTTCTCAAATTATATATTATTGTGGAATAATATCCCAATTATATATAGGATGAGAAAGAAAGGTAGTTAATATTAACGTTTGGAAAATTGATAGTGATAATAATACTGACAATTATTGATAAACTGTGATTTTCCATCCGTTAATATTAAACAGATTATGAGTATTAACTTAGTAGGTAGGTTTCATTTCATTATTGTTCATTATGTATGTATATATATAATATGCAGTCGAAAATGTAGACACTTAATTATTCCATCACAATATTTCCCTACTCATTTTTATACTACTGATATAGCTAATGTAGTAGTGACTTTTAACAATACAAAGAGAACGTTTGTTTGATTGCTGTTGACGAATTTCTTTGTAAAATTAACCAGTTTACCTATTATCCTTGAATGAATTGTTTAATTTTTATTCTTCTTTTCTTTATGGTTACTATCATATATGTGCTGGTTAGTTTAAATGATGGACGGTATCACCAAATAAGACATGATTTATGCATTTCAATTTATCGGTTTCTATTTTTTGTTGTTGTTCAGTATTGATTATTTCCTCCCGTTCTCCTTATTATTTTACTTTCTACTCATCTTTTTTAGTTAACAATATATATATATATATATATATATATATATATATATATATATATATATATATATATATATATATATATATATATATATATATATATTCAACATTGAATTTAAAACTTTATAGTATTAACCTATCATAATATAGGTTTGTTTATTGATTTTGTTGTTCTTTTTGTTTGTTTGTTTGTTTCATATTTTGTTCCGTTTTTTTTTCAAGTTTATTGTAAAAGGTTACATCATTTTTCATGATAATAAAACTTTTATTTTAATGAATTTTTCCTCTTTTGTTTTTAATTGTATTCATCATTCAACAACAACAAAATAGTCTCATAATTTTTTATTTTATGCCATGAATTCGTATCCTTTCAGGGATGAAAATATCAGTGTATTTTAATGAATATCATTTCACTTGTAAACTATTAAATTGTAACATTATATTAAACATTTTTATTTGTTCTTAGATCCATAAATATGAATAAATTTATGATTAAAAAAAATTATGTTAGACAATCAATTATTGTTTATTATCTAATATGAATATGGCTTCTAGATACTAATCTAAACCAATTGTGCTTAGATTATGCTCTGATTGGACTTATTGTATTGAGTCGATTTTCAATGCGTTGGTACGGGCAAGAGTGGAGGGACTACGCTCTCCCTTTCGAAATGGCCACGTGCATATATTCACTGACTTCTCGCGGTGGGGGTGTTGTTGAGAGGACGAAAAGCCAATGTTCAGCGCTTTAACCGGGTTTGTGGATATGGAGGATCTACTTAGGGGTGTTGGAAAACCCTGATTCTAGACAAATGGTGTACATGGACTCCAGGATCCCAAGGGAACAAATGGCGTGTGAACCAATCGTCGGTCACCAGCTACCATGGGATTGCATCTCCTAACGTTGCTCCACTACCTTGTGGATTAAATCTTTTGGTCGAATGCTCCAGGAGTGGCCCCCTAAGAAAACCACCTTAGGTTTGGGCACTCGGGTAGTATCACAGCCGACACATAATTGTTAAGAGAAACAACCCTTTTTGCTAATCATTATCGAAGTTTGTGATACCATTGTTGGTTCATATTCTATTTAAAATAGTTTATTCTATTGATTACTATTTCCAGTCGATGTAATTGGATATATTGTATGAGAATGTACGCTTTTGCCACTGTATGCTTGAAATATGAAAATCTTAGCTGCTTGTTCAATTTTTTTAAAAATGTTATTCACGAAGTTACATAATTGGTATGTGTACAATCTGAACAGATTTGTATTTACAATAGAACGTTTACTATGGACAATAATAGTCATTAAATACAAATTAATTTATCACTCAGATATTCTTTAGTTTCCTGTAAGCTTTTTTTCTTCTAATGTATTATCATCATTCGATGTTTTGTTGATTGAACACTATAACACTTTATGTGTAACATATAATATATCAAAAGAGTAAAACTAACTAGCAATAGGTTACGTTGAATAAATAATTTACTTGTATGCTGTAACATTTTGTTAACTTAATATACAATATTTCTGCATTATTTAATCTTGACAAGTTCAGTGAGTTAAATAATTTGGTAATGTCATCATAAGTTATATAATATGCTTTAAACATAAATTCTGTTGTAATTAACTATTAAATCAATCATAGTAATGTCTTCAAAAGTGACACCAATGTTACTCCAAGTATCTCAATCCATACCAAGTGGCATGGAATGCATTGTGTTATAACTTTTGCCCTGGAACATATTAATGTATATTGTAATGATACCGCCAACTAGGGAATAGTAATTTATCGACCGAACCAATGACGCATAAGTCTGTACAAGTAGTCTAGATACTTTATAGATCCTTCTTTCTGATTAGTCCTGTATTTTGAGTTCAGTACACCGATCTCAACCTCCACCATATGAATCATGTATTTCAAACAAACTGGGTTTATATACCCACCAAACAGACCACATCGTACCATAAAATAGGAAGCAACATTTGTACAAGATCTAATCAAAAGTGGTTGTGAATGTGAGAAATAGTGATTGATATACTTTGGCATAACTCAAGAATGGTAAATCGTATAGTAGTTCATACTGTCACACCTCACAAAGTAGCATAGGCCGATCATCAGCATTCTCCATCCAACCCTGTCTTCGGAAATCGTTTCCAGCTCCTCCCGGTTCTTATTCATCCTTTTCATATCTGCTTCTATTTCTCGATGTACTGTGTTCTCTGGCCTTCCTCTTTTCCGCTTCCATTCAGCATTCCAAGTTAGGGCTTGCCTCGTCATGCAGTTCGATGATTTCTCACATATATGTCCTATCCATTTCCATCATCTTTTCCTAATTTCTCCAGCTGAAATCTGCTTTGTCCTCTCCCACATAAGGCTATTGCTGATGGTATCCGGCCAATGGATGTTGAGTATCTTGCGTAGACAGCTATTTATAAATACTTGTACTTTCTTGATGATGGTTGTTGTAGTTCTCGAAGTTTCAGCTCCGTACAGTAGAATTGATTGTGTTGACGTTCCTATTGAAGATTGTAACTTTGAAATTGGTTGACAGTTGTTTTGAGTTCTATATATTGTTCAATTGTAGGAATGCTATCCTTTCTTCGCCTATCTTCGCCTTTACTTCTGCATCTGATTCTCCTTGTTCATCGATAATGCTTCCTAAATACATGAAGGAGCTTCGTCACCAAGAGTAATTGGATTGCTGTTCTCCGTGTTGTATTTGAGGACCTTGGTTTTCCCCTTATGTATGTTGAGGCCTACTACTGCAGAGACTGCTGCTTCACTGGCTGTCCTCATCTGCATTTGTTCGTGTGTATGCAGTAGTAGGGCTAGGTCATCTGCGAAGTCCAAATTGTCTAGTTGGTTCTGAGCTGTCAGCTGTCCTCCAAGCACGACTTTGCACTGAAGTCCATCGTACGTATTCTGGATAATGGTGACAATCTTCTCAGGAACTCTATAGTGTCGAAGAAGTTTACATAACATTCTCCTATCTACACTGTCAAACACCTTTTCATAATCATTGAAGTTGATGTATAGTGATGAGTTCCACTCAACTGATTGTTCGACGATGATCCGTAGTGTTGCAATTTGGTCTGTGCACGACCGATCCTTACGGAATCGAGCTTGTTGATCTCGAAGTTGGGCGTCTACTGCATCCTTCATCCGGTTCAGCAATACTCTGTTAAAGACTTTGCCTGGTATTGACAGCAGTGTAATGCCTCTGTAGTTTTCACATTTGCTCAGATCTCCTTTCTTTGGAATCTTGACGAGGTGTCCTTCTTTCCAGTCCATCGGCACTTGTTCCTCCTCCCAAATCATTTTGAATAGAAGGTGAAGCATGTTTGTAGTTGCTTCGATGTCTGATTTCAGTGCTTCAGCTGGTATGTTGTCGGGTCCTGCTGCTTTCCCGTTCTTGATTTGTCTGACGGCCATTCTGATTTCTTCCTTCGTTGGTGGATTGACATCTATAGGAAGATCTATGTGTGCTGCTTCGATGTCCGGTGGATTCATTGGAGCCGGCCTATTCAGGAGTTCCTCGAAGTATTCTACCCATCTGTTCCGCTGTTGTTGAATTTCGTGATTGGCTTGCCTTCTTTGTCTTTGACCGGCCTCTCTGGTTTACTGTATTTCCCTGCTAGTTTCTTCGTTGTATCGTGAAGCTGTTTCATATTTCCTTCTCTAGCAGCTTTTTCTGCCGTCGTTGCTAGTTCTTCCACGTATTTCTTCTTGTCGGCTCTAATGCTCCTCTTCACTTGTTTGTTTGCTTCTATGTATTCAGCTTGTGCTTGGACTTTCTCTGCTCATGTTCGGCTGTTGTTTATTGCTGCCTTCTTGTTCTTCTTTTCTTTGATCTTGTCCAGTGTTTCTATAGAGATCCATTCCTTATGATGGTGCTTCTTTAAACCCAGAAACTCTTGACACATTGACGTTAATGCTTCTTTGATACCTTTCCATTTGTCCTCCATACTAGTTTCTTCTTCTTTCAGTAGATCTTGTAAGGCTTGGAACCTGTTGTTGAGAGCCATCTTGAATTCATTGAATTTGGTAGTATCTCGAAGGAAGGCTGTATTGAACCTTTCTAGTGCTGTTTGTCCAGTTGTCCAGTTCTTTCTTAGCTTCAGTTTTAAATTGGTCACAATCAGGTGGTGATCTGAAGCTATGTCAGCACCTCTCCTGATTCTCACATCTTCCATTGTCCTTCGGAATTTTTTGTTGATGCAAATATGATCTATTTGGTTCTCTGTAGTGTGGTCCGGTGAGATCCATGTAGCCTTATGTATATGCTTGTGTGGAAATATTGTGCCTCCTATGACCAATTTGTTGAATGCACACAGATTTGCAAATCTTTCTCCATTTTCGTTTCTCTCTCCCAGTCCATGTCGTCCCATAATATCTTCATATCCGGTGTTGTCTATTCCGACTTTGGCGTTTAGATCTCTCATCAGAATGGTGAGGTCCTTTCTTGACCTCTTCTCTATGATTAATTGAAACATATCGTAGAACTGATCTTTAATGTCGTCATCGTCATCATTGCTGGGTGTATAACATTGGATAACATCCATTGTAATTCCGTTTTTTGTTCTGAATGGTGCTTTGACGATTGTGGATCCGTGATATCCCCAGCCTACAAGTGCATTTCGTGCTACTTTGGACAGCATTGGAGTGACTCCCTGAGTGTGCGGAGCGTTTCCTTCTTCGTGGCCGGAGTATAGCAGCATCTCTCCCGTAGCTAGCCCTTTCTGTTCAGCTTGGGTCCAGTGGGTTTCGCTGATTCCCAGTACTGTCAAATTGTATCTCCTCATTTCCATTGCTATTTGACTGGTCTTCCCGGTCTCCCACATTGTTCGAACGTTCCATGTATCTACAAAAGGTTTTGCTCTGGTTGTTAGAAGGGGCATCGGCCTCATGGCTTCCGAAGGAACTCGGCTTTCACCATGAAGCGTTATAATTCTTCTAAATGAAGACCTTCTAACTCCCAGGGCAGAGTTTAAATGGTTTGAATAATTTTTACTGGTTATCGGTTTTTTTTTAGCGAGTAAGTTTTCCATGGGATGGGATCACGAAACCCATGTCCAACCCTCATCTTTTACCCGGGCTTGGGACCGGCAGTAACTCTATAAGAGCCACAGGCGGGGTAAATAATAGTTCATAGATCAAATGGAAGCTTATAATAAAAGGAATACGAATATGAATAATTTAGTTAATTAAGAATTATACAATAATAATATATCTATAGTATTAGTCTAGAGATCGATTGCAACAGTTATCATGCATGATTCTCGTCGGGATATAACATAAACCATTTGTTGCATTTCATTGAAATAAAAATTTTAACTGCTTTTTTCCTCAGAAATTTTAGTTAATGATAACAGTAATGCATAATTTCTACATAAATCGAGTTTAATTGTTCATATCCGGTAGTTGTAAATTATATCTTCCCAACATAAATCTTTCTGATTATAACCAGTCCAATTGATGATAGTGATTATAATGTTTTTCATAATAATGTAAAAAAGAAATGTATTTAATCTATGGTGAAAAACTTTCTATTATTATATTCAATAACTTGAATTAATATTATTATTGGTTACAATCTTGTTGTTGTTGGTGGTGGCCAAATCAAAACGTGTCATCAGTCCATAAAGTCACTTACTTCTAGTCTGAGCCATGTTGGTAGATGCAGACTACTTAGTTGGGGTTCACGTGACTATCGTAACCAATATTTGGAGACTTTGGGTGATATGGCTGAGAATCGATCACAATGGCGTAGGTGTATACACTGTCTATCTTCTCTTAAACTATGAGATTATTATCGCTTTATATCTTTCTTTCTACGAATTAATTCTTTTTTGCTGTATTATGTCCATATATGTAGTCTTTCTTCTATATATTATTTATATGAATCCGGTGTTCATTTTGTTGTGCTAATGAGAACCGGAGTTTTCAACGTGGTATGGTCGCCAGCAATGAGGTGTGGCAACATGAACCGATGCATATGTGTGCATGGTTCTATGTTGAAGCTGACTGGTGATCGAGTTTTTATTCCATTTTTGAAATGGATTCATAAAGGACTCTCATTTATAGTAAAGAAAAGGTTTATCACTTTTTTATTTATTGTAGTATTTGATAACACCATAACGATTTTCATAAACCATGGGAAGTTTTTAAGAAAAAGCAAATGAATTAATGTTTTTTGTTTATTCAAATGTCATAAATAATTCTGTTGAAAGTAGTATAATCCTTAAAAGAAATGTTTATATAATATAACTGGAATAAGATATTTATTGAACTGCATATTTTATTTAGACAAACAGTTGTCACATTGACTTTTGTTGTTGTCAAGTATGTAGACAATGTCATAATTTTGATATCTATTTGATAATCATCTTCTTCTTTATATCTGACATGTTAAATTTTCGTTTGAGTTTAACTCACAGTCAATTTAGTGTTAATTCTCTTAATGAAATTTGGTTGATAAATTATGTTTAGTTCCAAACTTGGATGAAACAACTATACAATGTAACTCTCCTTCACTAAGCCCCCGAATGCCCTGGTACGGCCCAGAGTGGAGAGAGTCATCTCTCCCTCTCGAAATGCTCTCATATGGCCACGTGGATAGAACCAATGCCAGAGAAGTCCTCTTCTTTGCTTTCTCGCACCGGAGGTGTAGTTTGGGAAATTCAAAACACGAAAAGCGAATGTTTGGCGCTTTAACCGAATTGGTGGATATGGAGGATCAACCTAGTGAATTGGGAAATCCTGATTATAAACCAATGGTGCGCATAGTATCCAGGATCCTAAGAAAACAGGGTGTGTGATTCAATCTTTGGTCACCAGCCACCATGTAACTGCATCTCCTAACGTTGCTCCACTGCTTTGTGGATTAGACCTTTAGGTCAAAGGCTCCAGGTATGGCCCCCTAAGAAAATCATCTTCGATTTGGGCACCCAGATAGTATCCTAGCCCTAACACAAATCGATTGATTTATGTGTTGCATATCTATTTGATGCCTTCTTGTGCCTATGTTTATCTGTTTTTTGATCTGTCACTTTAAATATTTTGATCTCATAAGAAACCACTTGCGGCTTTGTTAGCTCAGTTGTGATATAATTGTTTGTGTCATGGGTCGACACGTAATTTAATCCACGACAAAGAAGCGAAATACATAACTCATAAATTTAGTTATTTTTGTTTAGTTTGAGAAACATAATACCATTTTAGGGATAAGAATTTATAATGCTAATTGGATTGCAAATGGAACGTTCGTAGTGTGGATCAGGAAAAAGAAATTATCTAATTATGTCTGTATTGTACAGAAGAGGGTCTGGTTTCTTCTAGTGGATATTACTGTCTTTTATGTACAAATGAAAGATTTGGTATACAACCGACAATCCTTCTTCGGTCTGTACTACATGGTAATAACTGTTAAAAACTAGTTTGAAAACAATGATTCACTTATTCGACGTCAGTATATAAGTGATTTGATACGACTGTCATTTAGTGTCGACCATGATATCTCATGATTTCAATCTTCTAGCCTCAAATTCCTAGAATTCAAGAAATCCAATGATCAATAAATGATTACTGCTAAGTTGGATAACTCGGCCTGGAGTTCCTCCGGGGGCTACTGCCGGTCCCAAGCCCGGATAAAGGGGGAGGGTTGGGCATGGAGTTAGCGTCCCCATCCATTAGAAAACTAACTCGATAAAAAAACGCTAAGTTGGATGGCTAAAAAAATTAGTTAACTACATAAAGAATTTTCTCAATACCTAACCAAGATTTGGTGCAAATTTAAATTCCTTCTATTATATTTTCATGATTATCTAATTTCTTGGTTAAAAATGATTGTTATTTTAGTGATATAATCAATGTTTTCGTCAAATTTTTTTACATAAGAGCCTACTTTGATTAGTAACAGGTGACATGGCTAATAATCGATCACAATAGTGTAAGTGTAGACACTTTCTTTCTATGGACTAATTCTTTCCTCCTATACTGCATCGTTATATGTAATCTTTCTTTTATATATATTACTGTCATTAAAGTAACTACTTCTATGAATTCGGTGTTTATCTTGTTGTGCTAATGCGGTATGACAACTTGAGCCAATGCATAGATGTGCCTGGTCAAAAGTTGTAGCTAACTGACTGACTGAATAGTTTCTTCATTGAATGTCGTACTGTTTAAACTGGTCTATCAATTTGAAAAAAAATTATACCAATTCAATAGAAGTTAAAATAGTCATCAATATTATTTTTATTAATCAAATCAAACAATCATATATATTCACAATTTTAATAGGATTTATTAGGATTGGTTTGTTTTAAAGTGTTATCCAGGTATACATTATAAAACAGTAAGTAAACTGTTATCTAAATGAACAAATATAAACTTCATTGTTATAACTTGTGGCCTATGTGCCCTGTTAATGTATAACATGATGATACCGCCAATTAGAATTATCGATCGGACCAATCACGCATAAAACCCATACGAGTAGTCTAGAGTCCTTATCGATCGTTCTTCCTGCCTAGCCCAACCAGTTAAGTCCAGAACACCACTCTCAGCCTCGGCAATATGAATCATTTATCTCAAACATACTGCGTTTATATACACCAGCTAAACAGACCACATCATACTACAAAATCGGAAACAACATTTGTACAAGGTTTAGCTGTGGGTGTGAGTGTGAAAGACTGCAATGAATAGACTAGGCATAACTCAAGAATGGTAAATCATATAATAATAGTTCATAGGTCAAAACCAAGCTTACAAAAAGAGGAACACGAATATGAAAGTTTAGTAATTTAACAATTATACGATAAAATAAATGGATTCCAAAACTTACCATTCATTATTCTTATCTTATCGTCTCTGCCTATTCTCCCACTGACTGCAGCCCAGATGATGTAAAAGATGAGTTTTACAGAAAGCTTTCGGACCTTCTCCGAAAAGCTAAGCGCTCGGATGTAGTAATAGTGGCCGGTGACTTTAATGCTCAAGTAGGTAAACTGAGCGATAGGGAAAGACACCTAGGTGAATCTTATGGTGTCGTGACTCAAAGAACAGATAACGGCGACCGTCTGTTGCAGCTATGCTCAGATAACCGCCTGTTCCTTGCAAATACTAACTTTAAGCATAAGGAAAAACATCTTTTAACATGGCGACCCCCTAATTCGTCCCAACGTTGGACCCAAATAGATCACATCGCTATCAGCCACCGATGGAGGGGCTCGATAGAAGACTGTCGCTCATTCTGGAGCACATGCCTAGATTCAGATCATGCTCTAGTACGAGCGCGTATCTGTCTGCGTCTTACTGGACGTAGGAAAGACGCTGCAAGGAAACCTCTTAGGGCCCTACTTCATGATAGTCAAGCTAAGAGTATATTTCAGGAACAACTAGGAAAACAGTTAAGCAGCCATGTATGTGATGCCCACCCCGATGCAGCTTGGAATGATATCCGAAAAGCTGTGGAAACAGCAGCGATATCTGTTAGTAAGGTAAACCACAAGGTTAGGGAGCAACACTGGATCTCAGCAGCATCTATCGCACTGATAGATGCTCGGAAATTCATTCCACCTGGTTCTGAACATAATGAAGAGTGGAGTCAGCTTAAGCGCAAGCTGACAAGAAATCTACGCAATGATCGTGAACAGTGGTGGACAGCGAAAGCAAGAGAGATGGAAAAGGCAGCGGCAGTAGGTAATAGCAGACAATTGTTCAGACTTGTTAAGGAAACCGGAATTAGGAACCCGACTGTTAGCGAAACAATCTCAGAGAAAGATGGACATATTATTCATTCTCAATCCAGGAGATTGGATCGATGGCCAGAACACTTCACGGATCAATTCAACTGACCTTCGGCCACACTTCGGTTTCCCACGATCTCCAGTCAACCTGAATGGCAAGTTAATGTAGGTCCTCCGTCTCTTTACGAAGTTGAAAAAGCCATAGGAAATCTGAAACGAGGCAGAGCAGCAGGCTCTGGCAGATTTACTCCTGAGATTTTTAAGGATGCTGGTTCAGTATTAGCAGTGAGATTAACTGAAGTCTTAGGTAGAATTTGGGAACTGGACGTAATCCCATCTGACTGGTCTCAGTCACTGATTGTGCCAGTTTTTAAGAAAGGACAAAAGTCCTCTTGTGACAATCACAGAGGAATCAGTTTGACTAATATAGTGTCTAAAATATTAGCTTCAATAATACTTCGACGCCTAATCAAAGCTCGTGAAGAGCAAACTAGAGAAAACCAGGCCGGTTTTCGACCTGGACGTTGTTGTATAGATCAGATATTCACACTACGTCAGGTTCTAGAACACAGACACACATTCAGACGCCCCACAATGGTAGTATTTCTCGATCTTAAGGCGGCATTCGACTCTGTTGACCGTGAGTTTCTATGGCAGTGTTTGTCACTGAAAGGAGTACCAAAGAAGTACATTAACCTTATTCAGGCTCTCTACTCGAACACATCTGGTAGAGTGAGAGCTTATGGCGAACTGTCATCAGAATTGATTACATCAAGTGGTGTTCGTCAGGGCTGTCCACTCTCCCCATTCTTGTTCAACTTTGTGGTCGACGTACTTTTAGAGATAACACTCTCCTCATCTAAATTTCCGGGGGTTGAACGTCTACCGGGAGGTTCACTTGTTGACTTAGAATATGCAGATGACATAGTTCTATTTGGTCAAGACGCTGACAAAATGCAGAGTCTTCTGACCACTCTAAGCAACAATGCAAGCATGTTCGGGATGTGATTCTCTCCCTCGAAATGCAAAATGTTGCTTCAGGATTGGGTTACATCGACACCCGAACTAGTGATAGGGAGTGAAGTAATTGAGTGTGTCGACCGCTTCACTTATCTTGGAAGTCTCATCAGCTCTTGTGGTCTGGTGTGTGACGAAATCTCAGCACGGATACAGAAGGCTCGACTAGCTTTTGCCAACTTGCGTCATTTATGGCGTAGGCGAGATATCAGTCTACCAACCAAAGGACGGGTTTACTGCACAGCAGTTCGTTCCGTCCTACTTTATGGCAGTGAAACATGGCCGGTAAGAGTAGAGGATATTCGTAGATTACTAGTATTTGATCATAGGTGTCTTCGAAATATTGCTCGTATATCCTGGGACCACCGAGTAAGTAACGCAGCTGTTAGGAAACGGGTACTAGGTAAGGATGGCAAATCAATTGATGAAGTAGTGAAACCTTATCAGTTGAGATGGCTGGGACACGTGTTACGTATGCCCAACCACCGACTACCTCGACGTGCTATATTCAGTGGTATAGGAGTTGGTTGGAAGAAAGCTAGGGGCGGCCTGACCAAAACATGGCACAAATCCATGAAGTCACTGACAAGTGGACTGAGTCATGTTGGTAGGTGTAGACTACCTGGTTGGGGACCGCGAGATGATAGCAACCGGTGGTTAGAGACCCTGAATGACATGGCTCAAAATCGATTGCAATGGCGCAGGTGCATCCACTCTCTATGTTCTCCCAAATTCTAATTATCTGAATTCTTCATGCCCCTTTTTTTCCCTCTTTCCAAATTTATTTCACTGGATTGTACTGGTTAAATAACATCTGCAAACCCTAATCTTCCCGATTACTACTTATACTCTTGCTACCTCTACCACTACTGGATTTGAATCGACCACTGCATCTCTGTGCTAATGTGGTATGGCAACTCGAACTGATGTACGTACGTACTAAGTTCTACGTTGTTACTGACTGACTGACTGATCTTACTTATGCCTGTTACCCTCAATGGAGCATAGACCGCCGACCAGCATTCTCCAACCCACTCTGTCCTTGGCCTTCTTTTCTAATTCCATCCAATTCTTGTTCATTTTTCTCATGTCTATTTCCATTTCCTGGCGTAATGTGTTCTTTGGTCTTCCTCTCCTCCGTTGGCCTTGAGGATTTCATGTGAGGGATTGCCTTGTGATGCATTTAAGTGGTTTTCTCAATGTGTGTCCCATCCACTTCCAGCGCTTCTTTCTGATTTCTTCCTCCGCTGGGATCTGGTTTGTTCTCTCCCACAGTACGTTGTTGCTAATAGTGTTCGGCCAACGGATTCGAAGTATTTTGCGTAGACAACTGTTAATAAACACTTGTATCTTCTGGATGATGGCTTTCGTAGTTCTCCAGGTTTCCGTCCCATACAGTAGAACTGTCTTGACATTTATATTGAAAATCCTGACCATGGTGTTGTTTGACAGAGAGTTATTTTGAGTTCCAGACGTACCTCAGTTGTAAATATGCTGCTCTTGCTTTGCCGATCCGCGCCTTCACATCTGCATCAGACCCACCATGTTCATCAATGATGCTGCCCAAATATGTAAAGGTTTTTACATCTTCCAAATCTTCTGCGTCAATTGTGATTGGATTGGTGCATGCCGTGTCGTATCGGATAATCTTGTTTTTCCCTTTGTGTACATTGAGACCTATTGCTGCTGGGGCTGCTGCTACACTGGTCGTTTTCTCCTGCATTTGTTGTTACGATTACGATAGGAGGGTCAGATCATCTGCGAAATCTAGATCGTCCAACTGCATCCTAGATGTCCACTGTATTCCGCGTTTCCCTTCAGATGTTGACGTCTTCATGATCCAGTCGATCACCAGGAGAAAGAGAAAGGGTGAGAGTAAGCAACCTTGCCTGACACCGGTCTTTACCTCAAACGACTTTGTCAATTGTCCTCCATGCACGATTTTGCAGTTTAATCCATTATAGGAATTCCGTATGATATTGACTATCTTCTGAGGCACGCCGTAGTATCGAAGAAGCTTCCATAGTGTTGTTCAGTCCACCCTGTCAAATGCTTTTTCGTAGTCAATGAATTTGATGTAGAGTGATGAATTTTATTCAATTGATTGTTCCACAATGATCCGTAGAGTTAAGATTTAGTCTGTATTATTCCTGTCGGGATATGCCAAACAAATACACTCTGTTTCCGTTTTTTTTCAATTCCATCTTCCTAACCTTATACTACTAAGCATTCCACTTCTGACTGATGTTATATTTTACTTATATCTATAGACATAAGTAGCATACACCACAAGACTACTGCTATCCAGTGGTATTCAGTATGAAATAAAACAGGTCAAATATATATGTACTAAGATTTGTTTAATCAATCGTAGTAAAACTTAGAGGAAAGAGTCCGTTTTTAGAAATTGCTAGTTTATCAACTTGAATAAAAGTAATACACACACACACAAAGAGAGAGGAACAAATGCAATCAAACAAACTCAATATCATAATTACACACAAAGCAGCGTGAGAGAGAGAGAGGAAAGGATAGGAAGATTTGCAAATATCAGTTATGCACATAAAAATACAACAATTCTTTTTATTTATAACTAACACGTAGTTCTCACAATATTCATCATTCAATTCACTAACATAATTTGCATTATTTTGTATTTACAATTTAGTAATTTACATACATATATGTAGTATAATGTCTATATGGTATGGAATATTTATCTCAATATGTTATTCATTTGAACTACTATTCAATAATGCATACAACTATTTCCAACTAATTAGAGTTATTTAGAATCTTCTGTTAATAAAGACATCTTTAACGAGTTAGTTTTCTACAGGATGGGGTTACTAACATAATGCTCAACCCTCCTCTTTTATCCTGGTTTAGGACCGACAGTAGTTCCAGAGGCGCTCTAGGCGGAAGAAGTTCTGGGAGTGGATGTATTATACATTGAGAAAAGCACCCAAATGCTTCACAATGCAAGCCTTCACATGGAATTCTGAAGGCCAAATGAGAAGTGGAAAACCAAAGAACATATTACACCGAGAAATGGAGATAGACATGAGAAGAATGTACAACAGTTGGATAGACCTAGAAAGAAAGGCCCATGATAGAGTGGATTAGAGAATTCTGATTGGAGGCCTATGCTCCATTGAGGGTAACAGGCGTAAGTTATATATATACTAATTTGGTGAGAACGGAAGAATACCGTTTATTAAAATGAATGTCGATTATGCAATAAGAAGACGAAGATTATAATAACTATGTAATGATATATTAGCACAATACATTTCGAACAATCTGATCACACACAATACACTTGTTTAGAACATTTATATGTATAAAGAAATAAAAGGTCAACTACACTAGTGATAAAGGGTAAGAGGAGACAGGGATAATAACAATAATAACTTAAAAACGTATGGAAATGGTTATGTACATTTATGCTAATGTTTGATTATATTTCCATGGAAAAGCTTGGACCAGATTGCCAAGCGAAACGTTGGATTTATTTCATTCATTTGTTAAGATTTTACAAATACATTCTCTTTATATTTGTAATGCTTGTTTATTTATTTGAACATATAAATATTGTTAAAAAAGCTCACCCAATACATATATGTCATACAACTATTTCGAAAAAAGATGACACCCTCATCTGCTCCCAGTCTAGACGTTTAGAACGATGGGCCGAACATTTCAGAGAACAGTTCAGCTGGCCTTCAGCTACTCTACAACTACCCTCCATTCCCAGACAGTTTGAATGGAACATTAAAGTAGGTCCCCCAACTCTAACAGAAGTTCAAAAGGCTATAGTTAATCTGAAACGAGAAAGGGCAGCTGGTCCAAATGTATTGGCTCCAGAGGTCTTTAAGGATGGTGGTCCAATTTTAGCGATTACGTTGACTAATATTTTAGCTAAGATCTGGGAGTTAGACGTTATTCCATCTGACTGTTCATAATCACTTATCGTCTCAATATATAAGAAGATCAAAATCATCCTGTGACAACCACAGAGGGATTAGTTTAACAAATTAAGTATCTAAAATACTAGCCTCGATAATTATTGGACGCCCAACTAAAACTCGTGAACGGCAAACACGAGAGAACCAAGCTGGCTTCAGACCTGGTCGTGGCTGCATCGACCACATATTCATCATTCGTCAGGTTCTAGAACATAGGCATACTTATCGGCGTCCGACGATGGTGGTCTTTCTTGATTTAAAGGTAGCATTTGACTCTGTAGACCACGAGATTCTGTGGCAGTGTCTGTCATTGAAAAGCGTACCCCAGAAGTACATAAACTTTGTAAAGGCTCTTTACTCGAACACTGCTAGTTGAGTCATAGCTTATGGCGAACTGTCATCTAGTTTTACAACCTCAAGTGGTGTCTGTCAAGGCTACCCACTTTCTTTATTTTTGTTTAACTTCATCATAGATCTACTGATGAGAATAACTTTCTCGTCGACTGAATCTTCGGGTATTGATCTCCATCCAGGAGGTCCACTTATCGACTTAGAATACGCAGATGACATAGTCCTGTTTGGTGAAGACGCTGACAAAAATCAGAGTCTTCTGGTAGCACTGAGCAACAATGCCAGAATGTTTGGAATGCGCTTCTCTCCCTCTAAATGCAAGTTGTTGCTTCAGGACTGGTCTGCTTGAACACCTAAACTTTATTTATTTATTTATTTATTTATTTATTTATTTGAGCACATAAATATTGGTACAAGAGAGCGCCAATATATATGCGCCACACAAAACAATGAAAATTCGAGGAGAGAAAAGAAAAAAAACTAAGGAGCACAAAAGAAAAAGAGAACGATAACAAAGAGATTGGTGAAAGGTAGTGCGGTCGTAACGATGGAACGGAAAGGTACAATCAGAAGAAATCTTTCAAGTAAGGGAGACACAACCACTTTTTATGAAGAAAGTAAAAGAAGGTTACAGCAGGATCGCCACTGGCTTCTATTCTGAGCCATATCTGATAACGTCTCTAGCCACTGTGTAGCACCATCTCTCAGACCCCAACCAGGGAGTCGTGAAGGACCGACAGAAGCCAGTCCTTTGCAGCTTTCTTTCATACCACGACACCATGTCATGCACTGACCACCTCTCCGCTTTTTCCAACCAGTCCCAGAGTCGGCAAATAATGCACGACGTGGAATTCTCTGGGACGACATTCGTAGAACATGTCCAAGCCACCGAAGTCGGTGTTTCAAGATGGTGACACCAATTGAATTATCATCTCTGTGCCCAAACACACGATGCCGAACCTCTGCATTACTAACATGGTGTTGCCACTGAATGTCAGCAATCCTTCGGAGACAGCGATGATCGAACACAGAGAGTCGTCTAACGTCCTCAACTCGGAGAGGCCAGGTTTCACAACCATAGAGCAAAACTGCTCTCACCGACGCGTTGTAGATCCGACCTTTTACAGCCAGACTAACATCACGAAGGCGCCAAAGGTGGCCCAGATTGCCATAAGCCGCTCTGGCTTTCACTATACGTGCATTGATCTCATCACTCACACCCCCACCAGCACTTATGCAACTACCCAGATACACGAACTTCTCGACTACTTCTATCTGCTCACCATCCAGGGTGAGTACAGGATTGGAATCCTGCCAGTCTTGTAGAAGTACTTTGCACTTCGAAGGCACATACCGTACCTACGAACACTGATTGCCAACTGATTAAGTGCGGATTGCATGCCTTGGGCATTATCGCACAGTAAGACAATGTCATCCACATACTCAAGGTCGAGAAGTCTTTCTCCAGGCAATAGATCCACACCACCATTACTTACATTCATCAGAGCTGTTTCCAGAATGTCATCGATGGCAAAGTTGAGGAGGAATGGTGAGATTGGGCAACCCTGCCTAACCCCACTACTCGTATAGAACAATGGAGAGAGGTGGTTGTATGCCCTCACTCTGCCTGAGGTGTTTATATATAGGGCTTTTAGGATGTTAATAAACTTCTCAGGCACACCCTTCTTCAATAGACAATCCCAGAGAACAGTCCTGTCCAACGAATCGAAGGCAGCCCTGATGTCAAGAAACACTACGATTGTTGGCCTTTGATAAGTATGGCGATGTTCTAACATTTGGCGGAGGGTGAAGATATGATCAATACATCCTCGACCAGAACGAAACCCAGCCTGCTCCTCGCGAGTCAATCTTTCTCGGGTTTTGAACAACCTACGAAGTATGACGGAAGCCAATAGCTTGGACGCAATCGGAAGTAGACTTATCCCCCGATAGTTGTTGCAGGAACGACGTGAACCCTTTTTAAAGATAGGGACAACTATCGACTCATTCCATGACGTTGGTACACTCTCTAATTCCCAAACCTTTGTAAACAACGTCGTCAATTCCTTAGTCAAAAAGTCACCACCATCTTTAAAAAGAGCCGGAGGTAAGTCATCTGGGCCAGGTGATTTGTAACGCTTCAAGAGTTGGAGTTCCTTGCGGACTTCCTCCTCGTTTGGTGGATCAGTCGTCACCGGCCATGGAGTGCAGGACAGTCTGACCGATGTTGCCGGAGCAGCAGGCCAGTTGAACTGCCCTTCAAAAAATTCTGCCCATCGTCCAAGACGTCGATGGATGTTAGTGATTGGCATCCCATCATCCTCGCAGATTGTTCCACTCACACCAGACTTCTTGCTGCCAGTGGCTCGGATGAGCTGGAAGAGCTTCCGGTAGTTACCAGATGCAGCTGCTGCTTCCATCTCATTAGCACGCTCCGACCACCAGGCTTCTCGGTCCTCACGCAAGCTTTGCCCAAATTCCTTACGTAACATCCTTCGTTTATGGTCAAACTCACGGTCACCCGGAGTCGACCGACGGGCTTCAATGAGTTGTAAGGAACCAGAAGAAACCCAGTGCTTATAAGCGGGACGTTTCGCAAACCCATAACTGACTGTTCCCGCCATTTTCATGGCGTCATGCAATTGCAACCAATGCTCATCTATACTTTTCGGTGGAGTGGTAGCTAGCCTAGAAGCTAGCTCGGTTCGATACTTATTTGCAACAGAGGTTGCAACCAGCTTGCTAATATCAATCCTTTGGTGGTGGTCACTTCGTTGTCCACTGAAAAGTAAGGCAAGATTGGCGCAGACCAAGGCATGATCAGAGTCCAGATAGGTACTCCAAAAGGAGCGGCAGTCTTTTACACAACCACGCCAGCGGAAGCTGATCGCGATGTGATCAATCTGAGTCCAGGCTTGGGATGCAGAGGGAGGACGCCAGGTGGCACATCGGCAATGACTGTGCCGAAAGTTAGTGCTAGCCAGAAACAGGTTGTGGTCTGTGCACAGTTGCAGTAGACGGTCCCCGTTATCTGACCTGCGACCAACGAGTCCCCATCGGCCACCTAAACGACTCTCTTCTGTGCCTAGACTCCCGAACTGAGCATTCAAGTCTCCGGCTAGTACTACAATATCTGTCGAGCGCACTTTATGGAGAAGAACAGACAGCTGGTGGTAAAACTCATCCTTGATTGCATCCGGGCTGCAATCTGTCGGGGCATAGGCGGAGATGACGAAAAGACATCGTTTCTCACGCCGATTTCTTCTCACTTTGATGGAACTTTCTAATCTAACAGCACATAACCGACTGTTAATGGAGATCCAATCGATTAGTCCTGCCTCAGCTCTAGCGCTTAGTGCGACACCAACGCCAGCAAGACCAGACGAAGATGCCACAGGGTCCCCGGATAAGCGCACGTAAAACAAGCTTTTCGAAGTGACAGATGTAGAGCGAATTTGTAGTACTTCACCAGAGTCTTGAATACGGGTCTCGGATAGACAGCAGACATCGATATGAAGACTTTCCAAAGACATAGCCAGCCCTATCTGTTGTCCGACCTGCATTAGTGTGCGAACGTTGAAGGCAGCCAGTTTGAATGGTGCACGTGGTTTCAGAAAAACTGCTTCAGTTCTCGTATGCGGTGGTAACATACAATTTTCAACCGAACAGTGACTCGAGAACGTTTAGATACAGTCGAATTTCCACCATAGACGAGCTGCTGTATAAGTCGAAGAAATAAGTATAAACAGAGTGGGAATAAAGGAGGGTGAATAATGATGTAGTAAATAATAATAATAATAATAATAATAATAATAATAATAATAATAATAATAATAATAATAATAATAATAATAATAATAATAATAATAATAATAATAATAATAATAATAATAGAATCATTTGAATATTCGTCGTAGCAAGAGAATTAGTTTCCATGATCATAGACAGTTCTGTATATATATAAGTATAAAAGAGGGTGAATAATGTGGAAAATAATAATAATAATAATAATAATAATAATAATAATAATAATAATAATAATAATAATGACAATAATGGTAATAATAATAATAGTATTAATAATGACAATAATAGTAATGATAATTATTTGAATTGATTGATTGTTTATCGGATCGAGAAAGGTAGTTGCCGTAGTCATAGAGTTCATTGTTTGTGTGTGGGCTGTGATACTGCCCGGGTGCCCAAACCGAAGCAGGTGGTTATCTTAGGGGGCCACACCCCGAGCCTTTGACCTAATGGTCTAACCCACAAGGCAGTGGAACATCTTGAGGAGATGCAATCCCATGGTAGCCGGTGACCAACGATTGGTTCATACGCCATTTGTTCCCGCAGGATACTGGAGCCCATGTGCACCATTGGTTTGTGATCCGGTTAAAGCGCCGGACGTTCGCTTTTCGTCCTCTCATTTTCGTAAACAACAGTAATGCCACGAGAAGGTAATGAGTAGGACTTCTCTGGCAGAGGCTGTATACGCGCGGCCGTGTGAGAGTATTTCGAGAGGGAGAGCGGACTCTCCCCACTCTCGGCTGTACCAGGGCGTTCGGGGGCCAACACCTGAACTAAGGATAGGGGAGTGAAGTAGTCGAACGTGTTGACAACTTCACTTATCTTGGAAGTCTGATCAGCCCTAATGGATTGGTATCGGACGAAATCTAAGCACGGATAAGAAAAGCAATGGTTGGAGACTCTTGGTAACATGGCTCAGAATCGATCACAATGGCGTCGGTGTATACACTCTTTGTCTTCTCTTAAACTATGAGATTAAAATCGCTTCATACCTTTTTTCTACGAACTAATTCTTTCTTCCTGTACTATATCCTTATTGCAAACTTTCTTTTATATACCATTGAAGTAACTAGTTCCATGAATTCGGTGTTCATCTTGTTGTGTTAATGAGGTATGGCAAAATGGACCAATGCATATATGTGCCTGGTCCTACGTTGTAGCTGACTGACTGACTGATACAAGTCACTTGAGTTATGTGTGGACTGTGATGCTGTCCGGGTGTTCAAACCGAAGCAGGTGGCTCTCTCAGGGGGCCATACCCGGACCCTTTGACACGGACGTGGACAATCGGATGTATCTAACACAAACTTACGGGATTTGCTAATAAAATCTAACAATTATAAAATAAATGCTTAATTTGCAAAATGTCCACCAATTGTCTCAAAATGACTCAGACTTCATTGTTATTGCATTTTCATACAAATTGCATCCTGTTTCCATTCTTTACTGTTCGATCCTCTTGTCTCTCTGCTTCCAGACCTTCTGTTCACGACTAATATCATATACTACTTATATCAATATAAGTAGCACACACCAACCTGGTTGAAACACTAGACATTCGCTTTTCATCCTCTCAATTTCGTATATATAAAAAACACCCTCACCGCGAGAAAACACTGAATAGGACTTCTCTATAAGTGGCTGTATACACCTGGCTATGTGAGAGCATTTTGAGAGGGAGTGCAAACTCTCCTCACTGTCAACTGTACTATGGCATTTCAGGACACAATATGTATATATATCAAAAGAAAATCGATCAACTGTAAACTTGAACATTAGTTTAAACATTCAAATAACAAATATATGAATTATGTATTCAACATATATATATTTTCATCTTTATTGAATTACATGTGATAAGTCAATCATATTTTGATAAGAATCAAATTGTTTCTACTCCCTTTTATATTCATTATAAACTCGAAGAAATTTATCATTGATAACATCAATCAATATCCTACTGTGTTATTTTCATCTATGTGATTGTAACCAAAAAAGGCAAAATAAAACATACAAAAATGACATCAATAAAAGTATAGTAATAATAGTAACACAATATCAAACAATTCCCAACAGAATTTGAATATTCGTTGAAAGAATAAATGAGGAAAATAGACGAAAACAACAATCAAATTACCTAGTAATTATTCATCATTTGAAATATAAGAAAAAAACAACAAAATCATCTGATAAATAGATAGATATTCTTGTGGAAAACAATAGAAAGAGAAAACAATATAGTTAGTTACAAAATATAACTAAAATGTTAGACTTGTATAACCACTAATTATCAACTTCATCATGTAGAGATTAAGGATTCATGAAGAAAATAAAGTTTTTTATTTTTCAAGTTTAATGATAAACAAAGAAAGTTATTAGTGTACATTGCTGAAGAGTTCAATATAAGGATGAAACATTCGAATAGTATTTTCAGATTATCTTTGTAGGGAAACTGGAATTAATGGATAATATTGGAATGACGTTAAAGTGACTTTGAGAGTGTTCAATTCATTAGAATTATGATTTACAGTTAATAAAACAAGGTTACGAATTAGATCTAGGATTTTTCATCATGAACTAAGATCAGTCGATAATGCTAAAACATTATTTAATCAAATGGATGAATAAATTTCGCGCCAAAATCCAAGACCTTTCATCTTTTACCTAATTGGTTCATCTACAAATTATAGTCTCGCCATTGTTTTCTTTTAAGTTCGTTTTTGTTGTTGTTGTTGTTATTGCTATTTTGAATGCTAATTAACGTGTATTTTTCATTTTTTCTTTTCTTCTGTTTTCTCGTTTCTATGTTTGTTTATTTCTTTATTCAATTGAATTTGTTTAAAGTTTATAACTAGAAAATTAAAGAATGTATTGTAAAGCATAGGATCGATGTACTGTAAAAGTTCTATAGCGAATTGTTTATAGTTTCAGTTGGTGTATAGTAGTAGTAGTAGTGCTGCTGGTAGTAGTAGTAGTAGTACTATTAATAGTAGTAATATACTATTCGTTTCATAAGAATAAATACTTGAGTCTATACACACCGTAGATTTTAATTTTCCAAATGAGACTTTCCCCTATATAAAACAAAAAAACGACTGGTTTATACTCTGTTGATTCGTATTCCACCATATGAATCTAATCAATAAAACAAATCAGATTCTATGAATATCTAATTAAATAAAAGCAATTTTATAATAGAGACAGATCTCTCCTCTCACTCCTGGCGGTACAAAAACATTGGAAGATGTTAATGGTATTGTAATTAATAGTGTTTTATGCATAGAATAAGGATTATTAAGAAGCAATGATGGATAGTGGCTAGCAGTTGAATTCAGGACAAAGCACGTTTCGTCCTATTTGGGACTCATCAGCTGGATGTACCTGTATCTCAGAGTTGATGTTCACTCTGTGACTCGAACCCAGTACCATTCCACTGCTAGACACCTTCTATCATTGCTTACAAAAAGCTTGTGCACATATGCACATAACAGACTGATCATTTGCAGTCTTAAACCTCAATAGGAAGATGCAAGCCGATCAATACCAAGTGGATTGCTAAGACAATTTAACTTTAATTTACGCCTGTTACTCCTTGTGAAGGAGCATAGGCCGCTCACCAGCATTCTCCATCCAACCCTGTCCTGGGCAATCCTTTCTAGCTCCGTCCAGTTGTAATTCATCGTTTTCATATCTGCTTCCATTATCCGACGCAATGTGTTCTTTGGCCTTCCTCTTTTTCGCTTCCCTTCAGGATTCCAAGTTAGGGCTTGCCTCGTGATGCAGTTTGACGATTTGCGTAATATATGTCCTATCCATTTCCATCATCTTTTCCTAATTTCCTCTTCAGCTGAAATCTGGTTTGTTCTCTCCCACAGAAGGCTATTGCTGATGGTATCCGGCCAATGGATGTTGAGTATCTTGCGTAGACAGCTATTTATAAATACTTGTACTTTCTTGATTGTGGTTGTTGTAGTTCTCCAAGTTTCAGCTCCATACAGTAGAATTGATTGTGTTGACGTTGGTATTGAAGATTGTAACTTTGAAATTGGTTGACAGTTGTTTTGAGTTCCATATATTGTTCAATTGTAGGAATGCTATCCTTTCTTCGCCTTTACTTCTGCATCTGATTCTCCTTGTTCATCGATAATGCTTCCTAAATACATGAAGGAGCTTCGTCACCAAGAGTAATTGGATTGCTGTTCTCCGTGTTGTATTTGAGGACCTTGGTTTTCCCCTTATGTATGTTGAGGCCTACTACTGCAGAGACTGCTGCTTCACTGGCTGTCCTCATCTGCATTTGTTCGTGCGTATGCGATAGTAGGGCTAGGTCATCTGCGAAGTCCAAATCGTCTAATTGATTTCGAGCTGTCCATTGAATTCCGTGTTTTCCTTCAGATGTCGAGGTCTTCATAATCCAGTCGACCACCGGAAGAAAGAGAAAGGGAGAGAGTATGCAGCCTTGTCTGACTGCGGTCCTTTTTTGGAATGCATCTGTCAGCTGTCTTCCATGCAAGACTTTGCACTGTAGTCCGTCGTATATATTCTGGATAATGGTGACAATCTTCTCAGGAACTCTATAGTGTCTTAGAAGTATTCATAACATTCTCCTATCTACACTGTCAAACACCTTTTCATAATCAATGAAGTTGATGTATAGTGACGAGTTCCACTCAACTGATTGTTCGACGATGATCCGTAGTGTTGCAATTTGGTCTGTGCATGATCGATCCTTACGGAATCGAGCTTGTTGATCTCGAAGTTGGGCGTCTACTGCATCTTTCATCCGGTTCAGCAACACTCTGTTAAAGACTTTGCCTGGTATTGACAACAGTGAAATGCCTCTGTAGTTTTCACATTTGCTCAGATTTCCTTTCTTTGGAATCTTGACGAGGTGTCCTTCTTTCCAGTCCATCGGCACTTGTTCCTCCTCGCAAATCATTTTGAATAGAAGGTGAAGCATGTTTGTAGTTGCTTCGATGTCTGATTTCAGTGCTTCAGCTGGTATGTTGTCGGGTCCTGCTGCTTTCCCGTTCTTGATTTGTGTGACGGCCATTCTAATTTCTTCCTTCGTTGGTGGATTGACATCTATAGGAAGATCTGTGTGTGCTGCTTCGATGTCCGGTGGATTCATTGGAGCCGGCCTATTCAGGAGTTCCTCGAAGTAATCTACACATCTGTTCCGCTGTTGTTGAATTTCGTGATTGGCTTGACTTCTTTGTCTTTGACCGGCCTCTCTGGATTACTGTATTTCCCTGCTAGTTTCTTCGTTGTATCGTGAAGCTGTTTCATATTTCCTTCTCTTGCAGCTTTTTCTGCCGTCGTTGCTAGTTCTTCCACGTATTTCTTCTTGTCGGCTCTAATGCTCCTCTTCACTTGTTTGTTTGCTTCTATGTATTCAGCTTGTGCTTGGACTTTCTCTGCTCGTGTTCGGCTGTTGTTAATTGCTGTCTTCTTGTTCTTCCTTTCTTTGATCTTGTCCAGTGTTTCTATAGAGATCCATTCCTTATGACGGTATTTCTTTAGACCCAGAACCTTTTGACACATTGACGTTAATGCTTCTTTGACACCTTCCCAGTATTTTCTTCTTCATTCATTAGATCCTGTAAGGCTTGGAACCTGTTGTTGAGAGCTATCTTGAATTCATTCAGTCTGTCAGTATCTCGAAGGAAGGCTGTATTGAACCTTTGTATTGCTGTTTGTCCAGTTCTTTCTTAGCTTCAGTTTTGAATTAGCTACAACTAGGTAGTGATGTGAAGCTATGTCAGCACCTCTCCTGGTTCTCACATCTTCCATTGTCCTTCGGAATTTTTTGTTGATGCAAATATGATCTATTTGGTTCTCTGTAGTGTGGTCCGGTGAGATCCATGTAGCCTTATGTATATGCTTGTGTTGAAATATTGTGCCTCCTATGACCAATTTGTTGAATGCACACAGATTTGCAAATCTTTCTCCATTTTCGTTTCTCTCTCCCAGTCCATGTCGTCCCATAATATCTTCATATCCAGTGTTGTCTATTTCGACTTTGGCATTTAGATCTCCCATTAGAATAGTTAGGTCCTTTCTTGGGCATTTCTCAATGACTGACTGCAGCCGCTCGTAGAACTGATCTTTAATGTCGTCGTTGCTATCATTTGTGGGTGCATAACATTGGATAATATTCATTAAGATCCCCTCCTTCTTTGTTCTGAATGGTGCTTTGATGATTGTGGATCCGTGAGATTCCCATCCTACAAGTGCATTTCGTGCTACTTTGGACAGCATAAGAGCAACTCCCTGAGTGTGTGGAGTATTGTCCTCTTCGTGACCGGAGTATAGCAGCATCTCTCCCGTAGCTAGCCTTTTCTGTCCAGCTTGGGTCCAGTGGGTTTCACCGATTCTCAGTTCTGCTAAGTTATATCTCCTCATTTCCATTGCTATTTGACTGGTCTTCCCGGTCTCCCACATTGTTCGAACGTTCCATGTATCTACAAAAGGTTTTTCTCTGGTTGTTAGAAGGGGCATCGGCCTCGTGGCTTCCGAAGGAACTCGGCTTTCACCATGTAGCATTATAATTCTTCTAAATGAAGACCTTCTAACTCCCAGGGCAGAGTTTATATGGTTTGGATTATTTTTTCTGGTTAGCGTTTTTTTAGCGAGTTAGTTTTCTACGGGATGGGGACGCTAACCCCATGCCCAACCCTCCTCCTTTACCCGGGCTTGGGACCGGCAGTAACTCTATAAGAGCTACAGGCGGAGTTGGATTGTTAATACGGTTTAACATAAAATGAAGAGAGATGTAAATGAATATATACAACACTATAAACACTATACTTTCTCATTTTGAGGAAATAATTCTTAAAAAAAGAATTGATAGTGTAGTGCATAAATATGCTGAAAAAGAATGATTTAAATTACTCAAAAAACTTACGTTAGGTTCAATAAAATTAAAACTCCAATTCGTTCATTAGTTTTTCCTTGAACTAATTGACATTTTTGGAATTATTTCTTCTATAGTTAAATTTGTGACTCATTTAAAGTTAGACCATCATAAAAAATCTGGAAGCACTGGACGACCATTTCGTCCTAGTATGGGACCCCTCACCAGTGCGTATCCATAATCCTGCCTCACGAGATTCGAACTCAGGATCCATTATAACATTTTAAAAGCAAGATTTAATATTTCTAAATGAAATGCTTCATTTAATCATCAGAATAAACAGAACAATGGAGAGAAGAAGGAAAAAAGGAAACACAATGTGAAGTTCATTTTACACTCAAAGTTTATACATGGATAATTGTTCTCATTTAATGATAAATCAAAAAGAACATATAATTAGTTAGCGGTTTAGTGGTTGAGCGTTCGCACGCGAGATTGATAGGTCCTGGGCTTTAATCTCACGTAATGGGGTTGTTGATGCTCACTGCTGAGGAGTCCAATAGTAGGATGAAACGACCGTTCAGTGCCTTTATGGTTTCCATGGTGGTCTAACTTCAATTGACTCATGATCTCAACCATAAATATATTAGATAATTAATGAATAGTTAAAATTTCGCATACAGATAGAATATTCCTGTAAATTGTTGACTTTCGCTGATTCACATATTCCATACATCCATAATCAATGCTCGTTTCCGCTTCCCTTCAAGATTCCAAGTTAGGGCTTACCTCGTGATGCAGGCCACGTACTTACGTGGTAAGCAGCACCATCGATTAACGTGGAGAATCTAATGCAGACGTAAAGGGGAGGATTTGCAAAATAAAGACTGCATTTATGCAGTTGAACAATATATGGAACTCAAAACAACTGACTACAAGTCAACATCAATTTCAGAATCCTCAATACGAACGTCAATACATTTGTATTGTATGGATGTGAAAATTGGAGAACTACTACAACCATCATCAATAAGTTACAGAATACTCATCATCCATTGGCAGGAAATCATCAACAACAAACATCCTACTGTGAGAGAGAACAAACAAGCTTCCATCTAAATACGAAATTAGTAAAAGATGAAGGAGTTTTATAGGACACATTGAGGAAATCATCAAACTGCATCATTAAGGTAGTGCTAACTTGAAATCCTGGAACGAGACGGAAAAGTGTAAGATCAAGGAACAGATTATTTTGGGTAACTAGTAGCAGACATGAAACGAATGAATATCAAGTGGAAATAACTGTGTAATAGATCATAGTACAGAGCTGAATGGGGAATATTTGTAGGCCGCTTTTGAAAATGTAATCATAGAGAAGAAAAAATCTCTATTGATCTTTATTAATTTCAATAAATTGAAGAATAGGAGTTATGAAAATTCTAAAATGTTTATTTAGTATTAAAGTCAACATGATTAATTATTAAGTAGAAATGATGATTTATTGTAAATAATAATCAATAATTTGGGGGGGAGTAAAAATGACATTTATGATAATGATAATAATATTTG
This sequence comes from Schistosoma margrebowiei, assembly GCA_944470205.2. Taxonomy (NCBI): domain Eukaryota; kingdom Metazoa; phylum Platyhelminthes; class Trematoda; order Strigeidida; family Schistosomatidae; genus Schistosoma; species Schistosoma margrebowiei. The sequence goes on along the minus strand of OX104024.1, from coordinate 82,427,571 downwards.
AGGGAAATAGTAATACTTGTGTAAAATTCATAGTGAAATATGAGTAGGAAGAGAAACAAAACAAATTTAGTATTTACAATTTATTGGTTACTGGGTGGTGATCAATATCATATATGTCAGGTCATTCTTCGTACAGATCGACCAAGTTGCAATGTGGCCACTGGTCTAGGTGACCCGACATTGAGTGTACTATGCTGAGATAAGATGGTGATTGAAGGTAGTTGACAGGAATTTCTTTACTTACGTTTCCTACTACTTAGCACTCATTAGGAAGGTGTACCGGTAATCTTGAGGAAACTGATACTCCCTGACTTATTCTACCCCATGTCACCCAGCTTCACAATAAGAGGCGTTACTAGTGAGCTATCCGGGCCACAACTGACCTCCTGTAAGACTGAGATGTATTTACAATTGGTAGATTACTGGGTGGTAATCAATGTCATGTATATCAGGTCATTCTTAGTGCAGATCGAATCCTATCGACCAAGTTTCAATGTTTTATATACACAAATTCAAGTTTTCAATTATACCATACACAAAATGGTATGATGAAATTCTGAAAAACAGAATAGCCGTAACCTGAATTCACTGCATTAGTGGACAAAAAATGACTTAAGTACCATTTGTATGAAATGAATTAAACTTTTTTCGACTAAATCGTTTACCAAAACAGCATGTTATTCAATGCAATACTGCAATCTATTGAAGATTAGACGATAGACAATGTTCTTCAGAACAAGTATATAACAAGTCTCATGTATTCAAAGATGAGTATTGTTTGTGTTGCATCTTTAAAGCAGGCTTATTATTACATGATTTATTCGTCAATCGAAATGTGGCTTATACAATCTTAGTAATGTGCTAAACCAATAACTTATCGACCGGTATGTGCAGCCCAGCGTCCCTATTGGTCCCTTGTTCTCCTAACCCTTCTTTTTGAAAAGCAGCATGGCTTTAGAACAAATTAATTATGTTTTACTAACTTATTAGTAGCCCGTGAAATTTGGTGCTTTGTTAAAGACTAAAAGTCATCTACAAATGTAGCCTAAATTTATTTCAGTAAGGCTTTTGACAACGTTTTTCAGGGCTAGCTGTTACATAAGTTAAGGAATATCGGGATTAAAGGCATATTATTAATGTGGATAAAGAATTTTCTGGTTTGGCATGAATAAAGAGTACGACTGAACTCAAAGTTGTCCAGCTGGGGCACTGTAAAAAATGTTCACAATCCCAGAACAAATTACTTGTCAGCTGACTATCAACTATCTCATTGAATCATCAACGAATAGAATTCATTATCTTAACAACTTATTGAAGCTCCATCTGTTGACGCTTTCAAAAGAAATTTGGTTCAACTTGAGAGACCACCACTGACAGAACTAATATAGACCATTTAGCCTCCTATCCTTTCCAGACTGAAATTGAAATTAATTTATTATATGTTGGGAATAAATAAAATGGAGAATTTTTTTAAAATTATAGAAAAATTTATAATTTTTATCAGGGAGTAACATCGACTAGGGAACTATCAGGAGCAATGAGGCATCAAAGAACTACTCCTAATGATTTAACATCAAACCATTGATCATACTATGTTGAGTTATGTAAAGTAGTAGTCACATTACAACTCTATGAATAGCAGTTAATTATTATTAACGTTTGATATATATGACACTAATTATCACTAACTTACAGATCACTGTAAATATTCTAATCTTATAGATGGGGAATTATGTCCTGCATAAGGCAGTCATAATTCCTTTGACAGTATGATCCACGGTTAATGCTCACTCCTATATAAATTAGTAATCAATCCTAAATGGAATAAAACGTATATCCAAAGCTTCTTATTGTTGGCCTCTTGCTAATTTATAGAACTATTTTACCTAAGATCACAATTCCAAATTTGTATTTACTTATGATTTTATATATAATCAAAATAAAATGTCTTAACTAATATGAAACATGTATGTAGTGATTTATAATATTATGATTTACATTTATTAACTTTAGTTGAATAACATCAGTAATAAATGTTTCCCTTTTGTTGTGAATAAACCATAATAAACAAACTTATTTACTGATGCATGTTACGCCTCGTGGAGAAGTATAAGCCGTCCATCAGTATTCCCCATTCAACACTGTACTGAGATATACCACACAGTCATTTGCAGTTGCTATTCCTATTTTTAATGTCTGCTTCTAGTTACCGACTCAGTGTGTTCTTTGGCATTCCTCTTTTTTGTTTCTCTTCAGGATTCCAAGTTGGCGCTTCCTTTATGATGCAGTTTGATGGTTTCGTCGATGTGTGTCCTATAAACCTCCGCCATACTTTTAATGTCTTCTTCAGATGAAAGCATGTTTGTTTTCTCCCACAGTCGGATGTTTGTTGCCGATGGTATCCGGTCAACAACGAACAGTGAGTATCTTCAATTTACAATTGCTTATGAATACTTGTACATTCTCGATGTTGGTTGTGATAGTTCTCCCATCTCCACCTACATACAGTTCCTATTGAAGATTGTGACCTTTGTATTGGTTGATAGTTGTTTTGAGTTCCATATGTTGTTCAACTGTACGTCCCCGAATGCCCTGGTTGGCTCCCAAATGCTCTCAAGTTGCCACGTAAATACAACCACAGCCAGGGAAGTCCTACTCACTACCTTCTCATGGCAGAGGTGTTGTTTACGAAATTGAAAGGATGAAAAGCGAATGTTCAGCGCTTTAACCGAGTTGCTAGATACGGAGGATCCATCTAGTGGAGCTGAAAAACCCTTATTCCAAATCACTGATGCACATGGGCTCTAAGATCCTATTGACACAAATGGCACGTGAACCAATTATTGATCACCGGCTACCATGTGACTGTATATCCTTACGTTGCTCTACTGCTTTGTGGATCAGACCTTTAGATCAAAGACTCAGGGAGTTGCCCTTAAAGAAAACCACCCCAGCCCTCACACAAATCGAATGATTTACGTAACGCATATCTATTTGGTGCCTCCTTCTATCAATGTTTATATGTTTCAATAAATAAATGATTGATGTGTGGGCGTAGGTGATAATGATTAGTTGTCTGCTCAGTTACACATGTAGATAGTCTGATAGATGTCAGATGAGATATATATTCCTTTGTCTTTATTATTATTATTACTCACTTATTATTGATTGTTCGATTGTGTTGGGTTTTAGTGTGAAAATATATTTATTTTGTGGTCAGGCTAATTACGTGTTCTTGATCTGAGTTGTGTTGAAGTTCTGTAGAATAGACACTAGGAGGAAATCTAGTGTAGATATTCACGTAAGGTAAATGAATGTTCCATACGTGTAAACGTGGAAAACCAACCGTTATAACTCTAGACGAAGTAAAACTAAGCGTTATAACAATAATTAACTGTAGAAATGTAGTCTTTACTTTGTCAATTGTCACCTTTACGTCTGTATCAGATCTTCCACATTCATCGATGATGCTACTAACCACGTAGATATGTAGACGTTTTCACCTGTTCCAGAGTTTCTTCATCAAGTATGATTGAGTTAATGTTCTTTGTGTTTTATTTGAGGTTGTTACTTTTTACTTTATGTATATTGAGACCTATTGTTTAGAGATTTCCATTACATTGATTCTGTTTATACATATATATAGGATAATTTGTGTTATGAATAGTTATTGATCATACTTTTTTCTGGTTAGCATTTTTTCTATAGCGAGTTAGTTTTCTACGGGATAGGGTCCCTAACCCCATACCCAACACTCTTCCTTTATCTGGGCTTCGGACTAGCAATAGCTCATGGAGGGACTCCAGACGGAGTTAGTTATTGATTATCGATGTATATAATCTATGATTTAGTGAAAGTCGATAATTCACAGGACTATTCTATCATTTTAATTATTGATTAATTATCTTTTATAGATACATAGTTTCTTGTTTTGTTTTTTCTTTTAAAAAAAGTTTTAATTACATTATTATTATATTGGTTAATTCCATATAGTTTTTGATTTGTCATTAAATGAGAACAATTATCCATGTGTAACTGTTAAATGTTAAATAAATAAGATAAATATCACTTCTTTTCTTTCTCTTTTTTTCTCCGTTGTTATGTGAATATCAAATAGATAAAGATAATGAATTTCAATTACGTTCATAATTCAATTACTAAGTAACAATCTAACTTTATTGTGAAATGATTATTGAGGAAATAAAGAGAATGTGAAGATAGAAAAAATGATGGAAGAGAAATGATTTAGGAGTTAGAATGAAAAGATCGATAAAAGGCATTTTCTAGGGCCAAATATTACTTAATTACTTACTTACGCTTATTACACCTCACAAAAGAGCATAAGTCGATCATCAGCATTCTCCATCCAACCCTGTCTTAGACAACCCTTTCCAGCTCCTCCCGGTTCTAATTCATCCTTTTCATATCTGCTTCTATTTCTCGACGTACTGTGTTATTTGTGTCTTCCTCTTTTCCTCTTCCCTTCAGGATTCCAAGTTAGGGCTTGCCTCGTGATGCAGTTTGACGATTTGCGTAATATATGTCCTATCCATTTCCATCATCTTTTCCTAATTTCTCCAGCTGGAAGTTGGTTTGTTCTCTCCCACAGAAGGCTATTGCTGATGGTATCCGGCCAATGGATGTTGAGCATCTAGCGTAGACAGCTATTTATAAATACTTGTACTTTCTTGATAGTGGTTGTTGTAGTTCTCCAAGTTTCAGCTCCATACAGTAGAACTGCCTTGACGTTGGTATTGAAGATTCTCACTTTGATATTGTTTGAAAGTTGTTTTGAGCTCCATATTTTGTTCAATTGTAGGAATGCTATCCTTGCTTTAACAATCTTCGCCTTTGCGTTCGCATCTGATCCTCCTTAATCGTCAATGATGCTTCTCAGGGATAAATATAATTTGATATAAATTTTTATTTTGTAATTCATTACAAAATGTATCAACAAATTATTGTCATTCGCATACGATTAGCGTTTTCTGTGTTTTCAATGACAATTTATTTGTTTATTTGAACATATAAATATTTGTTTAAATTCGCATCGAATACATATGCATCATACAAGTCACTTGATTTTTGTGAAGACTGGGATACTGCCTGTGTATCTAAGTCGAAACAGGAGGTTTTCGTAGGGGACCACTCACCGGACCTTCGACCTAAATGTTTGATCCACAATGCAGTGGAGAAACAAAAGGAGATGCAGTCTCATAGTAGCCGGTGACCATCAATAGGTTCATACGTCATTTGTTCTTTCACGATACTGGAGCCTATATACACCATTGGTTTGGAATCAGGGTTTTCCAACTCCTCTAGGCGAATCCTCCATATACTTGAACCCGGTTAAGGCGCCGGATATTCGCTTTTTGTCTTCTCATTTTCGTAAAAACACCCTCGTCACTAGAATTCAGTGAGTAGCACTTCAATGACAGTTCAGCCATCATGATGTACCCATGATCTTGTTTTACAGTTGCATTTGTTCCTTTTTGTATTTTTCCAGATTGATATCGTTCTTATATGTTCCAAAACAATTCTGTGGTTACGAAAAACCCATTACACTGTAATAATTACATTTTTAAGAATGATAAATAGTGACATATGTATGGCCTACAGTTTAGGCAATACTAAATTGTACAGACTGAAACTAATGAAAATGTAGTTAAATGCTTGATGAGCTTATTACAATCTTTCTGTGAATGTAATAAGTAGCATTATTTAGACATCATTTTTGGTATATATATATGCTTCATATTCATTTCATGAAAGGTGAAAAGAAACTACACAGTTATCCGATAGTACGCATTTTTTACATCATATACGTGAAAGTAATGCAACATGCACTAAGCCGTATGTCCTTCATACATGAAAACATATGAATATGTTCAGCCTTATATTTTCAAAGAATTAATTTATGCATTTAGGCTACTTTTATTATATCCCGACGAGAATTATGGATGGTAACTGTTGGAATCTATTCATGGACCAGTATGACACATATAATTTTTATTGCAGAATTGTTAATGTTGTGGATGCGAAGGATAGACCAATAATTATCAATGTTAAGTCCAATGGTGTCCTTGGACTTTAAATGGACATTTCCTACTGGTCGATATCTGTCCACTTGTGGAATATGGTACAAAATGTTGTTTTCTATTTTTATGGTACGATGTGGTATGTTTGGTTAGTATATAAATAGAGTATGTCTGAAATACAATGATTCATAACTCAGGTGCTGAGATTTGTGTTCTGGACTCAACTGGCTGGGATAGACAGGGAATCGGGACCAATCGTAACTCTAGGTCGTCCATTACGTTCGTACGTGTTTACGTGTCATTGAATCGGTCGATAAATACGCTGCTCTCTAGTTTTTCAGTCAAGGACACAACAATTAGCACAGGGTAAAAAGCAACCTCAACTTAAGTCACAACAGTTAAGTAGCTCAAATTTGCATATTCATGTTTCTTTTATTATAAGCTTCCATTTGATCTATAAACTATTATTATACGATTTACCATTCTTGAGTTATGCCCTGTCTATCAATTACTATCCTTCATATTTACAGTCATATTTGGCTAAATCTTGTACAAACGTTGTTTCCTATTTTATGATACGATGTGATCTGTCTGGTTGGTATATAAACCCAGTATGCTCATACGAGTTTATGTGTCGTCGGTGCTGTCGATAATTCAGTGTTCTCTAATTGACGGTATCGTTGCGTTAGGGGGGGGCGCACAAACCCACAAATTATAACAAATTTGCATTAACGTTCATCATTAAGCAATATCTGTTATCTTAGTATATGCCATTATGTTAACTGTGAATAACATGAAATACTCATTATACTGTTTTCCTATACTTAGTTCTTTTTATTATCCTGAAGAGAGAGAATAATATGGATTTATTTTATTTCGTTAGTTTCTTATCAGATGCTTACAAACTATAATATTCCTTTCCTGTGTATATAAATTCACATGTATCTGTCAAATCAGTTACAATGGTAGAATAGAAAGCAGAGCCTACGTCCAATTCAAAGAATATATTTTAAAAAGTCTAAGGTCAATTGGATTAAAAGCATTCATCAGTGTCATCTCGAGACCTCTCATTGAAACAGCACATTAAGTGAATATACGAACTTTTTTAAGTTGATTAATGAACAATATATCGATTGTTGAAATTCCCCGAAGCTTAAGTTATCAAACATGTAAAACTAGATCTGTATCTCGAAAAAGAAACAGCACTATATATTTTGTTATCTTGGTAACATCACATCCTTTTTATTGCATCATTTATTATTTTAACTCTTTGTGAAGTTTGACTACATCATCATCGTTTCTTGTTAACCCCTAGTTGACTGATATCAACCCTTATCTTTCTTTCTTAACATTAATCTGTTTTCAATAATTGAGTTTATGAGTCAATTAAAGCTAGACCATCAAAGAAAATCTGGAAATACTGGATAGCCGTCTCGTCACAGTACGGGACTAATCAGCGGTGTGTATCTACGATCTCATTCGTGGGATTTAGACTCAGGACCCTTGTTCTCGTGCTCAAACACTTAACATGTAGACCGATGGACCGGCATCCAATGGTGTTGACTTCAACCAATCCATGATAATAATCTGCTTTCAGTTACTTCATTACATAATCATCTCATATTTGTTAACTCCATGAGTTCTAATCACTAATTCGAAGTTCTAGAACTTTCCTTCCACAACAAAATATTTTTCTGATTTTACTAACTCTATCGGAATCTTCGTTACATTATGATACATATATTTATCTGTAATCACCATCGTATGTATAAATATGTCAATATTTGTAATAACGTTAATTTCAAAATATTATAGGTTGTAAGTGGCAGATGAGAATCTAACATCAATCGGACCATGATCTCAATCAAAACTTGACAATCTTTACAACCCCTACACTGATAATTACCATGTGCTCACTAGTGACTAGTTTCGTGAGAAAATTCTCGGAGTTCTGGTGAGAAGCCGTGACCAGTGGAGCTAATCCATGTCGGGTAGAAACAGATGTCTACCTCAGTACAATGGAAGGTGACTGCGCAATTTCGTGGATTGGTTGAGGTTAGACATTAATACCATTGGATGCCGGCCCAGTGGTCCAGTAGGTTAAGCGTTCGCGCGCGAGACTGAAAGCGCTGTTTTCTAGTCACGCGAGGGGGATCCTGGATGCGTACTGCTGTGGAGTACCACAACAGGACGAAACGGCAGTCCAGTGCTTCCAGGTTTTCCATGGTGATCTAACATCAATCGGTTCATGATTTCAATCAAAATAAAATGAATTCAGATTATTGTGCACTAATTCAAATGTAAAAACGCCAATGTTGATATCCGATCAAAATCAGTTTATGGCACATCGATTTTAACTTTATCAGATTAGAAAAATACACAGTTTACAGCCAATTATTAAGTTATTACATTCGATAAAATGCTTGTCACTTAACACTTACTTTTAACAGAAGTAAGTTTTGTGAAGATTTTAGTAATTTAATGGTTGAATTCAAGAGTTCTGAGTTTGAGTCCCGCAGGCGGAATCGTGGGTGCACATTGTTGAAGAGTCCCATACTAGGACTAAATGGTTGTCCGATTCTTCCAGGTTTCCAATGGTGGTCTAGCTTACATTAACTCATGAATTCAACCATTAAAATAGACTCTAATAATCTATCGTCTGCATGAATCAGTCACAATAAAACATATACATTTTCTTATTTCCATCTAAATTATAAGTTTTAATAGTCCTATATAATGATTTTCTTTACCTTTCTTAATTCTCAACTATATTCAGTCAGTGTTTAGTCCCTCATACCATCACTGATTTTACTATTATTTCGAATCCTTTGGTAACTCGGTCAAACACACATGGATATCAAGGACAAAGATGATAAAGACTAACTGTTTGGTCCGTAATCATAACGTAGTATTCATATCTATTGTTCATATACATATATTTGTAGAAACATACCTTGGTACTGACTATCATTGAAAATCCATTGAAATTTTAAATAAAACTTAATAATATACACTTATTTTTGGTTATCTGCCAATACACCTAAATCTCTAGTTTCTATTAAGAGACATATCCAAGAATGAGAGATTTTTGTCCGACTGCTTTTGCAATATGAATTTTATACTGATGATTCAATTTCACTCATTTCTTAATTCATTCTTTTCAATGATAACAAATATGTTGTTCACATAATGTCTCTATAGTATTGGCTTGATTACTAGTAAGATTAAAGCTATTAGTCGTCAAAAGGATTACTGTTTCAGCAATTATTTCGTTATCTAATTATACTCTTGTGTGTATTGATGTACAACATCTGATTTCTTCGGTATTATTGCTAGTCATACAATTCAATCGAAAGTTCCAACTGATTGAATGTTCTAGATTCGAGTGACGTGTATGAGATTTTGGATATGCACTCTTGAGGAGTCCCATGCCAAGATGAAACAGCTATCCACTGCTTCTAGGTTTACAATAGTTGTCTAACATCGATATATTCATGATCTCAATCAAAAACGTGACAATCTCCACACCCTCATACTGTTAATTCGGTAAATCTTTCTCTCGCTTGCGTGGGCGCGTGTGCTTTATCATCTTTTCTTTCTTGATAGTGAAAAAACAAACTACAGACAAATAAAAATCATTTCATTCTAGTTTTATCAATATAAAATCAGTGATTCTGACAGAATTAGTTAAGAGCAAATCATGAATGTTTGACGAATTTTATATCTTTTCAATTGATCCTGTTATTCGATATCATTCTTAGTAAAGTAAAGTGAAGTAAAGTGAAGTATGGGAGGAAGGAAGGAAGGAAGGAAGGAAGGAAGTAGGGAAGTATATACAGTTTTCTTTAATTAAATTTGATATTTATATAAACATTTTCTATTCTTCAATATTGTACTTTATCATATTTGAATTATCAAATTATTTAATCATGATTGTATAATATACCTCTTTTTATATAAATAAAAAACAAACATACAGAAAAATAGATAAAATTATAGATAAAAATAGAAAAAATTAAAAGAGAAAACTCTCAGACAGACATTAGTTAAAATCTACTCAAGTTTCAATTTTTCCATATTGTGAAAAATATGCTGTTGTTGTTATTGCTTTCGTTGGTGCTGTTGTTGGTATTGTTGTTGTTGTCGTCGTTGTCTCTGTTGTCGCTTTCGTCGTCGCTATTGTTGTTGCTGTCGTTTTTGCTAACGTTGTTGTTGTTGCTGTCGCTGTCTCTGTTATTATCGCTGCCACTGCTGTTTTTTATTGTTTTGTTTGTTTGTTTTTCGTTTTAAAAACATAATCTAATTGGAACTATACTACATAATGGGATTTAAACAAGTAAAAAAAATAGTAAGATTTTCTTTTTTGTTTTGTTTTTACATAACATAATGAATGTGATTCATTTGGATTTTAATGCTTCTTATCAATTTCAGATTAGTTTAAAGTTATAATTAAATGAAAAAGTTTGTATACAGTTTAATTAAATGAAATTAAGTTTAGTAAAGCAAAGACAAACATATGGATGAAGGAGAGCAAGGAGATATGACATAATTAACATAGTACTTTTAAGATTATTGATGAACACTTATAATTTACAGACGAAATCATGCAAAACAGAAGAAAAAAAGAGAAGGGGGAGGAGGAGGAGAAGGAGGAGAATAATGTCATAAATACTAATTAGAAGACAACATTTAAAATCTTTCTCTTTACAAATGAATGATTCTATGATGATTCCTTCCAGTTGGTTGAAAATCTCATTTTAATATTATGAAAGAATGTTAATGAGACATTTTGTTCTAAAGTTCGAAACAGAATGAATGAATTATGCACATGGTGGAAACTTCACTTGAAGCTTTTTTAAAAGGTTAATCTTGATCTCAATGCTGGATAAAAGAAGTTGGTTAAGTGTAGGGTTAGTAACCACATCCAATAAAAAAGAATCTCATTAAAAAGTTTTAATCGACTTATGAATTCAACTATTAAATGATTATCAATTTGCTTAAACTCGATAGATTTTCATCTAATTTTCTAAGATGAACTCAATAACTCATATTTTAACAAAAACGACATTAATGAAATTAACACAATATTTATGAGTTTTAATTTCACAGACCGAACTGAAACACTAGGGATCATCGTCGAACAATCAGTTTAGTGGAACTCGTCACTATACATCACATCAACTTCAATGATTATGAAAAGGTGTTTGACAGTGTAGATAGGAGAATGTTATGTAAACATCTTCGACACTATAGAGTTCCTGAGAAGATTGTCACCATTATCCAGAATACATACGATGGACTTCAGTGCAAAGTCGTGCATGGAAGACAGCTGACAGATGCATTCCCAGTAAGGACCGGAGTCAGACAAGGCTGTTTACTCTCTCCCTTCCTCTTTCTTCTGGTGGTCGACTGAATTATGAAGACCTCGACATCTGAAGGAAAACACGGAATTCAATGGACAGCTCGAAATCAATTAGACGATTTGGACTTCGCAGATGACCTAGCACTACTATCGCATACGCACAAACAAATGCAGATGAGGACAGCCAGTGAAGCAGCAGTCTCTGCAGTAGTAGGCCTCAACATACATAAGGGGAAAACCAAGGTCCTCAAATACAACACGGAGAACAGCAATCCAATTACTCTTTGTGACGAAGCTCCTTCATGTACCTAGGAAGCATTATCGATGAACAAGGAGAACCAGATGCAGAAGTAAAGGCGAAGATAGGCGAAGAAAGGATAGCATTCCTACAATTTAACAATATATGGAACTCAAAACAACTGTCAACCAATTTCAAAGTTACAATCTTCAATAGGAACGTCAATACAATCAATTCTACTCTACGGAGCTGAAACTTGGAGAACTACAACAACCACTATCAAGAAAGTACAAGTATTTATAAATAGCTGTCTACGCTAGATGCTCAACATCCATTGGCCGGATACCATCAGCAATAGCCTTTTGTGGGAGAGAACAAACCAACTTCCAGCTGAAGAGGAAATTAGGAAAAGATGATGGAGATGGATAAGAAATACATGTGAGAAATAATCGAACTGCATCACGAGGCAAGCCCTAACTTGGAATCCTGAAAGGAAGAGGAAAAGAGGAAGACACAAATAAAACAGTACGTCGAGAAATAGAAGCAGATATGAAAAGGATGAATTAGAACCGGGAGGAGCTGGAAAGGATTGTCTAAGACAGGGTTGGATGGAGAATGCTGATGATCGACTTATGCTCTTTTGTGAGGTGTAACAGGCGTAAGTAAGTAAGTAATGGTAATTTAAACTGATTAGCTGAGTGAATCAGCAGTTTACTTAACTCCGCCTAAAGCTCCTTTGTAGCTGCTGTCGATCCCAGGCCAGAATAAAGGAGTAGTGTTGTCATGGGGTTAGCGATCCCATCTCATACAAAACTAACTTGCTAAAAAAAAGCGTTAAGCAGATGCATAAAATGTCAAAACTAAATTATACGTAATGAATTTATATTACGAGATTTGAGCAGTTGTATTCAAAGATGATTATTATTATCATTGTTTCATGAATTTGTTCTTTAGAAACGTCTATGACATTTGAAGTAAAAAACTATTACATTTAATTAATCTTATTAATGATTGTTCATTAATAAGAATAGTAGGTTGGTGTACCTGTATTAATCCCGACATTTTGCCTTCCAGTGAACGTCCAGCTTCTTGAAAATATTCACTGATGAGTCTGTTACTACTTGTTTGGGTAAGACGTTCCAGTCATTGATTACCGGATGGGAAGATCAGGACCCCTTTTTAAATTTGTTAGACAGAGGTTTATGAACCTTCTTGCTATGACGTCTGAGATTATTAGTGCTGAAGCAAGCGAAAAAAATCAAACATATTAACGCCAAAATCACAATTAAAGATACGAGATTCCAGTATATAGTCACTTCGCGTCCTACGACACGACAAGGCGAAATGGTTTAAGAGTTTTAAGCGGTCATCGTAAGGGTCTTTAGATAAACCCTTCATTAATTTTGTTCCCACACGCTGAATACGCTCAAGTGAGTTAGTATCCTCTATTAGACATGGGCTAGCTGCTTGGATACAGTACTCTTAATGTAGTCTTACACAGATGGTTTGCTGTAAGTTTCATTGTTCTACACACAGATTGATTTTAGTTAGATAACCAATGGAAAAAAGAAACCCAAGAATTATTAGACAAGTATTTTGTTTTATTGTGTGTGCATCAGATGGCACTGGAAGACGGTTGCGTGATATCACGAATTAGTTAAAGTTAGCAATATAAATGACTGGATAATGTTTCAGTGGTTTAAAAATTAAGTGCTTAACATGAGAGTTTAGACTCTTAGGTTTAACTCCTATGAGATTATACATATATATTTTGATGAGGAGTTTGATACTAGTATTGTAGTGAGGGAGAGCACAAATGGGGACAATCGAATGCATGTGGATACAAAACTACCAAACAAATTAATAAAATCTGAGAACCACACAGGAAATACTCCATTTACAAAATGTTGATCAATTGTCTCAGGTTTGAGTATTCTTTCGTTTCCACACCAATTATTCTCTATTTTCGTTCTCTTTTCTTCCATCTTCTTAACAATCTGTAGCCAGGCCTTTTGCTTTCGATTGATGAAACATACTACTTATATCTGTCAACAACAGTAGCACACACGACAGTATTAAACATCTATTCAAGGCTTACTAGTTTTCAATGGCTGTTTATTTAAGATTGGTTCATGTTGTGAACTACAAAAACACTAACATCGAATAAATTGGACAAAATATCTATCCCCTAATAGAAATTTCATACATTAAATGAATTTTTTTATTGAGATCATGAACTGATTGATATTAGACAACCGTTGAAAACTTGGAAGCACTGGGTGGTCGTTTTGTCTTATTTTGGAACTCCTTAACAGTACGCATCCACGATCCCCCTGGAGGGATCCGAACCCAAGGTCTTCAGTCTTGCGTGCGAACGCTTAACCTCTAGACCACTGAGTCGGCATCCAACAGTGTTAATGTCTAACTTCAACGATTCCGAAAAAATTGTGATGTTATGATCTCAAACAAAGGCTTATTAATCTTCACAACCCCATACTGATCATTAAATGAATTGTTTATTTCTGAAAAGTTGACAATTACTATGGGATGCCAACTCAGTGGTTTATAGGTTAAGCGTATTCGTACGAAACCGAAGGCCTTGTGTTTGAATCCCGTTAGCGGGATCGTGGATACGCACTGCTGAGAAGTTCCACAATGAGACGAAACGTGCATCCAGTGATTTCAGGTTTTTTATAGTGGTTTAACATCAATTGGTTCATGATATGAATCAATCAATCATTAATCTCCACAACCCTATAGTGATAATTACTATGGAATTTATTCATATTTACATTCTTTATTTAGTTATCTTTTTACAGGTATAGATTTTTGAAAATCATCTTTTCATCTAGTACTACTCACTAGTCGTAGATATTCTTTCTTCTATGTGTTTAATCACTACCCTAAAGTTTACTTCATTTTCATTTTGTCTTTCATTGATAAAAAAACGGTTCTAGAATAACATTTTAACATAATGGATAGTTTAAAATACTTTTGTTTTTCGTGCTCTCATGTAGATAACCATAGAATGTTATCATTTGAATGAGACAAGTTACATTACACCGGATCCATGATTCACAATAACTCAGAATAGACAATCAGATGAATGCCAAAATATTAATTGGTTTTAGTACAATTATAACTAATCAATTAAGAGTAGAAATCAATAAGAGTAAAGGAAATCACATACTTAATAGTCAAAATAGATTACATTTATATTTATCCATTCTCATTGGCCAATCATATTTTATTTTCATTACCATATATCATATTTATTGTATTCTGTTAATTTACATTTTTGAATTACAATTTTGGTTAACAAAAGAAAAAAGGTAACCGATGGAGACAATTATCCATCTCAGACAATAAATGGAGGATTGCGTAAGGTCATGGATCGATTGAATTTGGTCATCAACATCGTCTTAAGGTTAAGCATTTACGCACGAGACTGTAGGTCTTGGTCTCGTGTCTTGCATGCGGGATCGTGAGTATACATTGCTGAGGAGTCCCATTTTAGACTGTTTGTTTATGAGATAGAGATTTTATTATGATAAATTTGTATCCATACTCTTAAGCAGTCTGATTAGACATAATATTTTGTTGATGGACAAGTCAGAATGAATCATTCAATCATTGTTCCATTGTAATTTTAAGTTAGTTATAAGCGTACATCAAGAATTGTTTTCTTTTTATAACTATAGATCATATATTATAAAGAGATATATCGGTCGTTCAACAAGACAAGAAATACTGATGTTTGTGAAAATTCAATGCACTTTTACTGTTGCAATTGTCCACTCTACCGTACATGGATACATACAAGTAAATCTAGGAAAGCAAGGACATACTGTAAGCATAAAGTTTTGTAATTTACATCATAGACTTACCTTAGTTAGATAACAATCGAAAACGAAGAAGCACTGGATAGTTATTTGGTTCTATTATAGGACTAGTCGGTAGTGCACATTCGCGAACTTACCAGCTTCGGATCTAACATTCAGTGAGTTGGTATTCAATAGTTTACATTTTGATCTCAATCAATTCGCGATATATCACAACCATCTTTTAATGTCATCAATGGGTAATTGTCACTTCTCCGGATATGAATGAAATCAATTGGTGATAGTTTCTTATTAGAAATCCAGAGACAAGATATAAACTTATTCAGCACCAAAACTTAATGCAGAACATACTTCTATATTGATTTCATTTATATGAGCTAATTGTAGGATATCAAATAAAAATTCTAATAAATTAGTGTTACATCCCGATGAGAATTATGAATGGTAACTTTTGAGATCTATTGATGGACCAATACTAAACGTATATTTTTATCGTATAACTGTTAAATAACTAAACTATTCATATTCATGTCCCTCTTATTATAAGCTTTATGTTGACCTATGAACTATTATTATACGTTTTACCATTCTTGAATTATGCCCTGTCTATTAGTCACATTCACAGCCACATTTGGATAATTCTCGCACAGGTTTTGTTTCCTATTTTATGGTACGATGTCGTCTGTTTAGTTTGTATATAAACCCAGTATATTTGAAATACATGATTCATATCGCAAAGGTTGAGATTAGTGTTCTGGACATAACAGGCTGGGCTAGGCAAGAAGCAAGGATCGATAAAGAATCTAGACTACTCCTATGGGTTTAATGCGTCATTGGTCCGATAGATAATTCACTGTTCTCTAATTGGCGGTATGATTACGTTGTACATTAACAAGGCATACAGGACATAATTAACACTCCCTACGCAACCGTCAATAGTTTTTTTTCGGATGAAATCAGTTTACAAATGTTAGATTATTCATACTACAACTAGAAAATTTAATAAATATAATGAACTAACCGAATTGAATACTTAGTTCCTTTGGAATTATTGTAATGATCAAATGGGCAGTTTGTTTATCAATAATCAACTATGAATTGAATAAATTTCAAGAAGATAAGTTAACACTCATTTTTGTATTAGCTGTGTTAAATCTTCAGATTAATGTTAAGGACTACAATTGATTAATCTCATATTGGCTCTTATTGGGAAGATTCAGGTAATCAATACAAAAATAAATTAAACTTTATCCCATTGTATAAGATAGTGACTACATGAACTCAGTAGCTAAATGGATAATTCTATGGTGTTTGAAGTGAACGGTAGAATTAGAGTGTAGATTTTTGGTGTACTTCGTTATTAGTACTGCTCTAATAATAGACCTAATCCTAAAATTGTAGATGTGTCATGATGTAACTGCTTAATCTATACGATCTTACGTGGAAGTCATATCATTGCCTACCCCGATTCATCGTATTTTAAAAATCACCAATATATGGTGTAGAACACATTTAGGAGGGAGATAGTAGAATGTATTTATTATGTCTAAAAGTTACACCACTCCTGCAAAGCTGAGACATGTCATCTAATTAATTCAATTTCTTCCGACCTTCTCCATCATTGGGTTTTTCTTCATGTTAAATGTTAAATATCTATTTTCCCAGTTGTTTTGTGTTCCATTTTGAGGATTGTATGGTTAGGGTCGAATGCCATTATAACAGTCTTGTAATGAACATCAACTCTAAGTATACAGATATATCTAGCTGAATGAGTCTCAAAATAGGACAACAGATAAGTCTTGAATTCCATTGCTAATCACTATCATTTTAGTTTATAAATGAACATTGTATAGATTTTTAAAGAGAATTGAAACTGTTGTTTATCAGTAAAGTATCGAATGAAGATTAATATGCCAGTTAATAAATGAAAATAATTAATCAAATGTCAAAATAAAGGTTACTTTATTGTCTTAGATACTTGATTCAGTCAAATGTATATCTATGATAGAATGTTGAAAGAAAAGTAGTAGTAGTAGTTATTCACTATTATATCACTTGTTGAATGAAATCAATCCATGGGAATTTCTGGTTAATATTGTACATTATCTCTAATATAAACCAACCAACCAACCAACCAACCAACAAAGCAATCAAACAAACAAACAAACACGAAGGATTCAATGATTCATCTTTCACATTCCATAATTGGAAATGTTAATAAAACTTCAATTTGTATATTTTCAAAGGTTTCATATAATCTAGATTGTTTTTAATGATTAGATATTAAGTTAATAGATAAATGTAGAATGAAACATTGTTTGATGGAAGTTTTCAACAAGAATATTTATTACAAAAATATATAGGTTTTAATGTAAATCATAAATATAAAGATAAGATTCAATCTGTACTTAGAATGACCTGATATGCATGAAAATGATCACCACCTAGTAATCAATCAATTGTGAAGCTGAGTGACATGGGGTCGAATATGTCAGGGAGTATCAGTTTCCTCAAGATTACCGGTACATCTTCCTAATGAGTGCCAAGTAGTAGGAAACGTAAGTCCAGATTTTCCTGTCAACTAACTTCAATCATCATCTTAACATAGTGCAAAAAACGTCGAGTCACCTAGACTAGTGGCCACATAGTAACTTGATCGATCTGTACGAAGAATGACCTGACATACATTATATTGATCACCACGCAGTAACCAATCAGTTCCATCAACATTAAAGGTACACCTCACTGAAGCAGTTATGAAGAAGATGAATAACAACAGGAAAGAATTGAACAGGGTTGGATGGAGAATGCTGATGGACGGCTTATGCTCCTCTACAAAAAGCAGTGTTACATGTAGAGTATATAGATATATTGTATAACCGTTAGGAAAGATATGTTTACAAATTGTTTTGACAGAATATTTATTATAAGAATGATAATAATGTGAGATAATAGTCATTTTAATAAGAGGGACTGCAATATCCTATCAAAATATGAACCGTGTATTGATGGACGTTTTTAGTGTGATTACAGTGTAGTTATTGTCATCTAACTCCACCTGGAGCCCTTCTGGGGCTACTTCCGGTCCAAAGCTCGGATAAAAAAGGAGGTTTGGGCATGGAGTTAGCTGCCCTTATCCCATGAAAAACTAACTCGCTAAAAAAACGCCAACCAGAAAAAAATAATTCAAACCATTTAAACGTTGCTCTGGGAGTTAGAAGGTCTTCATTTGGAAGAGTTATGACGCCTCATGATGAAAGCCGAGTTCTTTCGGAAGTCACAAGGCTTATGTTCCTTCTGACAACAAGAGCAACCATTAATTTAGGTACATGGAATGCTCGTACAATGTCGGAGACCGGGAGAGTCTTCCAAGTTGTTGCTGAAATTATGATCATTTACAGTTAAAGAAAAGTAAATAGAGACAGAGAGTATAGAATAACAGCTTAAGTACATTTTAAAAGTATTTTTTGAATACAAAATGAATTCGAAGAATTATTCATTGAATATATGCTTGGTTATATTTCAGAGATTTTATCTTGAATATGAATTGAATGACTGACTAAAATGTTATCCATGTGATATCTAGACAATAATAAAAACAGATATGACGGAATAAAGAAGCGGAATCGAATTTTGACTCGTTTTTTTCAGTGTGTTATTCTGTTCGTTATAACATTTATTTATCTGGGTGTAATGTATATTTACCTGAGAAAATCTTCAACGTCATACGGAATCCATACGATGGACTACAGTGCAGGGTCGTGCATGGAGGACAGCTGACAGATTCATTCCCAGTAAGGACCGCAGTCAGACAAGGCTGTCTACTCTCTCTCTTCCTCTTTCTTCTGGTGGTCGACCGGATTATGAAGACCTCGACATCTGAAGGAAAATACGGAATTCAATGGACAGCTCGAAATCAATTAGACTATTTGGACTTCGCAGATGACGTAGCCCTCCTATCACGTACACACGAACAGATGCAGATGAAGACAGCCAGTGAAGCAGCAGTCTCTGCATCAGTAGGCCTCAACATACACAAAGGGAAAACCAAGACCCTCAAATACAACACGGAGAACATCAAAACAGTCACACTTGATGACGAAACTCTGGAAGATGTCGAATCCTCCACATACTTGGGAAGCATCATCAATGAACAAGGAGGATCTGATGCAGACGTAAAGGCAAGGATTGGCAAAGCAAGGACAGCATTCCTACAGCTGAACAACATATGGAACTCAAAACAACTGACTACAAGCCAACATCAAAGTGAGAATCTTCAATACGAACATCAAAACAGTTCGAATATACGGATCTAAAACTTCGAGAACTATGACAAACATCATTAAAAAGGTACAAATATTTATAGATAATTGTCTACTCAAGATACTCAATATCTGTCGTTGATCGACTACCATCGTCATCAGCCTCGTATAGAAGTGAACAGATCAGCTTCCATCTCAGAACTGAAGTAGTTCCTTGTCTTTTTCAAGTATAATTAATAAACAATGCGGATATAACAAGAATATTTCTTACATTTGTTTGAAAATATAACAGACATAACCTTCATAATCATGTAATGTACTAATTTGTTGTTTTTAACATAAATGTTCAGTAAATTACTGAATATGAATCAAGTTTGTTATTAATAATAATATTATGATTATGATTAAGCACTAATAAATACAGAATGCCCTTTGTCTACATGATTATTGTTTTTATTGACCTCTTACAGGTAATTGGATTTTATAAATCTTATCGGTGTTGTGTGTGTTTCTTTTCGCATTAGCATTTCAGATACATGAACAATTTGTGTTAGTAATGTTTTTTTGCAAGTCACTGATGTTCTAACAAAACATTTATAACAGTTTATATTCATGATCTCGCTTAAGGGATTTAAACTATGGACCTTTAGGTCTCGCGAGCGAATGCTTAACCTCCAGACTACTGAGCCTAACTTACATCAACTTATGAATTCAACTATTAAACATCACTGAGTCAGTCAGTCAGTCGACGACGTGGAACTTCGTACGTACTGAGATTTAGATGGTGCCCGCAGTGTCGAGTCACCTAGACTGGTGGCCACATTGCAACATGATCGATAACATTCGATCTGCACTGATAAGGACTAGACAAGCATGACATTGATCACCACCCAGTGATCAATCAATTGTGACTTCATACGTACGTATATCAGTTCTAGTTGCCATACCGCATTAGCATAGAAATACAATTGTCTATTCAAATCCCGTAGTCGTAGAGGTAGTAAAATTATAAGCAGTAATCGGAAACATTAGGGTTTGAAGATGCTATCCACTGAAATAAATTTGGAAAGAGAGAAAAAAAGACGAGAAGAATTCTGAAGATTATAATTTGGAACAACACTAAGAGTGGATACACCTGTGCCATTCCAAACGATTTTGATCCATGTCATTCAAGGTCTCTAACCATCAGTTGCTATCATCTCGCGGATCCCAACCAGATAGTCTACATCTACGTATATGGCTCAGTTCACGTGTCAATGACTTCATCGATTTGTGCAATGTTTTGGTCTGGCCGCCCCTAGCTTTCTCCTAACCTACTCCTATACCACTGAACATTGCACGTCGAGGCAGTCGGTGGTTGATAATACGTTACACGTGTCCCAGCCATCTCAACTGATGAGGTGGTTGGGATAATTGTAGAACCTGAAGAGAATTTATCAAAAAGAATATTCTTCACTCAAATACTAGTCATTGAATATGATAGGGATCTTTAAACGATTAATTATGCTTATCAAAATATCACAAATTGTAAGTAGTTGGTGAGAATCAGATGAAATAAAAATGAATTTATGCTAATCTACTAGAATCTTTATTCTTACTCTTTACAAAATCATAATTATATTGCATTTCAGATGGGCTTTGTGGAGATTGTAGTAATTTCAATGGTTAAGATCATGAGTCAGTTGAAGGTAGACCACCATTACATTAGTGAGATTTTTATTTCAACTATCTTTCAAATTAATTATTTTATTTTATCAATTGAGCTCTACTCATTGTATTCTTATAAGCACTTACTACTCATTATATAATCACTTGTTTCTAACGGTTTGAACTGTTGTCACAATCAATGTTGTGGGAACTTCTTTCATATAAGGTACAATATTCAGTCCATTAAGTTTATTTACACCCTTGCTATACTATACTGATATGCCTTTAATATCACTTCCAACCAAACCCTTTCATGTAAGTAATTTAAACCCATCATGTAATTATATTTCTTCAATATCCCAGGTTGTAAGCATCTGATAAGAACCAAACGAAATACGATAAATTCATACTATTCTATTAGAATCTTTCTTCTTGTTCTAATTCATTAATAGTTGATCAATATCTGTTACGTAGTCATCATCAAACAGTGTTGATATTTTAAAAAATATCTGACATTTCTTTAAGTACTGTTTAGATCTACAGTATTGTGAATCGTAATTGATTAAATAGAAATTTTTAGCTAAATGAATGTTTAATCGAAGATACTTTTCGGTTCGAGAACAAACCAGATCCCAGCAGAGGAATAGATCAAGAAGAAACGATGAAACTGGATAGGGCATACATTGAGGAAAGCATTGCACTGCGTCACAAAGCAATCCCTCAGCTGGAATTCTCAAGGCCAAAGGAGGAGAGGAAAACCAAAGAACACATGTCGAGTAATGGAGATAAACATGAGAAAAAATGAACAAGAATTGGATAGAACTGAAAAGGAAGTAATAGGACAAAGTGAGTTGTAGAGTGCTGGTCGTCGGCCAATTCTCCATTGGGAGTAAAACGCGAAAGTAAGTAAGTAAGTACTCTTCGGTTTAGTGGAACAAAATAGTTAGCGTTTTAAGAAAAAAATTGATAACGGTTGGAAAAGGTCCTGGATACTAAAGAACAGTAGAGACTTCATTACTTCACATCTCTAGTTGAATTTGTTATAAATCAATGGGTGAATAAAAATTTGGTATCGAATGTTTTTAACTAATATTTGTTGTCATCTTTGATAACTTAGTTTTAGTTAACATGATTGAACCTGACTGATAATGGTTTCTAACTAGAATTACAACAGTTAAAATTCATCAACAAATATTTCTAGTAATTTCAATAGACCACCATGGAAAACCTGGAAGCACTGGATGACCGTTTCGTCTCTTTTTGGGGCTCCTCAGCAATGCACATCCACGACACCGCCTCGCGGGATTCGAACCCAGGACCTATCAGTCTCGTGCGCGACTCCTTAACAGTTAGACCACTGAGCCGGTCGTCATCTAATGGTGTTAATGTCTAGCCTCAATTAATTAAGCGACACATCTACCATTGTCATCAGTGAATTATTATCTCACAAATTAACACAAAGAAATCCATTCATGAATAATGTAATCATGATGGTTAATAAATTATTTTGTGAAGAGTCCTTAAATTTCCAATGAGCTGTCATGAATCGCAGAGTTTAGAAATGTCAAGAGATGAATAGTTGCCATCAGTTATTTTGAATGACATTCATGCTACTGCATGAATTAATCTAAACTGTAATTATTTGCTATTGTATCTAATGTTAATGATCTAACATTTAGGCACTTACTGTGAGATTTGAATGTTTCGGCATTAAATTGAAGTGTGTTAATGAGTGTATGTTAATGAGTTATCCCATTACCAAGATGAAAGTGTTATCTAGTATTTTGTGGTTTACAATGATACTTTAGTCAAAGTCAACCTGTTGAAAATAGTGTTGAATCACTTACAATGATCCCACTAATAATTTAACAAATCATGAACTTCTTAATTAACATGTACATTTTGACCAGGTAAAATGTTTAGTTATATTTAATATTTTATTAAAAGTAATAAGAAATCCAGATGATCACAACTAAAATTTACATATCAAGCATTAATTATCCAAAAATTGATCCCCGATCATTAGTCTACTTTAATATCAGTCAAAATCTCACTATTCATTCATTCATTCACTCATTCATTTCTTTATGCCTGTTACCCCTAATAGAGTGTAAGCAATCAATCAATATTCTCTAATCCACTCTATCCTATGCTTTCCTTCATAATTCTATCCAATTGTTGTATCAATTCTTCTCCACTTGAAGTCCCTTTTGAACTACTGTCGGTTTCAAATCTGGAATGTTGAACATTAGGTTAATGACTTCATCTCATAGAAAACTAACTCTCTATTAAAATTTTTTTTAAAAAAAGAAAACGTTAACCAGACAAACATCTCAGTATATTATTCATCCAATATCAATCAATCATTTTTTTATTCAATCTTAATTAACTACTTATATATTCATATTTATGAGTAGTTATGTTAAAGTAAAAGAAGAAGAAAAATGAACTAACCAAAAATGATTGAATTATTTGTTTGGTTATTTGCTTCTTTTCAATATGTCAATATATAAAACACAATAATAAAGAATAAACTTTCATTAATTTTGTTTGAATGATTATTCAATATTCAATATTTAGCAAGTAAACGTTTTAATCTTGCACGAAAACTTTGATTAAATAATGAATAAATAAAAAAATTCACAGCATTATTTACATAATAAAATTCATGATGTACAGTTGTCATAAAACTTCCATCATTCTCTTGATTATTTAGAATAAATTTAGTCATATTATGTAATAAATTGATTTGATGAATACTATTAGTTGTAGAGTAATTCGTGATGTTGGTGCTGGTGGTGATTGCAGTGGTAGTGGTAGGGGTGGTTTTGGTGGTATATTTCCACCAAAATTTAAAATGTACCCATAAAACAGGAAATAATGTAGCATAAAATATTACAGTAGAAATAAATATCATTAAACCTGTACGATGACTACGTGTTACACGTTTAGATAATAAACGATTTACAGATAATGGAGATATTGGAGACGGTATTGTCGCTGTCGTTTTTGTTCCAGTAGATTGATTATTATATTTTGATATCATAGATTTATTAGATTCTTGTTTAACTTTTGAATTTTCAAATAATGTTGATATAGATGGTGTTTTTAAAAGAATACGTCTTTTTAATATACTCCATTGTATAGTTGTTTGTAATTGATGTTGATGATAACAATGTTTTTCTTGTTGTTGTGATGGTGGTGGTGGTTCTCGTTCTTGTTTTGGTTGTTTTGTAATGACTTGATCACAACTTAATTGTTTCACTAATCTAAATGGTAATCCATATCTTATAGATTGTGATGTATCACAATGATGTATTTTTGGATCCTTGAACATAACTACTGAATTAGTTTCATCTTCATTCGTCAACTTTAATACTGGTTCTATTTCATTATTATAGATGGATGATTGTATAAATGAATTGGATTTATTCAATAATTTCATTGATGAATAATTAGTATTACTATTATTATTATTATTGTTATTATTATTATTAGTAGTAGTAGTAGTAGAAGTTAACCATCGTTGTTTCCGTAAATCATTCTCCCTAACTGTTCTAAATATTCTTACATATAAATATGTTATAATAATAAATGAGATAAATGTTAATAGAATATAAATTTGATTAATTAATTCACGTAATTGTTCAGTCAATTGACAATTCCATTTCATTAATTCTAATATAATCAATATACATTCAAATAAACATGTTCCAATAATCACTATCATTAATATTGATGTAATACATGTATTCGATGAACATAATTGATGATTCTTATCTTTCATATGAGTGACATTCATTAATGTTGATGATGTTCTTACTTCACTAGAGTTATTATCATGATTTGTATGATAAGTAGATGGAACTTTATGAAATAATGAAGTGATATTATTATTATTATTATTATTATTATTATTATTATTATTCAATAAATGATGACAACATATAAATGATTTACATAAATCTTGTTTAACAAGTATCATATAACGTTCAAATGCAATCGCAGTTAATACACTACCTTCACATGCAAATATAATATTACGTAATAATGTTAAGATAACATTTAATTGATAATTTGTATATAATTCTTTATTAAAATTTATACCAATACGGTTTACAGAAGAATTATTCTGATTCAAATTATTATCATTATGTATAGTAGATAAGATAGGAATAGTTTCATCATAGGCATAATTAGCAACACGATATATATCCCATGGTAATATAAAAACACATGTGAATAAATCAATAAATGCCAATAATAATATTAAATTATGTTGATTAAATTTATTTTTATATAATGGTAATTTATATGATTTAAATGAAATTGAATGACTGCCAAATTTTTTTGTAATTTTAGTATCCAAGGGATTATTATTATTATTATTGATATTTGATTTCATATGGTTACTATTTATGATTGTATGATGATTCATCATATAACGATTAGTATAATTTTTAGGTTTTATACAATAAACAATAATTACTAAACTATTTCCAATAATACCTAATAAACATATGAGACTTAATAGAATTACTGATATAATCGATTGTATAAATGAGACATGATCTCTTTCATGTAAATTATTACATGATTGTAATTGATTATTATTTATCATCAGATCAATAGTCATAATCAATTTTTTTTTTACATATATATATAATGAATCGAATTCAATAATAAATGAAATGATTGATGATTTTGATTCAATAATTATTCATCATTAAATGATTTCTTCAGTTGATCATTTCGAATATCACTGGTGAGTGTGTGTGTGTGTGTCTATGGGGGGGGCGTTATTGTTGTTGTTTTCATGAAATGTTTTTGATTGTCTAACAACTACCATTGCTACTACTACCGTCATTATTATTAGTATTATTATTATTATGTAATGCCTATTGTACAAATAGATTTGATTGGTTATTGAATAGTAACTATTCATTGGTTTATTTTTGTAATTCTTTTTTTACATGAAATGGAAACGGTGCTTAAAATTTATTATGATAATAAATTAAAGGAGTTCATTGATTGGTTAGCATTAGATACAACATTGTTGTCATGTCAACTTACTTCATTTTGTTTGGTTGTTAAGTCGATTTTTAAAAAATAACCAATTAGAATTAAATTTAATTTCAGTCTATTTATTTGATGTAAATAGTGGTAAATAATAGTTTATTTACTTGATAATGAAAATTCACAATTAGACATTTAGCAAAATAAAGAAGGAACGAATCGAATGAAGAAGTTTTTGTGAGATTATAATTTATCGACAACCTTTGAGCAACGTTATACTGACCTTGAGAGGGATCACCTAATAAATAGAAACAAATGAGGGTTATAAACCTGTGTGAACACCTCGAATTGTGATTTACAGTTGACGGTTAAGGTTAGGAATTAGATTTAAGATTTTCATCATGAACTGATATAAGTTATAATGCCAAAACTCTATTTATCCAGATGGATTAATGAATTTCGCACCAAAATCCGAGACTTATTATCTTATACGTGATTTGTTCGTTCATAAATTATAGTCTCGCCGAAACTTCTTTTCAATTAGTTTTTCACCACGGCTCTACACTATATATATGGGGCGTACAATTCAGCAAGTTCGTCATCATATAACACAACATCATCCGTTGCGATTTAGTAAAAGATAGGTAATAATGATTAAGAGTTCTATTCTCGCTCACTTAATGAACACAATTAATCAAGTTGAATTTCAATAAAACTTTTAAGATTTATCCACCGTAATCCATCAAATTTGCCACGTAGTTTACGTGTTCATCTTGTGCACATAACTGAAGTCATTTCAATCCGTGTTCACAAACGGAACCTTTGCATCCAAATTAAGTTTGTACAATCACTGTCGCTACCTTGGCTATCGATATAGCAGAGTTTAAAGCAGAACTTTGATAAATTATTTCCGCATTTCTTCAACTTTTTTTATTTTACTTATTCTCAACATTCATCCCTTGATTTTTACATAACTCTTATACTACTGATTATTCATCAAAATATTTTATTAGTTTCTTCTTCTCTTTTTTATATTATGCTACGTACCAACTGCTGGATTTTCGAAGAATTATTCTGATTATTTAATAGTTGGATTCATGAGTCGATTAAAGCTAGACCACCATGGAAAACCTAAGAGCGCTGAACAGTCGTTTCGTCTTAGTATGAATCTTCTCATTAGTGCGCATTCACGATCTAGCCTCGCGGGATTCGAACTCAGGAATTATCGGTCTAGCGTGATTACTGATTAATATAATCCTCTTTCTTCCAATTATTCAATGTTATTTTATAATTGATATGTCATTATATAATTATTGCGTAGCATATCTGCTCGATGAGTATTATTTCATTAATGTAAATCATATAGACATAGATATGCATTAGTGTAGAGCTATGATAAAGAACTAAATGAAATGAAATTTCTTCACTTGATTCGTTCCTTCTTTAATTTTTTTAAAATGCCTGTTAACCGATTATACAGTTTCAGGTGAAATAATCTATAATGCTGTTAAAGTTCTGGTTACCGTTTTGTTCTACGGGTTAGGGTCGCTAACTCGATGCCCAACTCTCCTCCTTCATCCGGGCTTGCGACTGGCAGTAACCAAAGGAGGGCTCCAGGAAGAGTAAGAGGTCTAATTAAGTAAGTATGCTGGTGAAGTTCGGTTATTTCAGTGAGTAATCTTGACAGAAAATTAAGCAAGTCATGAATTGAATATAAGAATAACCAACTTGACCCATTCATCAATTTCAAAGATGAAATGGACAAAACACAAGAAGTTTTTTAACACTCTTATTAATTTTATTTATTTGATATCATTCTTTTCTATGAATATTAGAAGATATATACTTCTTTCAATAAACTACATTGAAAGAATCGTATTCCTTCATCAGACACTATTGCTAAAAGCTTTACAATAGATCTCTAAAAGTTTTATTATCCTTAAGTAACTCTTTGGCTGTGAGATTATAGATTCATGTATCGAAATTTATTGTGAAAATTTTACATGGTTTAGGAACTTGGGTAGATTAAAGATTTTGGGCAGAATAGTATGAATTCATTTTATTTCATTTGGTTCTCGTCAGTTGCTTACAACCTATGATATTTAAAAGTCATAATTACATAATGGGTTTAAATTACTTACATGAAGTAGTTTAAGCAAAGATGGATAGTAGCCAGCAGTGGAATCCAAGACGTACATTTCGTCTAATTTGGGACTCACCAGCTGGATGTACCTGAATCCCAAAGTTGATGTTCACTCTGGGACTCGAACCCAGTGCCGTCCGCTTCAGACGACATCACGTTATCCACTTAACTACTGAGTCCTGATAGCCAACTGCTTGTGCAATGGGGTGAAGCTTGTATTCACTTGACAACATGAGACTAATCGTTTGCAGTTCTAAATAACAATGGGAAGATACAGGTAAAATAACAGCAAGTGAATGAAGTAGTTTAGTTGGAAGTTATTATGAGAAAACATTAATATAGTATAGAAAAGGTGTTAACAAGTTGGTTAGACTGAATAAAATATCGTCAACATATAACTTATATTAAAGTATATTGTACAATAAGGATTATACAAAGATATTGCCATACAGTGAAAGGAAGATAGGACATTTCAACTTTATGCATAATGAAATAGTACTTGGAATGATCTTTACTTAAATTTTCATGGTTTTTAACGGATCACTTAGAAGAAAGAGTTGGTCAGAATAATATTTTACGGATAGATAGGATATGTTCTACTGACATACTGCAAGGACAATTAATGAACTTTGAAAAATGCCTAAAAAATAACTGCTACACATAGAAATCTGTTTACAAATGTAAGAAAATCTAAAGAAAACAAGATAGCTGTGTCTACAGCTAATAAAAAACCAATGTCTATATATCTTAACTTCAAAGATGTTGACTTGACAACCACAGTCACCAGGAGACTTAATATGACATTAGCCAAAACTTACCTGACAACTAAACTATTAATTCTGTATAAAACACCATATTCAGTGACCCAATGTAAGGTCGAAAAGTACCCCTTTCATGTGATCGCCAAAAGTGTTTATTACTAATTATTTCCGTGTACCTACCAAAGTAGCTACATTGGCCGAACAGGAAATGGGAGAATATCTTATTTTTTTTATTATGTCCCGAAAAGCCTTAGAACCAGAAAAAACACAACGACTTTATACAATCCAATTACTGAAAATCTCTTGGATACAAGACATCAGGTCGATACCTTAAAATCTTCCAATGAGACCAATAAACAGGCAAACTTCAGTCTTATAAAGTTTACTGAAACCGTTGCTATCAGGGGTCGAAAAGTTGATTTGTGTTGAAAAGGATCTGGTTATTAATCTATTATTGCCTTGATGAATATATTCCTTCGTTATAGCTTAGAAAACTTTTTTTAAACACTTTCTGTCTTCTTGTTTCTAGTCCTTTATATTCTTGTAACAATCAATATTGTAGAATGTACTTTAGTATAAGTTATATGTTGACAATATTTTATTCAGTCTATTCAATTTATTTACACCCTTATTGTACTATACTAATGTGTTTTCAATATCACTTCTAACCAAACCCTTTTCACGTAAGTAATTTAAACCATTATGTAATTCTGATTTTAAATATCACAGGTTGTCAGCAGCTGACGAGAACTAAACAAAATAGAATGAATTCACACTATTCTGCTCAAATGTTGTTTCTTGCCTTCTTCAAGATGACAAAGGGAACTATGTGTATTAAATTGATTATGTGTACGTTATTCCTGATCGAAACTAAATTGAACAAAACCCTAACTAAGGTCTTTGTCTAATTTCCGACAAATATTCACTTTTTATTACAATTTTTCAAAATTGTTAAATCTGCATGATGATTATTACATAAATATTACGTATGTACCCACAAATCCTTTAGTATGGCCAGAGATGCTCTCACATGGAAGCGGTATACATTCATTGCCACTGAAGTCGTATTCACTAACTTCTCTCAGCATCACTGTTGTTTACGAAATTAGGAGGACGAAAACCGAAAGTCCAATGCTTCAACTGGTATGTTGAATTCGGAGGGTTCGTCAAGAGGAGTTGGAAAACCCTGATTCTAAACCAATGGTGTACATGGGCTTCAGGATCCTAAGGAAACAAATGGCATATGAACTAATTATTCGTCACCGGCTACCATGAAACTGCATCTCCTAACCTTGTTCCAATGTCTTATGGATTAAGCCTTTAGGCGAGATTTCTCAACAGTGCACATCCACGATTGAGCCTCGTAAGATTTGAACACAGAACCTATCGGTCTTGCCTCGCTCACTAACAAAACATTTCTGAGAAAATAAAAATTTGAAGTTTGTAACCAAATAAAATAAATTTCGACAAAGAAAGATCAAAATAAAATCAACTGGGAACTAACAGGACATATGTCTTGATTATCCATATTCCTCATTATTCATTATTTAATTGATCATATTATGAAGAAATATTATTGTTTGTAGAATAATTGAAATCAAACAACAAACTTGTTATATGTCAAAATCATCATGTTCAACTTGAAAATGGGAAAAATAAAAACACAAGTATTTGTTTACAGTAAATAAATGAACTAAATAATAAAAGTGCATGTATGTTAACACAAAAATAAGATTGAAATGTTTGTAGATAAACAAACAAATAAGTAGATAGATAGATAGATAGATAAATCTTCACGAGGTGCCCTTCTTTCCAGTCCATCGGCACTTGTTCCTCCTCCCAAATCATTTTGAATAGAAGGTAAAGCATGTTTGTAGTTACTTCAATATCTGACTTCAGTGCTTCAGCTGGTATGTTGTCGGGTCCTGCTGCTTTCCCGTTCTTGATTTGTCTGAAGGCCATTCTAATTTCTTCCTTCGTTGGTGGATTGACATCTATAGGAAGATCTATGTGTGCTGCTTCGATGTCCGGTGGATTCATTGGAGCCGGTCTATTCAGGAGTTCCTCGAAGTATTCTACCCATCTGTTCCGCTGTTGTTGAATTTCGTGATTGGCTTGCCTTCTTTGTCTTTGACCGGTCTCTCTGGTTTACTGTATTTCCCTGCTAGTTTCTTCGTTGTATCGTGAAGCTGTTTAATATTTCCTTCTCTTGCAGCTTTTTCTGCCGTCGTTGCTAGTTCTTCCACGTATTTCTTCTTGTCGGCTCTAATGCTCCTCTTCACTTGTTTGTTTGCTTCTATGTATTTAGTTTGTGCTTGGACTTTCTCTGCTCGTGTTCGGCTGTTGTTAATTGCTGTCTTCTTGTTCTTCCTTTCTTTGATATTGTCCAGTGTTTCTATAGAGATCCATTCTTTATGATGGTGCTTCTTTAAACCCAGAAACTCTTGACACATTGAAGTTAATGCTTCTTTGATACCTTTCCATTTGTCCTGCATACTAGTTTCTTCTTCTTTCAGTAAATCTTGTAATGCTTGGAACCTGTTGTTGAGAGCTATCTTGAATTCATTGAATTTGGTAGTATCTCGAAGGAAGGCTGCATTGAACCTTTGTATTGCTGTTTGTCCAGTTGTCCAGTTCTTTCTTAGCTTCAGTTTTAAATTGGCCACAACTGGATGGTGATGTGAAGCTATGTCAGTTCTTCTCCTGGTTCTCACACCTTCCATTGTCCTTCGGAATTTTTTGTTGATGCAAATATGATCTATTTGGTTCTCTGTAGTGTGGTCCGGTGAGATCCATGTAGCCTTATGTATATGCTTGTGTTGAAATATTGTGCCTCCTATGACCAATTTGTTGAATGCACACTGATTTGCAAATCTTTCTCCATTTTCGTTTCTTTCTCCCAGTCCATGTCGTCCCATAATATCTTCATATCCGGTGTTGTCTATTCCGAATTTGGCATTTAGATCTCCCATTAGAATGGTGAGGTCCTTTCTTGGGCATTTCTCAATGACTGACTGCAGCTGCTCGTAGAATTGATCTTTAATGTCGTCGTTGCTATCATTTGTGGGTGCATAACATTGGATAATATTCATTAAGATCCCCTCCTTCTTTGTTTTGAATGATGCTTTGATGATTCTGGATCCGTGGGATTCCCATCCTACAAGTGCATTTCGTGCTACTTTGGACAGCATAAGAGCCACTCCCTGAGTGTGTGGAGCATTGTCCTCTTCGTGACCGGAGTATAGCAGCATCTCTCCCGTAGCTAGCCTTTTCTGTCCAGCTTGGGTCCAGTGGGTTTCGCTGATTCAGAGTACTGCCAAATTGTATCTCCTCATTTCCATTGCTATTTGACTGGTCTTCCCGGTCTCCCACATTGTTCGAACGTTCCATGTACCTATAAAAATTTTTGCTCTGGTTGTTAGGAGGGGCATCGGCCTCGTGGCTTCCGAAGAAACTCGGCTTTCACCATGAAGCGTTATAATTCTTCTAAATGAAGACCTTCTAACTCCCAGGGCAGAGTTTAAATGGTTTGGATTATTTTTTCTGGTAAGCGAGTTAGTTTTCTTTGGGATGGGGACGCTAACCCCATGCCCAACCCTCCTTCTTTACCCTAGCTTAGGACCGGCAGTAACTCTAGAAGAGCTACAGGCGGAGTTAAACTTATGATGTAAATCTTTATTATGATTCAGGTGATGTTTTACGTTATTGTGACAATCAGTATTTCAAGTTCAAATCATTTTGATTTGTCCTGTACAATAAAAAAAATCAATGAGTTGATCAACTACTTTTTGTACTGAACGACGACCTTTGAGCGACATTGGGACTAACCTTGAGATTGTCCACCTCATAACCAGGAACTAAATTCAAAATGACGAATCTGTGTAGGGAACTAGAATTATGATTTATAATTAATGATTAAGATTAGGAATTAGATTAAGGGTTTTCATTACAAAATGATATCAGCTACAATAATAAACTTGTATTTATTCAAATAGATGAGTGAATTTCGAGCCAAAATATTTGAAATCTTCTATTTTATATCTGATTGGTTCATTCATTCATTATAGTCTTACCTATTTATCTGTTTTAATAAGATGATCTGTGATTAGTTCAATTTTCTATGTCTATTGTAAAGGTCTACTCTAATCAATTATATAATCCAATCAAATAAAGAACTTTCATATTTTAATCAATAATACAAAAGGATCATTGATAGTGCTCAAAATATCTTAATCCCCTGTTGATTCACATTACTCCTTTTATCCTTAATGTCTAGTCAGAATAAGTGAAATATGAACAAAATTGAATAGAAGAAAGAAAACACATATATACACATATAGATATACACACCTTACATTGCCAATGTAAATTAATTACATGACCATTATGTACCATAAATAAGAAATTATCATTTGTATATAACTAGATCATAACTGATACAAAACTGAATAATAGATTGATAATTCATTTCAGGAGGGGTTTTGTGTGGAGATTATAGTAATTTCAATAGTTGAGATCATGAGACAATTGTAGATAGACCATCCAGTGCTTTCAGGTTTTCCATGATGATCTAGCTTCAATTGATTCATGATCTAAACTAATGCAATTACTATAATATCCATAACAACCCCTTTTGATATTAAAATATATTTATTATTATTATTATCATCTTTCTATCCAATATTCAATTTATTTGAAATGATAACCTTCGTATGGAGACCTATACTTAATGTATAGTTTTCATATTCCATCCACAAAAGAAACTCCAAAATTCTGCATTCAAATAAATAAATTGGTTACTTATTTACACCTGTTACACCTCACAAAGAAGCATAAGCCGCTCACCAGCATTCTCCATCCAACACTATCCTGGGAAATCCTTTCCAGCTCCTCCTGGTTCTAATTCATCCTTTTCATATCTGCTTCTACTTCCCGAATTAATGTCCTTCGGCCTTCCTCTTTTGCGCTTCCCTTCAAGATTCCGAGTTAGCGCTTGACTCGTAATGCAGTTTTATGATTCGCGTAATGTGTGTCCTATCCATTTCCATCGTTTTTTCCTAAATGTTTTTCAATTGGAAGTTTGTTTGTTCTCTCCCACAGCAGGCTGTTGCTGATGGTATCGGGCAAATGGATGTTGAGTATCTTGCATAGAAAAAACTATTTGTAAATACTTGTGCTGATGATGATTTTGATAGTTCTCGAAGTTTCAGCTTCCTACAGTAGAACTGATTGTGTTGACGTTTGTATTGAAGATTCTGACTATGATATTTGTTTACAGATAGTTATTTTAAGTTCCATATATTGTTCAATTGTAGGAATGCTGTCCTTGCTTTACCAATCCTCGGTAAGAAAAAAAACCGCTAACCAGAAAAAATAAATTGGTCATCCTTACCTAAATTATCATTCACTATAGAAATTGAATGTCTATATATCAGTAATAAGGTAAACTGGATAAAAATTATCATCAGAATGGGTTTTGTGGAGATTTTTAGAAATTTCACAGATTGAAATCATGAGTCAGTTGAAGCTAGACCATCATTGAAAACCTGGAAACACTGGACGGCCGTTTCATCTTAGTATGGGACTCCTCAGCAGTGCGCATCCACGATCCCGCACCACGCAGGGCTCGAACCCAGGACCTTCTGGCTTCGCACGCGAGCACTTAACCACTAGACCACTGAGCCAGCATCCAACGGTGTTAATGTCTAACTTCAACCAATCCACGAAGTTGCGCCACCGTACATCGTTGTCTTCAGTGAGTTCCTATCTCACAAGAAACCTGGTTGAACTCCACTGGTAACGGCTTCTCACTAGAACTTCGGGAGTTTTTCCTGAAGTCAGTCACCAGTGAGCAGTTGATTATTATCAGAATGGGTTTTGTGGAGATTTTTAAAAATTTCACAGATAGAAATTATTATCATTTATTAAGTCAATTATAAAACTCAATTAATTATGTAATAACACTGTCAATTTCATAAACCTAAATTACAATCATGAAATTAATTTTTTTTAAGAGAAAAATAAAGTAAATATATATATAAACTTTTTTAAAATATTAATATCAGACGAGCGGGGGGGTTGGTGGATATTATTAGTAATTTCAATGGTTGAGATCATGAATCCATTCAAGTTAGACGATCGTAGAATACTTGGAAGTATTGAATGAAGAATGTTGTGAAGTGTGATCATGAATGCTCGTTGCTGAGGAATTCCATCATAGAATTTAATAACCATCTATTACTTCTAAGTTTGTTTGTTTGTTTACTTTAATATCAATTCAATAATTTATTTGTACATAAAATGATTTTCTAAATTACAGGATCTCATAAAATATGAAAAAAAGAACTAATTAGATCTGAATGAACATACCATTTATTCAATATTAATAGTTTAATGAATTAGGAATATATAGATTACACTAAAAACAGGAAATTGATTTAGGATATATATAGATATATTTGAAGGGGTTTCTTGTACATATTATAGTAATTTTAATAGTTGAAATCATAAGTTAATTGAAGCTAGACCACCCATGGAAACTCTGGAAGCACTAGCCGGCTTTTTCGTCTAATTCTAGTTCTAATGAGAAACAGTGATCAGTGGAGTTCAACCAGGTCTGTTGTGAGATAGTAACTCACTGATGACAATGATGGATGTGTCGTTTAATTTTATGGATTAGTTAAAGTTAGATATTAACACCATTGGATGCCGGCCGGTTCAATGGTTTAATGATTAAGCGCTCATTCGAGAAACTGATAGGTCCTGGGTTGTGTACAGCTGAGTAGTCAGATAATATAACGAAACGGCCAATTCGTGGTGATCTAGCTTCAAATGACTCATGATATATATTCATTAATGAAAATTTAGTTAAATTAAACTATTACATCATTTCAGATAGTTTTAGAAATTAGAAATTAATTTTCAATAATGCCTTGATGAATAAATACCATATGTCAGCTATCGTTGTATGTAATTATCAACTTCATTTGTGTTAGTGAATAATCATTCATTATGCTTATTGGCGATATAACAGGCTTTTAGCTAGTAAATCACATGTTCAATCGAATTCTCTTACATCATTTCATTGAAACCAACTAAATATGCTGACTTAGTAGGAACCCCTAAATTACTAAGTTCATTGTTGATGGGTTCATTTTATATCAATAATAATAATAATAATAATAACCTTTTTGTAAACTATATATTCATTAGTTGTGCTGACACTGATTGGCCTATGTGAATTGTTTCTATTCTCAAATTGATCAATTAGAATATAAGAGAATCCATTCGATATTTATTTCCTATGATTACAGCTTAAAAATATATGTTAATAGAAATTAATTATAATATCACAACAGACAATAAATAGATAATAATAATGTCTATATAATTAGGTCTTTAACAATATATAGCCAAATAATTGGTACATGATTATTTAGTGGTGATTTAACCCCCAAACCTCTGGTGCGACTGAGAGTGCGGAAACTCCTCTTTTCCTCGCGAAATGCTTTCATGTGGCTACCCTTATACAGTAACTTCCGGAGAAGTTCTACTCACTACCTTCAAGCTGTTTACGAAATTGAGAGAAAAGAAGGTGGATATCCGGTGCTTTACCCAGGTTGGTGGGTACAGAATATCCACTTAGGGGAGTTGGGAAACCCTGAATCCACACCAATGATGCACTTACTGTTGGACGCTGGATGTCGTTGGATTTCGCCTCCTAACGTCACTCTACTGTTTCATGGATTAGACCCCGAAGTCGAAGGCTCGGTGAGTGGCCCCCTAAGAAAACCACCTGCTTCAGTTTGGGTATACGGGAAGTATTCTAGCCCTCACATATATCGAATGATTTCTCTAGTCGCATATATATTTATTAGCTTGTTGTACCAAGTTTATATGTTTAAATGAATGAATAAATAACATTTACAAACAGCAAAATAGTTCGTGAGTTTAATAAAGACATATAATTAAGGCAATAGAAGATTATGAATATAGCAATAATATACACAATAATATATTGTAAAATATTCCTTAAACTTAAATCATTTCAACATAATCACCCATATTAAACACGCATAAAATTAACCCTCACACTTAAATTGTGACTTAAAGGTACTTAGATTTAAGGGGAAAATAACACATAAATAAAAGGCTAAAATGAATAATGTCTTATTTCTAGATATTTCAAGGCATTGAATAAACTAAATGTGTAAAAGTATGTGTCTAGTTCGTTGATCAACTTTAACTTACACTTGAAGTTCGTGACACAATGACGACAATTCGAATATAGTAATAATAATAGGAGGCAAGACTAATTTAAGGACGAGCCAATCAGAAGCGTTTAAGGGATTTCAAGGTCACGGCACAAATTTCAGTACTCGATGCTCACATACCATCGGTTTACAGAGGATTTTACAGAAAACGTGATAAATGAGTGGCTACAACAAATTGGACTATTAAGAAATTCCTTTATTTGTGATTGTAGTAATCAAATAACCTGTGGACCATGTGCAGACTACTGTGATGATGTTGTCTTTCGATGTGATATATATTGGAAGAAGAAGTCTGTTAGAATAGAATTTTTTCACTTGATCCAGATTGAGACTAAGGAAAATTATGAAAACTATTGAGAACTGGATAATAAAAGCACCAGTAATATCGGCTGTAGCCGGGTACTAAAATATAATCAAATGGTTGAAGAGCGTACAGACGCCTACATAGACTTGGTTATATGCATCGTGTCGTTATCCACAAGCGACATTTTGTGACCCAAAAACCGGAGCGCACACAAACAATGTTGAAGCTACATGGTCACGGCTGAAATATTTTTTGCGACCTTATCATGGTTCCAGAGGCCTACTATTATGGAGCGATATAGAGTTAGACAAGGCTGCTTACTCTCGCCCTTTCTATTTCTTCTATCATTTGACTAGATTATGAAGACCCCCGCACCTCAGGGAAAGCACGGAATAAAATAGACATTTTGGATGCACCTAGACGATTCGGACTTTACAAATGACCTGGCTCTTTTATTTAATGCATACGAATAAATTTAGGTCAAGAAAACCAGTGTGGCAGAAGTTTCTGCATCAGTAGGCCTCAACATACACAAAGCGAAAACTAACATCCTCAAATACAACACAAAGAACATCAATCCATTCATACTTGGAGAAACTCTGGAAAACGTTGAAATTTTCACCTATCTGGGTAGCACCATCGATGAGCAAGGACGATGCGGTACAGACGTAAAAGCAAGGACAGCATTCCTACGATTAAATAACATATGGAACTCAAAACAACAGTCCGTCAACCAATACCAAAGTCACAATCTTCAATACGAACGTCAACACAGTCGGTTCTACTGTACGGAGCCGAAATTTCGAGAACTATCACAATCATCGTCAAAAGAGTACAAGTATTTACAAATAGTTGTCTACGTATGATACTCAAAATCCATTGCGCGGATACCATCAGCAACAAACAGCCTACTGTGGCGGAGAACAAACCAGCTTCCAGATGAGCAAGAAATTAGGTAAAAACGATAGAGTTGGTGGTTAGGATATACATGTGAGAAATCATCAAACTTCATCACAAGACATGGGCCAACTTGGAATCCTAAAGGGAAGTGGAAAAGACGAAGATGAAAGAACACACTTCACCGAGAATCGAATGAAGATATAAAAAAAATGAATAGCAACTGGAAAGAATCGCCCAGGGCGGAGTTGGATGAAGAATACTGATAGACGGCCTATGTTCTTCCATGAAGAGTAACAGGCGTAAATGTTGCACAGAACATCAAGCGTCATCAGAAGGGTTAGTTATACATACTGTTCAATACATCTTTGCTGCTGTTGTAGCAACTATTCTAATTTATTTAGATTAATAGTCAAGATTAGAATTTAACACTGAATGTAACCTGTATGGGTTAAAGTTCATGAAATTTCTTCACCTCCCCTAACTTGACTTAATATTCCTGAGATAATTACTTCTTTCTCGCCTTATCATAAACAATGGTTTCTTATTTGGCTCATTCTTGTGTAGTAGACTTTACTGTTTACAAATATTCAGTAACTTACGTTATCAGGATCGACAAAGCAAGAGCAGCATATTTACAACTGAGGAACATATAAAACTCAGAACAACTTTCTGCCAAACAACACCAAGGTCAGGATTTTCAATACAAATGTCAACACAGTTCTACTGTATGGGGCAGAAACCTGGAGAACTATAAAAGCCAGAAGATAAAAGTGTTTATTAACAGTTGTCTACGCAAAATACTTCGAATCCGTTGGCCGGACACTATTAGCAACAACGTACTGTGGGAGAGAACAAACAGATCTCAGCTGAGGGAAAAATCAGGAAGAAGCGCTGGAAGCGGATAGGACACAGAATGAGGAAAGCACACAAGCGCGTCACAAGCCCTCACATGGAATCCTCAAAGTCAAAGAAAAAGAGGAAAACCAAAGAACACATTACACCGAGAAATGGAGATAGACATGAGAATAATGTACAACAATTGGATAGAACTAGAAAGGAAGGCCCAAGACAGGATGGGTTGAAGAATATAAGTCGGCGGCCTATTCTCCATTCAGAGTAACAGGCGTATGTTATTGTCAACCGTTTTTGAAACACATCACATAATTCCTCAACATTGTTGTGTTACATTTCTATGTATTTACATGAATTCGTGACATTTAATTTACTTTAACTGTATCCTACCAACATACTTAATAGTTTATATTCACTTATTGTGAGTTCATTGAAAATTCTGTTTCCTTATCGTACCTTAAGTTTAAATTTTGATTTATTGTCAATCATTATTCAATCTAACACAACTACTTGATTAATCTCGTGTTCTCGTTAATTATTCTAACATAACTATTACCGAAAACAAATCTTCTTTGACCGTACATTGACGAGTGTAACTACCTAGATACCTCACACACAGAGATTGTAAAACGTACTACTTATGTTATCATTTATTAGTAGTATCGTCCTGCAAACAAATTCTATCTTGAGATATGAGGTTGTGGAAATTATAAAGTCTTTTATTAGGATCATGAGCCGATTGATGTTTGACCACCATTGAAAACCTGGAAGCATTGGGTGGCCGTTTCATTTTAGAATAGGACTCTTCAGCAGTATCCATCGAACCAAGGACTTCCGATCTCGCGCGCGAACGCATAAACTCTTAACCACTGAGCTGGTATCCAACGGTGTTAATGTCTAACTTCAACCAATCCGCGAAACTGTACAAACATATTACCTAGTTTGAAGTAGATACCTGTTTCCAGATTTTCAATAGTGATCTAACATCAATCGATTCATTATCTGAACCAAAGCTTTTATTATTGTTTGGATTCGGGATTTTCCGCATGACTCAATCGCTGTTTTTAATCCTCAGGTGGATTTACCGCACTTGATGTCCCAATTTTCAACTGTTTCTGGACAGAAAAATACATTGTGAGAATTAGTGATGACATTTCGTACAATAATTTTAACCAAACCTTTCACGATTATGGAACAGTTTTCGCATACGTTTATTCTTTCCTTTCTCCACCGCAATCACTGAATAGTATACCTGTCCTATAAATAATGATATAATTATTTGTAAATTAATTCGATGCCATTTTATCGATCAGTCAGAAAAATGTAAGATTTCCAAAAGGATACATATATACCGTCATTCTAGTGAAATTTTAAAAGTCACTGAATCGTGACCAACGTCCTGTATACCAAGTCCTACTTAGTGTTGATAGAATTTTATTGATCACACAGCATGGTGATTACCAGTTTAGATGCCTCGATATTGCTGGCATAACGTTGAGAAGTAAGGTGGTTGAAATTAGTAGGAATCCCTGTTTAACTTCATCATAGAACTAATGATGGAAATAACATTCTCGTCTACTGAATTCCCTGGTATTGATCATCTTCCAGGAGGTCCACTTATCGAATTAGAATACGCAGATGACAATAGTCCTGTTTGGCGAAAACGCTGATAAAATCCAGTCTTTTAGAAGCACGCGGCAGCAATGCCAGTAAGTTTGGGATGCATTTCTCTCCCTCTAAATGCAAGTTGTTGCTTCAGGACTGGCCTGCGTCAACACCTGAATTAAGGATAGGCAGTGAAGTAGTCGAACGCGTCGACAACTTCACTTATCTTGGAAGTCTGATCAGCCTTAATGGGTTGGTGTTTGACGAAATCTCTGCACGCATTCAAGAAGCTTCTTTGGCTTTTTCCAACTTACGTCACCTATGACGAGGGCGAGATATCCGTCCATCATTTAAAGAACGAGTATACTGCGCTGCAGTTCGTTCTGTTCTACTTTACAACTGCGAAACGTGGCCATTAAGAGCAGAAGACACTCGTAAGCTACTAGTATTTGATCACAGATGCCTCAGAAATATTGCTGGCGTCTGCTGGGATCACCGGGTAAGTAATAGTGAGGTTAGACACAGGGTTTTAGGGAATGATGGTAAATCAGTTGATGAGGTTGTGAATCTTCATCGACTGAGATGGTTGGGCCACGTGTTACGTATGCCTGAACACCGATTACCACAACGAGCAATGCTGACTAGTGTTGGGGATAGTTTGAAGAAAGTTAGGGGCGGCCAAACCAAAACGTGGCATCACTCATTGAAGTCACTAACTTCTGTTCTGAGCCATGTTCGTAGATGCAGACTACTTGGTTGGAGTCTGCGTCACTATCGTAACCAATAGTTGGAGACTCTTGGTGACATGGCTCAGAATCGATGACAATGGCGTCGGTTCATACACTCTTTGTCTTCCCTTAAACTATGAGATTAAAATCGCTCCGTATCTTTCTTTCTACATACTAATTCTTTCTTCTTGTACTATATCCTTATATGCAATTTTTCTTATATATTACCACCATTTACTTAACTGCTTTTATGAATCCGGTGTTCATGTTGCTGCACTAATGAGGTATGGCAACTTGGACCGATGCATATATGTGCCTGGTCCTACGTTGTAGCTGACTGACTGACTGGTCTCTGAACCTGGGTCTTTTATATGACGGGATAGAAAGATGATATTGTTTAGGTCTATCTTATCTTGTGTCAATTCAGTATAAACGTTTTTCTATATGACAAGTGTGGAAATTATATTTCCTAAATCAGTTCGCATAAACTATAATTAGTGTACATTTTTGCAGTTGACTCTACACATTTCCTCCTTTATGTTTCATTATAAATTGAATAAAAATTACTATAAAAATGATTGTGTTTTGGGACTTGTTTCTGGAGAGTCAATAGATCTTCATTACTCTGATCTTTCATGTTCTCACTTTGTATCTTTGGAATTGCAGTGGTCCTCGTTCCAAGGTGTAAGCGATGGGATTACGGAATTGCAGTGGCACCGATTGTCCAGTAAAAGCAGTAAGACTGAAGACCCAACATAGTTGATAAGCAGAAAGTGACTCGCCGATATAACAGTTTTGTGCTACTTGAGACAAGTCGTTAAGGTGTGTCTGAAATCTTGAGGAAACTAATAGACCCTGACCGATTCAACTTCGTGTCAAATATAATCACAGTAAGAGATATTGGTAATGAGCTAGTTTCCGGATAAGTGGACGGAAACAAATAAAAACATACAGAACACAAGTTCATCTTGATATAAAGTACACAAAATAACAACCACTAAGATTATTATTAAACTTTCTAGAACAATCAAAAAAATCCCTTCACTATTATATGCCAGATTGTTTTCATTCTGTGTCATAAAATTCTACATAATATCTTTACATGGGCCAAGTTTTTTCCCACAAAATCAGGTAATCAACTCTTAA
Organism: Schistosoma margrebowiei; assembly: GCA_944470205.2. Lineage (NCBI taxonomy): Eukaryota > Metazoa > Platyhelminthes > Trematoda > Strigeidida > Schistosomatidae > Schistosoma > Schistosoma margrebowiei. The sequence goes on along the minus strand of OX104024.1, from coordinate 82,384,454 downwards.
ACGGAATAAATAAGATGACTAAAAAGCTTTTAATTCGAATTATTTGTGAATATGAACCTCAACAAATTGGAAAAATAAAGAATGTGTATATCTACTTTGCTCACTGACTATTATTACGGGAACAAACCTACAGCTAATTCATTATGGTTAAACATTTGAAATGAATTTTCTGGATGATATTCATCGAAAAAATTACTGAACAATTATTACTGTGTATACTTGAATTGGTGTATCAGTAATCGTGAGTATACCAGGATCTCGACAGATAGTGAGTGTCACAATCTTCCCCCCTTCCAGCCAAACAAGTTGGTGAAGCCTAGTAGGCCCTTCCAGAGAGGAACAGGCCACATTGAAGCACTACACAACTACCGGGGCTAGAATAGCTGTTTTTGCGACCAGTTGGAGTTTTCCCGGTAAGGAGCGACCCCGTACACTACATGCACAACTTTAGTAAGTTTTTTGTCGTTTTTCCATCCAAGAGTAATTGTGCTGCGTTTCTTTGTGGAGTTCGTAATCGTTTGAGGGTATCAGTCGAGTGGGTGATTAGCTTGATCTCTACCACTCGGGTTACCGCACACGTTAGTTCATGGATCATCTGTCCCACTATCCAGGAGGCACGACGTGGACGTGTGAGTCGGATTTTGTCACAATGTCACCAAAATAATATTGAGAACAAAATAGAAATAATTTCTAGTATCAAATCAATTTATTAAAACTACAAACAACAGAGACAAGATGACACAGAAAATATACAATGTATATATGAATGATGTTCTTTTTACAGTTAAGAAAGACATATGTATGAATGATTTACCATCAGAAAGATAATCCTTCCTCTTCATTAACTTCTTAAATCAATTCTTTCATAAGGAAGGGAAGATATGTAAAAAAGGGTGGGGAAAAAACAGAAGTTTGTTACTTATTAATTTATGATAATCAGGATAATAAGCAAACTATTACTGTCATGTCCGTTTGCATTCTATATAAAGTCCCTTCTTTTCTAATTCTCTGTATTATACTACTTACTAACATTCAGTAATCAGTTTCAATTCTAACTATAAGGTGTACATCATGTGTTTATCTGTTAATTGTTAACAGGAAGTGACGTTCCATGGCATCTGACATCCAACAATATGTTTATATGCCATTTGTTCCCTCAGGATCCTAGAGCCAATGTGCATCATTGGTGTGGATTCAGGGTTTCCCAACTCCCCTAGGTGGATATGCTGTACCCATCAACACAGTTAAAGCGCCGGATATCCGCCTTCTATCCTCTCAATTTCGTAAACAACTCTGCCGCCGCTAGAAGGTAGTGAGTAGGACTTCCCTGGAAGTGGCCGTATACACGTGGACATGTGAGAGCATTCCGCGAGGGGAAGCGAACTTTCCCACATCCTCAGTCGTACTAGAGCATTTGGGGGTAATTAAAAATCACTAGATTTACCTGATAACGGTTTCAAGTGATTTGTATAGAAATTTCTAAAGTCCCATTCTTAAGTTTATACATTTCTCGAATCAACTCCGCCTTCTTAAACTAGCGAAATTTAAACACACATATCATATTCATCTCTTTGTATATTACTCCAAACTACTTATTAATATAAGTAGGTCAAGTGATTTTCAAACTTTTCTAAAGATTGAATACAGTAAAATTTGCCAACTACAATTTCAGCGTTTTATTTCGCTCTTCTTACTTGTAATCGATTTGTCTACATTAATTACTAATATTATTTCATTGCATTTATGTGGTACGTATCCTGAATAATCCGCTTATTACTGTATTATACTCTTTAAGTAACATCTCCCAACACTAATCTTCCCGATTACTGCTTATACTCTTATTGCCTCTACCACTACGGGATTTGAATCGACCACTGCATCTCTGTGCTAATGCGGTATGGAAACTCGAAATGATGTACGTACGTACGACGTTCTACGTTGTTACTGACTGACTGACTGACTGAATCTGCTTATTTTCATATTGAGTGCTATTTATAAAATGTTCTGTGATATTATTCATACCAACAGATTGGAATACTATTTCTCTTGAACTAAAAGGCAAAATCTTTGGCGTAGTTTTGATTATTAAGTGCAAAAACACTCTGTTTCTTTCAACATGATCAATCCAACCTCCCAATGAAGATTTATTTAGTATAGAACAAAGCATACTGATCTAATTAAGAGACATACGTACATGACCACGTGTACAATGAACTCAGAAATACATCAAGAACTTAGTACAGTAAAAGAAACGGACCAATAAGAAAACAGCACTTTTAAACACGATTGACGGTTTCGAAGGAAAAAACATACATTCAACTTCAAAAATTAATGATCAAATAAGCGATTTCCTGAAGACTTAACATCCCTTTCCTTTCACCAAATACTAACTCAAAGATAATTGTCGTCGCAAACAAATGTCAGTTGAATAGCATCATTGGATATCATCAGCAAGGATTTGGGAATTACTTCGTTATAATCCGAGAGCCTTATTAAACAGTGAGCACTTATGTGATAACCCCGTAATAACATTTATGGATTATCATTAGCATGATAATCGTCAACAACAGCTTCCTATATTAAAATTTAGACTTATTTAGTAGACTTGATATAAGAATGATAAATAATAACTGAATAACTTGCTTGTCTTAGTCCCTTCAATAAGAGTCAGTAATCAATTACTTCTTTTTTCTTCTAGTAATTGCTCCACTTTTACCGCTAGCAATCAATTTCGCCTCTTCAGCTGCTTCATATTCTTCAATTAATGCATCACTAGTTGCTTGTCGAGTCGGACAATACTTTAGATACTCCATTGTAAATTCACCTTTACCCTCAGTAATACTGCGTAATTCACCAGAAAAGCCAAACATATCATTTAATGGTACCTATAAGAAACAGTGGAGAAGATGAATAATTGTTGGGTGTAAAAACGTTAACGACCTGTTTTTAAAAAAATGCATAAACATTAGATTTCTCTGTTAAATTCTTTTTAAATACACATAAACAAATCAGGTTATATGTATTTAATGATGATATTTTCAGATCTGTGATATCCGAGTCATCCGAAAATCAAATATGTTATTATCATTATAATTAGTCAACAATAATATAGATAATAGAATAGTAATGATCGTTATCGGACTAAATGATCAAAAAATGGATACTATGTGATTAAACGGTGGTGATAAGATGATGAACAGTCAGTCAGCTACAACGTAGGACCAGGCACATATATGCATCGGTCCAAGTTGCCATACCTCATTAGTGCAGCAACATGAACACCGGATTCATAAAAGCAGTTAAGTAAATGGTGGTAATATATAAGAAAAATTGCATATAAGGATATAGTACAAGAAGAAAGAATTAGTATGTAGAAAGAAAGATACGAAGCGATTTTAATCTCATAGTTTAAGGGAAGACAAAGAGTGTATGAACCGACGCCATTGTCATCGATTTTGAGCCATGTCACCAAGAGTCTCCAACTATTGGTTACGATAGTGACGTAGACTCCAACCAAGTAGTCTGCATCTACGAACATGGCTCAGAACAGAAGTTAGTGACTTCAATGAGTGATGCCACGTTTTGGTTTGGCCGCCCCTAACTTTCTTCAAACCATCCCCAACACTAGTCAGCATTGCTCGTTGTGGTAATCGGTGTTCAGGCATATGTAACACGTGGCCCAACCATCTCGGTCGATGAAGATTCACAACCTCATCAACTGATTTACCATCATTCCCTAAAACCCTGTGTCTAACCTCACTATTACTTACCCGGTGATCCCAGCAGACGCCAGCAATATTTCTGAGGCATCTGTGATCAAATACTAGTAGCTTACGAGTGTCTTCTGCTCTTAATGGCCACGTTTCGCAGTCGTAAAGTAGAACAGAACGAACTGCAGCGCAGTATACTCGTTCTTTAAATGATGGACGGATATCTCGCCCTCGTCATAGGTGACGTAAGTTGGAAAAAGCCAAAGAAGCTTCTTGAATGCGTGCACAGATTTCGTCAAACACCAACCCATTAAGGATGATCAGACTTCCAAGATAAGTGAAGTTGTCGACGCGTTCGACTACTTCACTGCCTATCCTTAATTCAGGTGTTGACGCAGGCCAGTCCTGAAGCAACAACTTGCAATTAGAGGGAGAGAAATGCATCCCAAACTTACTGGCATTGTTGCACAGTGCTATCAAAAGACTCTGCATTTTATCAGAGTATTCACCATACATGACTATATCATCTGCGGGGATAGACAACACTGAAGGATTTGGCCTGTATAAAGGGTGCGAGGATAATTCGGATGTTGATTTCGGTTGAATCGTTCAAGGTGAACGAGTATTTAAGAAGTTAATCGAAGCATGTTTATGTAACTGTTGAGTAAAACGTTGAGTAATTTTGTTTTATACTTTTGTACATATTTATAGGGCTCATTTTTGTAGTATGCTTGATGCTATGAGATTAAATTGTTTTATATCTTTCTTTCTATCAACTAATTCTTTCTTCTTGTATTATATCCTTATATGTAATATTTCTTATTATATATTACTACTATTGAAGGAACTAGTTCTTTGAATTCGATGTTCATCTTGTTGTGCTAATGAAGTATGGCAACTTGGACCGATGCATATATGTGCCTGATCCAAAGTTGTAGCTGACTAACTGAGTATATTTGATGTTCACATTATTCTGTGTGTTTTTTTCGATAGCAGTAGATCGTGTAAAGTACACTGGTACGAAGAGTATTACACATGGTAAATACAAAAAGTTTCCGAAGTTTCATACAACAAGAGGAAACAGATAATTTAATGATTATGATTGATTGAAAATATTCATATCGAATTTTAAGAAAAAAAAATATAGAACTCACTTCAGCATTAACCATAGCGTAAGATTCACTGACTTCCGTACTAACAATAAGACCATTACGTCGTGTTACAGTGGCAATTAATACACCTTGAAATTCTGATGGTGCAGATACTTCAACATACATAATCGGCTCTAATAATAACCAGGAACCTTCATCCATAGCTAGATAGATACATATTGATATAGGAGTACAGAAAACATTCAATAGTTACTCATTTAGATGAAGAGAATAGTCCTTTTTTGTTTCAAGGATTTGCATTAAACGCTTACAATTGTAATTAAGTAATAATCATTGGTAACTAAGAAAAATTGACATGTCACACACAGTTGGTTCTCTTCACAATTTTAATAAAAGAAAGGATGATACTGATTATAGAATACAATTCTTTAATAGACGATATAGTGACTTTGAGAGTGTTCACTTGAAAACCACGACCAAATGAGGGTTATAAACCAGTGTGAGGAATTAGAATTATGACTTGATGGTTAAGGTTACGAAATAGATTTATGGTTTTCATCACGAACTGACATCATCTACAGTGCCAAAACTCTATTTAGCCAAATGAATGAGTAAATTTCGCACCAAAATCTAAGATATGTTCTCTTATACCTGATTGGTTCGTCCATAAATTATAATCTCGCAAGTAAAGCAACAAAATACAATGAATTAAATGTATATGTACAATCAATCAGTCAGCAACAACGTAGAACTTCGTAAGTATGTACATCACCTTCAGTTACCATACCATATTAGCACACAGATACAATTTTCCATTCAAATCCCATAGTGGTAGAGGTAGTAAAACTATAAGCAGTAATCGGAAATATTAGGGTTTGAAGATGTTATTCAAGGAGTATAATCCAGTGAAATAAATTTGGAAAGAGAACAAGTAAAGGGACATAAAGAATTCTGAAGATTAGAATTTGGGAGAACACAAAGAGTAGATGCACCAGCTCCATTACAAACGATATTGAGCCATGTCTACAGTTAATGTTGGCGTTACCTTGTTTAACGTTTATTCTGTAAATTAATTGAACTAATTTAATTGAGAAAAAAAAACATTTACCTTGTTTCATAGCACCTTCAGCTGCTTGTTGAAAAGCCCAATCACTACTATCTACACAATGATTATCTCCATCTTGTAAACGAAATCGTAAACCAGTAATTTTTTGTCCAGCTAACTGACCAACTTGACAAGAATTACGAAAACCAGTTTCAATAGCTGGAACATAATTTTTAGGTACATTTGTACCAACTGTTTCATCGGAAAAAATCAATTTTGTATAAGAATTAGGAGGTAAAGGTTCAAGTATACCAATGACTCGACCATATTGACCAGCACCACCAGACTGTCGTTTATGAAGATAATCAAATCTAAAATAAAGGTGAAAGAAAGAATAAGAAAATGGAAAAAAGTAACTATCGAACAGGTATGAGTAGAATTACTATTGGGTACTATTCTAAACTATAGGTCTGATAATGTCTCAAAAACATTGAATATACTATCGCTTTCTAGGACTCAAACAATAGAGTTCTGGCAAACTAACAAATATCGGTTCTATATAAACTTCTTTTATACCACAAAGATATGCAATAATCTGATCACTATATTCTAGCTTTTTTTCATCCAGTTTCAGTGTGAACAAATAGTAGACGATGATGAAAAGTCAGAGATTTAATTCGTAGTGGAAGTGCCAAACAGTAGCGAAATATAGTTAAATCAAGGTTAACGAATGTTTAAATCTCAGAAAATTTGTTTCTGTTGCCCAATAATTTGTTAATTATTGTTTCAAATTCTGATTTTTATATTTCTTATCACCAAAATCGCCATCCCTACTCACCCAGGCAAGATGTTCGTGTTTTTCATGACTGACAACGATTTCGCCCTACTAGTTTGTGCTGGGACGGCTTCCGAGAACTACGACAGAGCCTCCAGAGAACCTAGAGGAGCCGGAAAGTTCCATCCGATCAGAACGCAACGGAGCATTCTAGAGAATCAACTTGACATAATACTAATGGTCAGTGGCATAACATGCCTCTTTGCGGATTGGTTGAATTATAATGTTGATATAACAAACGGTAATATCTATAAATACCCATGATTTTCTGTACATTTTGATTCTTGCCAACAAGCACTTTTTTTAGTCTTTTTCTTATTTGCGACTCGGAAGGTTCTAGCGTTCGAGTGCTTAAGCTATACGCGGTATATTAAGAATCTAAGCTCTAGATATAACAATTCTTCACTCTTTTGGTATACTAATTTTGTGGCTTACATTGTGAACATATTTAAATGCAACTGCATTTCGTTAAGATCATGCTTTTTTTAAGATCGCCAAATAAATTTCTTGAGCAAGATTCTTCCTTACATTGACTGGAGCAAACAAGTCGATTAATCATAATAAATAAAGTCTTGATGGAGTTTTTTTCTCTGAGCTGGATGGTTTGGTCATGGTACCTACCTGAAGTTTGTGCTGATGATGTCGTTCAGAAGAAGCTCCATGACCAAACCATCCAGCTCAGAGAACAAAACTCCATCAAAATCATTCACCGGAGCTACAAATCTTCTCCATCATCTCAAATATACAGTCTGGCACAATTATGTATTATTCAAACAAAACTAACAAGACGAAAAGTAAATGTTTATTGGTCACTACAAGATTGTGATACTATCTGGGTGCCCAAACCAAAGCAGGTGGTTTTCTTAGAGGCCACACCCGGAGCCTTTGGCACAAAGGTCTGGTCTACAAGGCAGTGGAGCAACGTAAGATGTGATCTCATGGTAACCACATTACTTTATGTTTGTCTATTTTTTTCTCTACCATGTACTTCCATGAATGCACATATGTGAATGTCATTACATAATAGGGAAATGCATTCACAATACTACTGCACTTTTATGTACACGGGAATGTCTAGTAACGGTAAAGTAATTAATTCTAATCAAAGTATGTAACAATATCCTGAATATCAAATCATTATCACATTATGATTTTAGCAACAACAAAAACAAACTTACTCGAATGGTTCACTTAATGTTTCACGAAATGCCACACGAGGTTTACCTAATGTACATGGTGCATTATATTCTCGTGCTAAACGTTGAGCATAAATTTCCAAGTGTAATTCCCCCATACCAGATACTATTGATTCACCGGTATCAGAATCTTGTGAAAGAATAAACGTTGGATCTTCACGTGTAAATCGTGCTAAACCCTTACTAAATGATTCAATAGTTGATTTATTTGTCGGTTTAATTGACATTGATACAACTGGTTCTGGGATGAACATTGATTCCTATAGTGAAGAAAAAATCAAATATTCCAAAGAAATGATAAAATGATTTGGAACTCAAATGGATGCTTCTGATGTTGTGTTCGCTAAGCTACATCGTTTTGCTTGTAGAACTTTTATTGTCATTCTGGGAAGCAGCATCAGTCTATACTTCATGCAGAAGTGAGCTCTTCAAATATTCTACGAGTGTTACATCAACTAGTTTTGATAGCCTTGTTTATGATTGGTTGTCAACATAAGTTCTACTATCATCATATCTTAGTGTTCCAGTTGACTGTTTTATTCAGTCAACCTCTGAACATTTGATTGGTTGGTCTCTTCCAAATGGGTTGATAGATTGGATCTATATCGAGATGTATATTAATTACCGAATGATTTGAATGACCAACTTCTAAAAATTCTGTCACGTTTTTAGAATTCCAATGCTTCATAATTTCGGAATTCACCTAATCCAATTTGAATATTTGGTTGTCTGTGTGGACTGATATTGCTAATAATGCATACCGTTTCGCCTTACTGCTAATCTATGTTCATGTATGGGTAGATGAAAAGGGTGTCCACTTTATTCAATGTAAATAGATACAGATGGAAGCTCCGCAATTAGACCATTCAGTGCATAGAATAGAATATCAAAGTATTCAGAAGGAATACAGGAGCCATAATAGTGTACTTTTGCACAGTGACATGAGGTGTAGGACGATTAAGAAAATAAGGACTAGTAGCACTGTCTTGTGCTACTTTTGGATCTTTTGACAGTATGCATCTATAGATCCATACGCTAAATCTAGTTGTCCACATTTTGTGAATTCCAGTCTACCTGTAATATAACGTGATTAAAAACCAACATCATTGATGAGCCATCACTACACACCATTCTCTACTTAGCTGACTAATAAGTGACTTTGAGATGATTTACTTGGAAGCGATGACAGAAAATTTGCCAGTTACACTGCTTAAGGAGTGAACTAGATCACAAATTGATCGGAGCTGAAAATAAGGGTCGGTGGATTCTGATTCACATGTTGAATTAAATCGTGTTCATTATGAGAATTTAGTCTTCAGCTCGATTTCGTGTGGTGTAAATCAACTTCACCATTACTTACTTACTTACGCCTGTTACTCCCAATGCAGCATAGGCCGCTGACCAGCATTCTCCAACCCACTCTGTCCTGGGACTCCTTTTCTAATTCCATCCAATTCTTGTTCATCTTTTTCGTGTCTATTTCCATGTCTCGGCGTAATGTGTCCTTTGGTCTTCCTCTTTTCCTTTGACCTTGAGGATTCCATGTGAGGGCTTGTCTTGTGACGCAGTTGGGTGCTTTCCTCAATGTGTGTCCTATCCACTTCCAGCGCTTCTTCCTGATTTCTTCCTCCGCTGGGATCTGATTTGTTCTCTCCCACAGTACGTCGTTGCTAATAGTGTCCGGCCAACGGATCTGAAGTATTTTGCGTAGACAACTGTTAATAAACACCTGTATCTTCTGGATGATGGCTTTCGTAGTTCTCCAGGTTTCCGCCCCATACAGTAGAACTGTGTTGACATTTGTATTGAAAATCCTGACCTTGGTGTTGGTTGACAGTTGCTTTGAGTTCCAGATGTTCCTCAGTTGTAAATATGCTGCTCTTGCTTTGCCGATCCGCGCCTTCACATCTGCATCAGATCCACCATGTTCATAGATGATGCTGCCCAAATATGTAAAGGTTTTTACATCTTCCAAATCTTCTCCGTCAATTGTGATTGGATCGGTGCATGCTGTGTTGTATCGGAGAACCTTGCTCTTCCCTTTGTGTATATTGAGACCTATTGCTGCTGAGGCTGCTGCTACACTGTTCGTCTTCTCCTGCATTTGTTGTTGCGTTTGGGATAGAAGGGCCAGATCATCTGCGAAGTCCAGATCGTTCAACTGCATCCTAGATGTCCATTGTAGCCCGTGCTTCCCTTCAGATGTTGACGTCTTCATGATCCAGTCGATCACCAGGAGAAAGAGAAAGGGTGAGAGTAAGCAACCTTGCCTGACACCGGTCTTTATTTCGAACGACTTTGTCAACTGTCCTCCATGCACGATTTTGCAGTGTAATCCATCATATGAATTCTGTATGATATTGACTATCTTCTGAGGCACGCCGTAGTGTCGAAGAAGCTTCCATAGTGTTGTCCTGTCCACCCTGTCAAATGCCTTTTCGTAGTCAATGAAGTTGATATAGAGTGATGAATTCCATTCAGTTGATTGTTCCACAATGATCCGTAGAGTTGCGATTTAGTCTGTACACGATCTATCCTTACGGAATCCTGCCTGTTGGTCACGAAGGTGGGCGTCTACGCAGTTCTTCATCCTGTTTAACAATACTCTGTTGAAGACTTTTCCCGGTATTGAGATAAGAGTGATGCCCCTGTAGTTATCACAGTTGCTGAGATCGCCTTTCTTCCGTATTTTGACCAGAAGTCCTTCTTTCCAGTCTTTTGGTACTTGTTCCACATCCCAAATCTTATTAAAGAGAATGTGGAGTATCCTTGCAGTTGCCGCTACGTCTGCTTTTAGTGCTTCTGCTGGAATGTTGTCCGGTCCTGCTGCTTTGCCACTCTTGATTTGTCTGATGGCCATGCTGATTTCTTCAATTATTGGTGGGTCAACGTTGATTGGGAGGTCCGTGGGTGCTGCTTCGATGTTGGGTGGGTTCAGTGGAGCTGGTCGATTCAAGAGTTCTTTGAAGTGTTCTACCCACCTGTTTTGTTGCTCTTCAATGTTGGTGATTACCTCGCCTTCCTTGCTTTTCACTGGTCGTTCTGGTTTGCGGTGATTTCCAGAGAGTTTCTTTGTTATGTCATACAATTGTCTCATGTTCCCTTCTCTTGCAGCCTTTTCCGCCGTCTTTGCTAGATCTTCCACGTATATACGTTTGTCGGTTCTGATGCTCTTCTTCACTTGTTTGTTTACTACTGTGTATTCAGCTTGTGCTTTGGCTTTTTCTGCTCTTGTTCGACTGGTATTGATTGCTGCCTTCTTGTTCCTTCTTTCTTGAATCTTATCCAGTGTATCAACAGTGATCCATTCCTTGTGATGGTGCTTCTTGTGACCCAGGACCTCATGACATGTTCAAGTGATTGCCTCTTTGATCCCCTTCCAGTTGCTCTCCACAGTAGTTTCTTCTCCATTGAGTAGATCATGAAAGGCCTGGAACTTGTTGCTGAGGACTATCTTGAATTTGTTGAGTTTGTTAGTATCCTGAAGAAAGACCGTATTGAACTTTTGTGATATTGTTCGCCCCATTGTCCAGTGCTTCTTGAGTTTCAATTTCATCTTGGCGACCAGCAAGTGATGATCTGATGCTATATCAGCTCCTCTCTTGGTTCTCATGTCCTCTATAGTCCTCCTGAACGTTTTGTTGATGCAAATATGGTCGATTTGGTTTTGCGTGGTGTGATCCGGTGAAGTCCATGTCATGTTGTACAGTGAGCTAACAATAGTGTCTTGTTAAAAGTAAATGTGAAGAGGTGCTACTTCACAGTTGTTCACACAGTGGAAGAATTTTTCTCGAGGGAACTGTAAGGGGAATCGGATTACTGGTGGTTTTTCATCAAATTGAGAATATAACTTTGAGACCAAAGGGCTAAATGCTTAAGCCTCGTCACACACCGCCTTTTTGCAGGTAGTTATTAGTGTCAAGTTCGTATTTTGAAGGCCTGTCATAGGTACATTGTCATCTATTGAAACCGCGTAGTAAAATAAACTTGATATTAGTAATATAATTTACTTATATTCGTGCTTTATTTTCACTGGCACTTAAAAACAATATTAGGTTGTTTTAATCTCAACTCTTATAACAACTATAAATCGATAATTCGAAGACGCATATCGGTTACATTATTAGGAAAGCAGTCAACATTCAATATTTAAAATAACTTGATCCAGATCACAATTTAATTAAGAAATATAACCAGAGAAGATAGGTTTTCTTTTCTCGACTTTAACAAGAAACTTAGTAATGTGTAATAAAACATACCTATTTAAATGTGATTAAAAGGGTAGTTTAGTGGTTAAATAACTCGCTTTTCAACTACTGACAACTCCATTTGTTCGAATCCCATTTAATATCAATACTGGCTTATATATAGTGCCTTATGGAAGAATGCATAAACATGTCATGAATAAGTTAAGTTTAAATACGTGATTACAAAATAGCGTCATGTTAGACAAGATGCAGACGTAAAGGCGAGGATTGGCAAAGCAAGGACAGCATTCCTACAGTTGAAGAACATATGGAACTCAAAACAACTGCCAACCAATTTCAAAGTTGTAATCTTTGATAGGAACGTCAAAACAATCAATTCTACTGTACGGAGTTGAAACTTGGGGAACTACTACAACCATCATCAAGAAAGTACAAGTATTTATAAACGATTGTTTACGCAAGATACACAACATCCATTTACCCGATACCATCAGCATCAAACAGCCTTTTGTGGGAGAGAACAAATCAGGTTTCAGCTGGAGAAGAAATTAGGAAAAGATTATGGAAATAGATAGGACATACATGTGAGAAATCATCGAACTGCACTGCATCACGAGGTAAGCCCTAACTCGGAATCTTGAAGGGAAGAGGAAAAGAGGAAGGCCAAAGAACACATTACGTTGGGAAGTAGGAACAGATATGAAAAGGATGAATAAGAACTGGAAGGAGCTGGAAAGGATTTCCCAGGATAGTGTTGGATGGAGAATGCTGGTGAGCGGCCTATGCTCCTTCACGAGGAGTAACAGGTAAGTAGACAAGTTAATGTTCCACTAACGAAATAAACACCGTCAACAGGTTATAAACCTACTCAGATTTTGTTAAGTATAAAAACTCACCATAGCTAATGGTTCTTTCATATTTACATCAACCATTGTATCACCAGATGCACAATCAACACCGAAAAATGCAGCAATATCTCCTGCATAAACAGCTTCTAAATCTTCTAATTCTGTAACATTTAATCGACCAAGTCGAGACACTCGAATACGACGACCTGTACGAGAATTTCTCACTGAATCACCACGACGTAAACAACCTTGATAGATACGCATATAAGTTAACTGACCAAATTTACTAGCCTAAATTTCAAAAAAAAAAAACTAAGATGATGCGACCAACAACAAAAAGAGGAACCAGATTCAATAAGCAGTCTTACTAAACTATTTATAATTGATAAACTCACATTTAGTCTGATTGACATTGTATGTAACTTCAGTGCTTATATGATAAGAGATCAAGTTGATATCAGCCTATATAGTAACAATTTTTTTCAAATCAGTATCTTAACTCATTAACGCATTTACAAAAATCAATGTAATTCTGATATATTCATTTCCAGTTAATATACTTTTTGTGAATTACAATTTGACAAGAAAGTATCAATAAGATAGATGAATTGAATAAAAGCCATCGATGTAACTATGCTATTAAGATCGAGTCAATTAGAATCCAATAAATTGGAATTTCGGTTTGTTGTGCAAAATTCAAAAGTCAGTCAGTCAATGCCAACGTAGAACTTCGTACGTACGTACATCACCTCCAGTTGCCATAACACATTAGCACACAGATACAATTTTCCATTCAAATCCCATAGTGGTAGAGGTAGTAAAACTATAAGCAGTAATCGGAAATATTAGGGTTTGAAGATGTTATTCAAGGAGTATAATCCAGTGAAATAAATTTGGAAAGAGAACAAGTAAAGGGACATGAAGAATTCAGAAGATTGAAATTTGGGAGAACGTAAAGAGTGGATGCACCTGCGCCATTACAAACGATTTTGAGCTATGTCATTCAAGGTCTCTAACTATCGGTTTCTATCGTCTCGCGGATTCCAACCAGGTAATCTACACCTACGAACATGACTCAGTTCATTTATCGGTGACTTCATAGATTTGTGTCATGTTTTGATCTAACCACCCCCCCCCTAGTAAACAGCTCTTACTCTATATGAAAAGAATTTTACAAAAAAATTGTAAACTGCTCAGGAAGTTTATAACTAGTAAAGAAAGTTTACAGATTCCTTTCTTACTGGTTGAAAAGTGAATTCGAAATCATAAAGTCAATTAAACACCGTTACTGTCTCAGGTCTATAGTACAGCTACACTATTTGACCTGTGTACAGGTGGAAACATATGAGACTAATCGATTAGGAGAAAGGTAAGTTTGATCAAACAGTCAATCAGATTAAATTAATTCCGAACAATGTAAAATTTATGAGTGGAAGTGTAGTATAAGGATGGGCTAATCATAATCGAATAAACGACTTTTGAGTTTATGTGTGAAATTCACGTACAATGAACAGTACAAATACTACTTTAAGTGCTTGGAACGTTAGAGATTTTAAACAAAAATGTTTGTTGCCATGAAGTTGATATGCTTGAATGCTATTACGAGTTCACCGTACTCGGTAAACGTAACAAAGGTCAAAGACACAGTGACACGATAGGCTATTCTAATCCGTTGTCCTCGGCCCTGCTAATTAGATCGAGAAGTCTTGATGAGGCGTAGAGAATGTATTCCACAAGCACCCAGAAAATACGAGGTCACTAAGCACACAAAGAAAGCTTATTTGTACAATGATAGAAACGTCATTGCGAGGGCCACAAAATAGCGTACTAAAAAAAGTCCGTCAACCAATGACAGTCAAGGATTTCCGAGGGGGAAATGTAAGCTGTAGGTCAACTAAGCGTCTCTTGGAGCGAAAACACAAAGTTCAAATTTTCAGAATAAAATTACAACATTAGGACCTTTTCCAAATGAGTTTTGGGGATCTACCGTCCTCAACAGAAGTAAAAACGATAGTTTAAAACGTATCGAAGGTGAAATTCTCTGTGCATTGGTTGTATACTACAAGCAAATTAATCTTAAACCTTCAAAGTCTGTAACTGTAAACCCGAACCGGGAATAATGTCTAGAACATTAAAAATATCCCTTGCTACCTTATAAGGTTCGAGAAGACAAATATTTCGCAGCTACGTATACGAATTCATGTATCGTTGTTTTTCCTAATTACGGGCAAAGAAAAAAACCTGTAAACGATAGATACATTAATTACGAAAAATTTTCATAATATTATGGTTCTTCTGCATATGCCACTGACTGATAATAACTGCTTTCCAATTGTTTGACAACGGGATAGAATTTGCCGTAGTTATTTTAAGAATTATTCAAGTTTGTCTCACTTTATAATCCCTAACTAAATTGAAATCGCACTAACAGCAATAAAAGGCATGTCATTATAACAAATATTGCCAAAAATTTAATCATGGTAGGATTATACTAGTATAACGGGTTTTGCAGTTAACAACTGAAACTATTGGAAAAGTCACCCGTGTAATTTGTAAGACAACTGGGAATCAGTAATAACTCTGAAAATATGTAAACGAAACACAATATGAGAATATTACTAACTTCCAGTTTGAAAGCCAGTCCCAGGAATGGATTATCACTGGTTCGTTCAGGTTTCAATGGGACCTTCCTAGTTTCACTGAAATATAAAAGCACATATAGAAAGTGTTAAATAAATCCAAAGCAGTTAATAATATTAGTATGTACACCAGCGGATTCCCGCTCAAGTATTTGTGAGTGGGACCGAAGGTCCTCGGTTCGATCCCCGATGGCATAGTCGTTGATACACATTTCACATTACTACAGAAACGAAATAGCTATTTAGTGCTCCTAAGATTTTAATGGTTGTCTAACTCAGAGCAGTTCATAACTTCAGTAATAGAATTTACATTAGTTGGTTAAACTTTAAAAGCTATTAAGTCAGTCAGTAACAACGTAGAACTTCGTACGTACGTACATCAGTTCGAGTTGCCACACCACATTAGCACAGAGATGCAGTGGTCGATTCAAATCCCGTAGTGGTAGAGGTAGTAAGAGTATAAGCAGTAATCGGAAAGATTATACTTAAAGAGCATAATACAGTGAAATAAACTTGGGAAGAAAAAAAAGAGACAAGGGGAAATCAGGAGATTAAAATTTGGGAGAACACAAAGAGTGGATGCACCTGCGCCATAGGAAACGATTTTCAGCCATGTCTAATCATCGGTTGCTATCATCTCACGGTCCCCAACCAGGTAGTCTACACCTACCGAAATGACTCAGTCCACTTGTCAGTGACTTCATGGACTTGTGCCATGTTTTGGTTTGGCCGCCTCTAGCTTTCTTCCAACCTACTCCAATACCACTGAACATCGCACATCGAGGCAGTCGGTCGTTGGGCATACGTAGCACTTGTCCCAGCCATCTCAACTGATGAAGTTTCAATACTTCATCAATTGATTTGCTATCGGATAGGGAGTGAAGTGGTCGAACACGTTGACAACTTCACTTATCTTGGAAGTCTGATCAGCCCTAATGTGTTGGTATCGGATGAAATCTCAGCACGGATTCGAAAAGCTCGTTTGACTTTTGCCAACTTACGTCACCTGTGGCGAAGGCGAGATATCCGTCTATCAATAAGAGGACGAGTATACTGCGCGGCAGTCCGTTCTGTTCTACTTTACGACTGCGAAACGTGGCCATTAAGAGCAGAAGACACTCGTAAGCTACTAGTATTTGATCACAGATGCCTCAGAAATATTGCTGGCGTCTGTTGGGATCACCGGGTAAGTAATAGTGAGGTTAGACGCAGGGTATTAGGAAATGATGGTAAATCAGTTGATGAGGTTGTGAATCTTCATCGACTGAGATGGTTGGGCCACGTGTTACGTATGCGTAAACACCGATTACCATGTTGTGCAATGCTAACGGGTGTTAGAGATGGTTGGAAGAGAATTAGGGGCGGCCAAACCAAAACGTGGCATCAGTGCCTGAAGACATTAACCTGTAGTCTGAGCCATGTTGGTAGATGCAAACTACTCGGTTGGGGTCCGCGTGACTTTCGTAACCAATGGTTGGAGACTCTTGGTGACATGGCTCAGAATTGGTCACAATGGCGTCGGTGTATACACTCCCTGTCTTCCCTTAAACTAAGAGATTAAAAGCGCTTCATATCTTTCTTTCTACGAACTAATTCTAGATTCCGGTACTGTATCCTTATATGCAATCTTTATCCTATATATTACCACCTTTAGCCTAACCACTCCTATGAATATGGTGTTCATCTTGCTGTGCTAATGAGGTATGGCAACCTGGACCGATGCATGTATGTGCCGGTCCTACGTTGTAGCTGACTGTCTGACTGATTTGCCATCATTACCTAGTACCCGTTTCCTAACAACTGTGTTACTTACTCGATGATCCCAGGATATACGAGCAATATTTCGAAGACACCTATGATCAAATACTAGTAACCTACGAATATCCTCTACTCTTACCGGCCATGTTTCACTGCCATAAAGTAGGACGGAACGAACTGCTGCGCAGTAAACCCGTCCTTTGGTTGATAGACGGATATCTTGCCTACGCCATAAATGACTCAAGTTAGCAAAAGCTAGTCGAGCCTTCTGTATCCGTGCTGAGATTTCGTCACACACCAGACCACAAGAGCTGATGAGACTTCCAAGATAAGTGAAGCGATCGACACGCTCAATTACTTCACTCCCTTCATTAGTTCGGGTGTCAATGTAACCCAATCCTGAAGCAACATTTTGCATTTCGAGGGAGAGAATCGCATCCCGAACATGCTTGCATTGTTGCTTAGAGTGGTTAGAAGACTCTGCATTTTGTCAGCGTCTTCGCCAAATAAAACTATGTCATCGGCATATTCTAAGTCAACAAGTGAACCTCCCAGGAGAAGTTCAACCCCTGGAAATTTAGATGAGGAAAGTGTAATCTCTAAAAGTACGTCAATGACAAAGTTGAACAAGAATGGAGAGAGTGGACAGCCCTGACGAACACCACTTGAGGTAATCAATTCTGATGACAGTTCGCCATAAGCTCTCACTCTACCAGTTGTGTTCGAGTAAAGAGCCTGAATAAGGTTAATGTACTTCTTTGGTACTCCTTTCAGTGACAAACACTGCCATAGAACCTCACGATCAACAGAGTCGAATGCCGCCTTAAGATCGATAAATACTACCATTGTGGGGCGTCTAAAGGTGTGTCTGTGTTCTAGAACCTGACTTAGTGTGAATATTTGGTCTATACAACCACGTCCAGGTCGAAAACCGGCCTGATTTTCTCTAGTCTGCTCTTCACGAGCTTTGGTTCGGCGTCGAAGTATTATTGAAGCTAATATTTTAGACACTATATTAGTCAAACTGATTCCTCTATGATTGTCACAAGAGGACTTTTGTCCTTTCTTGAAAACTGGCACAATCAGTGATTGAGATCAGTCAGATGGGATTACTTCCAGTTCCCAAATTCTACCTAAGACCTCAGTTAATCTCACTGCTAATACTGAACCAGCATCCTTAAAAATCTCAGGAGTAAATCTGCCAGAGCCTGCTGCTCTGCCTCGTTTCAGATTTCCTATGGCTTTTTCAACTTCGTAAAGAGACGGAGGACCTACATTAACTTGCCACCCAGGTTGACTAGAGATCATGGGAAATCGGAGTGAGGCTGAAGGACAGTTGAACTGATCCCTGAAGTGTTCTGCCCATTGATCCAACCTCCTGGATTGAGTGTATAATATGTCCATCTTTCTCTTTCGCTAACAGTCGATTTCCTAATACCGGTTTCCTTAACAAGTCTGAACAATTGTCTGCTATTACCTACTGCCGCTGCCTTTTCCATCTCTCTTGCTTTCGCTACCCACCACTGTTCACGATCATTGCGTAGACTTCTTGTCAGCTTGCGCTGAAGCTGACTCCACTCTTCATTATGTTTAGAACCAGGTGGAATGAGTTTCCGAGCATCTATCAGTGCGATAGATGCTGCTGAGATCCAGTGTCGTTCCCTAACCTTACGGGTTACCGTACTAGCAGATATCAATGCTGTTTCCACAGCTTTACGGATATCATTCCATGCTGTCTCGGGGTGGGCATCACATACATGGCTGCCTAACTGTTTTCCTAGTTGTTCCTGAAATATACTGTTAGCTTGACTATCATTAAGTAGGAACCTAATAGGATTTTTTCAGCGTCTTTCCTACGTCCAGACGCAGACAGATACGCGCTCGTACTAGAGCGTGATCTGAATCTAAGCATGTGCTCCAGAATGAGCGACAGTCTTCTATCGAGCCCCTCCATCGGTGGCTGATAGCGATGTGATCTATTTGGGTCCAACGCTGGGACGAAATAGGGGGTCTCCATGTTTAAAAATGTTTTTCCTTATGCTTAAAGTTAGTATTTGCAAGAAAGAGGCGGTTATCTGAGCATAGCTGCAACAGACGGTCGCCATTATCTGTTCTTTGAGCCATGATGCTATAAGATCCACCCAAGTGTCTTTCCTATCGCTTAGTTTACCTACTTGAGCATTAAAGTCACCGGCCACTATTACTACATCCGAGCGCCTAGCTTTTAGGAGGAGGTCGGAGAGGTTTCTGTAAAACTCATCTTTTACATCATCTGCGCTGCAGTCAGTGGGAGAATAGGTAGAGACCACGAAGAGTCAACGACGAGTGTCCCTATCTTTCCGGATTCTTACTGTCCCGTTCAGTCGGACAGCGCACAAACGACTGTCTACTGAGATCCACTCTAAGAGAGCCAGTTCTGCCCTAGGACTCAATGCTATGCCTACGCCGGCGAGACCACGGGAAGCAGATTCAGGGCTTCCAGATACACGAAGTGAGAACCGAGTCGGTTCTTTATTTTGGGATGGTGAGGTCAGATGAATGACGCTACTCGGATCCTGTATGCGCGTTTCGGAGACGCAGCACACGTCGATGGCGTGGGATTCTAAAGTCCTAGATAAGGAAGCCTGTTGTCCTATTTGGCACAGTGTTCGGACATTAAAAGCTCCTACGTGTAGTTTAGAGCGTCGTTTCAGGAGACCAGGAATAGCGCTCCGCGTAATCGAATCGTTCGCCCTACCGGTGCGAGGTGATAAAGAAACGTGAGGAGGGTTAGTCATGGAAATAAGAGAGGTATTAGGAGGTGTAGGAAGGATTTGAATGTGACCAACTTGGTTTCGTGCGCTGTTACGGGTATGAGGGCTGATATCACTTCCCGGCTGCCCACACCGTGGAAGGGTATTCCTTGAGGAACCTGAAAAAGAAGTCGGATTAGTGTTGGTCTTAACGACCTGGGAGTGTGACCGCAGAGCCCAAGGGACAACTGCTTGAGGCCGGTCGCACACGGCCCTTTTGTGGAAGGTTTTTAATGAGTTAGCTCCGTTCTTCAAAGGGCCTTATCGCCGGAGACGGAAATCCGTGAGGTAAGGTGAGGTATGACATTTTTAGGGTCGACCTTTCCTAACCCCACCCCTCCTTGTGGGAAGGCAGCATCGCTGTCATGCTGGTTGTCTAAGGGAAACACCTTACTGCTGTCACACCCCTCTACAGTCAGTAGTACGACTTCGCCCTCAGACCTTGAGTTGCTGCTTTTAGTCTTACCGTTCTCCAATCGACCTTCCTGGCATGGTAGAACCTACAGGAACATATGTTCCAGCCAATATAGCTCGGTTGGGTCATCAAGATAGGCAAGCCCGACCACCGCGTCAAGGAAGCAGCTTCGGTCGGGATTAAGAACTTAGGGTTAGGCCTAGAAATTGGAATCAGATGGAATACAGCGTTAGCGGTTAGGCGTAATAATTAAGAATCAAGCAGAGAAATACTTTGTAGCCCAGCACGGATGAATACTTTTGTTTTTAGTCCTTTGATTCTAGATATCAAGAACTGTTAAATTACCCTTGAAAACGCATAAATCATGGTACATCGTCTCCTATATTTATCAATTACAAACATTCTAGTAACTAAATATTAGAAACATTTAGTTAGTTATTAATAAGATAAAAGCTATTCATAATCGAATTTCGAACTTCGTGCAAAAATTCAGGAGACACTACCTAAAACCTGATTGGTTCGTCAGTATAGTATAGTTTTACCATCTGGTGAGAAAAAAAGGACAAATTCAATAATGAACAAAGTTAATTTTAAGGTGAATCCTGTGACCTGTTCTTGTGGATCTGAACATTACCATGAAATTTTCCATTGTAGGTACTGACTAGCTGACTGATATAGAGCCTTTGGTAGTTAGCCCTTCAGTGTTATGAATGAGTACTTTTTCCTAAAAACACCGATAGTTCCAGTGGTTAAGGACATTTGGATTGCCGAAAACCTCCCATGAGAGTAAGTCTAATACGTCATTCTAAATTTTCATTGATTTTGCAAATCACATCGATTAGTGAAGTAACACTTTTTTGTGCAAACTTTCTTTAACATTTATCTTAAATATAAACAAATAATTTCATTAGAAAATGTCTATAAACACTTTTAGAAAGCCCCAGAAACTGAAAAATCCCAGCATTAACTTGAACCAATCAAAATATTTTGAAAATTCCATAAATTGTTCAAAGGTCAGTACTATAAGTGTTTAGGGTAAATAAATAATTACACATTTTCATTAAAAAACAGATAAACCAATGAAAAGAACCTACCCAGAACTTTCATTCAAAGCATAATAGATTACTTCTCCAGGATTAGGCAAATAATCCAAAATGGCATCGAGTAAAAGCTGTACACCACGGTTACGTAATGCTGAACCGACTAAAACTGGAACAAATCGTCTTGCAAGTGTAGCTCTATGTAAACCAGCTTTTAATTCAGCTTGAGTTAATGGCTTTTCATTTAAAAATGCTTCTCCAATCTCGTCATCAGCATTAGCTAAACATTCTGGAATGTAAGAAGAGAATGTTAGAAACCAATCACTATGGAAAAAAGTTCGATTCAATAAAAAATTGAACTAACGAAGTAAGACGTCAGACAAGTAAAATTGTAACCAGATTTTTGACTTGTAAGTATTAGATTCGTTTAATAATTGAATTCCTGAGTCAGTTGAATCTAGACCATCATGGAGAACCTGAAAGCACTGGACGGCCGTTTTATCCTAGTATGGGACTCCTCAGCTGTTGGGATATTCAGGAAAATATCCCAAAAATTATCCTGTTAAGCCTAATGCTATTCTTGGACTTGGACATGGTATTATTTTCTTATTGGTCAGTACTTATTTCACGTATCATTTTCCTACTGGCCAATATTGTATAATGTTATTTTCTATTTTATGGTATGATGTGGTTTGTTTGACTGGTATATAAACAAAGTATGTTTGAAATATAATGATTCATACATCCGAGGCTGTGACTTGCGTTCTGGACTCAACTGCTGGGCTAGATAGGGAAGCGGGGCCAATCAGAACCCTAGGTCGTTCTACGTGTCTGTGCGTCTTTGGTCCGATCGATAAATCGCTACCCTTTAATCTGCTGCTACTGCCTCACAGTTATAACAATTTGGCGACGGAGATTCAGCAAAGAATTTAGTGATTAACCATGGATCCAGCCAAACTAGAAAAATTGTTCGAACAGCAGTTGAAGCTGATGGAGATGATTGCTCACACGCACATATCTTCTCGAGTTCCAACTACATCGACAATTCCTGAATCAGTTGATGGTATTACCAGTGGTATTTCAGAATTCCTTTATGATCCTGATGCCAACATTACATTTGATACCTGGTTCAGACGTTATGAAGACCTTTTCAAAGTTGACTTTGCTGACAGAGATGATGCGTGGAAGGTGCGTCTCCTGCTTCGTAAACTTGGTCCATCAGAGCTGGATAAGTATTGCAACTTTATTCTACCGCAGAACCCACGCGACCGTTCATTCGACGCTACTATTCAGTCCCTTAGCCAACTTTTTGGTGATCATCACTCGCTCTTCAGTACTCGATATCGCTGCTTAAAACTGATCATGAATGAGTCCGATGACTTCCTGACCCACGTCGGCGTTGTTAACCGTGAGTGCGAACGATTCAAGCTCAGATCCCTCACTGAAGACCAATTCAAGTCCCTAATACTCATATGCAGTCTTCAGTCACCCAAATTCTCCGACATCAGAACTCGTTTGCTAAACCGCCTTGAACAAGATCCAACACTGACACTCAATGCGATCATAGACGAGTACCAGCGCATCATCAATCTGCAGCGTGACACCACTTTGGTTCAATCTGGTGGCCAGGGTGGTTCCGAAGTTCATGCTGTTCAGCACCAAAGAAAATCTTCGAGATCGACGACCTCGAGTCTCTCGAACGCCAGCGCTGTTTCTGTCTCTAATCACTCTAAACCGGCTCAGAAGAAGCCCCCCTCTCCATGCTGGCACTGTGGAGCCTGGCATTATGTGCAGTTTTGTCCATTCAAACAGAATGTGTGCGATCGCTGTCAGAAAGTTGGTCACAAAAGCGGCTTTTGCAAATCCAACCGATCCAATAACCGTCGAAATGCACAGACGCAGCGTCGTTTTCACAAAAAGCCGATTACCTCATCAAGGAGTTTAGCAGCAGTCTTCCATACTCATGCCGCGACTCGACGCAAATTTTTGACCCTCTCAATCAATGGTCAGCCAGTTCGTTTGCAGTTGGACACTGCATCAGATATCACCATTCTGTCGAAAAAGACTTGGCGAACCTTGGGTCAACCTCCCATCAAACCATCCTCTCAGACAGCCGTCAGTGCCTGTGGGGGTCATCTCCGCCTTCATGGTGAACTCCGTTGCTGCATTTCATTCAGAGGTACAACCTTCGATGGGACATGCTACATCACCAATTCCCCGCTCAATCTTTTAGGTTTAGATTGGTTCGAAGAACTTGGTCTCGCTGATCTTCCTATTAACGCTATCTGCAATCAAGTCCAAACTACTGCATCGACACAACAGCATGCTGAAGACCTTCGAAAAAGATTTATTGAACTATTTCAGCCTGGTCTTGGACTTTGTACCACAACTGAAGCTGTTTTAAGACTGCAGCCAGAAGCTACGCCAGTTTTTCGCCCAAAGCGTCCAGTTCCATACGCATCTTTACCCCTGGTTGACGCTGAACTTCAACGTTTGGAAACTGAGGGTGTTCTGGTACCTGTTTCTTATTCATCTTGGGCTGCACCAATTGTGGTTGTAAAAAAATCTAATGGTTCCATACGCATCTGTGCAGACTTTTCCACAGGACTCAACGCGGCTCTACAACAGCATCACTATCCGCTGCCGATCCCAGATGACTTATTTACTATTTTAAATGGTGGTACCTATTTTGCTAAGCTGGATCTGGCAGATGCTTACCTTCAAATTCCAGTCGCTCTAGAATCCAGAGAGTTGTTGACAATCAACACTCACCGAGGACTTTTTCAGTATACCCGGTTACCCTTTGGTATCAAAACTGCTCCGGCGATCTTCCAGCAGATCATGGACACTATTCTAGCAGATGTTCCTGGTGTTGCTACGTACCTTGATGATGTCCTCATTGTCGGCGCAACTGCTGATGAATTGAATACCAGAACTCACTTAGTTCTGCAACGCCTCCAGGATAATGGTTTTCGCCTTCGCCCAGAAAAATGCCATTTCTTCTTACGTTTCGTTAAGTACCTGGGGTTTATCTTTGATGCTTCCGGACGACATCCTGATCCTCAAAATACTTACGCAATCCAACAAATGCCTGCTCCCACTGATGTCTCCTCACTGCGATCATTTTTGGGAATGATTAGCTACTATTCAGCATTTCTTCCATCACTGCATGACGTACGATATCCACTGAATCGTCTGCTAGAAAAGAATGCTACTTGGAATTGGTCAACGCAATGTGAGTCAGCCTTTTCAAAACTTAAAGCCATGTTAAGTTCCAATCTTCTGCTAACCCACTACAATCCGAAACTACCCATTGTGGTTGCTGCTGACGCTTCAACACATGGACTGGGTGCCGTACTCTCACATGTCTTTCCCGATGGGTCAGAGAAAGCGGTGATGCATGCTTCGAGAACACTAACACCTGCTGAAAAACGCTACGGTCAGATAGAGAAGGAAGCGTTAGCCCTAATTTTTGCTGTCCGGCGATTCCACAAATTCATTTACGGACGCCGTTTCACCTTGCTCACAGACCACAAGCCCTTGTTATCAATCTTTGGATCAAAGAAAGGCATTCCTGCCCATTCTGCTAATCGTCTTCAACGTTGGGCGTTGGCGTTATTGGGGTACGACTTCGACATCCAGTATCGACGTTCCGAAGATTTTGGTCAAGCGGATGCACTGTCCAGACTTATCAGTAACCATTCTACTACTGATGAGGACACACTCATAGCCATAGTATCAACCGAAGAGGATTCCGGTGCTACTGTATTAGCGAATGCCATTCGAGCAATTCCTGTTACCGCTGAAGATGTTCGGGAAGCTACCAGAAAGGACCCGATTATCCAAAAAGCGATCACCTATGTTCAGAGTAGATGGCCAGTTAAGCAGCTGAGTGGTGATATGCAACAGCTAGCGAATCGTCGCAGTGCTCTCTGTATTGTTAACGATTGTCTGATGTTCGGTGATCGCGTAGTAATTCCAACAACCCTACGTTCCAAGATCCTACACCAATTCCACTCTGGACACCCAGGGATAAACCGTATGAAATCCATCGCTCGCAGTTATGCATATTGGCCGAATATGGACAAGCAGATTGTCGACTTCGTCAAAAGATGCTCGCATTGTCAAAAAGCTGCGAAAAATCCTCCTAAGTTGCCTCCAGTACCCTGGCCAAAGTCAGAAAAACCCTGGTCGCGAGTGCATATTGACTTCATCGGACCCCTAGATGGTACCACATATCTGATACTGGTTGACTCCTACTCCAAATGGCCGGAGATATTGCCAATTGCGCCACCCTCTACAACTCGAACCATCAAATTCCTTAATCGGATCTTCGCTCAGCATGGTCTTCCAGAAACAATAGTAACAGACAATGGTTCGCAATTCACATCTAGCCAATTCCGAGAATTTTGCCTGCAAAACTCGATAAACCATGTCCGTTCTCCGCCATATCACCCGCAATCTAATGGACAAGCTGAAAGGTTCGTTGATACGTTTAAGCGAGCTATGCTTAAATCACGAGGGGAGGGGACCACAGAAGATATCATAGAACGATTCCTAGTTGCGTACCGGACGACCCCGCATGACTTATTGCCAAACTCCAAATCCCCTGCTGAGATGCTTATGGGGCGAAAGCTACGGACAGTTCATTGTGCGATGAAACCTAAGCAAGTGGCGCAACAAAAACCCCAGATGAAGAATACTCGAACTCCCTACAAGGTTGGTACAAAAGTGTACGTGCGAGACTATAGACACGGATGTGATAGATGGGTAGAGGGTGAAATCACAAAGAAACACGGGAACGTCATGTATGATGTCAAAGTGAACCAAGAAATCTGGACCAGGCACCACAATCAAGTCAGGCCAAGGGAAGCGAAGGAGAAAGAAGCAAGTACAAAAAGCGTTCCACTCGACCTGCTGTTGGACACGTTTCAACTTCCGCCAATACCTCCAACAGAGACGACTAAGTCATCTACTCAAGTAGAACATCCTTCTGGTTCTGTGTGGTTGCCTCGGAGGTCGGATCGCAAAAGAAGACACCCAAAGAAACTTCAAGTAAATCCTCGATTACGTCGCTATTAACTTTTCCAAGGGGAGGTGTTGGGATATTCAGAAAAATATCCCAAAAACAATTATCCGGTTAAGTCTAATGCTACCCTTGAACGTTAAATGGTGTCATTTTCCTATTGGACGTTTCCCTACTAATCAATATTTATTTCGCGTGTCATTTCCCCATTGGTCAATATTATTTCACGTGTTATCTTTCTGTTGGTCAATATTTATAGTAATCCTAACTGTATAAATATGCATTTGTTTGTAAATCATTATTCGGCTCCTGACCCCATAAACAATTTCTCATCTACGGTTCGTGTTCTGATATATTGGAGATTGGGAACAGTATTGGGGTCGAACTGGGATATCTGAAGCTAGTCAATCGGTAGAAATTAGAGTAGTCACCTCGCGATACATAACATCAGCAGTGTGCATCCATGATCCCGCCCCGCGAGATTCGAACCCAGAACCTATCAGTCTCACGCGTGAACGCTGCGGACGCCTTTCGTAACCCAAGTAGTGTTACCCCATACAGTCTGGTAAAAATTTGATGGAATTAGTTAAGATCCAAAGCATACTGCAAAGTTTTCCACTGAATTATAGAAAACTTGCACCAAGAACCGATAGAAATTGTGTCACGCCTTATGTTATCACACTTGATCTCAGTACAATGATATACACAAGTAATGGCTTAATTCAACAAGAAAAATACTAGCGCAACAAAACTTGTTTGTCTTATGGTTAAGAAAATATATTTGATACATTCTCATAAGAATTGCAACGTGATCCGGTCATCAACTAAGTATCTACGTTCTAGATGGCTTTTAAAGTGTGTTTTTTTTATAAACTACGGGCTGGCTAAAGACAAACCACACCAATAATGAAGCTTATCAAAACCTAGGAAAGTAACTACGAAACTTTAATGGATCTGGCTACGTATAATTATGCTCTGAACTTCAGGTAGATATTTTTTGCCTAGTCTTCTCGATTATGAATTCTCATAAACAACATTTTATAAATAGTATATTGGTTGAAGTTAGACATTACCATGCTGGCTCAGTGGTCTAGTTGGTTAAGCGCCTGGAGAAAAACTGATAGGTCCTGGGTCCGAATCTCGCGGGGGCGGGATCCTGGATGCGCACTGCTGAGGAGTCCCATACTAGGACGAAACGGCCGTCCAGTGCTTCCAGGTATTCCATGGTGGTTTAGTTCCAATCGACTCATGATTTTAACCAGTGGAATAGTATATTGTCGACATTTATCATGGTCAACCTGTATTATACCCCTTTTACTAAACTTGATACCCAATTTTCAATTCAAACCGATATGAACACAAGTGGAGGTAATTTACAATGTGAATTAGTTTTATACTGAGGCTAAGTAGTTACGTATAATACTGAAATGTTTTGTTTCGATGATTGAACTTCAACATTCCGATTATTTAGTTTCAACTTACTCACTACAATTTTTCACCGTGATGCATTTAACTCGCTTTAAGTTTTAGGGTATACACCATGTATAACATTACTCATTTTGTGTTTGAAGGTTCTTTGATAAGTGGAAAGGACTTCAAATTCACAGGTAGTGATAATAATACTAATAATAATGATGTATAACATTGTGTTGCTGCACGTTGATTAGCTATTTCTTATCCAATCAGCGCTAGGTGATACTTGGAGAAGACTAGAATTTTTTCATGTAAAAACGATAAATATATCAACGTTTTTTTTCTTATTGTGTTTCTTACTTACATCTACCCATGTTGTATGGAATATAATTTCGTTTCTTTTCAACTATGTTCTGATTTGGGTAATTGTCGAGTGAATTGGTGTCCCAGAATATTAAGCAATAGGAATAGCTGGGTAGTAATAAGAGAAATTATAACACATTTCATTCTTATATACCAGGCAAGTTTGGATAAATCACATACCGTTGCAGTCATATTGTTATATAGAACAAAACGTTTAAAATAATTTTGAAACTCAGTATCTAAGGGAATACAAAGAGTAAATGTATTTACGGTGTTCAGATTGGTCCTGAGCTTTTACGCAAACATTAAGTTAACAGAACAAAAAGAAGGTGAATAATGAAAAGGAAAACATAGAACTAAATAAAAATAAACTGGATTTCATTAAAACAAAAAAAAATTACCGATAAATTCAGCACGACGTTCTTTAGTTTCGGCTAACATGGAAGATGGAATAGCATCCTGTCTTACAGTTAAACTATTGGGGAAAAATCACAGTAAGATAAATTGTACATTTTAAACCAAAAGATGTAAGGTTAATAATGTGACACGTTAAACTGTATAGCAACCATAACTAATCACAGATAATACTCCAGTTACATGATATTATTATACTCTTCAGTCAAGTTTACCGACCAATTTAAACAACTTGGTCTTTTCTTATCATAAACCGAGTTTTGTCACTAAAATATTAAGATCAAATTATTTTTGAACGGAAGCCTGAGTACCATGGAACAACAGAGTAGGAAACTCTAAGACTAGAGATATATAATAAGTCAGTTGATGAAGCTGAGTTCTCATTCACCAACGTGTTTGGGACATACGTTATAGATGAGCAAGTGAAATCTACCCTTGTGCGAGAAAGTAACTGGAGTAGGAATAGGTTGCAAGAGGGATAAAAGGGTTCGAACAATTAAGTTATTGACTGCTAGTCTGAGCCGCGTTGGTAGGTTCAGACTATTCAGTCAAGATCCGTATAAATAATCGTGGTCAATGGTAGGAGATCTTAGATGACATGACTTAAGATCCATCACAGTGGCATGGATGTATTCACTCTTCTTGTCTTAGATCTTAAGTAAAATTTACTGTTAGAAAGTAATTCATATTTTTTCTTTGACCAAGCCTATGTAGATATGTAACTAACTAGTTCACATTCAAATTCTTACACCTCAACGAATCACAACTTAAGAGTCATAGAATAACACGTAACAAAAATTAAATAAATTAATCATAGTTATCACAAATTAGGATGACTGTAGATAAACATGATATTTCTAACCCTTATCAATATTTAACAATTAAATTAAATAAAATCGATGAACCAAACTACTTTACAAAAGAAAATGTAAAGTAGTTACCTTTGATACTACTACTTAACTTTAAATCAAGAATACTAAAACTCCTTAGTTCATTCATCAACAATAACAATAAAAAATTGTAGCACAATAGTTCAATGAGTGAAAAATTTTCATATTTTGTTTAATAGAACAAGACACAACAGGTAGAAAGCAAAAGTATTCTAGTAAACAAGAAAACATGGGATGGTGACTTATCCATTTAACGGTTCGGGTTCCAATTCTATATACTTTGTTTTAAGCAACTGAGTATGGCAACTCGAACTGATGTACGTGCGTACGAAGTTCTACGTTGTTACTGACTGACTAACTGAAGCAGCTGAGTAGCAGTACTACTCCTCAGACAAACAATGGGGTTGGACAGGAGTGAATGGACGTATACTTGATGAGTTATACTATGGTAAGATATGTCATCATATCAATGATATCAACCAAGAGAAACACTATTTCATGTTTTTCAGTTGTTAACGTGTTTAACCTTAAGAATCACGTTCTGGCAGTCTGCAGTTTTATAAACGATTGAAGCTGATAAACAATGATTTCATACCGATTTGAGCAACGCACTTTGTATGACGACCGATGACGCCACTCCTCAGCTAAAACCTAAAGCAAACGGGGAGGGGGGCCGTATCAGTAATGGTTAAAAGTTAGATACGTTGACCACTAAATTACAGCACTAAATGAGAGAATACAAAATATTCATCAAAACTAAGGAGGGGAATGCAAAAATTGATGAGAAAAAATCTTTACTCAAACACTTACCCAAATGGTTCATCAAAATAAACAACTGTTTCACTAATCAAGTCAATTATTCCTGTACTTTTTGGCTCTTGACATATGGGTATATTAATAAAAGCTGAATTGAAGTTAAGCTTTGATCTAAACAGAAATCAGTGAGAAGGAAAAGAGTATATATATTTACAATATAAATGGCATTTAGATAATTAAACAAGTGAATTTGAATAATTTTTGATCGGATTTGGGTAGACATTGAGACTAAACATTATTCGTTCACTAGTCAATAATTCAAAGTGATGTCCTCCTGCTAATATGACCACTACTATATTATTACTACCAATAGTATTGATATCACCTGGCTCCCCAGATCAAATCAAGTCAAGTGAGGTTTGAAATTTAGACCTACTAGTTGGAAGCCGAGAGGGTTTATCTCTAAGCCTCTATATAAAGCATGCTCAATGGCCGTGAAACATTAAAAAAAACTTTAAATGGCATCCAAAGGTTATTGTATACACATACCCTAAGTTAGTACACTAAGATTGGGAATTAATGAAACGGGAAGCAAAGGATGAAAATTAGTTTCGACTAAAATCCGAATAAGAACGTGAAAAAGTTTTAACGGAATAAACAAAACAAATGACTGAAAAACTAGGAATGGCATAACTAGTGCTTTGGGAGAAGATAGAAGAATGCGACTCGGTTAGTACAATCGATATTGAGTCATGTAACTCAAAAATTGAGAGTATTGTAGAGACCCAAACCAGGAGGTCTGCACCTACCTATAAGGCTTGAACTAGTAGTCAATAATTTCATACAATACCATTTTATGTTGTCTGCCAAGTGTTTTAATATTTCTTTTTGTTTATTTATTTGCGAATTTTCTGTAATTAGAAGTGAACAATTTCTACAGCTAAGTTTCTATATAAAGATCATCGAACAAACTAAATAAATCGGATGCATAACGAGAACACTATTATCATGATTATGAACAAACTATGGTGTAGTTATTGTTGACAGAGAATTGTGTTAATAAAGTCAAGTTACTTTAGCATGGTTCATTAAGATTCTCCATAGTTTATTCAAAAAAGGATCTATTTAACGCATACGTAGCCCTTCGGGTGAGATGAGTTCATACTTCCTCTCCTGCTAACTATTGATGCAGCTAATCGTTTGTCAACTGTGACAGTAGAGCGTGGAGCGTGGAACGTAGAGCGCGGAACAGATATTTGGTTTCATGAGTTGGCATATTATGTTAGTACAACGAGAGGAAATTAACAAGTCGAAATAATGCATTAGTAATGATAATGAGAACTAAACGTCGATAATACGGTTCGAAAACTGAATGAAAAGGTATGCATGAAGGAATACTAGAACTCAAGATCTAGATGAAAATAAAAAGTGGACTAACCTAAGCCACTGTAACCAATCCTAAGTCATTTCATCTACCATCTTCAATCACTGATAGCAACTATCGCAGTGACCCCAACTAGGGGATCTGGACATATCTATATGGCTCAAACTAGTGGTCAATGACTATAACTTTCGCCCAACTTGTCATATTTAACTAACACCCTAAGCTTAACCTCAATATTACACACTCGGTTGCTCCATGGGACGCGAGCAACATTTCGAAGACATCTATCATCAAAAACCTGAGGCTTATGCATGCCTCCAACTTCTAAAGTGCAAGTTACATGCCCATAAAGTGATTCATCAGCTCTACTTTTACTGAATCAAATACTAATTTCAAATTAGCTTGATATAAGAAATAAGTTATATGAACTGGATTCAGAATTCTAGTCGCGGACCATTACAATAACATCCTACTTAAAACATTTAAGAATGGTTTACGAAGTTTCCTCTCGTAAAAAGATTTGTTTCAATGACGGTGAACTGTATTGACACAAGCTATCGTTTATTCAAATATGGCCTAAATTGCACTCGATTATCTGTGCAACTGATTATTCTGAACTAGTACAGATAGGAAAACCAGTAAATAATAATTCAATATATTGGTAGATTCTACAACTACGATCCAGATAATAAGTTGTGGAGTTAGAATGTGATTGGTTTACAAGTTGCTGAAACAATGATAATCAATTAAAAACTAGATAAAACTAGTAAATTTATGAAGCTCGGTCTTAGGAATCACCTTATTTGATTAAGAACTCGAACGTGATCTGCACCTTGGCGATCAAGTTTGTTAATAAATGCGATTCGAGGTATATTATAACGATCCATTTGCCTAGTCACTGTAATTGTTTGACATTGGACTCCACCGACAGCACATAATACTAGAACTGCACCATCAAGTACTCGAAGAGCTCTTTCAACTTCGACTGTGAAATCTACGTGACCGGGTGTATCAATGAGATTGATAGTGCAATCTTTCCACATTGTAAAGGTTGAAGCAGATTGAATTGTTATTCCACGGAGTCTCTCTAGCTCCATTGAGTCCATCACAGCACCAACTCCATCTTTGCCTCTAACCTATATCAAAAGCGTCATTTTTTAGAAAACATACGTAAACTTTATATGCAACTATAATTAACCGGTACTTATTCATCATACCAGTAATTCAAAAATAGGCTAATATTATATATGACCAAGATAAAACTAATTATAGCAATGATAAGGATACTATATAGTACGTTGTGGATGGGAATGAATAAAATCAAACCTAATAGCACTTGATAATACAGCATACTGTTAATGGAGAACATAACAGTAATAGATTATCAACTATTAGAGAGCTGTACTGTGATCATGTGTTTGTTCTGTATACTTGCATTGTAAGGAGACGTATACAGCCGTAAAATAAAGGATGTCAATATTATAATATCCAGTATTGGATCCCAAAGATTGTACAACTCATTAGATTGATTTTAAAGGCAACTACAATTTATGGATGAACTGACAGAATTAAGAATAGCGTCTTGGACTTCAGCACACACTCCGTTCACTCCTATAATTAAATAGCATTTAGAAACCGTAGCTGATATCAGTTCACGATGAAAAACTTTACTTTAACTCCTAACTCTAAATACAAACTCGAAATCCTAATTTCTCATACTAATTTATAGCCCTCTTTACATCTTTGTAAGTAGGTGGGCTGTCTTGAGATCTCTTCAGCGTCGCTCAAAGGTCGTCTATAAATAAGTCTCATTTGAGATTAGAAATAATATAACACAGAAGCCAATGGTTATATTGCAAAAGCTTTAGAATATATTCTCCATTAAAAGACAACGTAGTTTGGAACTAAATGCAATCCACGCTAGGTACGTTTTTATTCAAACTGTATTTCCTAACAGATTTTAGAAAGAGTTTGCTCATACACAACGGGCACGGTAATAGTTACCATTATACTATTGATGGTACATCTCTTCCACGCGTTCAAGAACATTAAGATTTAGGAGTAATAATAAGTCATGACTTCAAAACAACTACGCATTGCAACGCAGCTGCTGCCAAACGTTATCGTGAGTAATGGTCACTCTGCCGAGCATTCAAATGCTTTGACGAGATGTTTCAGATTTTATATCCCACCTATGTAAGACCACACTTAGAGTACTGTATCCAAGCAGCTAGCCCATGTCTGATAAAGGATACTAACTCCCCTACGATTAGCGCTTAAAACGCCTAGGCCTTTTCCCCTTGTCGCATCGCAGGATGCGAGGTGACCTTATACTGGCATTTCGTATCTTTAATTATGATTTGGGTGTTAATATGTCTTATCTTTTTGCTCCCTCTAGCACTAATAATCTCCGACATCATAGCAAGAAAGTTCACAAACCTCGATCTAATAAACTTAAAGAGGGTCCCGTTTTTTTTCATCGAGTAGTTAATGACTGGAACGCCTTACCCAAGCAAATGATATCAGACCCATCAGTGAATAGTTTCAAGGAGCTGAACCTTCACTGGAAGGCAATCTGTTAGGATTAACACAGGCTCACCAACCTACTATCCTTATTACTGAAGACTAAATCAGTGTTCAAGTGATTTTATTTACTCATCCCAAGGTTGCAAGTTTTCCAGATCTACATTTCTGTAAAAAAAGATCGGGAAGCCTGTGCGTTGTAGGTACATACTCAATGGGGCGAGAATCTAATTTATGGACAAGCCAATCAGAGGTGTTTTAGAGATTTTAAGGTTACGGTTCCAACTTCAGTGCTTAATGGTAACGTACGGTCGGTTCACAGGGAATTTTGTACAAAACGTGATAATTGAGCGGCTATAACAAATAAAACGGCGGGACTATAAATTGTGGACGAATCAATCAGGTATAAGATCTCGGATTGCAACGCAAAAGCCTTTCATCCATTTGGCTAAATAAATTTCTGGCATTATAACTTATGTCAGTTCATGATGAAAACCCCATATATAATTCCTAAGGCAAATTACGACAATTATTGCGAACTGTATAATAAAAGCACCAGTAACACTGGTTGCAGCCAGGTACAACAATATATACGGATGTTTGGAGGGCGTACAGACTCCTACATAGGCTCGGTTATGTGCATCGTGTAGGTATCCACAAGTAGCACTTTGTGCACTCAACAACCGGAGTGCACATAAACAAGATTGAAGCTATGTGGTCGAGGCTGAAAGAGTTTTTAAGACTTTAACATAGCTCCAGAGGCCGACTATTCTGTAGCCATATGGATGATTTCCTCTACTGCATGCACTACGGTTTTTGAACCACCAAGAAGTGTACCCACTTTATTTCCTTGGCTTTGTACAACAAATTTTTACTCTACACTAATCCTCACTGTGTGACAAGACAGATCTCTCTGAGAGATCAGTCATTTTTCATAAGATACAGATACATCAGATACAGAACCAAAGGCAAGATTTGAACACGATCTCAATCATATTAAGACATCATTAAGTAAACTACTCCCAGATACAGTTTCAGGAGTTAGTATTTGTAAGCTTTATAGAATAGGAAAAAAGGTGGATTCCGAAAGTCCTCAGAAAAACCGCCTCCTAAAGGTTACATTCAACACGGTGGAAGAAAGGAACCTGATTCTAAGTAATTCACGTAAAGTGATTGGATCCGGAATATATGTCCGTGAGGATCTCAGCCTAGCTGATCGTATTAAGAGACGAGCTGCAGAAGCGGAAATAAATGAGCGTCGCCAAAACGGTGAATGAAACCTCGTTCTTAAGGGTTTTCAAATTGTAAACGTTCTGAGCAAAACGATCCCCAAGCCACTCTGGGTGGCAAGGGAAAGCTCTCCACAGACTTAAAGGTATGCTACACAAATGCTCGCAGCCTACTAAATAAAATGGCGGAGCTCAAGTCAGTGGTGGATAAATAAAAATCGGACGTTATTGCTGTCTCGGGAACTTGGTTAATGTCGGAAGTATCAGATAGTGAAATCCAGTTGACTGGTTTCATAACCAGTAGGGCTGATAGATTAAACCGAAGGGGAGGCGGGGTTATTCTGTACATGAAAAGTACCCTAACCATAAGATTAGCTGAGACAGTACCACATGTTTCAAGGACATGTGAACTGGTGAGATGTAAGTTGAAATGCCGACGATAAGACATTGAAGTACTTGTAGTATATCGC
Organism: Schistosoma margrebowiei; assembly: GCA_944470205.2. Taxonomy (NCBI): domain Eukaryota; kingdom Metazoa; phylum Platyhelminthes; class Trematoda; order Strigeidida; family Schistosomatidae; genus Schistosoma; species Schistosoma margrebowiei. Next base: position 82,348,388 of record OX104024.1, on the reverse strand, counting down.
AGTCCAGAATGTGTAGCAGATGATTTTCTCCTAAGTAAACTTAAGTCCTGGTGTAACAACGGTAAAAGCCTTGTAGTAGGCGACTTTAATGCACCATATATAAACTGGGTTAACTTAGAAGTAGGGTCATCGATATCGTCGTTCGACTGCAAGCTGTTAGAAACCTGGATTGGACTAGCATTATTCCAACACATTAGAGATCCCACAAGATACGACTTAAGAAACTCTTCTTCTCTTTTAGATTTAGTCTTCACACACGGTGATGACGTTGGTCAAATGGCTTTTCTCCCACCACTTGGGAGAAGTGACCATGCAGTCATCTTATTCAAATTCATGACTGAGATTGCCTGTCAAACAGTTGCGCCGGCCCGTCCTAACATATGGAAGGCAGATATGCAGGCAATTAACTCCGCAGCATCGGCTGAGAACTGGGAAATTGACTCAAAGGCATCAGTACAAGAGGCATGGACTCTATTCAGACAGTTATATAATCGGGTAACTCAACCATACATACCCTGGACTGCCCCAAAGAAAAAGAAGCACGGACATCCCTGGATAGGGCGGGATATTCGACGCTTACTAAGACAAAAGAAAAAATGGTGAGATGTTTCCATCCGCCTTGGCACAGCAGGTACGATGGAACGCTGCAGATCGATAAGAAACGAGTGTATAAGAAAAATTCGGGAAGCTCGAAGAAAATATGGAATGCAGCTGGCGCAATCTGCACTCAAGCAGCCCAAGAGAATATTCTCGTACATAAACTACAGAACAAGGATGCATCATTGGATTCCCAACCTAATTAAAGTAGGAAGGGAATCTGAAATGATAGAGGAAGATCAGGAAAAAGCAGAGGCTATGGCTGACTATTTTGGGGCAGTTTTCACTCAGGAACCTCCTCTAGAGAAATAACCAGACCCAAATACAGAGTCAACAAACCAGCTGCTCACCGTGGACTTCAACCAAAACGATGTGCTTAAGGCTCTTAGCGCCCTAAACATGGAGAAGTCAACCGGACTAGATGAACTACACCCCAAAATCTTAAGACATATTACCCATTATATCGCGGCCCCACTGACTGTGATATTCAATATGTCACTTGACCAAGGTTTGTTACCTATGGACTGGAAGGACGTAATCGTCACTCCCATACATAAAACAGGTCGACGACAAGTTCCATCGAATTACAGACCCGTAAGCCTCACCAGTGTTGTAATTAAAATACTGGGGTGTAATTCATCTGGTCAGGTTGACTTCTCCATGTTTAGGACGCTAAGAGCCTTAAGCACATCGTTTTGGTTGAAGTCCACGGTGAGCAGCTGGTTTGTTGACTCTGTATTTGGGTCTGGTTATTTCTCTAGAGGAGGTTCCTGAGTGAAAACTGCCCCAAAATAGTCAGCCATAGCCTCTGCTTTTTCCTGATCTTCCTCTATCATTTCAGATTCCCTTCCTACTTTAATTAGGTTGGGAATCCAATGATGCATCCTTGTTCTGTAGTTTATGTACGAGAATATTCTCTTGGGCTGCTTGAGTGCAGATTGCGCCAGCTGCATTCCATATTTTCTTCGAGCTTCCCGAATTTTTCTTATACACTCGTTTCTTATCGATCTGCAGCGTTCCATCGTACCTGCTGTGCCAAGGCGGATGGAAACATCTCACCATTTTTTCTTTTGTCTTAGTAAGCGTCGAATATCCCGCCCTATCCAGGGATGTCCGTGCTTCTTTTTCTTTGGGGCAGTCCAGGGTATGTATGGTTGAGTTACCCGATTATATAACTGTCTGAATAGAGTCCATGCCTCTTGTACTGATGCCTTTGAGTCAATTTCCCAGTTCTCAGCCGATGCTGCGGAGTTAATTGCCTGCATATCTGCCTTCCATATGTTAGGACGGGCCGGCGCAACTGTTTGACAGGCAATCTCAGTCATGAATTTGAATAAGATGACTGCATGGTCACTTCTCCCAAGTGGTGGGAGAAAAGCCATTTGACCAACGTCATCACCGTGTGTGAAGACTAAATCTAAAAGAGAAGAAGAGTTTCTTAAGTCGTATCTTGTGGGATCTCTAATGTGTTGGAATAATGCTAGTCCAATCCAGGTTTCTAACAGCTTGCAGTCGAACGACGATATCGATGACCCTACTTCTAAGTTAACCCAGTTTATATATGGTGCATTAAAGTCGCCTACTACAAGGCTTTTACCGTTGTTACACCAGGACTTAAGTTTACTTAGGAGAAAATCATCTGCTACACATTCTGGACTGCGATATACTACAAGTACTTCAATGTCTTATCGTCGGCATTTCAACTTACATCTCACCAGTTCACATGTCCTTGAAACATGTGGTACTGTCTCAGCTAATCTTATGGTTAGGGTACTTTTCATGTACAGAATAACCCCGCCTCCCCTTCGGTTTAATCTATCAGCCCTACTGGTTATGAAACCAGTCAACTGGATTTCACTATCTGATACTTCCGACATTAACCAAGTTCCCGAGACAGCAATAACGTCCGATTTTTATTTATCCACCACTGACTTGAGCTCCGCCATTTTATTTAGTAGGCTGCGAGCATTTGTGTAGCATACCTTTAAGTCTGTGGAGAGCTTTCCCTTGCCACCCAGAGTGGCTTGGGGATCGTTTTGCTCAGAACGTTTACAATTTGAAAACCCTTAAGAACGAGGTTTCATTCACCGTTTTGGCGACGCTCATTTATTTCCGCTTCTGCAGCTCGTCTCTTAATACGATCAGCTAGGCTGAGATCCTCACGGACATATATTCCGGATCCAATCACTTTACGTGAATTACTTAGAATCAGGTTCCTTTCTTCCACCGTGTTGAATGTAACCTTTAGGAGGCGGTTTTTCTGAGGACTTTCGGAATCCACCTTTTTTCCTATTCTATAAAGCTTACAAATACTAACTCCTGAAACTGTATCTGGGAGTAGTTTACTTAATGATGTCTTAATATGATTGAGATCGTGTTCAAATCTTGCCTTTGGTTCTGTATCTGATGTATCTGTATCTTATGAAAAATGACTGATCTCTCAGAGAGATCTGTCTTGTCACGCAGTGAGGTCTTTTCTTGTGATAACTTCCCTTCCAATGCCTTGCTGACTAGCTGCGTTTTGCCCACAGCGTTTGTCTTCCCACTTCCTTTTCTCCTTACTGAAGTCCATTTGTCACCACTCAGGATAGCCACATCTGGACTACGTGGAACGGTGACAGTTTTATCCGGATCTTCTATTACGACTAGAGGTGTATGACTGCCGATTTCAATATCAAGTGACACTTCATTCCTCGTTAATGTCAACAGAGATTTCACGTTCCCGTCAACCGCAGTCAGGTGTTTAACGGGTCCAGTATCAGCACTTACTACACTGACACATTCTTCTCTGTCAGTGCTCTTGTTATCATTGCTTCCGCCATCGTTTTTCTTGCAGGCCAAAGTCAATAGGCCCATAGCCTCCTGAATTAGTACCTTTTTATCCGTACAACAGAACATACAAAGCCAATGCGAGTTAGGCTTCGAGCATTTTTTGTAAGCCTTCGGACTTAGGCGTGTACACATTTTGTAGTACCACTTTTTACAATCGTCACACTGCATTCCCTCCTCAACGGGGAACAAACAATTTGGTTGCCCACATTTGTGAGTCTTACCAACCATTGTAACTCGATTTAAAAGGTTTAAAAACACAAATTGATCACAATGTGAACACAAGTGTTAGTCAAGGAATAAAAAAATTACTCAGGACAAAATTTAGCAAAAAATTTCAGTTTAACCAAAGTACTTTTAGTTAAAGTAGACCAAGAATGCTTTTTAGTGCAATAAGTACCCAAAGCAAGTATAATCACAACAAGTACAAAAATCACTGCTCTTTTTGAAACGAATATTTCAGTGGAAAATGTGATTGAAAGGTTTCTAATCAAACTGTTATATCCATAAATGCTAAAACAGCCAACCAAGAAAACACGTTATACTCAGTTACAAAAGGACGAGTGTTCTGATACGACTAAATATCATACGGTGAAAAGTGTATTGCACTTTCTTCACAACCAAAGTCCAAATTGCCAAATCCTTTTTATAGTCTGTAAGTAATCAATGTTTACGTGAAAATAACATGTGACCTAGCTTACACAATTTTAATGTACAGAATACTGAGAAATGATTTCGGACCTAACTTATTCTCTCTTTCTTCCCACGAGATCGAGACACTTCAGAGGACATAGCAGGCGAGTAGAAAAGTCAAGAACGAACAAAATACCCGTGGCATACAGGTTTTCACACCGAGTCATCAATACTTGGAACCTGCTGCCTGAAGCAGTGGTGTCCACACCTTCAATTGACTCTTTCAAGAGAAGACTGGACACTCACAGAATCATACTAGAAAAGGAATAACATAGGCCATAGGCCTTCTGTCCTTACTACATAAATCTGAATGTTTGCTGATTAGCTAATATTCCTCAAGGTCACTTAAGATACGTTCAAAGGTCGTCCATAAATTAGATCCTTGTCAAAAGTTTGAACTCACTTCGTGCATCTCCTTTATTCTGTTGGTGTAGAAAAGAATTCTTTCGGAAAGTGTTGTTTTCCCGCTGTCAATGTGAGCAGATATACCGATATTACGAATTTTGGAAAGGTCCGATACATTCTAGACAAAATTTGTACTAAAATACCAGTTTACATTATTGGTTGATATGTTTCTGAAAATAACTGAAGGAACGTTCAGTAATGCGCGTATAGGGCGCACAACATGAAGCATACTATTGACCTTCAAATGAAACTAGGCGCTTTTGTTTTCAAATGGATCTGAACGAATAGAAGAAGCTTTCGCTTAACGGGCTTCCGCATCTAACAGCGGTGAATCACCAATGCCTTCAGTTTAGCATCAAGGTAAATTAACGATAAAAGAGGAAGAAGAAAAAAACTTGGTAAGTTATAGTAAAATTATGTCCTTAGTTCATGGAGAAATATATCACGTTTTCTTCAAAAGGACTTCTGGGAAGTTGCTTGAACTACCTCAGCCGTTAGCGATTTCCGGAATTCGACTGCTCTCGAGTACTAAAGTGCGAGCCTACAATCGGTTGGTGCATGTTGCATTCCCAGTTCCTGGGTGTTACCCCTAGGCTTTGTGTTGCGACTAAGCTTAAGTAGGTGTTTAAGAGGATGGTCAGAAGTATTTAGGGTTCTCTACGTCATTGAAAGGCCACCTTTAAGACGCCCGTTCTCTAACGGGTGAAGGTCCAGTAGTTAGAGCTGCTCTTCATAAGACTTAAATTTCATTCATTGGACCGGTTTCGTGGCTCGTCGTTTGAATACGTTCAAGTGTATTCTTATCCTTTTCAGATGAGGAAGGAAACACTATGTTTCCATACTCTAGATGGGGACAAATAAAACTACTGAAGGTTGTGTGGGAAATTCTTTCATCGAACTGGCCGAAAATGCGATTCAACGTTACCAGTTCAAGATTTGCTTAGAAGGCATTTTTGTCGCCGGACTAGGAGAAGTGTCTTTTTTAGGTGCTGCAGTTTCCGGTATACCGAGTCAGAGCGTATGTTCACTTCGGAAATTCTTGTGGAGTTAGGGATGAGTCTTTCATATATAACGTTGATGTGAGTCCGACGAAATGTTCGAGAGTGTTGTTCTGTCACCATCGTTGTTGTTTGAGCCACTAAGACCTGGCAGTTAGAAAACTCTAGTTTTGGCTTGTTGAAGTAAGGCTGCGTGAAAGAATAAAGTTTTAAGATTGGAGACAGATTTATCAATAAGCTTTATCTTGTAGTAAAGCCTGTCTTATTTTATTATGTTTTGTACATACGTTCCTCATTTGTTTGAATCGGCTGTATGTGCTATTGTTACCAGTTCATTTGTATTCCTTCCAGTGGTGCGCTGTGCAACCTAGCAAATGAAGGTTGCGACTCTTGATAACCATAGAGGACACAAAGAAGTTACACGATTGGGCTGTGTCGTGTAATATCATTATATTATATTATCACGAAATTATTTATTTACATATCTGGTTCTGCATAGTGTGGAAAGGCATGAATTACGGATAAACGACCACTCCATGCCGAATAATTGTTCCTGCGTCTGCTATTTCCAACCCCCTCCAAGTATTGCATGCGGAATACCAATCTTCTTAATAGTTATGTGATCAGTTTAGAGAGTCGTGTAGTTAGGAACCAATACCACTACACTACTACCTCACCAGAACCAAAGTTAAGTTGGTTCTATACCAAGCCGAGTGGAATTCTCTCGCTCTGGAGACTGTCAAAAGAGCGATAAAAATCCTCCGGGTATGGATAAGCTGAAAGATAAATCGAAAAGAAAACAGCACAGACTGGCCGGGAAACACATGTAATAATTTCGAGATGTCTGGTGAAATTCTTAACACGCTTAAATTGAAAATCCGCGTGAACGTTATTTAAACTTCGAGTAAATTGAGAAGGTAATTTAGTATAGAAATATTTTAACAAGTCACATTAAGATGCATAATAACAGTTCTTTGCACTTAATGACAACTTTCGTAGCACCATTCCAAACTATCATTTTGCCACCGAATCTTATTACACTAAAGATTTATTTCCTTAACTACTTATTTTTTGATTCATTTTGTAATACATGCATTGTCATTCACTCTTATCCAGTTTTACAAACGCACTTATTGAATTGTTTACATATCTTACTTTTCTTTCCCTCACTTTTCTCCCTTTTTCTCTAAAGTCAACCCAACATTCCTCTAAGTTCTACAGAACTGGTTTAATACAGCGAATGCTATTTAAAATATATTTGAACTTGTGCATGATTGCATTTTTGAAGGAACCTGAAGTAGTTTCTTCACAACACCTGTGTACCAAAAAGCTGTTTTTGGGTAAAAAAAATTGTTACTTATATTTTCTCCATCTCAACAACCCACACATACCGGTTATCATTTTGACTAGATTAATCACAATTGATTGATCACTGGGTGGTGATCAATGTCTTGCTTGTCTAGTCCTTATTAGTGCAGATCGAATGCTATCGATCATGTTGCAATGTGGCCACCAGTCTAGGTGACTCGACACTGCGGGCACTATGTATTGAGATTTAGATGGTGGTTGGATTAGATTAATCATTCCGATCTTTTTGGTCCTTATCTCGTTTATATATGACCTTTAGGATGTGTGTGTTGTCAATATATGTGTCAATATATATTTGCTTGTATTTGCCACCTTCACAAATGTTGAGTCACGTTAAATTGTTGCCTTTCTGACTACCTGTCTATGTATATAAATCCCCGGAATATACTCTTTCAACTTAACTTGTAACAGCATCGAACAATTAGATCAGCTTACGTATAAAATACAGAGTAAAATGGATGAATGATTTATCCTAGTTAATCCATACAGTCGTTCATGGCCATATGTCATAAAGTCAAACCAGATGGTTAATCTTTCAGCAGTTTCCTCCAGTGTTTTCTGTTCTGTTCCCCAATTAAGGCTCAGCCCCTGAACACAGTTGAAGGGACGATATACTCTTGTTATTTGAAGGGTTGTAATTAGCATCAGCACTATCACCAGGTATTTCAGACTACAGTTTATAAACTGCTGCAATCCGCATCAATCTTGGTCATTTGTGAAGAAAAATAGAAGTTATAGGTCATAACAACCACGCAGATTGACTGGCTGTTCAGCATCAGCTCAAAATCTCTCTTGAAGTCAGTTAGTTCACACTGATTCTAGGGATGCCTATGCCTCAGGTTCCGTTGGAGATCTGATCGACAATAATCAGTCTCACTTTGATGACTTCCCTCGATGGGATTGGCAGGATGTTGATCGATAAATAATATTTGGTCGTAAATACAACTGTACTATTAATCAATATCCTATAATCTCTATCAGAGGAAGCCATTAGGATGAGATTGATTATTATTGAATAGTGCGAATGTGCTTATTTTCCTATTTTAAACTCAGTATCTTGATGAGCATAAAATCATTAAATGGTTTTCATTGTTACAAACTAATTTCAATTCAAGTTTATGGAACAGAATATTTAATATATAGGACCTCAATTCGAAGTCACACCGTTGTCTGCATTGACTTTTCCTATCGTGGCGATAGACAGTTACTTCTGAGGACTTCTGACGATCACATATTGAATGGAGATAGAATAATATGTTCAACATAAAGAGAAAGAGGTTATATATAGTGATCACGCCAAACCAAAGCATGGCATCAGTCTTTGAAGTCACTAACTTCTGGTCTGAGCCATGTTGGTAGATGCAGACTACTTGGTTGGGGTCCATGTGACTATTGTAACCAATGGTTGGAGACTCATAGCGGTCACAATGGCATATGTGTATACACTCTGTCTTTCCATAAACTATGAGGTTAAAATCACTTCATATCTTTCTTTCGATAGTACTAATTCTTCCTTCCTGTACTATATCCATCCTTATCTGCAATCTTTTTTTTATATATTACGACCATTGACTTAACTGCTTCTATATGAATCCGGCGTTCATCTTGCTGTGCTAATGCGGTATGGCAACTTGGACTGATGCAGATATTTTCCTGGTCCTACTTTGTGGCTGACCGACTGACACTGCCTTGGTTCAGAGTTCTCTTATCCACCTTTTTGATATTCTTCAGGTGCTCATAGTCTATTGAGAGTCTTCTCAGATATTCTATGTTCAGCTTTGATGATCATGTGGTTAGAAACCAATACCACTTCTATATAACATTCAGTCACTTCTAATATATCCATAAATCTCAGCCTTATCATACATCTTCTAAGGTAGAACTTATTTTTTCCATTTTCTTTACTTTCGTACAGATAGATATCTAGTTATTGCTTCAATCACTGACAAAGTATTCAATTCACGTTCTTTGTTTATGGACAGCAAAGCGCATCTGCTCACTAGCGCACTATCGAAGAACTCCATCAACTCTTCTGAGTTGCTCTTAGCTGATAATCACTGCTCTTTGCTACTTCTGACACTGTTGATCTATGTTAAGGAGTTTTCAGTGATTCGCCGATAAAAACTAGGGATGAAATACAGTACTTAGTGGAGCACCCCAAGATTTTGTTCTTGGTCCTTTACTTTTCACATTTTGTTCGGATGACTTCCTGCGTTTCGTTAATCTTGTGATTCTACTTCACACTAATGTTGAAATCTGGAGAGCTGAGATAAAGGAAGGAGATGTATATGCACTCCAGGCTAATCTTGACGTCCTGACTCAACTTATGGTTGGTTTCTATCAACGTGGCCATGTGTATTTACACGCATCTTTAGGAAAATTTTTGGACGGCTTCAACAAAGGAAGGACGTTAGTGCATTTGGTCTTGTCAAATAGTGACATGAGCTTACTGATGAATCATATCTTCAAAAGCAGGGCTTACTGTAGTCTGGTTGGAGCTTACTTACTTACTTACATCTGTTACTCCTAATGCAGCATGGGCCGCCGACCAGCATTCTCCAACCCACTCTGTCCTGGGCCTTCTTTTCTAATTCCATCCAATTCTTGTTCATCTTTTTCATGTCTATTTCCATTTCTCGGCGTAATGTATTCTTTGGTCTTCCTCTTTTCCTTTGGCTTTCAGGATTCCATGTGAGGACTTGTCTTGTGACGCAGTTGGGTGCTTTCCTCAATGTGTGTCCTATCCACATCCAGAGCTTCTTCCTGATTTCTTCCTCCTCTGGAATCTGGTTTGTTCTCTCCCATAGTAGATTGGTAATGATAGTTTCTGGCTAACGGATCTGAAGTATTTTGCGTAGACAACTGTTAATAAGCACCTTTGTTCTCTGGATGATGGCTTTTGTAGTTCCCCAGGTTTCTGCCCCATACAGTAGAACTGTCTTGACATTTGTATTGAAAATCCTGACCTTGGTGTTGGTTGACAGTTGCTTTGAGTTCCAGACGTTTTTCAGTTGTAAATATGCTGCTGTTGCTTTGCCGATCCGCGCCTTCACATCTGCATCAGACCCACCATGTTCATCAATGATGCTGCCTAGATAATTAAAGGCTTTTACATCTTCCAAATCTTCTCCGTCAATTGTGATTGGATTAGTTCATGCTGTGTTGTATCGGAGAGTCTTGCTTTTCCCTTTGTTTATATTGAGACCTACTGCTGCTGAGGCTACTGCTACACTGTTCGTTTTCTCCCGCATTTGTTGTTGCGTTTGGGATGGAAGGGCTGTAGGGTATTAAAAGCTGTTCGGGTTTTGAGATGAGTTTTCACCTGGTTAGACACGACCATGCTTACCACTATTTACATGGCCCTAGTGATGTCTCGGTCAGTAGAGTTAAATTACTTTTGGTTCAAAAGACTTACAAAAAATCATTTCCTAACTTGACATATCCCCTTTTTGCTCCAAACAGGGTAAAACAAACTCAAAATTAAGAAACAAACATAGTATATGTAGTAAACAAGTTTTGCCGCAGAGTGTTTTCCACCAGGATGTGAAACACAGAGCATTATGTGAGGCATGATATATATCCAAAAATAGGCTGAAATGAGCGTAACACTACAAAAGGAGGGACGGTGGAGTTACTAACCAACAAACAGTGATGATCGTGGTGATGAATTCAATTCGTCCATGTTTGTGGAGCAGAGCATTCTATTAGTATCAGGCTCCTTATTTTTGAGAACAAGTCAATTAATCTCTGATATTGAGGTTGTTCTCCTACCCTCACCATTCAGACTCATGTTTCAAACTTTATGCTAGATTAGCTATACTACTAAGACTGTGTGACAGGCATCGGGAAAAAAATCAGACAATAAAAGATATAGTTATTAGTATTTTAACACTTTACTATGTATATGCACCTTCTGTTCTAATAAACAGCTTCCATATTCCAAACCTGACTTCACTTCCTTCATTTATACTTACTCCAACTTCGTGAATATCACAGCTCATTGTTCTTTATAAATGCATTCTCTCATCTGGAGCCTCTGATCACTTTAGCTACAAGGGCTAGTATGGATTTAATGTAACAAATCATCATACCTGTCTGCCCCACTACAAAATGTTAAGTATTGTTTATTGTTCATATCCAAGTGCCCTGCTGCTCCTTGGTTTCTCTTTCCTTTTCTAGTATCATGTTTTGAAGGCACAGTTATGGAACTTTTGACATCTGGAACAAACTAGACATACGTGTTTTCTCAAGGTCATAGTTCACACCAAGCGCTCTGCAAGTGTACTTTATAACAATCATAATCTTAAAAAGTTGCATTGCATAAATACTTAGCACGACCAAAATCCTAACACAATTATTCTACGTTTGGATCTGGTGTGTAACGTGGACGCGACGCCACTTTGGAGAACATTTTGAAGATTATTCAGTATATCTGGAAGAATGAACTGATATTCACTTTTGTAGACTATATTTATTTAGCTTGCATACTGTGAAGCAATAAATGTTGTAATTTATAGATCATGCCCGTAAAAAAATGACGTGTATCTGCTATTACAGAAATATATAATTATATTATATATCAACTCTTGAAACCTACTACAGGAAGAAGGTGGTTTTCAGAACTTCAACTGACTCATTCGAGAGAAAAATGAACACTTACAGAAGCCTAACAAAAAAATAACACGGATCCCTGACTTTTGTCTTCGAACTAAAATTATGAAATCAAAACTCATTTATTTGCCGTTTCCGAACTATGTCGTTTTCCAGTTACATTACATTTGAGATCTGGTGTTAATATTTCATCATCTAGTATTAGGTTCGTTTTGCTCATGGATTTGTTTCCACTTTTGTAGGACGACGAATTCGAACCACTAAATAACGTTTCGTTTTTTCAGGTTCCCGAGAAAAATTAGTACACAGAGAGTATTATTCCGTAGGCATGAAATCTATTTAAACGACTGGACTCGTATGCCAAGAAAAAACAGTTGGCCATTTTTCTTTTGGGATCTTTAAATTGTATTTGTTTTCATTACCTAAATTGAGGTTAGGGGTTGTTGTGTTACTGGATGACCCTGCTGTCTGTGTGTGTAATATAAGTACCGCACATTATGTCTTTAAAGTTTAACGACGTTCCTGCGTTTTACTTGCCTGCAAACATCATACATAACAGTGTGCCCTTGATCAAGACTATCAGTAGTCATTAGCTGTAACAGTGGAAAACCTTAAGATAAATTTACTACTATTCTTTACTTACCCAACTTTTTTAGTCTGATAAGTAGAGTCAGTACACACTAACCCTTGGTACGCAAGGTAAATAGCTATTTTCTCCATGCGACTGAAGCAAATCATAGATATGTTCCCATTTTCATTGAATGCTGGTCGGCGGCCTATGCTCCATTGGGAGTAACAGGCGTAAGTAATCAAGTAAGTACCTTTACTTCAGTGTTTGCTTGAACGCGCTGTGAAGTGTCGTTTATATTTGTTGTGGCTAAACTCAATGAATTACAATGTGAGTTTAACAACCTGGGTACAACTGTAATCGCATTTTGTTAATATCGTCCTTGGTAAGCTGTTTATAGAACTTTCAAGAAACCAGATGCCGTAAGCTACGTGTTGGAGTATTACATAATAGAAACAGTCTTAAATATAGTCGTTCACTCGACGTAAACTGTCGTCTTGAAGGATCCATTGAAATATATCCTTTCGTGCAAGGATGATTGTACACAGTTTTAATAGAGGTGGCTTTTAGTTCACCATTTACTGCACAAACCGAAAATCCATATTGACAGTGGCAATATTTCCACCTAATGGATAAATTCATTCGAAACAAGACATACGCTGATGACCGATGTCGTCTTTCTTGTCTAGGTTGTAGTGGTGATTTAGAAGTTGTTTGCTCTTCGGAAGAATGATGATCACTACCATGTACATACTGGAGACAAGCATCTGATTCTGACGAACTGCGTTTATGTCCATTAATACGGACACATCTGATGACAAAATACTTTGGAGTTGGGTCATCATTGTTCTTTTTACGTAGTGACATAACGTACTTAGGTTGCATATACTGAAAAAATATCTGTTAACCACAAAAGTCATATTGTGTTATGTACTTCTTTCAAATTTGACCTGCTAGTAGGCCTCAAAATCGTCCCAACTTGTAAATCGTCGCAGTAACATGATAGCAAGAAGTTTCTTCTGTTCCCCTTCTTTTAAATGGTATCCAGCAGCAAACGCCTGAAATCCACAATCACAGGGCTCGATTGATATCTAGCGGGAAACATAACCTGACCTCCCAAATCGTCGACAACCCTCCGAAATCTCACAGTATGTTTGACGCAACTGTGGTTGCTTCTCATGTTAACGTTGACGAATGAGTACAGGTTGTAAGGAAGAAACAACATAAAGATGTAGTAGGGAATCCTGCCCACATAAAATCAGTCGAGAAATCAAAGGCTGATCACAGTGACAGATAAGTTTTTTTCATAGAATCAAGGAAATTAAAAGCTGTGAACCAAAAACTCGTTTTGAGCATGATATTGTGCTGATAAAACAGCTACTTAATCAACTCATGCCTCCAAATATCCCCGGACTCACCTTGCTAAAGGTATATAGACTAAGTAGTCTAGCGAACTTAAAGCCTAATCAATCCAGACTGCTTAAATTAGTATCCAAACCTTCGAATGAACGCGGCCTAATTTTACAGAATGGACATAGATTAAAGGGTTCAGGAGTTTTTATCCGTAAGGATTTGCCGTTAGCAGACAGCGTAAAAAGCCTGGAAGCCGAAAAAGAACTACAAATTGAGTTAGGCGCTGGCGAAAATGACATAAAAATTGTAAATTTTTGGGTTGTAAGGCTTCGACAGCGAATCATGCCTTAACCACTCTGGGTGGAGCACGAAGCCACTTAAATAAACTTCATATCTGTTACACTATGCCCGTAGCTTACTCAATAAGCGATAGGAACTAGGTGTACAGACTCTACGAAGCCAGACATAATCGTAGTCATAGAAACCAGACTGACACAGTCTATAGATAGTATGAAACTTGATTTCGAGGATTTTACATTAGTAAGGGCCGATAGAATACAAAAGCGTAAAAGAGGGGGAGTAGCCCTGTTCATCATGAATGCTATTCCATTTGCCATTTTTGAAAGTGTGTCGCATGGGAGCGTGACGTGTGAATGAGATTGTTGTAGATTGAAATGCAAGAGACAAGAACTGCTGATTGGTTTGGTCTATCTCAGTGCAAGTTGTGAGGTAAATGAAGTCCTGCTAAGTGGTCTCAATACTTGTTGACAAAGTGTTCGACGTCTAATCCTAGGGGACTTTAATGCACCTATGGTAGATTGGGAAAATCTGCGAACTAAATCGTCGAAAAATTCCTTCAAGCAGGAACTAGTTGATGGGATTATCACACGTGCCCTAGTGCAACATTTGAAAGAAGCGACAAGGTACGACACGGCTACTGAATCATCCTTACTAGATCTTATACTGACTCACTATGAGGATGACGTTGCGAACCTTCATTATATGCCACCCCTAGATAAAAGTGATCACGCAGATTTAACTTTTGACTTCCATATAACTTTCAATCACGAGCACGCGTTGGCTCAATCCAGACCTAACGTCTGGAAAGTAAACATACTAGATATCAAGTACTCAGCATCGTTAGTAGATTGGACTATATACTCAGGGTCCTCAATTGAAACGGCTTGAGACGCATTTCGAAATTTATACTTTATATTTACCGCCCCCCTCATCCCTTGAACTATAACAATGGAGCCGAGAAACTCCCCACCATGGTTCAGTAGGGAAATCCGCATCCTTCTCCGTAAGAGAAGGAAAATGTGGGATAGATTTAGATTACTGTGGACCGATGAGACGAAGTCTCAGTATCGAAAGGCCTCGACCCTCCGTAAGTCTAGAAAGTTGTACGAAGAAAAAGTTCTTAAGGAATCCATAGAATGTCCTAAACGCTTGTATTCTTATATAAACCAAATGACAAAGAGAGGAGGAAATATTCCTGCACTCTGAGGAGACAGTACTGCCGCATCGTTAGTGGAGGACGACTTTGGTAAGGCTCAAGTGTTCTCGAACTACTTTGCCAAAGTATATTTTGTTATGACCTTGAATGTCTGGCTTTACTATCACGCGACTTATCGACCAATCAGAATACGACTTATACGATTTCGCACTATGCCAAACCAATGACGTTCAACCGGTATGAGCAGTTTAGCGTCCTTATTGGTCCTATGTCCTCCTATCCTTTCCACTTGAGTCCAGAACACAATACCAGCTTCTGTGATATGAATCGAATCGTTTATTTCAGACACACTCGGTTTATATATCAATCAGACAGACCACAAAGTAGCATAAATTAGAAAATAACATGTGTACACAAATAAGCCAAAAAGTGGCCGTGAACACGGGAGATAGTAATTAATAGACTGAACATAAATTAAGAAACGTAAATCGTTTAATAATAAGTTATAGGTCAAAATAAAGCTTATAATAAGAGGAATATAAATATACGTAATGTAATTGTTGAATAATCATACAATAAGAATATTTATAGAGTATTAGTCCATTAACAGTCTTCGGAAGTTACCTATAACTTAATTTTCATGTCTTGTCGACGCCAAGACGTTTTCGACTTTGTGTACGGTGTTCGTATTTCCGAAACTTAAGTACTGCATACAGGCGGCTAGTCCCTGCTTAAAAAAGGCATTGAACCTTTGGGGAAGGTTCAGAGTATAGAAAATAAGAGGATTGCCGGAATAGCGAAGCTTTCATATGATGCTCGACTGGCCAAGCTAAACCTCTTCCTGTAGTCATATCGTAGAACTAGAGGCGAATTGATTACAGTCTACAAATTGCTTAGTGATAAATTTGCACCTGATATGCCCTCATTTTTCTTGTCTTCCAAAACAGAGAATTTACGAGGACACTCCAGAAAGTTTACAAGCTCATGACAAATTACTTGTCGGCTGACTATCGGCTTTTCCATCGAATAATTCAGTTTCAGTTTGAAAAGGACAGGAGGCTTGATGGCCTGTGTTGATCCTGGTTTAGTGGCCCATGAAGCGCAGGGAGGATGGCTGGGAAGCCAACTCCATTTCAAGCTAGGCATTATTAAATATTTATAGGCAGACAAAATAAACTACAGACATGTGATGAGTCGTGAAGTGTACACACATACGCTAATATGAAAACGGTCAAAGCTAATAAGCGAATAATTAACAAGGTCAAAATATGACTCAAATAGAATGAATAGAATGGAATGTCCGAAAACTAGAATAAGATATATTATGGGCTAAAACGTATGACTAACACTACATAGCCTCCTCGTAGAAAATAGCACATTTAAAAAATTTTTGTTTTCGAAAATAACAGTGAAGTAATATGAAACTAACGTTAGCAACAAGTATCGAAAAAATTGTACAACACTCGATAAAGTAGTGTTTCACATGAACGGTGAGTGTATTATATGAAAATGTCATACTTTTGTAAAAGAATACATGAATATAGAAAAGGCGCAGACAAAAATGGAAACGTTAACATGCGAATATGAGCAAATTAATGAGCGTGCAAACATATAACATCTAATAATGCTATGACTATCTGAACAATAAAATAACACGCACATATGAGCGATTCAAAATATCGTGAAAATAGTAATCAATTGTTTGTGGGTATGACAGCGAAATAAATCGTAAAAATAAGTAAAGTAGAATATGACAGTAATTAGTCTGTGATGCTGACAGAATAGCGAAATATGTTAAATATATGTTCTGTTGAGCCACAGTAGAATAGGCAGCATCGACTAGCGATGAGTGAATTTGAATTTAAATGCTTAGTTCCCGTTCGTAGAATGATAATAGTCAAGTCGTGAAATGATAACTGCATTGACGGGTGATATTCGTTGTTGTACTGCAATTGATAATAATCATAAAATTTGAGGTCAGTGAATGTTGTCGTCTGCGTTATGACAGATGCTTTGAGTTTAGCTTCAACTGACTCATGATTTAAATCTGTGAAAATATGTATTAGTAGAATGACCAGAGGAACAGAATAGTGACTGAGTAGACGAAGTACGTAGAGTCGTATTCCTTTTTGGTCATGTCGCCTAGAATGGTTTGTGTGGTTTGAGGGAGATGCGCTCGATCTCGTTTGTTACAAAACCGTACCAAGGCATGACAAAAATACCAATACATATGATTAGCGATGGCGACGTATGAGACTGACTTGGACGTAAGGAACAAGAGTGTATCTTTGAGAGACTAGCTCTAAACTCTATGTTCTGATATACCGTGCGATGGGCATAGAATAGTAGTCGCAGTACTCGAATAATGTTTATGGGTAATTAATGATGCGGCATGTGGTTATACCTGTGGAAGAATAGATAAGATGAACGTATTGGTTTCTAATCAGCTAGTTAGAGGCATCCACAGACATAATAGGAGGCGATTTTGAAATGAAAAGTGTATGTCATGATATTATAAATTGCTAAGTGAATGTATGCAATATTACATCAAATGACATGAAAAAAATTGGAACGAACTCACTTAAAGCAGGAAAGTTTCATGTTTTGAATAGTAAAAATATTCCAGTGAGTTTTGAATGTCATAAAGTGGAGTATTCATAAAATGATAATCTGTTCGGTGAGCAATATGATTGCGAAAATGTCATAATTTAATGACAGCATGAACATGATTATTAAGTCCACATTCGGTCATGATATTGAGAATCATGTTATAATAAGCATATAATGATAATTTGTATCGTAATGGAACAATCCGACAAATGTATCAATGAAAATAATTGACATGAGGACAAAGTATCGATGAGATAATACGACTTGAACATGTCCATGTCATGTTGCACAGGCTTTGATAATTGCATCGGATTGGAGATTGTGCTGGTTTCGCTGAATTTGTTCGTCGTCCGCGTGTTTACCATTTTTGGGAGGCCTCGTGGTTTTGTCGTCGTTTAAATCGGACGATGTTCGTCGAAGGGCTCATCATTTTAGTGACCCGTCATTTCCTGTTCCCACGTCGGGGTTACCATTTTAGTGGCCCGTGACGCGCAGGGAGGATGGCTGGGAAGCCAACTCCATTTCAAGCTAGGCATTACTCAATATTTATAGGCAGACAAAATAAACTACAGACATGTTATGAGTCATGAAGTGTACACACATACGCTAATATGAAAACAGTCAAAGCTAATAAGCGAATAAGTAACAAGGTCAAAATATGATTCAAATAGAATGAATAGAATGGAATGTCCGAAAACTAGAATAAGATATATTATGGGCTAAAACGTATGACTAACACTACACTGTCAACGGTGGTCTCTCAGTTGATCCAATTTTCTTTGGAAAGAGTCGACGGATGGAGCCCCAACCACGTGCTGAGGTTGTGGCGGGAGGTCGAGTCGCGATTGACTATGAACACCACTACAAGGAAGCGCGTACCAGAGAAACGAGAAGGAGAAGATGGAACGTAACCAGATTTATTTCGTTGGCGATCTCATGGTATCGAACGGATACCGAGATCGTGCCAAAAGGAGTACAAGCGGAATCAGCAGGAAAGAGTACGATTGTACGAGGTCACAATCCGCGGAAAAGGTAATGGACAGTAATGAAGTAGAAATATGCTTGTCTTTAGCACAGTTAAACCAACGAGCGCGGTAAAACAATCAAATGGTTCAAATGGTTGTGGACGGAATAGAAGAAGCTTTCGCTTAACGGGCTTCCGTGTCTAGTAGCAGGGGATCACCAAATCCTCTAAGCAGGAGCCTAGTTATGTTAACAATAAAAGAGGAAAAGAAATTGGTAAATCATAGTATGATACTGTCCTTGGTCCTTAAGAATAGGTCAAGTTGCCTCTTGAAGGACTCCTGAGAAGTCGCTTGGACTAGCTCAGCCGGCAGCGAATTCCAGCTTTTGACAACTCTTAAGGAGTAGAAGTTGTGTCTACATCCCGTCTTGCTATGTCGAGTTTCCAGTTTCTGGGTGTTACCCCTTAGGTTAGTATTTGAACTAAGCTTGAGTAGGTGTTTAAGAGGATGTCCAGAAGTGTTAAGAATACTATAAGCCATTAATAAATCACCTCTAAGACGCCTATACTCTAATGGGTAAAGGTCTAGTGAATGGAGGCGTTCTTCGTAAGGCTTAGATTTGAGTCCGCGAACTGATTTCGTGGCTCACCGTTGGATACGCTCCAAAGTGACCTTGTCCTTTTGGAGTGAGGGGGGAGTACTATATTTCCGTACTCTAAATGGGGACGGATAAAACTATTGAAGATTGTATGGAAAGTTCTTCCGTCAAACTGGCCAAAAATGCGCTTCAATGTTACCAGTGAAAGGTTTGCTCGGAAGGCATTTTTGTCACAATTAGCGTAAGACTTTAAATCATGGGGCACCAGGACTCCTCAATCTTTTTCGACTTGGGATACTACTAGAGAGGAATTTCTTAAGTTATAACTGTAGTCTGCGACATGTCGCAGATGGACTACTTTACACTTTGAAGTGTTAAACATAAGTCCGTTATCGTCTGCCCAACTTTGAAGTCGAGTCAGATCCTCCTGAAGTGCCTGTGTATCGTCTTGGTTGCGTATCTCTCTCCAAAGTTTCACGTCATCGGCAAAAAGTAGTACGTCTGACGTTACCTGTTGAGGAAGATCGTTTATGTAGATCAAGAAGAGGAGAGGCCCTAATACTGAGCCCTGGGGAACCCCACTAGGACATTCCATAGCCTGAGATAAAGTGAAATTAACCCTAACCTTAAAGTGTCGATTTTCTAGGTATGAAGTAAGCCAATCGATTAGAGGTGGTTTGATACCTAGTCGTTTGAGCTTGTTGATAAGACACAAGTGGTTAACTTTATCAAAAGCTTTTGAGAAATCAAGGTATATAATATCAACCTTTCCCTTGCGATCGAGGATGCTTGTCCATCTGTCCACCGCAGTCAGCAGGTTGGTTATAAAAGAGTAACCCTTCCTGAAACCATGCTGTTGGGGTGAGAAGTATAAGGACAGTAGATAATCGTTTAAACCGTCGCATATCAGGGACTCCATGAGTTTTGAAGGTAATGACAGAAGAGCCACCGGCCGATAACTTGAGGGTTCATTGCGTCGACCCCCTTTGAAAATTGGTGTGATGTGAGCCAACTTCCAATTTTCCGGTAATTTGCCTTGGCTTAGCGAGTGTGAAAACATCACGCTAAGCGGCGTTGCCAGGATTGAGGCTGCCTCCCTCAGTATGGCAGAATGAACCATATCCGGGCCAGGAGAAGTATCTAGTCTTAAGTGCTGCAGTTTCCGGAACACCAAGTCAGCGCTTAGGTTCACTTCGGAAAGCCCTGTGGAATTACAGGTGAAAGTGTCGTCAATAGAGTTGATGTCAGCCGGCTGAAATGTTTCAGAGTAGTGTGCCGCCAGAAGGTTAGCGGCGTCACCATCGTTGTTGGTTGGGCCGTTAAGACCTAGCAGTTGAGAAACTCATGTTTTGGCTTGACGAAAAGAGGCTGCGTAACGGAGTAGGCTTCTAGGGTTCGAGGCAAATTTGTCCATAAGCTTTGTCTGATAATGAAGCCTGTCTTCTCTTATAGCCTTCGTGCATATGTTCCTGATATGTTTGAATTGCCTATACGCTCCGTCGTTGTCAGTTCGTTTGTATTCCGCCCAACAGTGCCTTTTACGGCTTAGCAGGCGAAAGGTACGGTTCTTGATTATTGTAGGTGGCTTACAGCTTTTGTGAACCGTTTGAGGAACTGAATGGTTTGTAGCACATAAGAGCGTGTGCAGTAAGAAGTTCCAGTGACCGTCCACATCGAGTTGGGGGTGAACATCCCAAACCACCTGTTGTAGATAGTCGTGTAGAGCTGGCACATTCAGCCGTTTAAAATTCCAATGCAAATTATTGTTGGGATACCTTAACTTAGTTTTGATGACAAAACTGAAGGCTATGACGGCATGATCGCTCTTTCCCAGAGGAGCCAGGATTGAGAGGTTGTCAACTAGGAATTCTTCGTTTGTGAATACACAGTCTAACCGCGATGGTGTCTGACTGTTTCTCCAACGAGTTGCCGACCTCACATTTTCATATAAGCCCAAGTCATCGATGAGGTTGAAGAACCGAGCTTCAATTGAGTTGTCACCTCCAGTATACGTGTGTTCCACGAAGTTGACTCTAGGAAGATTAAAGTCCCCTAAAATCAGGATATGTGTGAAACCGAGACGGGTAGAGCGGGATAGTCCATCCAGCATACGACTATCGTACTCGATGTCAGCAGTTGGCTTCCTGTAAATGACACCGACTAGACACCTCGAAGTGCTAGACAATCTTACGGAGCACCATATGGATTCCTCAAGATTGTTAAACTCGAGGTTGTGAACTTGGTGCACCTCCAAGCAAGAGCTTACGTATATGGCTACTCCGCCTCCCAATTCCTGTTGTTCTGTCGTTACGGAACAAAGTCATCCCTGGTAATTCTAACTGTTGGTCCGAGAACTGAGAAGATATCCAGGTTTCAGATATTCCTATCAGGTGGGCTTTGTTAGCGTTGCAAAGTTCACGTAATTCATCCAGTTTGTTTGGTAGACTCGAGGCGTTCATATATAAGCAGTTTATGCTTTCAATTTGGAACGCGTGAGCTTCGTCCTGTTTTTCTGTATGAGCCTTATGTGAATGGACAGGTAGCCCACCCATGTGAGGTTTACCGAGGTGGTAGGCCCTGTCCTTTACACGTTTTTCTATCGTTTAGACAATCCACAAGTGGAATGGTCAGCTCCGACTTGCCTTTGTGCTTGGTCCTGGCTTTATATGGCCTATCCGGGTGCATGTGGATTTCAGGTGGCAATCGACGTCTGTTGGCACGAAATGCTTCCAGAACTGCAGCCGCCATGTGGGAAGATGGGAAGGTTATCTTCATTAGACGGGGTCTAAGATCACCGTCCTTCTTGGCTAATCTCGTCACATGCTGAGTCAGTATGTGTTTGAGCCTCAAGGACTGTTTGATGAATTTCCATTCCCTGATGTCAGAATTTGATTGAGTAGGGTCTGCATTCTCCGGTATACCTTGCACAATTACGTTTCTTCCGCGGAAAAACTTCTCGCGAGATTCTTTAGGGATCTTTCGTATGATATTGCGCTCAGAGAACGGTATGTCGGGCAATATTCTTACGTTACCATCTGATTTCAGCAAGTGACTTGCTAGTAAGAGGTCCTCTACATCGGTAGCATTCTTAAGTGTTACTCGGAGAAGCCTTGGGTGATTTAGATGCTTAGAGTCCTTTCCTCTAGAGAGCCGGGTGACCATCAAAGGCTCTATTCTAGGAAGTCCTAGCTTCTTGTTCAATTCACCCCAGAGCATCCTGTCGTTTCTGTCCTGCAGACTGAGAGGAAGGTCAGGATTATCAACGAGGTTCATGATAATGAGAGAGTCGTCACAAACTGTTGTTAATTTACCAGGTTTCACGGCGGATTCAAGTTTAATGACTTGCTGTTTGGAGGTCAGTGTGCGTTTATGAGGCTTGGGCTCTTTTTTGACCGGACGAACAGTCTTCGGAGTAGACTGTGCGACCAAATCACCAGTTAATTTCCGTACAGCAACACTTGGGTTGCTCGGCTTAGGCGGTGATGCCTGGTTCTTTTAGGCTTTCTTAACTTGAGTCGAATCACCTACAGGGTTTTTGGGAACCACTGTTGAGTTCAGGGACCCTGAGCGGGGAGACCCGAGTTTGCTTAGGGAGTCTAATACATTCGACGTAATGATGGTGCTGAGCCTCGACACGTCATCATTAGTGTTGATGGATGCTCCATCGATGGTGTACCTTTCGACATCCCTGTTTTTGTATCCGTCGCACGCTCTTGTTTGTCTACCGGTTTTCTTACTGTCGTTGTCCAAGTTAACTGACAACTTGTTCCGAAGATCTGTCAGTAGGACAATGATGTTACTCAGCAAAACTACAGCATCCGTGCTGCACGTGACACATACCCATTTTTGGTCTGACTTGCTGAGTCTGTTGTAAGCAGTTGATGTCAGATCTGTGCATGCTTCGTGGAACCAACCTTTGCAGTTGTCGCACTGAATGCCAGTTGCAACAGAAAAACGGCATCCCGGACGTTTGCATGAGTTTTTATATGACTATGTTGAAGCAAACTATGTTATAGATGCTTGCAAGAGCCTAAGACCTTTAAAAAACACTAAAAAGCACACTGAAAACGGACAAAAATGGATAAAACGAGTGTTATAAACTGAAACTAGTCTATACGTGAAAAACAAAAACAAACCGAATAGTAAACTGAGGCAAAACCACAGGTAACTATTAAATATGGTGAAACTCAAAAAAGTAATCTACCGAACGTATAGCTCAGGATAGATTCTTTAGAACTGAAATGGTACTTTTGTTGCGTAAGAACACAGCAAAAGTTTGATAAATGCAAATCACGTTATTACTAAACTTCCCGTTTGAAAATCACTGGTACAATTGGTTATAATAATGATTGTTTCCATTAAATCAATCACGTTCTCTTGATAAAAGTAGGTCACTACAGGGTAATGAATTCCACTCAACGAGGGGAAACTGATATTATGCATCATCACGATGGCATCGTTTTTTTACTTGAAGGATGGACGTTATCAGAAAAAATTGTGGCTGAACATAATCCAAATCTAAAAATGTATTGATTTGGCCGCTTCTGCAAAACTCAAACTGTCGAAGTGACGCACCAATCGTTTTGCAACAGCTTGACCTTCAAGTGCTCAGCAACCTCCATCAGTGGACGGTACCCTAGAAGCGTTGCCGTTTTTTGTAACGGGGTTGGTTACTTACTTGCAGTTGCGATCTCAAGTTTTTCTTAATTTAAGGCTTGTGTTATTGCTGTCTCTTACTTTCCTTTATAAATGTAAGTGCGTTGTTAACGCTTAATGAGTAGTGGGCTCACTTCTTTCCTCTTTTCCACATCTCTCCATTCTATCCCAAGCTGCCAATTTTGGAGAAGCCGCTATAGTAAATTTAGGGGAAATGGCACAAAAACCCCAAAATTTACCCAGACCTGGGGAAATCCCCAAAGTTGGGAGCTTGGGAGTACACAATGTACCTTCTGGTTAAACCTGAACCACTACAGTGTCAGGCGTTCGGGATTTCATTTTGTCAACTTTTAGTCCTAAGCATCACATTATTTTCACCACATACTAAATGCATTCTGTGAGCTCTCTGATTTGTCGACTCACTTTATCTGTGATAAAGAGCTAATCACTCCTTATTCCTAAATTCTGCTTCTAACTTCGGATCCTGACCCCTCACTAATTTGTTGCTAAATTTTTATACTTGTAAATGACTAGTTTCTCAAGGGCATTGTAGTGTATTCTGAAGGTTTCCCATTAGTCATATAGCTCGCAAATCATCTATGTAGTTATTTGTGAGTCGAGGAAATATAATATACCGGGGTCGTAATTTTTCAGACCTAGTTGGTTAAGTGTGCCGAAAGACCACTGAACTATTCATTGTTTACTAGTAGCTCGATATACACTTGATATTATTTATACTCAGCTCCACATTAAGTTGAAAAACCCACAGATACATTATTGTGCAGAAATAGAAGACTTAATACTTAGTACGTATTAACATCGGAGTTGAGTAACGAGAAAACCAAAAATAGGTTCCAAGAACAACTGAGTTCACACTTAGGTAGTTCTGAAGACGAGGCTGACCCAGATGTTGCTTGGAAAGCCACACAAGCAGCTGTGGAAGCAGCAGTGACATCTATTAGCAACTTAAACCACAGAGTTTCAAAGAACCAGTGGATTTCCTCAAAGTCTATCACACTGATGGATTCTCGCAAACTCGTCCCATCAGGTTCCGAACACGATGAAGAGCGACAACAAATCAGATCTAGGTTAAGAAAAAGTCTGAGAAACGACCGTGAGCAGTGGTGGGCAACGAAAGCAAAAGAGGTGGAAAAAGGCAGCGACTATAGGGAACACAAGACAGCTTTATAGACTAATAAAAGAAACTGGAATTAATAAGTCAAGTGTAAGTGAGATTATATCGGAAAAAGACGATACACTCATCTGCTCCCAGTCCAGGCGTTTAGAACGATGGGCGGAACATTTCAGAGAACAGTTCAGCTGGCCTTCAGCTACTCTACAACTACCCTCCATTCCCAGACAGCGTGAATGGAACATTGAAGTAGGTCCCCCAACTCTTGCTGAAGTTCAAAAGGCTATAGATAATCTGAAACGAGGAAGGGAAGCTGGTCCAGATGGACTGGCTCCAGAAGTCTTTAAGGATGGTGGTCCAATTTTAGCGATTAGGTTGACTAATATTTTAGCTAAGATCTGGGAGTTAGACGTTATTCCATCTGACTGGTCACAATCACTTATCGTCCCAATATATAAGAGAGGGTTGAAATCATCCTGTGACAACCATAGAAAGATTAGGTTAACTAATATAGTATCTAAAATACTAGCCTCGATAATTATCAGACGCCTAACTAAGATTCGTGAACTGCAAACACGAGAGAACCAAGCTGGCTTCAGACCTGGTCGTGGCTGCATCGACCACATATTCACCATTCGTCAGGTTCTAGAACACAGGCATACTTATCGGCGTCCGACGATGGTGGTATTTCTTGACTTAAAAGCAGCATTTGACTCGGTAGACCGCGAGATTCTGTGGCAGTGTCTGTCATTGAAAGGCGTACCCCAGAAGTACATAAACCTTGTAAAGGCTCTTTACTCGAACACTGCTAGTCGAGTCAGAGCTTATGGCGAACTGTCATCTACTTTTGCAACCTCAAGTGGTGTCCGTCAAGGATGTCCACTTTCCCCATTTTTGTTTAACTTCATCATAGATCTACTGATGGAAATAACTTTCTCGTTGACTGAATCTTCGGGTACTGATCTCCATCCAGGAGGTCCACTTATCGACTTAGAATACGCAGATGACATAGTCCTGTTTGGTGAAGACGCTGACAAAAGGCAGAGTCTTCTGGTAGCACTGAGCAACAATGCCAGGATATTTGGAATGCGCTTCTCTCCCTCGAAATGCAAGTTGTTGCTTCAGGACTGGTCTGCGTCAACACCTGAACTAAGGATAGAAAGTGAAGTAGTCGAACGCGTTGACAACTTCACTTATCTTGGAAGTCTGATCAGCCCTAATGGGTTGGTATCGGACGAAATCTCAGCACGGATTCGAAAAGCTCGTTTGGCTTTTGCCAACTTACGTCACCTGTGGCGAAGGCGAGATATCCGTCTATCAATAAAAGGACGAGTATACTGCGCGGCAGTCCGTTCTGTTTTACTTTACGGCAGCGAAACATGGCCATTAAGAGTAGAAGACACTCGTAAGCTATTAGTATTTGACCACAGATGCCTTAGAAATATTGCTGGCGTCTGCTGGGACCACCGGGTAAGTAATAGTGAGGTTAGACGCAGGGTATTAGGAAATGATGGTAAATCAGTTGATGAGGTTATGAATCTTCATCGACTGAGATGGTTGGGCCACGTGTTACGTATGCCTGAACACCGATTACCACGACGTGCAATGCTATCCGATATTGGAAATGGTTGGAAGAAAGTTAGGGGTGGCCAAACCAAAACGTGGCATCACTCATTGAAGTCACTAACTTCTGGTCTGAGCCATGTTGGTAGGTGCAGACTACTTGGTTGGGGTCCGCGTGACTATCGTGACCAATGGTTGGAGACTCTTGGTGACATGGCTCAGAATCGATCACAATAGCATATGTGTATACACTCTCTGTCTTTCCATAAACTATGAGATTAAAATCACTTCATATCTTTCTTTCTACGTACCAATTCTTTCTTCTTGTACTATATCTCTATATGCAATCTTCTCTTATTTATTACCACCTTTTACCTAACCACTGTTATGAATCCGGTGTTCATCTTGTTGTGCTGATGCAGTATGGCAACCTGGACCGATGCACACATGTGCCTGGTCCTACGTCGTAGCTGACTGACTGACATCGGATCAGACTTCACCCATGACATCAACATAATGGAGAATCTACAGAAAGATGAAACTAACATGATTGGACACTGCAATGATGAAAAGGGTTTGTAGTTTGGATGGATGCTTTTGATTGTATTATGGTCTCTGAGCTTGGTGACTTACTAAGTCTTCATTTTCGTTCTGGTCATCATCCATACTTCTACGTATGAGAGAGTATTTCTCTTTCTGTCGTCTCAAGTGAGCCAGTCACAGTTTCTTTAGTTTTGTGGATCAATAGTGTTTCTATTTTAGTATTGTGTTTTGATAAAAAATTCAAGGTACCAGATATTTTCATCATATATCGAGCAACAAAAGTATGAATACCTTAAACAACTTATAACACTGCTACTTAAGCTTTTGTTTTGCATTTCTTTTCGTTGTGTGAGGTTATTAAATATAGTTTACTCTCAAAATGATTATTTCCTGACCGTTTTAATTTAAAAACCACTCGTTCTAGATGAATAAGGTTATGTACAATCCAGGACGTATTCAACTGTTCAATCTACTGAACGGAATATTATGCGTTTATAAATCACCTGGGTTGAATGTTGAAAAATTAACCAGAAATGTTAAATGCTCATTGGCAGATGGTTTGTCACTTTATATAAAATCAATTGGTTTTTTCACTAATAGCTTTTAATTCACTTCCAGCTGAGAAACAGTCGATCAGAACGACCATTCAGACATCCGGTGATGTCAACTGTACTCTACCAAAAATAATTACAGAACCTGATATTGTTGATAGCGATCTTGGTACTTGAGTAATGTATTTCATTTATTTATTTATCTAATTCAAGTATTGGGTAAACGTTTTCTTCCAGGAGATATTATGTTATATCCTATTGATCCCCTTAGTGATTTTATGTCTGGTGTGCAAGGTGAGTTTTGTGTTTGTTTATGTTTGTTTATTTAATAGTCTATGGTATTGGAGAAGATGGTATTTACAATTATGCTGATAAGTTCGAACAATCTTCTTGGCTTAAAACCTATCACTTAACATGCATGATGGGACGTGCATCAACTGATGGAACAGCCAATAGTACAACATTACTAAGAGCTTCATGGAGTGAGTGATAACTCCTAAATAATATTTGAGAATAAATTCTTAATTTTGTTTGGGATCTCATCTATCTGTGGTTGTTTTTCCTGGAGTTGGTCATTGAAAAATAGACCTTTGTTAGACTGTTTTAGACAGGTCGCAATAGCATAAATACTTTCGTTTTTATGTTTGACTGAATCCTGAGCACTTTGTTCCTGCAGTCTCACTTCTTAATTGTTTACTTAATGTGGTCACTCACTTTAAATTACATAGTGTTTGTGTATTGTTGAGTTAATGGGTCAGTTCGACAGTTACCATTTATTATTAAGCTAGACTAATATGATTGTGAAATCTGCCTTTTCGGCAAAATCTCTGTCAGTATAGCTCAAAAGTATGTAGAAAAGGTGATCTAGTAGCATTGTGATCGAATTTCGAGTGAAAAGTACATAAAGCCGTGCATACATGTATGCAAGACTAGATCTCTGGCAACTTGAACCGATGCATATATGTGCCTGGTCCCACATTGTAGCTGACTGACTGAGATCTCTGTATATATTGTATGACTTACCAAAAGGTTTTCTTATCTACACGGCCTAGAAGGATTAACTCGGTCTAGGTGATATATAACAGTTTGTGAGTAATCCAACCAAAATTTAAATAGTATCATGCAAACACTTTCATTTTAAAACGTAATACGTAGCGCATGCGTTGATGATGCGTAGGTTAAAGTAAGCCATGACTACCTAGTGAACGAAGACCGATATATCTAGCTATATTAGCCATTAGTCTATGTAAGACTGATTTTACTTGTGTTCTGCTTACTGACTGCTCGTAACTTTGTGTCTGTAAACTATCGTGTGGTTTTATCTGGTTTTCAATCGGTTGTCAGATAATTGAGTAGAGTGCATCACATGATTAAGTATTGTGATCTCTATCGATCAACTCATCGAGTGACCAGTCTAGAGTAAAGTTATGCCGATCTGTGTATCGAGTGTCTATTATCGGATAGTCCAGTGTCCAGCACATAGTCAATCAAATTCATTCCCAATATATCAATTAACCGCTATACTTTTAAGAACCTCACAACTATTATTCGTACATGCCATGGTGTATATTGTTTCCCTGTTTTCAAATGGGAAACGTGTTCTTAGCCTATGTAAAGAAAAAAAAGGTGACTGTTATATTACAAAATTGGTAAGAATTAGTCATTTTATGTAACCTACATTTATTGACTATTAGTTTCTGTTATAAAATTGTTTCTCATTACGGATTGAAATCAGCTGGTAAGTTGTGTGAGGAAGGAGTAATCACATAACCCAGTAAATCAGTTTCACTTGTTAGTTCTAACATTTCAATCCTGTGGTATTGAAAATTGTGTTTATACATTGTTATTGATCTGAACGTCTAGGACTGCCCAGTTCAATTAATTCAAATTTCTATGTTGACTAATATCAGCGAAATGTGAATTCAGATATATTTTTAGTGCATAATAAATTTTCTGTTGTCTTAGTCTTCTGCCTTACGTTACGCTGTATTAGTTTCTGCTCAGTTATAATACTGAAAGCTACTAGAGTTAATCGCACTGTATCGCAGTTATAAATATAAACTATGGGGTTTCAAGTCATTAATCTAAATGGCAACATGCCCACCTTATTCACATTTTAATCAACTAAATATTAGTTTGTTAGTGCCTGTTCCGTAAATGTGAATGTGTATAATTTCAACCATTTAATGGTTTTTCTTTTGTATCAGGACATGTTCAAAAATGCAAAATAGATCAGGTTCTTGTTGGACTACAAGCTCAATTCAATGCTTCTGGATTATTACAAGCAGGACTTCGTCCTAATTCACAAAATGCATATCTAGCACTGTGTGGTCGTAGAGCTGGCAGTGATCTTCGTCCGGTAAAACCCACACACGGCGTAGAGGATTATGAAGGAGAGGAACAGTTACTTTCACCATGGGAACGTCCAATGCCAGATGAAAATCGAAATCCCGAAACGCTACCTAATCGTAAATATGAATGGGAAGAAGAAAGAAGGCAAATGGCACCTTATGTAAATGCGTTGTGTTGTGTGGATTTTGATCCTCCGTTTTTTACAATTGGTATGTTGATTTTTATTTAATCCGCAAAAGTTTTTGGGTTTTATAAAATGCTAAGATATTTATTCTATAGTTTTTGTAAAATGTTATTCTCCTTGGTTATTAAAATGAAGCAAATGTTTTCGTATATTTTCATTGGTTATGAACATTTGGTAGGTACAATGGAGTGTCAATAGTTGGTTTTTCACTTTTGATTATGATTACTATTAGCTCAGATATGTTCTATTTGTTCAGAATCTTAGATTTTGTTTTCATTATTAGGCTTCAAATCAGTTATTCGAATGTACTATGTAAATGTCTGTACCCACCAGTTCAGTGCCTAAACGTTTCTTCTCATTCTTTCAATCTTGTCTTCAATATCCCTGTTATACTATTAAAATACATATGATTCCTGTGACTTACTTCATATTTCCTGTTTCCAGTTCACTTACCTACGCCTGTCACTCCTCATGAAGGAGCATAGGCCACTGATCAGCATTCTCCACGAAACTCTAATTTAGACAATTCTTTCCAGTTACTATTTATCCTTTTGGTGTCTGCTTCCGATTCTTGACTCAGTGTGTTCTTTGCCATTCCTCTCTTCAGTTTCCTTTCATGATTCCAAGTTAAGGCTTGTCTTGTGATGCAGTTTAGTGATTTCCACAATGCATGCTCTATCCACCTCCACCATCTTTCCCTAATTTCCTCTTCAGCTGGAAGTTGGTATGTTCTCTCACACAGTTGGCTGCTGCTGATGGTGTCCGGTCAACAAAGGACATTGAGTATCTTGTGTAGACAATTGTTTATAAATACCTGTGCCTCTTTGATGATGGTTGTTGTAGTTCTCCAACTTTCAGCTCCTTATAGTAGAATCGTCCTAATGTTCGCATTGAACAATGGGACTTTGATATTGGTTGATGGTTATTTCTAGTTCTGTATGTTTTTCAACTGTAGGAATGCTGCTTTTATATTGCCAATCCTCGCCTTTACGTCTACATTGGATCTTCATTGTTCATCGATGATGCTGTCCAGGTGCATGAAAATTTCAACATCTTCCAGAGTTTCCTGGTCAGGTGTGATTGGGTCGCTATTCTTCGTATTATATTTCAGGATCTTGGTTTTCCCCTTGTGTGTGTTGGGGCCCATTGATCCAAAGTGTTGTGACTTTATGTCCGGCTAGTTATCACGTGATTTATCCACCTTTCAAAATACGACTTATAAAATCTTAGCACTGTGCCAAACCAATGGCCTTCGACCGGTATGAGCAGCCTAGCGTCCTTATTGGTCCTATGTTCGCCTAGCCCGTCCACTTGAGTCCAGAACACAAATACCAGCTTCCAATATGCGAATCAAATCATTTATTTCAGACATACTGGGTTTATATATCAGCCAAACAGACTGCAACGCACCATAAATTAGGAAATAACATTTGTACACAATAAAGCCAAAAAGTGGCTTTGAGCGTGGGAGGCAGTAGTCAATAAACTGAACATAGCTTAAGAACAGTAAATCGTACAATAATAAGATATAAATCAAAATTAAGCTTATGGCAGGGGGAATATAGATATATATAATCTAATTACTGAATATTCATTACTTACTTACGCCTGTTACTCCTCGTGAAGGAGCATAGGCCGCTCACCAGCGTTCTCTATCCAACCCTGTCCTGGGCAATCCTTTCTAGCTCCGTCCAGTTGTAATTCATCGTTTTCATATCTGCTTCTATTATCCGACGCAATGTGTTCTTTGGCCTTCCTCTTTTTCGCTTCCCTTCAGGATTCTAAGTTAGGGCTTGCCTCGTGATGCAGTTTGACGATTTGCGTAATGTATGTCCTATCCATTTCCATCGTCTTCCTAATTTCTTCTTCAGCTGGAAGTTGGTTTGTTCTCTCCCACAGAAGGCTATTGCTGATGGTATCCGGCCAATGGATGTTGAGTATCTTGCGTAGACAACTATTTATAAATACTTGTGCCTTCTTGATGGTGGTTGTTGTAGTTCTCCAAGTTTCAGCTCTATACAGTAGAACCGCCTTGATGTTGGTATTGAAGATTCTCACTTTGATATTGGTTGAAAGGTGTTTTGAGTTCCATATGTTCTTTAACTGTGGGAATGCTGTCCTTGCTTTGCCAATCCTTGCCTTTACGTCTGCATCCGAACCTCCTTGTCCATCGATGATGCTTCCTAGGTATGTGAAGGACTCTACATTTTCCAGAGTTTCGCCATCAAGAGTGATTGGATTGTTGTTTTCCGCTTTGAATTTGAGGACCTTGGTTTTCCCCTTGTGTATGTTGAGGCCTACTACTGCAGAGACTGCTGCTTCACTGGCTGTCCTCATCTGCATTTATTCGTGTGTATGCGATAGTAGGGCTACGTCATCTGCGAAGTCCAAATCGTCTAATTGATTTCGAGCTGTCCATTGAATTCCGTGTTTTCCTTCAGATGTCGAAGTCTTCATAATCCAGTCGACCACCAGAAGAAAGAGGAAGGGAGAGAGTATGCAGCCTTGTCTGACTCCGGTCCTTACTGGGAATGCATCTGTCAGCTGTCTTCCATGCACGACTTTGCACTGAAGTCCATCGTATGACTTCTGGATAATGTTGACAATCTTCTCAGGAACTCCACAGTGTCGAAGAAGTTTCCATAATGTCCTCCTATCTACACTGTCGAATGCTTTTCCATAATCAATGAAGTTGATGTATAGTGATGAGTTCCACTCAACTGATTGTTCGACGATGATCCGTAGTGTTGCAATTTGGTCTGTGCATGATCGATCCTTACGGAATCCAGCTTGTTGATCTCGAAGTTGGGCGTCTACTGCATCTTTCATCCGGTTCAGCGACACTCTGTTGAAGACTTTCCCTGATATTGACAACAGTGTAATGCCTCTATAGTTTTCACATTTGCTCAGATCTCCTTTCTTTGGAATCTTGACGAGGTGCCCTTCTTACTGAATATTCATACCATAAGAATATTTAAATAATATTAGTCCATTAATATAAACCCAGTATATTTAAAATATATGATTTGCATAGTGAAAGCTGGTATTGGTGTTCTGGACTCAAGTGGACAGGCTAGGCAAACATAAGACCAATAAGGACGCTAGGCTGCTTATACCGGTCGCAGATCATTGGTTTGGCATAGTGCTAAGATTTTACGTGATTTCTAGGGGCCCATATAGACCCAACTATAACATCAAAACGTAAAAAAAAATACAACAGAAATTTATGCATCTAACTAAATCTTACAAGTTTCAGTATGCAAAAATACTATAGTTTTAGTATTTAATGTTTGTATAACAAAAATATGAACATTCACTTCATGTAGAACAGTTCCATAGGTTTAACTTTGCCCAATACGTATTTCAACATAACAGTTTTGTTGTATGTAATGAAAAGTTCAAAATGTTGTTGATAAACTTACTACTTACAAAAGGACTTACTGATTTCGATAATAGTTGATATCCCTAACTGAAGAACAAAAATTTTCTGTAAGCTCATAGAAGTCGTTTGATTTGGTGGGAGGCAGACATGGACTAACTTGGTTTTTCTTCTTCTTAGACTATATAGTAATAATGCATTACTTAAATTAGTATTTTATTTACACAATTCCTCCATATGTTCTTTTTTTTTTTAAAAAAAAATAATAGAAATTCAAGTTACACATGAAACATTAAAGTTTTTCACTGATTTAGTTGCTAATCTTGGTCCAAAATTACGTACAGCTACTTTATTATCAAAAATTAGACGAGTTAGACATGGACCAATCACAGCGGAAAATTCATTACTTATGAAACATTTACATAATATACCTATTGAATTTTATCATGAATTTATTCAATGTATCAATGATATATTAATACAATATAAAAAACATGATAAAAATTTATTTATACCATTAGAAATGAATTTTATAGAAGATTTAAACTTATTAAAACTTTTAATGAATCGTACACAAGGTAAATATGGTTATCATGTATTTGAGAATTTATTTCAATGTAATCAATTATATTCAATAGGTTTTGAATATACTAAACAATATAAATATCATATGGTTCCAATAAATTTTTAATTATTATTTGTATATTCCTATAATGTGTACATAATATTTCAATATATTAATTGTATATACATTTCATGTATGATAACTTTCTGTTTATAAAAATCATCATTTTTTTTTTGAAAAATGTTTTGTAAACCTTTCTACGAAATAAGATTATATTATGTTAGGTAAACTTACTTTGAAAGTCTTTTGCTTGTTTATTATTATCATCAGTCCTACTCACTGACTTCTCGCGGTACTACAATTGTTTTCGAAATTGAGAAGACGAAAAGCAAACTTTCGTTGCTTTAACCGAGTTGGTGGATACGGAGGATCCACCTAGAAAAGTTGGAAAACCCTAATTCCAAACTAATGGTTTACATGGGCTCCAGGATCCTAAGGAAACAAATGACGTATGAACCAATTATTGATCATGAGCTACCATGTGACTGCATCTCCTTATGTTGCTCCACTACCTTGTGGATTAGACCTTTAGGTCAAAGGTTTAAGGTGTTGCCCTCTAAGAAATCCATCTGCTTAGGTCTGAGCACCTGGGCAATATCCCAGCCCTCACACAATTTGAATGAATAGTATATGTGTGGCGTATATATGTTTGGTGCCTCCGTGTACCAATGTTTATATGTTTAAATGAATATAAAATTATCAGTAGATGAAAATTACCTATAATCATCAGTATTTTTAAAAAAAATGAATGTGACAATCAAGTAAAAGTAAAGAATGTATGCACTGAATGATAACTATTCTATATTGGTTAATTAATAAAATCCAAGAAAATCAGATCATTGGCTGTTGGTAGCAACTTAGGATGAGGATTTCGATTGGTGACTTCACACGGGCCATAACTTCAACAAGGCATAACAGAGATTCGCTACTCCTGAATATATAGAACAAGAATGCTAGTTAACTTCGAGTAATCTCTGAGACTAAAGTGAGCGTTAAAACTTTTCGCAAGGTTCTGTAGAGTCCTGCTACTATAATTTCTGGTATGGTGTTCCACTACCTGCTGTTCCTTTTTCTCCAACTTTAACCTTAGCTGTAATTTGCAGCCCAAGCACATACAGGGACTGTTGAGATTATATAGGATATGTTAGATCATGATTGTATCCATCTATTCCTTCTGTATTGCACTTGTCGCGTGTTTAAGTTCATCTGACTAACTGAGCGGTTTTTATTTCTAAGTTTACATCCTTTTTTGGTTCCTCTGAACTGACTTTAAGAGCAAGATTCTCTTCTTATCTTTAGGGAACGTGATGTTGGCGTTTTCTCCAGACTATATATTTCGTAAATGCTCAAAAACAGCCTGGTCACAGGTCGCCTGATATATTTTATCTGGTTCATTATCTATAAATATATTTGACTATTTCAATCACTCGCTCGTAATTTAAATCATTGTTATATGGAAATATTTTTGCAAGTATTTATTACATGCTTTTTTCGTCACATCTTCAGCTTATTCTCCTATCCAATTAAAAATGTCGATCCAAACTTTTTCGAATAAGTTGTTGTTTACGCCTGCTTCATTTCTGATCTCGCTGTCTGTTTGGACAAATCAATGAGTAAAATAACTTTCATTACTGTTCCAGCTCACACAGAGTTATCTTACTTAAGATATAAGAAACAATCAGAGAATTCACTTTCATGATCCACTCATCCCTAGTTCCTTCATCATTGCTGATGGCTCCAAGTTGCAACATCCGCGATCGCTTCTCGTGAAAACTTGCTTATCAGTGATATCAACGGCCGTGAATTTTTTTAAAAATCTAAAAGCTGTCTCATAATGCTATGTCTCACTCAGTGGGTGATTAGGTCTTGCATCAATCGTTCACCTTCTTTTCGGCTCACTAAATCTTGTCTTACAGAATAACTCACTAGCATACTTTATAGAATGGTCGTTAAGGCTCTTATCTTGTATACATACGTTACAGCTACATCAAACTTGTTTCGTTAAACAGGTAGCAGACTACAGTTTGTTTAGAAATTGCAGCAAACAGCCCTACCAATAGTATCATAATTAAAAAGGCGACTGGGTATGTAGTGGTGTATGATATACAATCGATGAAAATGTGTTAATATTACAATAGTTGAAACTGATCGAAGCATCAGCTGTGAAGTTACTTCACTCTTAAAAAACATCTCTGAAAAAGTAAATGCGGTCTCAAAGTCTTCAATCTTTACTCGTTTGAAACCTGGAGTAAGACTCAATATTTGGTACAAGAGAAAGGAGGGTTTATTTGGCATTAGCTCTTAGCAATCTTTAAAAGTTTGGTTCTAATGAAGATATCAAGTGCACCACTTTTATTCCCTGGTAGCTTTGTGAAACTAATACCTGCTTTCCGTGTAAAACAGTCGGACAGGAGAACCATTTGCAGTGTTTGACTAGTTCCTCATTTGAAAACCCCTGAATGATGTCTGCTTACCTTAAGAGAGATATCGCTCTCTTAGATAATGTCTAACGAAGAGCGGTTGGAATTATACTCTTCCTCTAAGATAAACTCTACTCAGCTCGTCTTTACATATTTATTCTGATTGGATTAGGGAAGATGCGATAGAAATGCATAATATCACTTACAATCCTCTTCAGCTAACAGACTAGGATTTGTGCTGCACGCATCTAACATCGAGTGTGATATGGTAATTCCAGCTCATTGAGTATCTTTCAAGACAGGTATCAGTGTAACTTTAAGAGCCTTTTAGGACTTTTCGAATGAATGCATGAGAGAATCCCTTTACGTACAAACTCCTGAATGTAACTCGTTTTGCTTTCGGAAATAAAGTTACTATTCTTGATTCCATACATGCATTTCTTTGATCCTTTAGTTCCAGATAAGACAGTTATAGTTTATTTCTTATTGTAGCCTCTGTTTTTTAATCGTTTCTGCTGACTTTTTAAGATTATCGTTATCTGTTTCTACGTTGTTTTACTTGATCCTGATTATAAATGCCGCCGTGTCGATTTGTTCCCTCTCAGATTGTTTCACTTGAACAGATTGGAATAGCGTTT
Source organism: Schistosoma margrebowiei (assembly GCA_944470205.2). Classification (NCBI taxonomy): domain Eukaryota; kingdom Metazoa; phylum Platyhelminthes; class Trematoda; order Strigeidida; family Schistosomatidae; genus Schistosoma; species Schistosoma margrebowiei. The sequence goes on along the minus strand of OX104024.1, from coordinate 82,311,294 downwards.
TGATTGTGAATTGAGGCACACTTTCATAACTGGAAGCACGCTGGCATAACGAAGTTTTCGAGTACTTTATGAAAATACTGTAAGCGATATTCCCAGAAGGAATAGAGTAATGTTCTTGCATTAGGAAAACACCAATTTTTGTAACTGAATGGGTTATTATACTGTACTGAACAGTTAATAATTGACATAATGGGTGGTGATATTTGCATAGTACAATTAATTCCAAACGAAAGCAGATTGGAATTAGTAATAACTCTGGAGGTTAGTTTAAACGCTAGATCCCTATCCTTAACTTTAACTGGGTAGGAGTACTCCGTAGTTTGATGTACAGCTGTCAAGACACATTAAGGCTGCTGGATCTGGTGATATGTTCCTCTATTCTTCATCTTCAGCAATCATGTATGCATAAGAGTTAAGTGTTGAAATGGGACTGAAGACGTCAAAATGCTTATGTATTAAATGCCTATAAGGTATCGGAAATTCGCTAAGTTGTCTGTTTGGCTGACATTGTACTTAGGTCTCCACGTTATCACATCAGGATCAATTCGTGGGCAAACAAAACATTCTGTGATGAAAATTGTAGTCGTTTGGATACCGGGATTCGTTAACTTATGGCGTTGAAATATTTTTGGAATAAAAGGATGATTACTACCATCAGAGACATCGCAGATGACTGATGTTTGAATATCAAATAAGATATCTTTCAATCCGTGTCATATGCTTGTTAATTAGCCATGTTTTCAAGATTGATATCCTTTTGTCATATTAGAGTGTTGATTTCTCTTCAAGATAAGGTATCTGTTATGATATTAGTGTGTCCCCTGATGAACCGGGAGTCGATTTAGATTTGAAACTTGTCGTTTAGGTGTCTAGCTTTTTGAGGCGAATGCCTATCGTACGATATGTTGAAGAAATAACGTGAAGGGTTGATGACTCACGCCCTTGTAATGGGGGTCTGAAATGTGTGTCAGCTAAATACATCGACAGTAATCCAACCCCTTAGGCACGGCTGCGTGTTTGAACGGGCAATAATCAGTTGAAAAAGAGAGCACTAAATGTTTGGTAATGTTGTTGAAGTTCTTTTGAAAAACTGTCTCCGCTCCGGTTTGCGAGACATCGTTGCACATAGTAAAGTCGGTCGTATGATTTAAGTTTAGATAGGACACCGTAGTGGCATCTTATCTCACTGTCGTTTAAAGTATAGGACGGGCAACTGAAAACAAACTTTCGTCCGCATCTTTACGGAGTAAATATTTCTAATGTTTCTGAACAGGATAGAAGGAGCTTTCGCTTAGTAGGCTACCGTAGCTAGTAGTAATGAATCACCGATATCTCCAGTCTGCGATCTAGGTATTTTTTGTAGTGAAATAGAAAAAATGCTCGCAAATTAGAATGACATGTTTTTTCTTGAAGAACTCCTGAAAAGTTACTTGGACCTCCCCAGCCGTTAGCGAACTCCAGATTTTGATTGCCCACGAGTAGTAAAGTGCGTGCCTAAAGTCAGTTAGGGTGTGTTGTGTTGGGACTAAGCTTAAGCAGGTATTTAGGAGGATGTTCAGAAGTATGTAGGATTTCCTACATCATTAAAAGGTCAGCCTAATACTGCTTTCCTCTAATGCGTAAAGGTTCAGTGATTAAAGGTGCTCTTAATAAGACTTGAATTTGATACCTTGAACTGGTTTCGTGGCTCGTTGAATATGTTCCAGCGTGTTCTTATCCTTTGGAGTGAGGGAGGAAACACTATCTTTCCATTCTTTAGATGGGGACAAATAAAACCGTTGAAAATTATGTGGGAAATTCTATCGAACCTGCCGAGAATGTGTCTCAACTTTACCACTGCAAGATTTGCTCGGTAGGCATTTTCGTTGAAGTCGATGTAAAACCAAAGACCGTAGGGTACCAGCGCTCCTAGATCCTTTCCAACTTGGGATACATCTGAAAGATAGCTATCCAAGTTGTAGTTGTAGTCTGCAACATGTCTCTGTCCGTTGTTATCTTCCCAACCTCGAAGTTGACTCAGATCCTCCTGAAGTTCCATCTTATCATTTTGGCTGTAAGCTACACAGTGTCAGTGAAAATTAATGACAGAATATACTTGCTGAGGAGAGTCGCTTATATAAATCAAGAAGACAATAAGTCTTAGTTCTAAACCCTAAGGGCCCCTACTAGGATATTCTATGGCCTAAAGAAATGTTACGATTACCTTGACTCTAAAATCTCGATTGTTTAGATATGAAGTAAGCCGGTCTCTTGATACCGGTTTGAACCTCCTAATGAGACATATAAAGTTGACCATATAAATAGCTTCTGAGAAGTTAATGTGAAGAATATCAACTCTCCTTTAGTGACTAAATATTATTTTCCATCTGTCCACCGAAGCCAGCAGGTTGGTTGAAATGTTTAAAAACACTGTTCTGCCAAAAGATCGACCTTTGGGGCCTAACAACTTAGAAACACTGGTTTTCGCTAGTCTAAGGGGGGCTGTATAACAGAATATATCTTTCAGATTGAAGACAAATTGATCGATTAGTTTGGCTTGAGAAGAATGGGCAAATTGGTCTGTCCGGAGGTTAGAATAACCTATGTGGGCTTGACATAGCACCAAACACTACAAGGTCCCCCATAGAAAAAAACAAATCTCGTTAAAAAATGTCTCACACGTATAACACGTATGAAGACTGAACAGCACCACTCGAACGTAGATGCCAAAAACAAATTGTTCTTCAGTCTTCAGTAATAAGGATAGTAGGTTGATGAACCTGTGTTAATCCTGATACATTGCTTTCCAGTGAAGGTTCAGCTTTTCCTTGAAAGTATTCACTGCTGGGGCTGATACCGCTTGTTCGGGTAAGGCGTTCCAATCATTGACTACTCGATGAGAAAAACGGGACCCCACTTTAAGTTTATTAGATCGTGGTTTATGAACCTTCTTGCTATGACCTCGGAGATTAATAGTGCTGGAAGGAGCAAAAAGATAAGACATATTAACACCCAAATCATAATTAAAGATACGAAATGCCAGTATAAGGTCACCTCGTGTCCTACGATACGACAAGGGGAAAAGATTTAGGCGTTTTAAACGCCCATCGTAAGGGAGTCTAGAAAGACCCTTCACTAATTTCGTTCCCACACGCTGGACACGCTCAAGGGAGTTAGTATCCTTTACCAGACACGGGCTAGCTGCTTGGATACAGTACTCTAAGTGTGATCTAACATAGGTGGGATATAAAATTCAAACGTTTCCTTCTCAAAAGATTTGAATGCTCGGCGAAGTGACCATAACGCACGAAAACCTTTGACAGCGGCTGCTTTGCAATGCTTAGTTGTTTTTAAATCATGACTTAATATTACTCCTAAGTCTTTATGCTCTTGAACGCATGGAAGAGGTTTACTCTCAATAGTGTAACGGTAACTATTACCGTGACCGATGTGCATTAGCACACTCTTCCTAGCATTGATTTCTAAGCCCCACTCTCGAGCCCATCTAACTAAATCGTCTAAGTCAGCTTGAAGATCCACATGATCAGCCGCACTTTTTATTGTTCTCCAGATTTTTACATCATCCGCAAACAATAATATCGACGACCTAAGTAACAGCGGTAAATCATTAACGTAGAGAAGGAAGAGCAGAGGGCCTAAGATGGTGCCTTGGGGTACACCACTTTTGACCGGCTTACAATCGGATAGCGTTCCGTTGACCCTCACTCTCTGTCTGCGGTCACATAAGAAGTTTCCTATCCACTCATGTACAGTACCTATTATTCCGAAGCTCGTGAGCTTCTGCATAAGACCTACGTGTGAAACCTTGTCAAACACTTTGCTGAAATCTATGAATATCACGTCGACAGACAGACCGTTATCTAGGGCTGCTGTCCAATCCTCCCTCGCAATAAGCAAGTTAGTCAAGCATGAACGCTTGTTACGAAATCCGTGTTGCTCAGGAGCTAACAGATTGTGTAAATCTATGTGGCTTAGCAACCTAACCCGAATTATTTTTTCGAGTAACTTAACGACTATGCTAGTTAGACTGACAGGCCGGTAGTTAGATGCTATCTGTCGCTGACCGTCCTTAAATATAGGACTAACTATAGCGTCCTTCCAATCTCTAGGGAGTTGAGTGAGTGAGAGGGACATGTTGAAGAGTGTCGTAAGCGGTTTTGAAATAATGTCCGCAAGAGATGACTGCAACCGTGGACGTAACCCGTCAGGGCCCGGTATCTTACCAGGTTTGAGGTTAGTTATCAACGGAAGGACAGTTTCTTCAGTCACCTGTACAGATTCAATGGTTGGTATCTCGGTGTGAGTGGGACAAGTATTTGTTACAATAATCGTTGAGAAGACTTCGCTAAAGTAGTCTGAAAAAGTCTCAGCTTTTGCTCGATCTGATTCAGCTAGTAATTCTGAATTGTCGTGTAACAGTAACGGGGGAATACTATCACTACGTTTCATTTGCCGTTTAACATACGAAAACAATCGTTTCGGACAAGTACGGCTATCATATACTAACTGTCGTTCGTAAGTGGTACGAGATTTGTCTATGGTTTTCTTACAGATATTACGGTATTTATTATACTCATGCCTAAATGGTGTATGACCTGTCAACAAGAATAAGTCCCAGAAATGTTTCCTACGCTATAACAGCTTCCGGGTTTCCTTATTAATCCATGGAGGGCAATGTGATAGCTTACATGCTGACCATTGGATAAACGGCGACGTTACGGACTCGAATGTAGCCTTAAACTTATTCCATTCATCTTCGATCAATCCATCCGCGTCGACCGACCAATCAGTCGAGATAGCACAGTTTCTGAAGCTTATTTGAGCATATTTAGTGGGCAGGTGCCCATATTTTTTTGGGTTATTGTCAGCTAAGTACACATCAAAACTATAATGTGAAGAGTCAGTTATCACTATTTGTGACTCGGACTAACTGCTAATAAACTCATCATAGTTTCGAGAAGTGTGAAGGAACGATATTTTACCTCTTCAGGTTTAAGGATATATTTTTTTCCTTTAAAAAAGCTTCTTATGTACTTTTCTGTATTTCTTCTAGGAGTAATTGTGGGTTGAAGAGTGTACTATAACATTCATTCCTACGTACAGTTCTACAAACCGCGCGTAGTTTGCGCTTGGTGACACGACTGCAAAATCTCAAGGTTTACTCTTCCTATATTTTCAAGGGATATCCCGAATTAAGACCATTGAGTTGCGCAACAGTTTGATGGAAAATAAAACGACTGGTTTTAGCGCCCTTGGATTTCCTTATCCATTATATGTCGTTGACGTTCTGGATCGAAACTCTTTAGTTGTAGCGGGTGGAGGAGGCTCTGTCAAAACAGGTGTTCCTAATCGAATAGATATTATCAATCTCTATCGAAATGGCCTTGATGCTCGCACTCCTGTTGATGTGCAGGTACTGTTACATATTTTAAACCGATTTCACCTAATTTACGAGGGTTTCTAAACCAGGGACCTCGTCATTAATATTCCTGTCGTTTTTTTTATTTTTCTGGTATGCAATAAGTTATTGGGAAGCTTATCTCACAGTTCATCTTTGTGTTGAGCAATTTAATAACACGTACTCTATATAATGCATGTATAGTGAATCTAGGTGTTTGATCTTCTCCCTAATTTTGTTGTCCAGTCTTCGAACTTCGACAATGTCTTAAAAGTGTGCAATCATTTGTGTATACCCGGTTTATTTGTATGGCTTTGAGTGCTTAGTACTCACTAATTCTTACAACATCGGGATACATAACTTCAAATCTAAAGGCTCAATAACGATTTCTGACAACCATAAGTAATTTAGGTTCGTTAGAGGTTTTACAGTCTAATACAAAATAGGACTTTGGTGCCACGATTTATGATGTATGTGAAAGCAAACATACTCAGCACATACTTAGCTAGCATAAGTTCCTACATAAGGTATTTTCCTGGGTGTTTTTTCACACTGCTGGAAGGATTGGATAGTCCGCACTAACACTTACTATAAAAGGTTTACAGTGTGGATTTTTAATAGATTTTGTTAGTAACAGTGCTTAGACTAATGGATTACAATATTGTGGCGGGCGGTATATCAGTTGTTTGTCTCAAGATAATTGGCATAGTGTAGCATTGTAAATCCAATGATTCGTGGGATTTCATTGAAATGATAGATAAACGAGTCCAGTGCTGATCCTTATGGTACTCCACTTGGTCGATTAATGTAGCTGATTTACCAAGTACATGTTTGTGTATTCGGCTTTAGGAAACTTTATGTAAGAGCCAATTATATTTTTACCTGGCTTTTAAAACTATAGCAAGCCGAACAAGTTTTGAAAAACCGACTTAATGTTCCTGAATGGAGTGCCCAAATCACTTAACCACTGCCTCTATAAAGTGCTTAAACCATTGAGACAGTTTCTACTGAAGCAGTTTTTATTCCTAAAAACCTACTAAAAATACATTCATGTCGTTATTTCTTTAAGTAGTGGATTGTAGTCAGGGCGTCCTGCTTTTGGCCACTTAGTAGTAGTAGTCTGGAAGGGAGCTAGGTCTAGTCAGTTCAACGATTGGTTCCTACGCCGTTTGTTCCCTCAGGATCCTGGAGCCCATGTACATCATTAGTTTGGAATCAGGGTTTCCCAACTCCCCTAAGTGGACTCTCCGTGTCCGCCGACCCGGTTAAAGCGCCGGACATTCGCTTTTTGTCCTCTCAATTTCGTAAACAACACCCCCACTACGAGAAGGCAATGAGTAGGACTTCTCTGGCAAAGGCTATATACGCGTGGCCATGTGAGAGCATTTGGAGAGGGTGAGAGGGCTCCCCCCACTCTCAGCCATACCAGAAAATTTAGGAGCCTTTATCACTGAAGTTAGTGTCAATGCTTTCCTTTCTTAGTTCACTGAAAGAAATTTCAATAACAGGTTTTAATATTTGGATTGTTTTGCGGTTATATCCGTGTAATTTATCTGCAATATTTCTCTTTTTCGTTTTAGAAATCCGGTGGTTTGGACACGGGCACAGAAGCTGTTATGAATTTGACGGTTGTCAATCCTGGAGACGGTGGTTTTATTGCTAGTTTGGAAGGTCAGAAGTGTGTAGAGTACATTGTACAATCAAAAGTGAATCTTGTTACCTCACTGCCAAAGTTATTAAATATTGAAAAGCCTGATTCTACTACAGATGTCTTAGAGGAAACTAACTTACGTCACAGATCAGGTACGTTTTGTCATGTTCTTTTCTGGTTATTAGGTCAATCAGTCATCCACAACGTAGGACCAGGCATATATATGCATCGGTTCAAGTTGCCATACCGCATTAGCACAGCAAGATGAATACCGGATTCATATAGAAGCAGTTAAGTCAATGGTGGTAATATATAAAAGAAAGATTGAAGATAAGGATGGATATAGTGCAGGAAGAAAGAATTAGTACTATCGAAAGAAAGATATGAAGTGATTTTAATCTCATAGTTTATGGAAAGACAGAGAGTGTATACACATATGCTATTGTGATCGATTCTGAGTCATGTCACCAAGAATCTCCAACCATTGGTTACGATAGTCACGCGGACTCCAACCAAGTAGTCTGCATCTACGAACATGGCTCAGACCAGAAGTTAGTGACTTCAATGAGTGATATCACGTTTTGGTTTGGTGGCCCCTAACTTCCAACCATTCCCAACACTAGTCTGCATTGTTCATCGTGGTAGTCGGTGTTCAGGCATACGTAACACGTGGCCCAACCATCTCAGTCGATGAAGATTCACAACCTCATCAACTGATATACGATTATTCAATAATACCTTGTATCTAACCTCACTATTACTTACCCGGTTATATATGATGATCAGAAGTAGTCGAATTATTGTACTAGCTAGGAACCAAAATAGTGCAATTTACAGCAAGTAAAACTAAATGAACGTATTTTCTTTGTACTTGGTAATAAGCTTATCAAGTACAAAAGAATCATCAGTTCTTACAAATACTGCATAATCCCAGCAGATGTGAGCAATATTTCTAAGACATCCGTGATCAAATACTAGTAACTTACGGGTATCTTCTCTTAATGGCCACGTTTCGCAGCCGTAAAGTAGAACAGAACAAACTGCAGCGCAATATATTCGTTCTTTAATTGATAGACGGATATCTCGCCTTCGTCTTAGGTGACGTTAGTTGGAAAAAGCCAAAGAGGCTTCTTGAATGCATGCAGAGATTTCGTCAGACACCAACCCATTAAGGCTGATTAGACTTCCAAGATAAGTGAAGTTGTTGACGCGTCCGACTACTTCATTCCCTATCGTTAGTTCAGGTACTGAAGCAGGCCAGTCCTGAAGCAACAACTTGCATTTAGAGGGGGAGAAGCGCATCCCAAACATCCTGGCATTGTTGCCGCGTGCTACTGAAAGACTGGATTTTATCAGCGTCTTCGCCAAATAGGACTATGTCATCTGCGTATTCTAAGTTGATAAGTGGACCTCCTGATAGGAGATAAATGCCCGAAAATTCAGACGACGAGGTTATTCATAGTAGTAAATCTATGATAAAACTAAACAAAAATGGAGATATTGGACAGTCTTGCTGGACATCACTTGAGGTTGCAAAATCTGATGACAGTTCGCCATAAGCTATGACTCGACTAGTAGTGTGGTGGTCAGTGTATGACATGGTGTCGTGGTATGAAAAAAAGATGTACAGGACTGGCTTCTGTTGGACCTTCACGGCTTTCCGGTTGAGGCCCTAGAGGATGGTGCAACACAGTAGCTAGAGACGTTATCGGACATGTCTTAAATTAGAAGCTAGTGGCTAGTGCTGAGAATTCTACCAAAATATAATATTGAATAAAGCCATTAATAATAATAATAATAATAATAATAATAATAATAATCCTCTCTGAACTTTCTTCATAAAAGTGAACGTAAATTCTTTAACTGACAAAGATCTTTCTGGTTGTATTTTTACTAATTGAACTGCTTCTCCCGTTGTTATTATTATTATTGTTATTATTATTATTATTTAACTCATACACTAATCCCTTTTCATTATTGTTCTTTTTTATTATACTCACCCTTCATTCTCTTCTCTTCGCAACCTCATTGTTATTGTGTGGCACATATGTATTTGGTGCCCCCTTGTCCCTATGTTTATGTGTTCAAAGAAATAAACTGTTCTGATATGGTGCAGTAACAGATAGATGCAAATGTGCGCCAAATGCTACTTTGTTTGTAACTGTATGACTGTTTCGCTTTTACATTTTTTCAAGCTGTCATTACGGAAAATCTTTGCGTCGATATGAGATCAACAGGCCGGATTTCGTAAGGATCGGTCGTTCACAGACCAAATCGTGAATCTACGGATCATCGTTAAACAATCAGTTGAGTGGAACTCGTCGATTCATTGTTGTAACATCTTAAACTAGTTCACATTATTATGCTCGATTTTAATTAGCATTTATTTGTGTACCTGTTTTATAAAACATCGGACATAAGTTTTCCAGCCAAGTTTGTTTAACTCAACTTAATCCTAAGCAAGTAACACAACATAATTACAAATTTTATATGGTCTTTATAATGAAAATACACTTTTGTCCAGTCTGTATGTTCTTAGCAATCTACTATAGGATCTTGGCCCTGTTTAAAATGTTCACAAAAATACATTCATATGTATTTAACCCGTTCATGGTACCTGATTTTATTCACTCATGCTTTCTTTTATTCTCATATCTGTAAACATTTTACTTAATAATTACTACGGTGTTTTCTGTAAATATCTGGTTTAGGAAGGCATCGGAAGGATGACAAAGATTCTGAATTGAATAAGATGTCTACCTCAACACAGGACTCTGATAAGAAAGACAAAAAAAATAGTGTGTGTGGACCACTGCCTTTAGAATGGGAATTAACGAAAGTTCGTGAATACACACTTATGGAACAGATTTCTTGTTCAGCTGATGATTCTGGCTCTGAATCACCATCGGGATCTGCACCGAAAAGTTTGTCGGGAATGCCTACATGTGTAACACATGGTGGACCTGCTGGTACTTGGTTAGCTATTGGTTCTGATAGTGGATCTGTCTTTCTTATCAATCGTCATGTTCAACAACGTTTTCTTGACGAAGAAAAACTAGGTGACAGTCCGTATCAGGTTTGTTGTATGTCTAACAGTTTTGCTATTTTGATGCTTCTTTACACTTCTGATCTCAAAGCTCTAGTTAATATAACAGGATTTTTTCGATAATACAAAGCATAATCGATTAACAAATGTTCCGTTCCATAATTTTTTTTTTCTTTTAAATATACAAAAATGACGTGATTGATAAAATCCTGCGTGTATTCATTCTATATTTTGCATTGTAAATTGTACATGCATTAATTTAGAATAGATGGAATATAGCTAGCAATGGATCCCAGGACGCGCATTTGGATGTGCCTGCATCTGAGTGGATGTTCACACCGGGATTCGAACCCAGTGCCGTTCGCTTCAAACACCATCGCGTCATCTCCTTAGCTACTGAGTCCTGGTTTCGAGTCCCGGAGTGAACATCAACTCTGGGATGCAGGTACATCCAGCTGACAAGTCCCAAAAGTAAGACGAATCGCGTGTCTCAGATTTCACTGCTAATCTTATTCCAACTAATTTTTACTGTTATATATATATTGAAAAGTCGGTAAATAGGAAAAGCATTTTACCGTTGTACAACATTTTGTCGACAGTTAGTGAAGAATTTCCTTCGGTTCTTTCCATTTTTAAGTTCCAGTAATTAGAGAACAAAGATTGCAGCAAAATAACATAAATTCATTTTATCACGAACTCCTAAAATAATTACAATCTGAAAACAGTATAGCAATTTTCTAGAAAAAAGTAACTTAGAAACAGGTTTTTTCGGAATCAAAAATTTATATCATGGTTTATATAATACCTAGAAGTATAAACCAGCTGAGTAAAACTCAGGGTTTTTTGCCGACTATTTAGTACCACTTAACATCTAAATATAGTGCTCGCGATGTTGAGTCACTTACGCTAGTTGCTATACTGCAACTCAATCGATATAATTTAACCAGCGCTAAGAACTAAAAAAAACACGACTTTGGCCACTACTCATTGATCAGTCAATGTGTTAGGTGCAAGCATACGCACTTGGCTTTGAGCCGCAGTGTTTATGTCTCATGTTATTATCCGTTTCTCCAAACCAAGGTGGATGGGGGCAGGTTTTTAACCCATATAACCTGTTGTTTAAAGGATAAGTGACCGAAGCACTGAGCTATCTCTTCACTACAATATAAAAATTATTATTAAATTACGTATGTGATTTTAAATCAATGATATGGTTTCTGGTGCTAGTGATAAACTTGTTATCATAAAAATGTTTATTATTATTATTATTATCTTCCTTTCTTTTTAGTCACTGATTGTATATCCAGATGTTAGTGGTGGCTTGTCAACTGGTGTTTGCAGTATGGCTTTTTCACATGCATATGCATCTAAACAGGATGATTCTACTTCATATCCCCTATTGGCTACAATATGCGATAGACCTGATTGGAGTACATTAAGAGTATGGTGTATTAATGTTAATCTCCAATCAAAATCATTTCTATTTTTAAATGATATTAAATCAATACATTCAACATTGAATTCTCGTCAACAACTGGTTAAATTAAAAACCAACACTTCAAAAAGAAATCCCAGTAATGAAAGAGGTATTCGAATGAAAACTTTCCTATCAAATTTAGACAATGATAATTCATTTAAAATTCAAGATGATATTTTATTCAGTCGATCAATGGAAAAATATCCATATGCAATTGCTTCTTGTAGTTCTTTATCATCTTATGGAACTACACCACCACCTTCACCGAATCTTGTATCTACATCGAATAAAATAGTAAGTAGTGATGATAACAAATCTGTGTTATTTTACTTTTTACTTTACTTTAATTGATCATATGTAATATAATTTGAACTGTAGTTCAAACTTGTAGTCAGATCATTAAAAAAAATCGTGCTTAAGTAACTAAGTAACAATATTAATTAGCCACTGACATAAGAACCTATTGCATAACTTGACTTTATTTATTTTAGGCCTCGGTTAATTTCATATATCTTCTATGGTGATCCCGTTGTCACGTCAGATTAACTTAACAGCCTGATATTAAAAGTCAGATACTCAATATTTTGGTAATAGATATGTTTCGAATTGATTCGGTAGACCACAGAGATTGTAGAAAGTATGAAATGTGTCTGATGTGGATCGGTATAGCGATCAGTCGTTGTGTTTTATAGATTGATTGAAGTAGTAATCAGTTGTAGTATAAATTATTGAGTGTGCTCATATGTTACAAGTGGTTGATGGATACAGCTGACAAATTGTAACACACATAAATGGCTAAAAGTCAATAGTTAATTATGGGAATAAGTATAAAATAAATAATAGGACTAAGCTTGACATGTTTAATAGTCAAATATGTGTTAGGCTGTATACTTGCTTGAACTAGTCTAGGTTTATGTAGGTAAATTTTCTAGGTGAATAACATGAGGCTGTTACAAACTACATTGAAACACCAAACCACTGAATCGAGTCCCACCTGTCAAACAGTGAACGGGTAGTTAAGGAGTATGATTGATTCTTACGTAATGGGTGGTAATTCATTGTTCCGACTCAGCTGTCTACTATGAATATGTCTTGGTGATTTATTAGGTGAGGTTTGTAACAGACCATTTAAACAATTTATATTGTAACGTAGTAATAATTATCCGAACTGTAGTTCCAAAGGGTACCTTCTTTTTTGCAATTACTTTGATGTATCATTTGTATATGTGTGTTAGTGACTTGATGGTTAGAGCACTCGGTTACCAACCGTTAGGTCTCAGGTTCTACCCCAGGTTGAACAACCCGGTATTATCCCACCATAAAGGTGTATTTCCGGGATTACTACGTTAATATATTATTTCAAATTTCTCAAAAATGCATATTCTAGTATCTTAACCCATACTTCCAGAATACGATTACCTTATAGTTCATAGCATAGAATATATAACGACCATACTTATCACTAAATTATAAACATGTTGCTTCATTTTGACAATTAATTATACCAAAACAGTGGTTTTATGTTGCTTTCTTACTCTTTATTGTATCATTCATATAACCAGTAATCATAAATATCCGATTTCTCCGATAATATTACTGATAGGATGACTTAAAATTATCTAATTTTACAAATAATTGATATTTCTGATATGTGAGGGACTTCTCACCAGTGCGCATCCACGAATCCCGTCCCCCGCGAGATTCGAACTCAGGACATATCAGTCTCGCGCACGAGCGCCTAACCGTTAGGTCACTGAATCGGCATCCAACGGTGTTAATGTCTAACTTCAACTAATCCACGAAATTGCGCCACCGTACACCATTGTCTTCAGTGGGCTGATATCTCACAACGGCCCTGGTTGAACTTTACTGGTCACGGCTGACATGTGGGTTCGAATCTCGCGGGGGGCGGGGTCGTGGATGCGTACTACTGAGGAATCCCATACTAGGACGAAACGACCGTCCAGTGGTCCTAGGTCTCCCATGGTGGTCTAGCTTCAATTGACTCATGATTTCAACTATTGAAATTTGTTTCTGTTTAAATTTCTACACGGACATTTTTCCTCTCATCTAAATGGTTGTAATCGCTTTGAGTTTGCCAATTCTACATTTCTTTAAATCGTTCTTTTACCTATACAAACACTTGTTTTATTACAATTTCAATTTCTTGAATATTAAACTTTTTTCTCAGTTTTTAACTCTCTTTCATTCACGTGTAAATTCTTGTTGAAGTTGTTTGCGTAAATCTCGTTTTGTATTAGAGAAATCTTAAAATCATTCGGAATTCAGAATCACCTCAAACTATTCCAAAATATAACGATTATTTGGTAAACTGTTTGAACAATAGACTCTATTGTACAATCAAATTATGTTTTTACCGTTTTTTAGAAGTTTAGCCATCATTAGGATGTTATCGGAATTGAGATTTGTGGAAATCGTAGTAATTTTAGTAGTTGATCTAAGTCGATCTAAGCTAGACCACTATTTAAGCACTGGACGGCTGTTTTGTCCTAGTATGGGACTCAGCAGTGTGAGTCCGCGATCCCTCCTCGGGACTCGAACCCAGTGTCTTCGATCTCGAGTGCGAACACCTAACCTCGTGATCACTGAGCCGGCATCCAACGGTGATAATGCCTAACTTCAATGAATTCATGATCTTTAGCAACCCTTCATCTATTGTCTGGAGTGGATAACTCTCCACCCGTTACCGATTGGACTCCACTGGTCATGGCTTCTCATTAAAACTCCAAATGAATGGTTGTGCAAGATCATGGATCAATTGAAACTAGGCATTGACACCGTTGCATACAGGCTCAGTAGTCTAGAGGTTAAGCGTTCGTGTGCGGGGTCGTGGGTGCGCACTGCTAAGGAGTTCCATACTAGGACAAAACAGTCGTCCAGTGTCCCCAGGTGGTCTAGCTTGGATCGACTCATGAATTCAAATATTAAAATTATTGGAATAATCAAATTATTTGAGTAAATATATGTATAGGATTTTCGTGAACTATTTTCATTTATAACCATTGACATATTATAGTGTTCTTATCATTATTATATAGTCTAATAGGCATCTTTGTAGTTATTTTCTACTTTACTAAACTGCTAAGTGTTTTTTGTCATTTTGTAAATTGTAGACATCAGAGCGTTCTTCAGATCGTTCTAATTATCGCTTCAGACATTGTCAGTTTATGAAATATTCTCTCAAATCTCCAATTTCATCGAATCAATCTTTATCTTCCTCTGAAGGTTTAAAGACCAGTGAAATTTATACTGTTGAATCTATGCTTGTTACTACGATTCAGCCTTTGTGTGCAAATCGTCGGAGTTTTAGTCGTTTAGTTGTATGGTCAGTACCGCATCCTTCAGAGGCGGCAACCTTTGAATCGTTATCGTCGAATAATATAAAAATGCATCAACCAATTCAACTCAACACTTTTGCAGAAATTACTCTTCCTCAGGGACATTTACCTGCTTGTCTAGCTGTTCATCCAAGTCGATCACGAGGCTTAATTGGTGTGGGCACTATGGAAGGACGTGTTGATGTGTATTTGTAAGTTTACTACTCAAATTTTATTATGTTGGTTATACTTACAGTTTATGTAAATCAATAAACTTATGCGAGTTCCGTACAATAGTAATGACTGATATCTTTCATTGGGTCAGTTACAATTGATGTAACAACACTTCATCAATAATTTTATTGTTTGAAATATTTTTAAAAAAAACGACACTTAACTATCATAATATCAGTAATTTCTTACTGAAGTTTTATTCTAATGATGAATTTGCCACAGTCTACACAAACATAACAATTGATGGCACATTCAAATGGCTGGCAATGTCACCTATTTTTCCTCCCTTTCTTGAGAAAATGTTCCATTCATGAACAGATTCTACACTTTCCTTTTTCATAGAATGATCATCGAGTTTATATCATAAGGTCTCCTCCTACATTGGTTATAGGTGATGGTATTATAACAACATATGTTTAATTGATCTACTAGTTTCTCGAACTTGTCCTTTTATTGATAGACAGATATCTAACCTTCGCCATAGGTGACATAAATTGGCAAAAGCCAAACGAGCTTTTCGAATTCGTGCAGAGATTTCGTCAGACATCAACCCTTTTAGGCTGATTAGACTTCCAAGATAGGTGAAGTTATGGACGCATTCGATTACTTCACTCCCTATCGTTAGTTGAGGTGTTGACCACAGATCAATCCTGAAGCAACAACTTGTTCTCCAAACATTTTGGCATAACACTAAAGATGTAAATTGCTGATTGATCATAATATTTTGCATAAATCTTTTTCCATTGCATTTTCTTTGTTTTAATGATAAAAATGACAAGTTAATAATTGTATTTCTTTTCTTTTTTTTTTCTTCAAAAAAACCTTATATCCTAATTTAGTTTATCACCGTCAAATCATTGTTTAATCAATATATATACATTAAATAATGCCCATCCAATATTTGTTACTGCTTTAACTTTCTTACGAGAAGATTCATGTGTATTAGCTAGAACATCTAAAAAGCCTATATCTCGTCTTCCATTAAAATCAGATTCATTTGATTTAGTTAGTGTAAGTGTAGATCGTCTTGTAAAATGGCATCATGGTCCAACCTATTCAACTGTTGGTAAATTATCCCATGGTATTATCAATATAAATAATAATAATAATAATGTTAGTTTATTAAAAACTATAATTAATCCAAAAACATTTACTTATATATTTTGTTTATTTAGTATATTATTTTTACCAATATTAATGGTATTTCTTGAGTCTATGTTATCTAACTTTTATTAATTCTTCTGTTTTTCATTTTCTCGTTAAAATTCCTTTTTGTTTGTTTGTTCCTTGTTGATTTGTTTTCTTTTTTGTGTACCGCTGTTTATCGATTTCAGCTCTCCCCATCTCTCTCTCTCTCTCTCTCTCTCTCTATATATATATATATATATATATATATATATATATATATATATATATAAACGTGTATATTTTATCATGCGCAGTTTACTTCGATATGACCGATATGTCTTTCATTAGTCCCATTCATCTACTCATTTCTCTCTTACTCATCTTTTGACATTTTAAACAATTAGATAATAAAATTGTAATTTCATTTTGCCTAATTTGTTTCATACTTATTTATGCCTGTTACTCCTCGTGAAGGAGCATAGGCCGGTTACCAGCATTCTCCATCCAAACCTGTCCTGGGAAATCTTTTCCAGTTCCTTTCAGTTGTTATTCATCCTTTTCATAATTATAAATAAATTATATATGCATAGAAAATGATGTACTTGTATACGTGTACACAATAATCTTTATGATGTGTGTGTATATATGCTTTGTTTTATTCTGTTCTGTTCTGTTCTAGATCATCTAAACATATTATCCATTGAATATTTATCGTTCTTGTTAATAATTACCTTTTATGGTTTCGGTTACTGAATGTTTTCATTGATTGTAGACATAATTAATTAATTAATTAAATGGAAGTGAATAATGTATGTGTGTGTGTGTCTGTATGTAATACATATATACAGTCAGTCACTTGAGAACTAAATTGATTTCTTAAAAGCTTATTTTTTCTCTTCTCATTCAGATTAAAGGTTGTTTTTTCCACAAGAAAAATATTTACTTGGTTTCATTCAATTTTATCAATCCAAATAAATCAGTAGTATCATTCATTTGGATTCATTCATTGATTATTATCAATTTTGTTATTCTTACTGGTTGATCATTATTATTGTCTTTATTGATTTTGTTATGTTCACATCTTTTCAAATTGTACTTGTTTTTTTTCTATCTTTCTTTCCTTTTCTTTCATCTTATTCCACAGGTAATTCAATGTTTATTATTATTATTAAAACTATTCATCTTGTTGAGTTATGTTATACAAAAGCTTAAAAATAAATAAATAAACAGAATAGAGACAATTTCTTCACTTATCAGACTAGTTTATAAAAGCATCAAATCTTAATGATTTTCTTACTTATCCCTCTAGGTTTTCTTCCCCTTTTTTTTTCTCCTTTATAAAACAACATTAATTATGATTGAAATAAAAAGATTATGAAGAAGTTGAACTTTTCATGAATCATTTAAAGGATGGTCTGTTTGATGAATATCTAGGCTACTTTGTTCCTGTTATGTATCTAGATATTTTGTTTGTTTGTTTTCACACATTATTCTATTAATTAATTGCATAACCTATTCAAAATGGGTTTATGAATAGTTTACAACCTTCCGTTATAAAAGTTACAAAAACTTACAATCGGAGACATTATGATGGCTTGATAATATGTATTGAAAAGAATGTACATTATTCAAATGTTGACTTTTGAAATCCCAATATCCACTTACTTACTTACGCCTGTTACTCCTCGTGAATGAGCATAGGTCGCTCACCAGCATTCTTCATCCAACCTTGTCCTGGGCAATCCTTTCTAGCTCCTTCCAGTTGTTATTCATCCCTTTCATATCTGCTTCTATTTCTCGACGTAATGTGTTCTTTGGCCTTCCTCTTTTCCGCTTCCCTTTAGGATTCCAAGTTAGGGCTTGCCTCGTGATGCAGTTTGGTGATTTGCGTAATGTATGTCTATTTCCATCGTCTTTTCCTAATTTGTTCTTCAGCTGGAAGCTGGTTTGTTCTCTCCCACAGTGGGTTGTTGCTTATGGTATCCGGCCAATGGATATTGAGTATCTGATGATTATTCAATATGTTATTGTCAAGATCGTTCAAGAAATAAGTAAAGTATAACTTATTGAATTAATTTGTATTGAGAATTCTATATTATAACAAATAATACAGTGAGATCATAAAAATAATAGTTCTATCAATGATAGAAAGAGATAATAGTAAAACAGATTATGATTAAAGAAAAGAAGAATTTTCAATAGGATATAAAGTTGAAATTTAAGGTCTATGTGCTGGACACACAAAAAGTGTGAATGTATCTGGATCATTATAACTTATTTTAAGTCATTTTATCCTATTTCTTCGACTATTCACTGGAGTTTTTCATGAACTTCAATCACAGTTTGAACTTACCAACACTGCTCAAATCAGTCAGTAACTTCAGTGTGGTCACTGTACTTATTTTAAAGTACTAAGCCAGTTAGGATTGTATGTTGAGGTAAGGTGTGATTGGCCATAAGTTACATGCCAGTTGTCTCAATGGATGAGGATTCACAAATTTATAGTCTGACATGGAGTTATTAACTGATTTCCTACGTCTAAGACTATGACTACTCACTCGGTGGTCCCAATGTATATGTTTACGAGCAATGGTCCGAAGACATTAAAGCCAGATGAGTATTCTAAATCTGTGCTGAGATTTCGCTTAACGATAATTCACCAGGATTGATAAGACTTTCATGATAAATAACTTGGTCGATGTGCTTATCTATATCACTCTCCATTGTTAGTTTTGGAGTTGATGCTCTGTTTATGAAGATAATAGGATTTTAAAAGTGATTGTCAGGAGCAGTCTGTCGCGAATAATTTTTCATTGATTCTGAGTTTAGTCAAGGGTCACAGTTATCCCGGATATTTCCGTTTACGATTATTGGACATGTGTGATGCACATTCCAATCTGCTAACTCAGGGGCGATTCACAATCAACACACCATTTTGATTTATTACTCTATACCAATCTAGCCAAAACATTACTTTATTGGTTTAGCTTTAGTAAACCAAGTACCTTCAACAAACCTAGATTGGTATGTAAACTTAAATACGTGGTAAATGTAACCGAATCATTCCTATTCAAAGTTTAAAGTACAAAAGCTAGTGAATAAAGTAACTTTGTAGCCCGGTATCTGACTATAATTTGGTCGTATAAGGGTGCTATGAACATAAATATTCCATTTAATTCAGTACATTACCTAGGCTGACCGTGTTTATGTGACGGGGGTAATAGGAAGCCAAATGCGCGTTGTGTTGAATGAATTTATGTCAAGCACTCATATCACAATAAGAAGCGAAGCAAAGACGAGTGAGCCGACTCGATTTAATTAAGCGTGACTCAATATTTATAGTCGGACAAAAACAAGTAGGTCAAGCAATCCACACACATGTACTCCTATAAAAGCAATCAAAGTTAATTAAAGTAAAAAGGTAGTTGAAGAAGAAGTCAGAATAATCTATGTGGACTTGAAATGGTACTCAACACTACACATTCATTTCTCTAGTATTGTTCTACATCACAAATGTACTTTTATTGGTTTGTTCCTCTTAATTAAATAATTTTATATAGTTCTGATCATTGGTTATCTTTCGACTTAGAATAAATAATGAAATTCATTGAATGTAAGTGTAATAATGTTTTGTCACTAGCAGTTTAAACAACATGACATGAGAGTATGAATTACTATTTTAGGGTCTCATATCAATCATTTTCAATTAGCCAATAAGAACTAAAATAGAAGCATAGTCAATCATTCTCTAATAGATAATAATAAAGAATACTTAAGATTAGTTTAATTGTTTTTCTCACTACGTATAGTTAGTAGAAAACAAAATGAGATTAAGGTATTTTTAAATTACAATTCTATATATTCTGATGCTTAATAACTAGAGATATTTTCAAATACGATTCACACTAGAATTTAGTGTCTATTGCATAATACTTCGTTTTTTTTTTAATTATTGTGTTCTCTTTTACAAGCTGTTTGAAATATTTTTTTTTGATATAAAATAAATTTATGCTCTTCATGAACTTAATGACACTTTTACTTACGTGTAAACAATCTTTAATAAGTTGCCAGAGTTCAGTGTATTACTTTACTTATGCCTTTTATTCCCAGTGGAGCATGGGCCACCGACCAGCATTCTACAACCCATTCTGTCATGGGCCTTCCTTTCTAGTTCTATCCAATTGTTGTTCATTCTTATCTTGTCTGTTTCCATTTTTCGACATAATATGTTCTTTGGTTTTCTTCTTTTCTTTTGGCCTTGAGGATTCCATGTGAGGGCTTGTCTTGTGACGCAGTTGGGTGCTTTCCTCAATGTGTGTCCTATCCACTTCCAGCGTTTCTTTCTGATTTCTTCCTCCGCTGGGATCTGGTTTGTTCTCTCCCACAGTACGTTGTTGCTAATAGTGTCCGGCCAATGGATCTGAAGTATTTTGCGTAGACAACTGTTAATAAACACCTGTATTTTCTGGATGATTGCTTTCGTAGTTCTCCAGGTTTCCGTCCCATACAGTAGAACTGTCTTGACATTTGTATTGAAAATCCTGACCATGGTGTTGGTTGACAGTTGCTTTGAGTTCCAGATGTTCCTCAGTTGTAAATATGCTGCTCTTGCTTTGCCGATCCTCGCCTTCACATCTGCATCAGATCCACCATGTTCATCAATGATGCTGCCCAGATATGTAAAGGTTTTTACATCTTCTCTGTCAATTGTGATTGGATTGGGGCATGCTGTGTTGTATCGGAGAATCTTGTTTTTCCCTTTGTGTACATTGAGACCTATTGCTGCTGGGGCTGCTGCTACACTGGTCGTTTTCTCCTGCATTTGTTGTTACGATTGCGATAGGAGGGCCAGATCATCTGCGAAATCTAGATCGTCCAACTGCGTCCTAGATGTCCATTGTATCCCGTGTTTCCCTTCAGATGCTGATGTCTTCATGATCCAGTCGATCACCAAGAGAAAGAGAAAGGGTGAGAGTAAGCAACCTTGCCTAACACCGGTCTTTACTTTGAACGAGTCTATCAGCTATCTTCAATTTTGTCCTCCATTCATGAGAATCTTTTAATTTAAAGTCGGTTTCCCTATTTCATTCTATAAATATGTACTCAGGATCGTTCCAGTGATCGAACTCATAGACTTCCTCGAACATTATACTTTTAGATCATTTTGTTGAGTTTCAGTGATCGGCATTTCCAACTTCGGTTTATTAAAAACCACACAACCATTTCCATGTGATATCTTCCACCAGTCACAATTTCTCACCTGAACCATGGAATTTTGTGTAGAAGTTAGTTTGCAATGAGTCCATAATTAAGACTAAGGTAGTTAGTTTACATTGTTCATTCTAAAATTTATTTTCATCATAAAATAATATTAACCAGAGGTTAAGCAGTGAAAATCGTATTACACTGTACAATCACTTCGTTGTTTTTTTTAACTCTGACACCCTTTCTATGACTCAAATATTTATATTCTTGAGTCATTTAATGAAAAACAAAAATGGTTTTTATAAAACTTCTCTAAACATATAAGCTAAGATTGATGGTGGTTGGCAGTGGAATCCAGGACGCGCGTTTTGTCCTACTTTGGGCTTCATCAGCTAGATGTACCTGCATCCCAGAGTTGATGTTCACTCCGGGACTCGAAACCAGGACTCAGTAACTAAGGAGATGACGCGATGGTGTTTGGAGCGAACGGTACTAAATTCGAGTCCCAGAGTGAATATCAACTTTGGGATGCAGGTACATCCAGCTGACGAGTCCCAAAGAGAACTAAACGCGTGTTCTGAACTCCTCTGCTAATCACCATCCGTCTATGCTTATAATGCTTCTGGCTTAAGGCATTATTGAAGCAGTCCGCACATATGTCAATAAGAGACTGATCAATTGCAATTCTAAACAAGAATCGGAAGATTCAAACAAACAATACCAAGTGAATTTCTCTAAAATTAGTTTACTAGTCAATCAAATCCACATAGGTATTCAACAGTAAACAAATACTTTTTGTTTTTAGTAACCCATCATTAATTACTATGGTTTGATGAATCTCTCTTACATTTAATGACAATAGAAAGTTTTTCTTTAACAAAATTCTAAAAAGTATTGTTGATGAAATTAATAATTTAAACTTAATATATTATTTTGAATTCATATTGTGTAGTGTGTACTACTGATGTCGACAGATATAAGTAGTATATATCATCAATCGAAAGTAAAATGTTTGGAGGTAGATGGTTAAGAAGATCAAAGAGAAGGGAATGAGTACAGTAAATGATTGATGTGGAAATAAAGGGACAATGAAATCTGAGATGATTCATTGACTTTCTGTTTTATGATTCTCAGATTGTACTAAGACAATCTGTAAATTTGTATTCAAGTACATTTGATTGTCGCTGCCTTTGTTTTCGTCCACTACAATGTTAGCATTGTGAATAAACAGAAAATTGATAGATCAGCTAAACTAAATTTATTAAAAACGTTTTCTTTTTACGTGAAACTTGTGAATGAGTGTTTGTTAGTTACCTGATTTTCTTTTCTATAAGATGGAAAGTTACAGCTTAAACATTCTATGTTCAACTACTGCGTAGAAAGCTCGTTTAGCTTTTGCTAATTTATGTCACCTATGGCGAAGGCGAGATATCTGTCTATCAATAAAAGGAAGAGTATACTGTGCGGCAGTTCGTTCTGTTCTACTTTACGGCTGCGAAACGTGGCCATTAAGAGTGGAAGATATTAGTAAGCTACTAGTATTTGATCATAGATGTCTTAGAAATATTACTCGCATGTACTTGGATCATCGGGTAAGTAATAGTGAGGTTAGACACAGGTTATTAGGTAATGATAGTAAATCAGTTGATGAAGTTGTGAATCTATATCGACTGAGATGTCTGGGTTGCATGCTACATACGCCTAAACACCGATTACAAAAACACAATGCTGAATAGTGTTGGGAATGGTTAGAAGAAAGTCAGGGGTGGTCAAACCAATATGTGACATCAGTCCACAGTGTCACTAAATTCTGGTATGGGTCATGTTGGTAGATGCAGACTATTTGGTTGGGGTCCATGTGACTATCGTAACCAATAGTTAGAGACTCTTGGTGACATGGCTCAGAATCGATCACAATGGCATTTGTGTATACACTCTGTGTCTTCCCTTAAACAATGGATTAAAATCACTTCATATCTTTCTACGTACTAGTTCTTTCTTCCTGTATTATATCCATCCTTATCTGCAATCTTTCTTTTATATATTACCACCATTGACTTAACTGCTTCTATATGAATCCGGTGTTCATCTTGCTGTGCTAATGCGGTATGGCAACTTGAACCGATGCACATATGTGCCTGGTCCTACGTTGTAACTGACTGGGTAGACGGCTCGAGTTCCACGTTGATAGATAGACTTCTATCTGAAGTTTGTGCTGATGATGTCGTTCAGAAGAACGATGAAAGCTCCACGACCAAACCATCCAGTTCAGAGAACAAAACTCCACCAAAATCATCCACCTGAGCTACAAATCTTCTCCACCATCTCAAAATCATATGAGGAAAAAATGGCGCATGGACAAATCGTTGGTCACCGGCTAAAATGGGACTGCATCTCCTAATGTTACTTCGCTACCTTGTGGATCATAACTCTAGGTCGAAGGCTCGGGGTGTGGCCCCTTAAGGAAGCCATCTACTTCGGTCTGGGCACTCGTTCAGTATTACAGCCCTCGCACAAATCAAATGAGAGTTATGTGGAGTATATCTATTTGGTGCCTTCTTGTACCAGTATTTATGTGTTCAAATAAATAATAAACCGTTGGCAGTGATGTACTGATACATCATGTATGCGATTACTTAAGTTATTAATTAGAAATAAATACAAAAGGAATCAAGATTGTTGAATTTTGTTGGACCATGTGTCTTTTGAATTAAATGTTTGTATATTTAGTTCCATTTTCTAAGAGATTATTGATAACATCATTTGCAGTTAGGTAGTTAGAAGCAAGTTCAACTTACCTTGTGTTGTGACTTTAAGCCCTGATTTATTCGTCAATCGAAGTGCGACTTATACAATCTTAGTACTGTGCCATACCAATGACTTATCAATAGGTATAAGCATCCCAGCGTCCTTATTGGTCCTTTGTTCTCCTAACTCTTCCAGTTGAGTCCATAACGTCAATAGCAGTTTCCGCTATACGAATCATTTATTTCAGACACTTGGTTTATATACCATCCAAACAGACTGCATCGTACCATAAAATAGAAAATAACATTTGTACAAGATCAAGCCATAAGGTGGCCGTGAACGTGGGAGACTGTAGTCAATAAACTGAGTATAATTTGAGAATAGTAAATCATATCATAATAGTCTATAGATCCAAATAAAGCTTATATGAGGAATTTAGATATACATTATCTAGTTACTGAACGGTTATACAATAGGAATACATATAATATTAGCCCATTAACAGTTCTCAGAAGTTATCCGTAATTTAATCTTCACTAAGATATAACACCTAGGTTTCATGAAAATGATGGGACCAATAGGATTTAAAACATGTTATTCTTAAATACGACCCCAATATGTCTTTCGGACTGCAAAGATCATCTTGGAGGTTGTTGATTCAGTTAGATTGCAGAATTCGGTCTGCAAAAAGGTCAGATATTCATAATATTTGCTTCTGGCTCAATATTCAATAGACGTTTCTCTAGCTTAATAAGTTATCATGATATCGGAATTTCTTCTAAAAACTAATTTCAATAGTTGAAATCATGATTCAATTGAAGAGAGACCACCATGGAGAATTTGGAAGCACTGGACAGCCATTTCGTTCTAGTGTGGGTATTACACATCCACGATCCCCTCGAGAGATTCAAACTCAGGACCTATCAAGGTTTGATTTGATAAGTTCGAATAATTTGAGAATTGGGTAGATTGTTATAAATAAATAATATATTTGTAATATCCAAATGAGTAGAAAATCTAATTTTTCTATTCATTGAGATATTACAAATATATTATTTATTTATCAGAACCTATCAGTTTCACGCGCGAGCGCTTAACCATTAGACCACTGAGCCGGCATCCAACGGTGTTATTGTCTAACTTCAACCAATCCACGAAATTGCGCCACCGTACACCATGGTCTTCAGTGAGCTGATCTCTCACAACAGACCTGGTTGAATTCCACTGGTCACGGCTTCTCACTAGAACTCCAAGAGTGTCTCTTGAAGTCAGTCACTAGTGAGCAGATGATCATTATCAGAAGGGATAAAATCTTAAGAAGACGGAGGTTGATTATGAATACAGTGGTCTTGAGTGATGTTAGAGGTATGAGGGCGGTTATCACTTCCCTATTGTCCACACCGTGGAAGAGTTCTTCTGGAGGTACCTGAAAAGGAAATAGGATTAGAGGTGGTCTTAGTGACCTGGGAGCGTGACCACAGTACCCAAGGGACAACTGCTTGAGGTCGGTCACACACGACCTTTTTATGGGTAATTTTTGTGTTAGCTCCGTACTTGTTGAAACCTTACCCCGGAGACGGATATCCGTGGGATAAGGCGAGGTGCGCATTTTTAGGGTCGACCTTTTCTAACCCAACCACACCCCACCCCTAGTAGGAAAGCAGCATCGCTATCATGTTGGTTGTCTGAAGAAAACACCTTACTGCTGTCACACCTCTGTGCAGTCAGCAGTACGCCTTCGGACCTTGGGTTTGTTGCTTTTAGTCTTACCGCTCTTCAACTGACCTGTCTTATATGGTAGGACCTTGAGGAACGGTTGTTCCAGCCAGTTTAGTTCGGTTGCTTCAACACGATAGGCAAGCGCGACCACCACGTCAAGGTAGCAACAACGGTCGGGGATAAAATCTCCACAAAATCACTTCTGATAAAAACTAATTTGTCCATTTTAGGTTCCAATATTGGTTTTTCGTTAACAGTAAAAGTACCATATAAGTCAGTTCAACTAAGGTTGTTTGGGATTCATTCAAATTCGTAAAGAGAACCAATTGTATGAAGTAATATTTAAGTGCTCGTTTGAGCTGCAGTTCTGTTAATTATCATACTCTGAAAACACTACGTTCCAGTATAAATTGTCTGTTACAAACCTCACCTAATAAATCATTAAGACAAAGTCATAGTAGACAACTGAGTTGGAACAATGAATTGCCACCCATTACGTAAGAATCAATCATACTCCTTAACTACCCGTTCACTGTTTGACAGGTGGGACTCGATTCAGTGGTTTGGTGTTTCAATGTAGTTTGTAACAGCCTCATGTTATTCACCTAGAAAATTTACTTACATACACCTAGATTAGTTCAAGCATGTATACGGCCTAACACACATACATGACTGTTTTATCCTTTGTGTAAGTAGTTATTCAACTTATAGACATTTTCAATACGTTTTATATATCTTATCAACTATGATGAAAAAGGAATGAAGAATTAATTACTTAAACCTAAAGTCAATCACATTTAATTGATCAATTTTCGACAGAAATTATTTCACAAAAAGTCAGTTTTCAGTGATTCAACATGTGACTTTCAATATTTTGTAAGTTAAATTACCACAAAAAAAAGTACGAAGAATAAATTGTTTTGTGCAGAATAACATTAATTCATTTTAAGAAAAGCCTAATTATTATAGTAAGACATGAAATTGATCAAGTACAATATAAGTTGATATGATAAGAATAAGGTTTGTAAAGATTGTAGTATTTTGATAGTTGGATCGATCTAAACTAGATCACCATTAAATACCTAGAAGCACTAGACGGCCATTTCGTCCTATTGTGGGACTCTTCCTTGGCAGTGCAAATTTACGATCCTGCTTCGCGAGATTCAAACCCAGGGCCTATCAGTCTCACGAGCACACCTAACCACTAGACTACTGAGCCAGCATTCAATGGTATTAATGTCTAACTTCAACTGATCCACGAAATTGAGCTACACATCCACCATTGTCTTCAGTGAGTTACTATATAACAACAGACTCGGCTGAACTCCACTGGTCACAGCTTCTCACTAGAACTCCAGGAAATACCCCTTGGAAACTGTCACTAGTGAGCATGTGTCGATTGGTATCAGGATGGGTTTTGTGTATGTTATAGTAATTTCAATAGTTGAGTTGATGAGTCAATTGAAGCTAGATCACCATGGAAAACCTGGAAACACTGGTCAGAATTAATGACCAATGGAGTTCAATCGTGTCTGTTGTAGAGGTAGTTAATCATTGAATACAGTAGTGGAGGATGGCCTAATTTCATGGATTAATTAAATTTATACATTAACATCGTTGGATGCCGACTCAATGGTTTAGATGTTAGACGTTCGTGCGCAACACCGACAGGCCCTGGGTTCGAATCTCGCTAGGCGAGATTGTGGATGCGCACCGCTGAGGAGGAGTCCCACAATAGGACGAAACGGCTATCCACATTTTCCACGGTGATTTAGCTTCAATTGACTAATAATTACAACTATTGAAAATAACTATAAATACCTTTGAACAATTTAAGTAAATTATTTCATATAAAGAAAATTTTCTTTTCATATGACTTGAAGAAGTCCATTAAAATGTAGTTTAGTTTCGATCTTTTCTTTTTCTATAGTAATAAGCTTTAATAGTCACATGTGTACATGTATTATATGGTATTACAAATCAATAACTTAACTATCTATTACACCTATACACATATTCTTATCCTGTAATTAATACTGTTTAATAATAAAACCCATCATTTAGTACATTATCGTTCTGTTATGTAATATTAAAATGGCGATAATTGAGTTAATCACTTATTATGAAGTGATGTTAACTAATAGAGGACTATTGTAAATCATAAAGATTTGTAAGTAGCTAGTAACACCAAACATATATGGGATCGAACCTAGATCACGTGGAAAGCAGGATACCTTCGACTTATATGTGTTAGTCTGCTTAACTTCTAGAAAGGATAAAATTTCACTTGAGATAATGGAGAAGATTTGTAGCTCAAGTGGATCATCCTGATGGAGTTTTATTCTCTAAGCTGATTGGTTTGGTTGTGGAGCTCTCATCTTTTTTCTGAATGACATAATCAGCACAAAATTCAGATAGAGGTGAAGTGTCAACAAGAACCAATCAATATTGAGATCTATAAGACAAACTGTGAGCCATATTTTGAGAAATCCGAACACTTCACTTCTACCTGAAGTTTATGCAGATGATTTCGTTCAGAATCAGAATGAAAATTTCACAACCAAACCATCCAGCTCAGAGAATAGAACTCCATCAAAATTTCACTTATTTTTACTCAAGATACTGGATTACAATCTTAAGGAGAAAAAAAATGACAACAGCATAACATTTGACAATAAGACAATACAAAGTCATGACTATTAAGCATAAATAATGTCAGGTTCAATCACAAAATGATTGACGTTGAAAATCTAAAATACTGGATATCAGTATATTAGTTTAAAGTAAAACGCTCGCACTGAAGCAAGAAAAGCATGATTTTTATCCCTGAAATATTTGTGGTTATACACTACTAAAGAGTCTTGTATTGAGACAAAACGTTTTTTTCATTATATATCTAACTAGAGTCAGTTCATGATGCAACACTATATAATGAATAACTCCCACAAACTATCTATGCTAACAAAATCATATTAACCATATCTAAACTTCTTTGCATAAACATGAGTTTCATACAGGCACTGGAATACGATATAAATAAAATAAAGGCTTTTATGAATACATGTTATACACTTGGTTCCTCTGAGGAATTCCAGTAAAACACCAATGATAATTAAAGCACATGAATTGATTATTCTTTGTATATTCTTCAAAAGAACTGACAATTTTCTTCATCACTTTAAGGTATCACTTTCAAAGACTTTTGTTTGTCAGTGTAGGGTTGTGGTGATTATTACGTTTTTGATTGAGATCATGGACTGATCGATGTTAGACCACCATTGAAAACCTGGAAGCACTGGACGGCTGTTTCGTCCTATTGTGAGACTCCTGAGCAGTGCGAGTCCACGATTCCGTCCGCGGAATTAGAAAACTTAATAATCTCCACAACCCTATACCTATAATTGCCATGTGATCACTATTGAATAGCTTCGTAAGAGAATTCTCGGAGTTCTAGTGAGACGTCGTGACCAGTGGAAGTAATCCGTGTTAGATAGAGACAGATATTTACCTCAAACAATGAAAGATAGTCGTGCAATTTTGCGGATTGGTTGAGGTTAGACATTAACACAGCTGGATACCGACTCAGTGGTCGAGAGATTAAGCGTTCGCGCGCGAGAATTAAGGACTTGGGTTCAAATCCCGCGAGAAGGATCGTGAATGCGAACTACGGAGGAGTCACACAACAGAATGAAACTGCCGTCCAGTGTTTCCACTTTTGTTTATGTTGGACATAACATCCACATCCTAAAATGGTTGGATGATTTTAGAGACTCATTTAGTTTAAAGGTGATATTGCTAAAGAATCTCATACTAGTTCAAACTGGCTATCTAGGACTTTTTAGCTTCAAAGGTTACCCAAACTGAGATCAGGATTAATGTCACCTATAAACTTCATCTGTCTCCATAAAACCCATCTAATGAATATAAATTACTAAATAAATTTCGATAGTGATTAGCAGTGGTATCTAGGACTTGAGCTATGTTCTGTTTGGAACATTCAGTTGGCGTTTATACCGAAACTCAAGCCCAACATGTAATTCACTTAGCTATTGACATTACGCAATCACTAACCTACAAAATTTCAAGTGTATACTATATACGAAAAAAAATTAAAGCTATAAATCATATTTGTAAACATTATAGTTAAGTCTTCAACATGTACTTAGGCCTTTAGTCACTTTAAATAACTGTTAAGAGAGAATGATGTTTGCACTGGAAAAATGAAAGTGAATACGTGTAAGCACTTTCAATGTTTACTCATAGGCTTCAATAAAACAAAGAATAATTTCAATTCAATAACAAATACATGTTTACATAGTTATTATGTATACACAAGTGAATCTAAATAAATGGGAACGGATAAAGAAATGTTGACATTTTTAAATGGTATGATTTTTTCACAAATCTATTTTTTGATTGAGATCATGAATCGATCAATGTTAGACCAACATTGGAAAACTGGAAGCACTGGACTAACGTTCTGTTCTAGTATGGGACTCCATAGAAGTGTGGACCTACAACTCTACTCGTGGGACATGAACCCAAGACCTCCGATGTTGAGCGTGAACACTTAATCTGTAAACGATCATCCAACAATATTAATGTCTAAATCCAATCAAACGACGGAATTACGCCACTATCTTCCATTATTTGATATTGATACCTGTCTCTACCTGATACGGATTAGCTCCATTGGTCATGGCTTCTCACTAGAACTTTGAGAATTCCCTCACGAAGCTAGTCACTAGTAAACACATAGTACTTATCAGTATAGGGTTGTGGAGATTGTTAATTTTTGGATTGGGATCATGAATCGATTGATGTTAGATCACCACTGAAAATCTGGGAGCATCGGACGACCGTTTTGTCCTAGCATGGGACTGCCCAGAAGGATGCATACACAAATATTTGTAACTGAATAAACAATACAGTAGTATAATGACTTTTAATATGATTTATAAGGTATATTTAATATTTAAAAACGAATAATGTTGAATTATACAACATTTATGATTAATTGGATTGTCTTCACCAAATTTCTATCAATGTAATTTGAAGAAAATGAGCAGCAAACCATACTTAATCTAGACAACATTCGTCTTCAGAGTTTATTGATAACGCAAGTTAATTAATGAATCTTAAAAGACTCCTGTTAATCTGTGTTGGTCAATTGACTTAACGATTTGATAAGTGTTAATGAAAGTGTTTAATGTCATTGAACAGCAATTTAGTCCCATAATTAGACTAAAAATTGTGAATTCAGACTAGTACCATATCGAATCCCGGCTCAGTAATCTAGAGGTTAGACATTCACACGCAACATAATAGGTTCTAGGTTCTGTCCCCAGTCATGGGGTTGTAGAGACACACTACTGAAGAGTTTGACACTAAGACAAAATTAATGTCGATTGTTTACAGGTTTCCAATCGTTTTCTAATTTTTGTAGGTTCATTATTTTAATAAAGTTCAACGATCTTCGCATCCTTTAATACTGATTACCATTAGTTTATCAGACACCTTTTCTAATAGAAGTCTGACGTTTAACTCAAACGACTAGATGACAGTGATATTTCAAACACTGGTTTACGTATATCATATTTTCCTGAGATAATCTTAGTCCCTTAGTATTTCTAATAGAGAGCCTAAATGTAATGAACAGGTCATTCATCGGATTATATGCTCAAACTTCATATCTATGTACTT
Organism: Schistosoma margrebowiei; assembly: GCA_944470205.2. Taxonomy (NCBI): domain Eukaryota; kingdom Metazoa; phylum Platyhelminthes; class Trematoda; order Strigeidida; family Schistosomatidae; genus Schistosoma; species Schistosoma margrebowiei. Next base: position 82,279,647 of record OX104024.1, on the reverse strand, counting down.
CGAAGACTTACTTTCTGAATATGAGTGTTTATTATTCCATTCTAATGTCACTTCATAGAACTATAATACACAGATTATGGTACTAATGAGTAATAGTCACATGGGAATGAAAATGTTGAGATCAATGACAAGTGGATGATATTTATTATGAATTTGGTCTGCATATAACTACTAAACACAACATACACATCAACTTAAACCATACAAGTGGAATGTTGAAGTCTTCTATACAATTACAGAAACTCATCATCTTCATCAGCATCACCATCGCCATCACCATCCCATGAGAGAATCTCAACACAATTTACACTCACCAAAATACAATTCAATAAATAAGCTGATTATGAATGATTCTGTTTTGTAACAAGTTCCTTCTATGTATATAATTAGATCAGATGAATTGTTGACAATTATCATTGATTTATCCAATGAATAAGGAAATTATTACGCAATCGAATTCTTAATCTCCAACGTTCAGATAATAACAATACTAGACTTATTATTTAGAGAATATGAAAGGGGAGAATAGGAACACGATCAACTGATTCGATGAGTGAATTGGTCACGTGATTTAATTATAGATTACCAGTTGGTGACTTAATTCGATTTCAATTGAGTTCAATATATATTCTAATATATTTGATGAGAATAGATTAAGATATACATGTGTTTGTGTTTGTGTGTGAATGTGTGTGTGTGTATATAGAGTGAGGTTGAGAAGTGTTCAATTCATCACCAATCACTTTCCAATTCAGATATAACCAGTGTAAATGGATCATACAATTAACAGTAAGAATTTTCCAATCAAGTCTATCTGAATGTTAATATCAGGTTACATATTGACGAGTTGTCAATATAACAGTGAAGCGATTAGTTCGTTGTTGTAATAATAATATTCCTGTTAAATAATATTCGCAATTAAACTCAACTGGTGTTGTTTTATTTGTATGTTTCGATTGTTATTTAGGACTGCAATTGTTCAGTTTCATGTTTGGATATGTGCAGGGTAGTGGGTTAGAGTTGCGGAGTGAACATCAACTAACTCTGGGATTGAGGTATATCCAGCTGACGATTCCCAAATAGGAAGGGACGCCCATCCTGGATTCCATTGCTAACCACTATCTATCTTTGCTTGATATTCTCAATTGTTTATCTCTACAAACTCTATCAGTTCAAACAATAATTAGAGAAAAATGAACAATTTCTTATGTATATTACATTTTAATATTTGGTGAGAATAGATCAATATGTACATATTTTGTGTGTGTGTGTTAGAGTGTGGTTGAGAAGCATATTCATCACTAATCGGTTTCCAATTCATTTATAAACTGATTACAGTTATTATTAGCCAAATATATCTAGTGTAAATTGATCCTATTATAAAGAATTAGAATTACCTAAGCAAGGTTATTTCCATGCTACCACTTTTCGTCATCATCTTCAGGTTTCATTTTAAATTCATCGAATATTTATCAAACAAACGATTAATTGAGATGGCGGAGAAAATTTGTCGCTTAGGTGTATGACTTTGGTAGAGTTTTGTTCTCTGAGCTAGATGGTTTGTTCGTTAAGCTTCTACCTGAAGTTTGTGCTGATGACATCGTATAGAAGAACGATGAAAGCTTTACGACCAAACCATCCAGCTCAGAGAACAAAACTCCATCAAGAATGATTAATTAGTTAATATTATTCTATCCTTGTCACATACTTACTTGCTTAAACCTGTTACCCCTCGTGGAGGACCATAGGCCTCCCTTCAGCATTCTCTATTCAACCCTGTCCTGGGCAATCGTTTTCAGATCTTTCCGGTTGCTATTCATCCTTTTCATGTCTGCTTCCAATTCCAAAAGTAGTGTATTCTTCGGCCTTCCTTTCTTGTCACATAATACTCAGATTTGTTTTACTCCTTCTAACTCTATTTATTCGCATAATAATAATTGAAGGTTGTGAATATAACGTTGATCAAGTGAATTACCAATTCAACAAGTGGATCTAATTTGATTGAATGATCTAATTAGATATGATTATATAATAATGTAATATGTTAATCACATTGTTTAAATAAGAACAATCAATATTGTGTGATAATTGCTTGTCTTATTAAAGAATGAAATCGAGTTTCAATAGTTTCTTCTTGCATTCATTATTCATTAAAATCAACTTGTATTGATTGGATGATGTGTGTATTACTACACCTTATAGACTATCGATTCACATAGGTATTCTTACAGTTGTCTTTACAAACTATACTTTGAAATTGATTGATTTGAGGTAATCAATAGAAAGTTCTGTTTGATCTAAGTTTTATGCTAGTTGGTAATTATGTACAAAGGGTATCTAGTCTTTTGAGTAGAACCGAATGTTCATTGTGAGTACTTTTCAGTTAACATTGTCGTCAGAAAATATTAACGATGAGTTAGTTTGACCATGACGTTTCTTTTCCATTCAAGGATTTATATGACTTTTTCTTGAAGAGCGGTTATAACATAAATGGTTCCTTTTGCGGTTGTGAGGAAAGTCTATTGGTTCATCGAGGTTCAAAGAAAGGAGCCTTAGTAACGAAATGTATGGTTGTAAAGTGTTAAAGATTAAATAGGATATTTTGATTCAACCATACTTCTGAAACTAAAGGATTCACCACAGTTCACTTACATTTATTTGTGGGAGATGGATTCATTACGGTCTACTGTGGGTGGAGTAGACAGAAACTATACAATTTGCACTTAGTACAGTTTCGCTTTCCTACTATATTCGGAAACTTGTATCTAAACCAAAATTGTTGATGAGCTATCAATGAATGCACCGGTGGAGAACGCGCAACTACCAAACATGCTGTACACTTACGTATCAGGGCTACATATATTCCACTGGTGTACTCATAGGCGTCGATGTTTTCGCTTGCAAGTACAAGTTACATACATATATAGAGGGCAGAACTCAAGACCCATACACTCCATAGTATACATATAGGTAAAGATGCAACTACCTTAAGTCGTAGCCTGAAGATTTCAATCACTAAATGAATACCAAGCGCTCAAATCAGCTTAAAAATAAGTCCTTATATATGGTACGCTCTTTCATGTTCATACTGTAAATAAGTAAAGTGCCAACCGCTGCACAGTTTTTGGTCCAAACTCTGCCCCGCCTTTGCCAGACCTAGTGGTTCTATCTAGAGATAATCCAAACAGAGACCAAGCAGAAAATCTCTTTTTCTCACAACATCACATATATATAACATAACAATACACAACTTTCCCTATAATCCATATTATGACAGAATAGGGATTCTCTCAACTTCAATCCTGTCGCTTGCGTTAGCTCATGGGGATAAAGTTCTTCCACTTATCAGAGGACATTACGTGAAAGCTTATGTCGAAATTGATCTCACTTGTCATCATATGATAGACATATGATAAGTACACAAGTACAAAAATATGAAGGTCTATGAAATAATAATAATTAGTATTAGTAAGAAGAAAAATTTACATTTTCATTTTAAATTAACATTAACACATGACACTTAACACTTCCTTAATTTTATAAAAATCAATCTATTTTATCTACAATACAATGATGTACAGTACTAGATATTTCCCAGAATTGAATTAGTTCATATCATGCTACTTATAAGTAGTAGTTGTTGTTATGTACAAAACGTTTTTCGAGATATTTGCATTCAGGTGTTATAATTGAAAGTGTACAAAGATTAAAGACTGATAGGTTTTGGGTTCGAATTTCGCTGGGGGAGGGGGCGGGATTGTGGATGCCTACTGCTGAGGAGTACCATACTAGGATAAAACGACCGTCCAGTGGTTTCAGGCTTTTCATGGTGGTCTAACTGCAATTGACTCATCAATTCAACTATTGAAATTAATAAATTCTCCACAAAACCCCTTCTGATAAAGATTATTTTGTTCTCTGAGCTGGATGGTTTAGCTGTGAAGTTTTCATCCTGATTCTGAACGACATCATCTGAATAAACTTCAGGTAGAAGTGAAGTGTTCGAATTTCTCAATTTATGACTCAGCTTGTTTTATAGATCTTGATGTTGATTGGTCCTTGTTGACCTTGTTGACACTTCACTTCTATCTGAATTTTGTGCTGATGATGTCATTCAGAATAAAGATGAAAGCTCCACAACCAAACTGACGAGCCTAGAGAACAAAACTTCGTCGAAATGATCCACTTGAGCTACAAATCTCCACCATCAAATAGATTATTCTTCATTTCTTGATTGAGCATTCTGAAGAAACTGTGTACTTTCTGAAATGATCAAAACCATTAGCTTTTCGTTTAATTTACAATTAAATATTACTATTTGTATAAACCTTCAGACCACCTACTATTCTTCTGACAAAATTTTTGCACATCAGTGGATAGGATCATTCGTAATTCTGTGTAGTATTAAACAACTACTATTGAGTGATTATGATGATGGTAGTTTCATTGCTTAAACATGTTTAGGCATCATCTGTCTTAGTCTTATTTTTTTCAACTTAAGAAAGGTATTTTAAAATTAATTTCTAGTGTGTTCGGAATTGGAGGCTGATATCAGAAGAATCAACATCAGCTGGAAACAACTGGAAAATAGAGCGCATAACATAGTTGGTTTAAGTGTCCTGGTCGGCATCCTGTGCCTTTATTGATTGTTCATATTGCATTTCAGTTTATTCTCTGACTAATATAAGCTGATGAATGATTTAAAAGCAAAGAGTATCCGACAGTTAATTACTTCTTTAAAAATTTAAATTTCGTGTTAGTGTTTACATATAAACCATGGAACAGAAAACAAACCTAAAATACAAGATAGTAAGTACCTACAGTAACTTCTCCTGGAGTCCCTCTGAGACTATTATCAGTCTCAAGCCCAGATAAAAGAGGAGGGTTAGGCATGAGATTATCGACCTCATCCCGTAAGAAACTAACACTCTAAAATAACACTAACCAGAAGAAATAATTCAAATCATTTAAACTCTAACTTGGGAGTTAGAAGGTCTTTTAGCAACTACAACATTTCACTATGCTAACCTCTAATAATTGCCAACAACACTATTGAAATATAAATACTTTAAACAGTTCATTATACTTTTCATTCATTTTTTCTTACTGGAAGGGGTTTGTAAAGATTATTGAATTATATAATTTACATCACAAATTAAACTTTGTTAAACAACCATTGAAAATCAAGAAGCACTAGATAGTTTTTTTGTCCTTATATGAGACTCTTCTGTAGTGTGGATCTACAATCTCCATATGTGTGAGATTGAATTCAGGACTATCAGGTTTCATGATAGGCGTCTAAACTTTAGACTATTGAGTTCGCACACAATTGTTTACATTTCTAACTTTAATCGATTCCGAATATTAAGATTAATCAATAAATTATTGTGATAAATCAGTATTATTATTAAAACCATTTGACCTTTTAAATTCACTTGGTGTTGTTTGCTTGTATCTTCCCATTATTGTTTAGGACTGTAATTGATCAGTCCCTTGTTGGCATATGTGCATACTTTGCGTATTGCCTTAATTCACAAGCATTATAGGTAAAAATGGATGGTAGCTAGCAGCAAAATTCAGGACACGCATTTCGTCTTATTTGAGACACGTCAGATGGATGTACATGCATTATTTAATTATACACATAAACATTGGTACAAGGAAGCATCACTAATTCGAATTGTGCGAGGAACGGGATACTACCCGTTTGCCCAAACCAGAGCAAGGGGAAATCTAAGAGTGCTGCACCTCGATCCTTTGACCTAAAGGTCTAATTCACAACGCGGTGGAATAACGTAAGGAGATACCTTCTCATAGTAGCCGGTGATCAATAATAAGTTCATACTCCATTTGTTCCCTCAGGATCCTGAATCCCATATGCTCCATTAGTTTTGAATCGGGGTTTTCCAACCTCTCTAGGTAGATCCTCCGTGTTCACCAATCCGGTTAAAGCGCCAGACACTTGCTTTTCGTCCTCTCAATTTCTTAAAAATACATCCCCGCCACAAGAAGGCAGTGAGTAGGATTTCCATGGCAGTGACTGTATGCAACTGGTCATGTGAGAGCATTTGGAGAGAGAGCTGACTCTCTCCACTCTGAACAATACCAGGGCATTTGGGGGGCGTTTACAAGTCTCATCATTGATTTAATCACAACATTATATAATAATAAAATAATATAATGATTAACATAAAGTAACATTTAATTCTATCAATTACTTGGTCATCACATGTGATAGTTACAAATTATTGACTTTAAACCGCCTAGATACTACATTTCAAAGATTATAAATAAAGAACAGATATGTAGATATTTCTTAATTAGTTTCCAAGTTTATTTATATAAACTGATTATAATGATTATTATTATTAACTAAATCTATCTAATGTAAATTGATCATACAATTAACAACCAACCAACCAAACAAACAAAAAGGATCTTACAAGTCAATTGTATCTGAATATTAATGTCAGGTCTCATTTTTTTTTCTGGGGTTTTGTTTCTTCATTTAAATGGTTTGTTTATCATAAGAATATCCTTGTTTCAAGGTTCTTTGTAGTTATCCTATTTCTTATAATAGTAACCATGCTTAGAATAATTAAACGGTAACTGTTTCTAAATTTATTGAGGCATGAAATCAGTATTCTTTATTATTAGTAGTATTATTCGATCTTTAATAGAATTAACAACAAAAAACAGTATCTGATGAAATAGAATCCGATCTCATATGAACAAGATAATCTGATATGATGTAGCATAAAACAACGTAACAGGTTGATTGTCTAACTGCTGAGAAGTTCCATACGACCGTTCAGTGCTTCCAGGTTTTCCATGGTGGTCTAGCTTCACAATTGACTCATGATTTCAATCAGTGAAATATTTTATTTTGCTTAGGAGTAATCATTTACATCATTGTTAGAGATTTATGTATTAAAGTAAAAATTTAGCTCAAGTTATTCTTTTCCTTATTCTATATTCATTTGAATAAGTTTTAAAATCTACATAGTAACTATATGGAGTAATCTGTGTATGTTGTACACCTTTAAGATAGTTGAATTATTCTTATAAATGAAAATAGTATTTGTAAATTCCTTCGGAATTGATCTGATTGTTTTATGTATGATTGGTGATACTCTTAAGGTTAATATAGTTTATAAAGAATTAGTTCATAACACACAATGATATGACTATGGTATTATTACAGGTGCTTAAATAATTATGGCACAAGTCATGAATGTTCAGTACCTGATAATTAATGTTAAGAGTTATGATGTCACTTACTGCTAGACTCTTAAGTAGCATAAAACACGGATTATAGCATTCACTTGAATTAACTTTAATCATTAAACATACAAGTATAATTTACGAATTTTCTGATCACTTAGATTAATGATCACTTTTAACTCGGTTGTTAGAATTCAATGAACACTGAGAAATAGACAAAACCATCATTACTTATTACTCACGATAAGTTTCCTGGAGTTCTAATGAGAAACCATGGACAATAGAGTTCAACCGTGTCTGTTGTAGAGGTAGTTAATCACTGAAGACAATAATAGATGGTCGCTTAATATTGTGGATTGGTTGAAGTTAGACATTAACAACGTTGGATGGTGGCTCACTAGTCCAAAGGTTAAGCGTTCGAGGGTTCGAGTCCCACGCTCGGTATTGTGGATGCATACCAGTGAGTAGTCTCCCACTAGTACGAAACAGTAGTTCAGGGCTTCCAGGTTTTCAATGGTGGCTTAACATTCATCCATTCATGATATCATTTAAAACCCAATAATCTCTATTAACCTATACTGTTATTCAAAGTATGCCAAATACTGATTATATCATTTGCACAGAAAAATATCATTTATATCAGCTTGTTAATCAGTTCATAATTTTTTTGATATTCTAAAGTGAGAAATTTATCCAATTCAAATACTGAATATCCACTAATTGAATGATAATACAATAAGCTTGGTAAAATGAACTGGATTGTATAACTTCTATGATTGTTTATTAATTCATGAATTATTGTACTTTATTCACATATAAAAGTGATTACATTATTGTTCTCTTTAATTCAATCTTCTCAGTCTTCTGATGCCAGTTATTCTACTTCTGATTTGTGTTACGTACTACTTATATCTGTCAACATAAGTAGCATACATCAAAGTAGGTTTAAAAGCAAACTTAATTCTAACTAACTATAGTGATTAGAATTCTGATCCTGATTTAGATGAATGGGTTTTGTGAGGATGATTTTTATGCCTAAGTAACGTTCACCTTTGATTTACATCATTCGAGATACCATTGAAAACCAAAAAGGATTAAACAGTCATTGAAGGTATGCTTCAACAATCCCTCCAGATATCGAGCACAGAACCTAATAGTCTCTGGGTTAACACTTAACCATTAGAACCATCCGGATAAAGTTCAATATTACTCATTTTCAACTTCAGTCTGTTCGATATAGATAATAACGTTGGACCACAAACTAATAGTGTCAAATCATCTATGCTAGCGACCACATTGCAAATTGGTTGATAGCATTCGATCTGCACTAATAAGGACTAGACAAGCAAGACATTGATCACCACCCAGTGATCAATCAATTGTGAATACATCTCAGTTCAACAACAGGTCAGTCACGGCCAGGATATCCCACTGGTTACATCTCTGACTGTGAAGCTAGAGGACACAGGATCAAATCCGTCAGGGAGCATCAGTTCCCCCAAGAGTACAGGTACACCTTGTTGACGAGTGCCAAATAGCACGAAACCTGATTCTAGAGTTTCCTGTTGACTACCTCCAACCATCATCTTATATCAACACAGTGCACTAATGACGTTGATCACCGATTAGTGATCGATCAATTGTGCCCAATCTAACGGTTTTCACACTTTAATCATTGACTTATCTGTTTAATTATCCAATATTTAAAATTTGTAAAAGGTAATCATTGTTTAACTTCTGTTTATCATTTAATAACCAATGAAATTGTTAGCTAATAGGTGAAAATTACTTTCAGCAGTTCAGTGAATTAACACTAAGAAATTTTTAATCATTATCTAATCAATGGATTCATCAGAATGATTCATTAATATAACGGGACAAGGGTCTATGTAATGTTTGTATGAACTAATGGTTTCTTTGTAATTGATGACTTCTTGATTTCAAATTACAAATACAATACATTCATTCGTGCTCATATAGTTGTTCTTGGTTAGATCGCGTTATTTCTGCGATTCAAATACTCTCAATCATGAGAGTCTAATTCAATTTGGTTTGCTCTTTCCCACAATAGGTTGTTGCTGATAGTGTCTGGTCAACGGACCCGAAGTATTTTGTGTAGACAACTGTTAATAAACAATTGTATCTTCTGGATGATGGTTTTCGTATTTGTCCAGGTTTCCGCCCCATATAGTGGAACTGTCTTGACATTTATATTGAAGATTGTGACTTTTGTGTTGGTTGACAGTTGTTCTGAGTTCTAGATGTTCTTCAATTGTAGATATGCTGATCTTGCTTTGCCGATCCGCGCCTTCATATCTGCAACAGATTTACCCTGTTCATCAGTGATGCTGCCCAGATATCTCCGTCAAGTGTGATTCAATTGGTGAGTGTTGTTTTGTATCGGAGAATCTTGATTTTCCCTTTGTGTATGTTGAGAATTACTACTGCTGAGGCTGCTATATATATAGCAGCGCAGGATTGTGGAGATTGTTTAAATGATCAGTGAAAGTTAGTGTAGTTAGTATGTAAGGTTAATACTAGATTTACTTTAAGTATTTTAATGAGAACATGTCTAAAGTAAAACCAACTTAAGAGTTAATTCAATTCGAAGATTTGAAGTAATGGAATTTCATGAACTATCTTTCAAAGTCAATTTAATTTTTATAACATTGAATAGTACTGTATTTAGCTGTTTCAAAAACGATGAATACTGATCATTGTATAATCTTAACATTGAATAAATCAAACCATTTATACAATAAATCATTAATGAAATTGTAAGAATTCAGTTTCCATTTAATAAAATGGTGATTGTTTCTGAATCATATTGATTGTTCTTAAACAAACATTCTCATCAACTTGTTTGTTTACTATTTTCCCTTATACCTAATTACTTTATTCATATGGATCAAATCAGTTTATTGATTTCATCAATGAATAAACAAGAATTAGGTTGAGTTGATACATGAAGTTGATTAGAAATTGTCAATTTTTTTTCTAATGATTCTTAAACAATAATCTTTAATTATTGACTGAACTGTTAGAGTTTGTAGAGATAAACAATTGAGAATATCAAGTAAAGATAGATAGTGGTTAGCAATGGAATCCAGGATGGGTGTCCCTTCCTATTTGGGACTCGTCAGCTGGATATACCTCAATCCCAGAGTTAGTTGATGTTCACTCCGCAACTCTAACCCACTACCCTGCACATATCCAAACATGAAACTGAACAATTGCAGTCCTAAATAACAATCGAAACATACAAATAAAACAACACCAGTTGAGTTTAATTGCGAATATTATTTAACAGGAATATTATTATTACAACAACGAACTAATCGCTTCACTGTTATATTGACAACTCGTCAATATGTAACCTGATATTAACATTCAGATAGACTTGATTGGAAAATTCTTACTGTTAATTGTATGATCCATTTACACTGGTTATATCTGAATTGGAAAGTGATTGGTGATGAATTGAACACTTCTCAACCTCACTCTATATACACACACACACATTCACACACAAACACAAACACATGTATATCTTAATCTATTCTCATCAAATATATTAGAATACATATTGAACTCAATTGAAATCGAATTAAGTCACCAACTGGTAATCTATAATTAAATCACGTGACCAATTCACTCATTGAATCAGTTGATCGTGTTCCTATTCTCCCCCTTCATATTCTCTAAATAGTTAGTCTAGTATTGTTATTATCTGAACGTTGGAGATTAAGAATTCGATTGCGTAATAATTTCCTTATTCATTGGATAAATCAATGATAATTGTCAACAATTCATCTGATCTAATTATATACATAGAAGGAACTTGTTACAAAACAGAATCATTCATAATCAGCTTATTTATTGAATTGTATTTTTGGTGAGTGTAAATTGTGTTGAGATTCTCTCATGGGATGGTGATGGCGATGGTGATGCTGATGCTGAGTTTCTGTAATTGTATAGAAGACTTCAACATTCCACTTGTATGGTTTAAGTTGATGTGTATGTTGTGTTTAGTAGTTATATGCAGACCAAATTCATAATAAATATCATCCACTTGTCATTGATCTCAACATTTTCATTCCCATGTGACTATTACTCAATAGTGTTATAATCTGATCAAAGTTCTTCATGTTTGATAATTGTGTGGAAGTTTATTTTTTCGGAAATCTGATTTTATTAACTTTAACCTGGATGCGTAGATATTTTTTCATTACTAACCAGTTTGTTATAAATAAGAAAAATAGATCCTCATTATACTTTGCTTTGATAGATTAAACTATGCAAATAATAACTTCAATAGTTGAAATCATGAATCGATTGAAGCCAGACAACCATGGAAAACCTGGAAACACTGGATGGCCGTTTCGTTCTAGTATGGGACTACTCAGCAGTGGCATTAACACTGTCGGATGCCGGTTCGGTGGTCTAGTTGGTTAGGCGCCTGGTGGGAGACTGACAGGTCCTGGGTTTGAATCTCGTGGCGTGCGGGATCGTGGATGCGCACAACTGAGGAGTCCTATCCTAGGAAGAAACGGCCGTCCCCTTCTGATAAAATATTTATTTGTTAGGGTTCGTATACTCTTGTTTGTGAAATAAGGCATTACAATTGGTTAATCTCTACTTACGTATGTGCATCATGAAGGTCTTTATTTTCTAAAGATTGATAGTGCTTCACAGTGGGTTTCACCAATATGCGTTTTGTTCTATTTAGGACTCACAAGTTAGGTGTATAAAAATTTAGAGCTTCAAGCATTTATAAATAAAATTCGAATTATAGTTTTATGGTTTTATAAGGTGATATGAATCTATATTCTACACTTTTCCCACTGTTGAATTTGACGTTGATCGAAAAGTTTTGCATTTTAGACTTACTGAAAATATCAGAAAGGGGTTTTGGGGAGATTTTAGTAACTTATTAGTTGAATTCATAAGTCAATTAAGGCACTCGCGTACGAGACTGAAAGTCCTGGGTTCGAATCCCACCTGTATGATTGTGGATGCGCACTGCTGAGGAGTTCTACACTGGGACGAAACGGTCGCCTGGTGCTTCCAGAATTTTCATAGTGGCTTAGCTTAAACGGGCTCGTGAATTCAAGTATTATTGAAAGTAACCACAGGAAGTGGCTTTATTCAAACAAGTTTTCTCATCATTTTATATAGAAAAGAACCTACAAAATCCTTATATATATATATATATTAGGGTTATAGTTTTCCAGTTTTCAATATTATAGACTTAATGATAACGAGTTGGTGTTTGACGTGATAGTAACAGGATTTTAGTCTTACTGATAACATCAACACTGGGATGAAATTACTTTTAGCTAGGTAATCTCAAATACGATGAAATGCCTCTTCAGTTCTATTACTAGCCTCCATGAAACACTGGTAAAGCATCTTATAAATAGATTTTGTTTGTGAATTCATGATGATGAGAATGATCTTAAAACTCTACAATTCTTATGAATTTTTCTACTTTATTGATGAGATCCATATAGCTTTGTGTATGCGTTTGTGGGGGAATACTGTGTCACCTATAATAATTTCGTTGAATATAAATAGATTTGTACATCGCACACCATTCTCGTTCCTTTCTCCTAGTCAGTCCATGTCGTCTCATGATATCTTCATATCCGTTGTTGTCTATTCCGGCTTTGGTGTTTAGATCTCCCATCAGGGTAGTCAGGTCACTTTCTGAGCACTTCACTATGATCGATTACAGTCTCTCGTAAAACTAATATTTTTTGTCGTCATTGCTCTCATTGATGGGTGTATAACATTGGATAACATTCATTGTGATTCCCTCCTTTTTTTGTTTTGAAGATTTTTTTGATAATCCTGGATTCATGAGATTCTCATCATATGAGTGCATTACGTGCTTCTTTGGACAGCATCGGAGCAACTCCTTGAGTGTGTGAAGCATTTTCCTTTTCGTAACCAGAGTACAGAAGCATCTCTCTCTAATCTTTCATTTTCTGTCCAGCTTGGGTCCAATGGGACTCACTGATTCCGAGTACCGTTAAGTTGTATCTCCTCATTTTCGGAGCTATTTGGTTGGTCCTCCCAGTGTCGCACATTATTCGACCATTCCATGTACCTATATTAATTGTTGCTCTGGTTGTTAGAAGTGGCATCGACCTCGTGACTTCCGAATAATCTTGGTATTCATCATGAGGCGTCATAATTCTTCCGTCAACTCGGAAGGCAAAATTTACATGGTTTAAATTGTTTACTCTCGGTAACGTTTTTTCTACGGGATGATGTTGCTCACTCTATGCCCAACCCTCCTACTTTATCCTGTCTTGAAACCGGCACTATCTCTAGAAGGGCTACAGGCGGTGTTTGATAAAATGTATTTATTTTTTGTCGATTCCTGGTATATAACATATTTATAGCATATTACTGGTACGTGCCAGATAACAGAAAGGATGGTTAATATCAGCACTGAGAACATTCGACAAAAGTTTATACGAAGAGGCGATACACTTTCAGCATTATGGTCAAAAACCATCTGCTTAACACTGGTCATGGTGTTGACGTCTCAAAATCCTTCAAGATTAATGATACACAGAGAACATCAAATTTACTACGATTTGCCGAAATAACTGCCATCAAAAAAATTAAACAAAATTTATGTATCCAGAATGATGAAGTTATCAATCTTGCATTGCCGTAATGAACTCATTCATAAATAGTCGCTACTTAATTCTTCTTTTCATAACAATAATTATTAATTCTCACCTTTTATTTGTATTCAGTTATTTAATTTTGATTTGAGTTACATAACTATAACATAAATATATATGATTTCTAAATAATTCTGTTCCTACGTTCTTACTTGCTTATTCTAGAATGTTTTTATATTCAGCCAGCTCTCAAAAGCCTTGATACGGCCGAGAGTGGGAAGATTGAACTATCCCTCTTCATATGCTCTCAAGTGGCCACGTGCAACCACTGCCACGGAAGTCCTACTTACTACCTTCTCGAGGCATTACAGTTGTTTCCAGAATTAAGAGGACGACAAGAGAATATCTGGCGTCTTAACCGAGTTGGTGAACACGGAGAGTCCACCTAGGGGAGTTGGAAAACCCCGATTCAAAACCAATGGTGTGCGTGTGCTCTAGGATCCTGAAGGAACAAATGGCGTATGAACCAATTATTGGTCACCGGCTACTATGGAACTACGTCTCCTGACGTTGCTCCACTGCCCTATGGATCAGACCTGTAGGTCGAAGGCTACGGGTATGACCTCCCAATAAAACTACCTGCTTCGGTCTGGGCTCCAAGGTAGTATCACAGCCCATATGTATTCGTTGTCTCCTTGTACCAATGTTTATGTGTTTAAATAAATAAACAAATATACTTAACTTATGAAAATTTACATTGATCAACATATGAACACTTCTCATCATTTTCTCATATTTATTGTCCTTTTCATTTATCTGCATTGGTGAGAACTCTTCCGAAATTACGATACATAAAATATGTATAATGATTTCTTTTTTAAGATTAATTGCACAAACAAGTGGCTATCAGCACTCAGTAGCTAAGTGGATAACGTGATAGGGTTTGAAACGAACGGTACTGGATTCAAGTCCCAGAGTGAACTTCAACTCTGAGATGAAAGTACATCCAGCTGACGAGTATCGAAATAGGACAAAACGCGCGTCCTAGATTCCACTGCTAGCCACTGTATATCTTTCCTATTATGTTTAGGTTGTAAACAACTGATGTGAAACTGCGAAATATAATAAATTCATTTTATTTTGGACAGCTGTTTCATCCCAGTGTATGGGACTTCTCATCAGTGCGCATCGATGATTCTGCCTGCGAGGTTTGAACGCACGACCTTCGATCTCTTGCGCGCACTGCTAAAGAGTCCCATTTTAGGACGAAACGGTCGTCCAATACTTCCAGGTTTTCAATGGTGATCTAACATTCATCGATTCATGATCTCAACCAAAAACTCAACAATTTCCATAACCCTATACTCGTTTTATTCTGCTAAATTAATTGTTCTTGCTTTAGTTATGAGTCACTGAGCCTTATTAGCTAATGTAATTGTGGTTATCTAGCTAGAAAGTTGTTTCATTGATTTGCGACTAGTATTATTAGTAATATGTGTATGAGTGTTTTCATTTCAGAAGAGCTACATTTTTTAAACTTTAAAAAGTTATTAGTTTCACTAATTATAGTATAATTTAGTAATGACATAACTATCTGTGTCAACTATAAATCACGGAAACAGTAACTTTGTATTATCAGCCAACTCAAGTAAGCGACCGATATTGTAATGATCTATCAATGTCATGTGTGTTAGGTCCTTCTTAGTGCAGATCGAATTTTGTTGGCCAAGTTGTAATGTGGCCATTAGTCTAGGTGACTCAACATTGTGTGCACCATGTTGAAGTTAAGCATTATCTAAATCAATAAAATGGTCAGTTAATCTACTTTTAAATTCACTATTTCATCGATGCTTTATATGGATTAATTCAATTCAGATACACTGTTCGGGTCCTAATTAGTTATATGACTGTAATGAATTTTACATGATTGCTTAATTTTCGATTATAATTACACAACCTGATGGCATTTCTTACATACTTAATTACTTGCGCCTCTTACTTCTAATGGAACATAGGCCACCAACCAGCAAAATGGCATTTCGCTGAGACTATAAATCATGGGCGACCGTTGAGCAACGCTGAAGTAACCATGAGAGTGTCCATCTAATGGCCGGCATCAAATGAGGGTTATAAATTAGTATGAGAAATTAGAATTATGATTTACAGTTGATAATTAGGGTTAGGAATTACATTTAGGGTTCTTATCACGAACTGACATCAGCTATAATGCCAAAACTTTATTTAGCCAAATAGATAAGTGAAAATTCGAGACTTATTATCTTATACCTGATTGATTAGTACATAAATTATAGTCTCGCCAGTATTTCTTCTTAGGTGGCTGTATTGATCATATTGTAGCGGTAAATAAATCTTCGAAATCAATAGCTCTGTAAGTCTTCGACATTTGATACTGATCACATTTGTTTTAATGAACTCGCTTAACTAAAGGCTCTCAGTTATGATTCCGCACCAGATCACGAGTTGATACATTGTTCTCAACTTCTCTTACAATCACTAGCCAGTTTAGAACAGTCACCTCTTGATATATCGATAGTCTATCAAATATATTTTCGAATCTGTTCATTTCAGACTTCTGATTTCATTGGGTTGGTACGTTTCGATTATAGAAGATGTTAATAGTCAAGGTATTGTCAAACTTCAAACATCTTTAATATCAATGAAATTTATATCAGAAGTACTATCATTATCTATTTAGCATTGGTTGTGAATAGACAATGTTTGATATCATTCATATAGCTAAATATAATACCATCTACCTACAGCTAATACAAATTGAAACAAAATATACAAACTTATTTATTACACCCATTCATGAAGAAAATAATTCTTCTTTTCGATTGATTAAAGGAAAACAAAAACAATGGGGTAAATCAATTTTTAAAAGGGCCCTAAATAGGGCCATTGACCGTTCCCGAATTTGTATACCATCTGTACTATAACTCGAACTGATGTACACATGTATGTACGAAGTTCTACGTTGTTGCTGCCTGACTGACTGACTGACGATAACAGTTAGATATTTGTTAACTTCAACTCATTCATAAATGTTGAACTCAATGTTTATCCTTCGTTCATTTGTGATGAATTTTGGATCTGTATTTATCTCATCTAGAGTGTATATGAAGCTCAAGAGAAACACATTCATATACATTATAAATACATAAATTTATTTAGCTTATCTATCACCTATTTGTGTATTGCTTCTAGTTTTATAATCTTTCTATTAAAAAAGAACACTTCAGTATCTGGGTGGTATGTATAGATAAATGTTTACCCAAGAGACCGCCCAATCTGATATTTAGGAAAAATAAATGAATATTCAGTGGAGTACAGTGTGAATAACTGCAAGACCTTTCTATGAAGTGATAGCAAATTTATCATCCCAAATTATTCCAGGAGATTATAATTTATGGATAACCTTTGAGTGACCTTGAAAACGTCCACCTAATAACTAGGATTACATGAGGGTTATAAACTAGTTTAAGGAATTAGAATTATGATTTAAAGTTGATGGTTCGGGCTAGGAATTAGATTTATGGTTTCCACCACCAAATGACATCGGCTATGATGTCAAAAATGCTACTTAGCCGAATGGATGGGTGAATTTCACTCCAAAACCCCAGACTATTAATCTTATATCTGATTGGTTTGTTCATAAATTATGGTCTCACCGATCATGATATTTTCAGAAAAGTTTCATATGTATCAAAAATATACTGAAGTCAAACTGAAACTGATATCTTTAAATCATTTTGATTTTCCTCTTTAAAAAAATGAAACGAAGCTCTTAATAATCTAAAGTCTAGGCTTAGTTCACCATTTCTAGTCATGTTTGGGAGATGAAAACTTGTTCATCGTTTTAGTTCAAATTATAAACCTTTAAATGACTGAGTCATTATTTAACCGACAAAAAGACTAAGTTTGTCGGCATAGAGTGTAAACATATCCAGTCACTATGTTTTTGCCATAATTAACTATTATCAATCCATATAATTATCAGTTTCCTTAAAGTAATCATAATCAGGGCTTAATCTAAAAGATCCTAATAAAATTGAAATACCACCAACCGTCAACATGAAGTTCTGGTTGCGTTCCACTATGTGCCAATTTGCCGATTTCACTAGTTCGAAATTTGATTGTAAGAGTGTGTAGAGACTCCATTAATCAAATTACCAACTATTATTCACGTTCTTTATGAACACGTTGATGTGCGCGCATATTTGAACGATCAGCAAAACGTCGGCCACATATAGTACATTCATATGGTTTTTCACCTGTATGCGTTCTATAATGTATATCACGAAGCCATGGACGTGAAAAACGTTTACCACAATCTTGACAATGAAATGGTAATGTATGCGTTGCTTCATGTAATCTAAAGTTAACAACAACAAAGATAAATAAACATTGATATTGTATAATTTATTAATCAACAGAACATATTCTTGGTGTATATTCAATATTCAATACCAGCAACTATAAGATTCGATCAAGATTATTCTCAATTTTATCATTGATCAATAAGTGTATTACATTCAGCATTGTCAGCCGGGTAAGCCTTGCATATTAGGCAGTTATCTTAAATATCTTGGCTACGTATTCCTTCCATCTAGATATTCAAACAAGTTGTCTGTTTTCTTTTCTATTTGATTTAACAGATTATTATATCAATTAATTGCACAACCAATTCAGGTGCGTTTATGAAAAGTTCACGATATTTCATTGTACAAGTTAGGAAAGAGCACAATCAAAGACATTATGATTGCTGGCAATATACATCGAAAAGAATTTACATTATTCAAATGTCGATTACTGAACTGTTAACATCTAATTGGCGATCATTCAATATTTATCGTCAAGATCGATCAAGAAATGAAAAACTTTATGCTAAGAATTCTATATTGTACCAAAAATATAATATTGAATAAAACCCAGATTCAAATCTCATGAGGCGAGATCGTGGTTGCTCACTGCTGAAGAGTTTAACAATAAAGCGAAACGACCGTCTAGTGCTTCCAGATTTTACATAGTAGTCTAGCTTCAATTGACTCATGATCTCAATTATTGAAATTATTATAATATTCACAAAAACCCCTTCTAAAGTAATTTAGTTAACTGATTAACTTCTGTTAACTTAGATATGAATATAACTCGGTACTGTTATTTTCAACAGTTGTAAACTAGGACATCACTTACTGTTAATTAGTATTTTTTTCTTTTCTCACCTATGAAAACGATTTGTTTAAATTTAATATACAACCCCTCAGCAGTGAGCATCTATGGTCCCGGTCCGTGAGATTCGAACCCAGTGCCTATCGACCTAGTGCTTTCAGGTTTCTTCATGATGGTCTAACTTCAAATGACTCATGAATTTAATTATTAAATTACTAAAATCTTCACAAAAATACCATCTTCTAATAATAAATGTAATAGGCTAAATCAAATGAATTACCTTATTGACGACTTCAGTGAATACGATTTTCCACAATATTGACAATTATATTGTTCATCAGTTGTTTTGATCACATTTTTTATTGATTTTTTCATCATTAATGATGATTTACAATTAAAAATGGATAAATCTATTGGATATAATTGTTCATTATCAATAAAATATTGATTTTTAATTATATTCAATTGATAATTTTGTTCATTATATTGATTAAAACATTCAATTGTTCTATTTGTTTTAATTAATGGTGTAGAATTTTCATTATTTTTAAAAAATATACTACTCATATTAGAATTATTGATTGATGGCAACGATGATGATGATGATGATGACATTGATGGTGAATGTGATAAGATAGAATCAATTGAGAATTTTAATTTGGAAATTTTTTGTTTAGACTGATTTACTCTATTCAAATTGTCAATACTTTCATAACCACTATCGTTACAATAGATTTGACTCGTTGTACATGAGTCCAATTTTAAATTATTCAATAAACAATTGGAAAAGTTTGAATAATGATTAAAGTTATTATGGAAAGATAAACACTGAGAAAGGTTATCTGGTGTAGGAATAGTATCTAAAAAAGAAAAGAAATGTATATCATAGAATAATATACTCATATTGTATGTACACATATATTATATATATAAGTGCTTGTGCACGAAACCGAAGGTCATGGGTTCGAATCCCGCGAGCGGAATTGTGGATGCCCAATGCTAAGGAGTCCCACAACAGGACTAGAAGACCGACTAATACTTCCAGATTTTCAATGGTGGTCTAACAACAATCGGTTCATAATCTCAATCAGATCTTAATGATCTCCACAACCCCATACTGATAATCACTGGGAAGTTATACAAATTTAAGATACTCCACTTTACATCTTCTATCCCAAAATTTTACTTATCTTTCAGAAGTCCAGTAAAATTCTATAAATCAATGACTAATTACTTATCCGCTAACTACAGGAATTTTCAGTTAAATCATAAACAAGAGGAACTCTTCTTCATCTCTACATTGGTTTATAGTTCCTTCTATCGATGGATTCAAATAAAAGTCCGATCAAATAAGAGATCTGTATCCTCAAGATAGATACATGTTTTTCTCCGTATTCTAGCCTATAAAATTTGAAGTTGAAATTTAACTACTAAATTTCATGAGTAAGAACAGAAGATTAACAATGTATAAACCTTTAGTACATAATATCTAACTATAAAAATATCGTTTCGTCTTAATCTGAATTTCTTACTCCATATATATCAAAACTCATTATCTAGGTGGATAGCGCGGTGGCATTTGAAGCGAATAGTACTGAGTCCGAGTCCTAGAATGAACATCAACTCTGAGATGCAGGTACATCCAGCTGACGAGTCCCGAATGGGACAAAACGTGCGTCCTGGATTTCACTGCTGGTCATTATCCATCTTAACATATAATGCTTGTAACTTAAGGTTATATCGAGGTAATACGCACAATATGTACACATACCAATAAGAGACTAATCAACTGTAGCCCTTAACATCAATGGGAAAATTCCAGTGAAAAAAAATCAATTGACAGTTTTAGGGGTTGCGGAGATTGTTAAGTTTTTGATTAAGATCATGAACCGATTGATGTTAGGAAATAAATCACTAGGTTAAGCCCTTGTACACGAGACCGAAGGTCCTGGGTTCGAATCTCGCGAGCGGAAAAGGAGGATGCCCAATGCTGATGAGTCCCACAATAGAACGAGACAACCGTTCAGTGCTTCTAGATTTTCAATGGTGATCTAACAACAATCGATTCATGATCTCAATTAAAATATCATTTGAATCCATATAGAATTAATTCAAAGATATGAAATCAACTTACCATTTAATTGAATAGATGCTTCATTTGAGAAGATTGGCGTTGAAAAATTAAATGAATAAGACATATCTCTTTTAATTTTGTTTTTTATACTTTCAAGTGTATTAAACCCTTTTTTTACTCTGATAAAAGATGGTAAGTGAAATTATACAAATTCCCTATTTATATTCATTTTATGATGGTTTTGATGTATCAGGTAATTACACACACATGCACACATATATACATACATGTTACATACAATGGTGTATACATCATAACTTGATTTTCCCTCCCTTTCTAATTATTATAAAAAGTTAACTTTTATCCCTCGGATAAACTAATTGGGCGAATCAAGTTGAATGAAACAAAAGAGTAGGGAATATCGGTCACACACACACACACTCATATATTGCATAACAATTATTTTTGATATTTAAACCAATATAAATTTAAAGCGTAAGTGAAAAGAATGTTTTTTAGAGAATAATAATGACTTGGGTATGTGTGTGTGTGAGAGAGAGAGAGTGGGTAAAGAAGAAAATATTGGGGGGGGGGAGGTTGCAAGAGAATAGAGAAAAAGCGAATATAAGATGATGTTTATTTATGAAATTGATTACTGTGATATGAATAAGTAAAACCTTAACCATACAAGAATTCACACCCTAACCCTAACCCTCTTTATGTGTTCAAAAATAGTTTGTTCTCACTTTAGAAACTTACCCTGGTAATATTAGCTTATTATTATTATTATGTGGAAGTGATGAGGTTTCAAATTGGTCTCATATCATTTTCTTTAGTAGCCTTGTCACTGCTTACCCTCCATTTCAAGTCTAGTTGACCACATATAAATGTTCTAAACAAGTATATTGTATGCAATCAGATTGTTCGAAATGTATTGCGCTAATATATATCATCACGAAGTTCTGATAATCTTCATCATCTTATGACCTATCGAAATAATTTTGCACTAAGATACTGGCAAACATGATTCAGAATTAAAATAAAAATTAGTATGGGATGAATAGTTAGGATAGTAACATCATTTAAGGATAGAAGAATTGTAAAGATATCACAGTTGAATTCATGAATTGATCTAAGCTAAACCATCATTTGAAAACCTGTAAACATTGAATGACCGTTTCGTCCTAGTATAGGACTCCTCAGCAGTGTGTATTCACGATCCCGCACATGGAACTCGAACCCAGAACGTTCAGTCTTGATCACGAACGCTTAACCTTTAGTTTCATTTTAAATTAAGTGTAAAGGTTATAATCTCGGAGGCTGAAATTAAAGTAATTTCAATATTCCACCCAGCTAACTGGTGTTAGCTTCTTTTGGGAAATTGTTAAGATTAATATTATTACAGAATGAATGAGGTTTTAAAAAAGCCCACTTTTTAACATAATTCGTTTTAGGTTTTGAACCAATTTGCCAGGCGAAATGTTGGAATTACTGAAATTCCAGTCTCTGAGCTCATTGTAAATAGAATTTTTATAAGCAAATATGGATGGTGGCTAGCAGTAGAATCCAGGACGCGCACTTCGTCCAATTTGGGACTCATCAGCTGGATGTACCTGCATCCCATAATTGATGTTCACTCTGGGACTCGAATCCAGTACCGTTCGCTTCAAACGCCATCATGTTATCCACTTAGCTATTGAGACCTGATAACCACTTGCTTGTGCAATGGAGTGAAATTTAAATTCACAATGGGAAGATCCAAGCAAACAATACCAAATGAATTTAGAATTTTTACTTGAAACTCAATTTTTGTCAAAGTATTTGTTCAAATTAAGAAAAATGTTTATATATGTTGCATTCGACTTGGGAAATCTTCTGAGATATATACATCACCATATCTAGTGGTTCAGAGTTCCGATCCTAATTTAAACTATCATGCATAGAATATAATTATGAACAATATTAAATGTTTATTATTTAGTAGGGTTTGATCTGTCTGTCGAAGCCTAGTTATAAACTGAACAGAGTGATAGCATGAAATGAAATATGTGGACTATCGGATGTTGACTTAGTCGTTTATATGTAATGTTCTCTCTGTGAGAGTTGAAAATCCTGTTTTTCCTGTCACTGGCTATAGATTGAAGTAGTTGTCCACCTGTCAGATGTAACTATCTAATCCTTCTTGTATTTTAATGATTCGTTAGATAGAGTAAGTCTATGGAGTACTGAAAAATGGGTTAATCTTCACAAGGTAAATGAAGAAGATTTAACAGGTAGAAGAAATACTACATTCATTTGGTAGTTCAGATTATGAACTGATATTAGTTCGTCAGCCACTGTACATCAGAAAGCACCAGATACTTATTTTATCCTAGTTTGGTAATCTTTATTTCTTCATACCCAATGCCATACCCAAACCCATATCATTCAAGTCTCATAGAGAACATTCAACCCATAAACCATTGAATCAGAACCCAGTTGTTTACATTTCTCACTACAATCAATTCACGATATTGCACAACCATTTGACAACGCCTTTGGTAGGTATTTGTCTCGAACTCAACATGACAGAACTTCACTGATCACAGCTTCTCACTAAAACTCAGGGCGATAACTCACAAAATCAGTCATTAATGATCATGTGATTTTGATTTGGGATTGTATGCGTACAGTTACCTGACGAATTTGAATCGGTAAGATACATGGTCGGTGTTGTAAATATCCCAGATTATTTAAGAGTTGCGTAGAAAACAGTTATTCTTACATCATAATAAACAACGGTCCTGGTAGAAGTTGATGAATAATAGTATAGTAGCTAGTTAAAAATACTCTGGAGATTTCTGAAGTTGTTTTAGTGGTTATATGTAATATAAATACAGTTTCTGTCAAATCCCTGCTGTTTAAAAGGATGTAAACTTATCATATTTAGGTTAAAGAGACTGTGTATACTCCTCACTTTGAAGCCAATATATATATCAGAGGATAAGTAATAACAACCAAGAGAGTTCAAACATCTACCACGCTGCAGTTATCTGACTTTACACAAATATGACTTCAGGATTTTCAAGTCTGTGTGAAAAATTTGATCTACTGTGTCAGAATCCGATGATTCAGGTTTTAAATATCGTTGATATCTGCGTTAAGTTTCGATTCGAGATTGTATGATTTTTTTTTGGGGGGTGGTTAAATTTTACTGGAGATTGTCTAAATAGAGTAAAACAGTTGTCCAACGCTCTCTGATTTCCAATATTTCACGCTTAATTGATATCGATATCCACTGACATTGGACTTTATGTCACTTGGTTACACGATCAGAAGTTGTTCAAACTATTAATAACCTCTTGAATTATTACAGCTAAAGATGTTAACCAGTTAACAAATCACATTCAACACTATATTAGTCTGATCATTGTTGTATGTGAATTGTGCGGAATTGTGCGAAAAACTATACACAAACTGTGGTAGTAGAAAAGTTATTGACATAATATCATTTACATCAATTATTATTCCTTTTGAAATACTTTCAATTTGTGATAGTACATTTCACCTATCCTCATTTCTGTTGATGAAGATATTCTTTGATACTCCGAAAATCTTCAACTGACTCATTTCTTCCTGAATTCACTTCATTAATAATCATCTGGACAATGAATAAATAGTTAGAAAACACAATAGACCATATGTATTCGGTTACCTAATTAACTCAATTGTGTAACAGTCAACTTTGTTATCTTCAGTGAACCGACAGAAACATGTATCCTAAAGGACAACCACAAGTCTCTCGGCAATCTCGTCAATTAGCTGGGTTTTTATATTATAAGCGTTGTGATTGATATTTATCGATGGTATATATAAAAACAAATCGAATACCTCTGCATTTAAACGTCGGCAGGGTCAAGAGTATGTACTAGGGATGAGTCTCATAAGAGGGTGAAGTAATTATTCTCTTTTATAAATGTTTGTTTACCTAAAATCAACAACGTAAATTACAAATCACAAGGGGTTTTGTGGAGATTTTAGTAATTTAATAGGTGAATTTATTAATTAGTTAAAGCAAGACCATCATGGAAAACCTGGAAGCACTGAACGGCCATTTCATTCCAGTATGGGACTTCTCTGGTCATGTGTTTGGTAGAGACAGGTATCTATCTTAGACAATGGAAGCTGGTCGCATAAGTTTGTGGAATTATTGAAGATAGACATTAACACTGTTGGATGACGGCTCAGTGAACTATAGATTACACGCTCACATGCGAGACCGAAGATCCTTTGTTCGAGTGTTACATACGGGGTTTTAGGTGCGCACTGCCGAGAAGTCCCATACTAAGATGAAACGGCCATTAAGCGCTTCCAGATTTTTAATGGTGGTCTAACATTAATCGATTCATCATCACAATCAAAAACTTAACAATCTCCACAGACCCATACTGACAAAATATTTTTTGTATTTGAAGACTTTTACAAAGAATTATTGAAGTTTACCAAATAAAAACGTTCAAATTAATCTTAACTATATTCATTAGTGTACGATTATATGTAACTAATTTATTTAATTCTATGTTGGATGGTTTCTCTCTCATATGTCTCACATGATAGAATTTACAACTAAAATAACTTTTTCGGGAATCTGATCACAAATTGAGCCCACCTCATGATACATATATATAAATACATATTTAGATTTCTTATTTATGCCTATCACCTCGTGGAGCATAGGACGCCAACCATGATTATTCAACGAACTCTGTCCTCGCCTTTACTTTCCAGCTGTTTACACCTGGTATTCACTTTTTTGATGTCTATCTCGAATTCCTAGTGTGATGTATTCTTTAATTTTCTTCTTTTATTTTTCCGTTCATGATTCCAAGTTAGTACTTGCCACGTGATACAGTTTCATGATTTTCATAACATATGTCCTATCCAATTCCAATGTATTTTCCTGATTTCCTCTTCAGATGGAAGTTGATTTGTTCTTTTTCATAGTAAGCGATTGCTGATGATATCTGGTCAACAACGGACATTGAGTATCATGTGTAGACAATTGTTTATCAATAACTATAACATCTTGATAATGATTGTAATTGTTCTCCAAGTTTCAGCTCTGTCCTGACGTTCATAGTGAATATCCTTACTTTAATATTGGTTGATAGTTGTTTTGAGTTTCGACTGTAGGAATGCTGTCCATACATTACCAGTCCTTGCCTTTACGTCTGCATCAGATCTTTCTTGTTCGGTTTCATATATCCATATATCACAGGATTCTTTTAGAAACTTCACTGTTAACACATTAGATTATGAAACTTTTTATACATATTCATATCAAATAGACAAAGGTATAAGTATCATATGTCATTTGCTATTCACCATCACAATTAAAATCAAAATCAAACAAATAACTATATTTTTAATAGTTGAGATCATGAGTCAATGAAATCTAGACCATCGTGGAGAACCTAGAAGCATTGGATGGTCTTTTGTCCCATTGTGGGACTCCTCAGAAGTACGCATCCACAACCCCGCCTCTCGAGATTCGAATCGGGGACCTATCGATCTCACGCGCAATCGCTTAACCTCTAGACCACTGAGCCAGCCGGCATCTAATGGTGTTAATGTCTAACTGCAACTGATTCACGAAGTTCAGCGATACATCCACCATCCACTATCTCACAACAGAACCGGTTGAACTCCCACAATAGGACGAAACGGCTATCCGGTGCTTCCAGGTTTTCTATGGTGGTCTAGCTTCAATTAATTCATGAGCTCAACTATTAAAATTACTATAATATCCACGAAACCCCATCTTAAACAACTATGTTTTTTTTTAAAAAGAGAGTTCATTAACTTGACATCATCATCATCATCACCTTGTCTTCATCAAATCTATATAACAATATGTTGTGTGATATTAACTGCTTTTTGTTTGTTTACAATAAACAGTGTTGTGTACTTTATTCACAAATAATGACAACATAACAACAACAACAACAACTGTGGATTTTATTCATGATTTCATAATCCTTTCATATAAGTGTGAACATGGACTCATCACTTTTGTAAATTCATTTGTGGGTGTATACATGTGCGTGTGTGTGTATGTAAGTATTACTATTCATGGTTAATAAGATCACCAACTTAAACATCAACATTCAGTATGATATCTATTGTTAACAATAATAATAATAATAATAATAATAATAATAATAATAATAATAGTAATAATAATTATGGTAATGGTAATAATAGTGTACAAAGATATTAAGTGTATATATTGTCATATATGACAGTCAACTAACTCATGATCTCAACCACTGAAATTACTATAGTATCCACAAAAGCCCTTCTGATCCGAATCAACATATGTTCACTAGCGACTGGTTTCAAAAGATATTTTCTGAAGTTTTGATGAGAAGCAGTGACCAGTGCAGTTCAACCTAGTCTGCTGTAAGGTTGTAACTCATTGAAGACATTAGTTGATATGTCGCTGAATTTCGTGGATCAGCTGAAGTTAGACATTAACACCACTGGATGCCGGTTGGCTCAGTAGTCTAGAGGTTAAGCGTTCACGTGTGAGAATGATCGAATCTTGTGAGGCGGCGTCGTGGATGCGCACTTCTGAAGAGTCTTACAATGGGACGAAACGACCGTTCAATGCTTCCAGGTTTTCCATGGTGGTCTAGCTACAATTGATTCATGATCTCAACCACTGAAATAAAAAATTGTATTATTAGGAATCATATAAATAGTTTTTTTTTAACTGAATTAACAATGTAACAATAGAACTATGTAAGAATATTTAAGTAGTATATGAAGATTGAAAATATATGAACATTATTAATTTGTCAGTTGCTGAACTATTTGAGTATAAATACTAGTTTTCTGATTGAGAACTCTTTATAATAATGTATACTTACTAGTTTATCTAAAATGGAACCAAATGTCTTAAGTCTAATGATAGATGATTTATTTTCGTTGAAATGATTCTTCCATCATAAACACACATTCATTGAAGACTACGATTATGAAACTCTTTAAGTATATGTAATCATTTGCATATTAGTAATCGAACCAAGGACCATGAAGCTGTGAGATGATCACGTCATGTACAGACAATTGATATAACATCCTATAGTTAATATGTTCATTCATCTTAAGCATGGTATTATTTGAATACTACCAAATGACTGACGTTTGTAGTATGGGCTCTTAGTTGTCAATGCAATTGTCTGTTAGAAATTCTTTTGACTGCTTAATCTGATTGGCCTTTTTTTAGCAACATTTTTGCTACGAGATATAGTTGTAAAACTTATACCCAACCCTCATCCTTTACCCGGGCTTGGGAACAGTAGTAACTCCAGAAGAGCTGCAGTTCTCCTGTATGGAGCTGAAACTTGGTGAACTACTGCAACTATTATCAAAAAGGTAAAAGTATTTGTAAATAGTTGTCTACGCAAGATACCCAACAGCTATTGGTTGGATACCATCAGCGATAGCTTTCTGCGACAGAGAATAAAGCAGCTTACAGATGAAGAGGAAATTAGGAAACGACGATGGAAGTGGATAGGACATACATAGTAGCATATCATGAAAGTGTATCATGAGGCAAGCCCTAACCTGGAATCCTGAAGAGAAAAGGAAAAGATAAATAAAAAAGAACATGGCGCGTCGAGAATTGGAAACAAACATGAAAATCATGAGTAGTAACCGAAAACAACTGGAAAGGATTGTTCAGGACAGTGTTGAATAGTGAGTGCTTGTCGTCAACCTATGCTCCCATATTAGGGGTAATATGCGTAATTAAGTAAGTTTGTGACGCCGCATTTTGTAAACTGAAGTCCATTATTAGTTCTGAATTGCTGTTGACACACTACGAACCAGCCATACCGAGCATTG
The DNA here is from genome assembly GCA_944470205.2 of Schistosoma margrebowiei. Lineage (NCBI taxonomy): Eukaryota > Metazoa > Platyhelminthes > Trematoda > Strigeidida > Schistosomatidae > Schistosoma > Schistosoma margrebowiei. The sequence goes on along the minus strand of OX104024.1, from coordinate 82,250,625 downwards.
TAGCGACAGACGCTTCAGCGCATAGCCTAGGCGCTGTTATCTCACATCAGTTTCCGGAACGGACAAAGTTTGAAAAGCAACCCGCGTACAAAGGGGGATGTCCTGTATTTGCCCGTGACTACAGACCAACTCATGGTCTATGGACGGAAGCGCGAGTGGTCAGAAGAGTTGGCCGAGTCATGTACAAAGTTGAGGTAAGCAGCGATAAGGGGAAACGCCATCGGAATCAGTTACGCAAACGGCTAGCCCCAGACCGCCGATTAACCGAATCAAATATTCCCCTTGGCATCCTGCTGAACACATTCAACTTACCGGCAACTCCGCCACAAGAAAAACCTCAACAGCAAGCTGTAATACGTTTAAGACGGTGACCTCTTCGATAGCGGCTAGCAATAGTCAAGATGCATTTTGACCCCAGTAACACACGCTATTAAAAAGGGGAGAAGTGTTGGGGACGTTAGAAAACTAATCAAATATTATATAATAGTTACATCAACCGAGTTCAAATCTATTCTTCTACACTAGATACAATTCAAATTGGATAGTCCTGTTTACATTTCAGTTGTAAATTAATGAAACAACTTGACTTTTATTTAATTCTTTGTGTTGATTAGATTGTTTACACCCATGTTTTAACTAATGTATAAAAGGTATTTGTTATATTTTTTTAGTTTTTAAATCATAAACATACCTTAATTAGACAATGATTGAATACTTGAATGCACTGGGTGGACATTTCATTCAATTGTGTAACTTTTTAGTAATGCTTATTCACTGTCCCATAACAGATAATCAAACTTAAGAGCCTCAATATGGTATATGAATGTTTAGTCTTTAAACTACTGAGGCATTATTGAATGAGATAAATCATTGATAATGTGGACACATTAAGTCTTTAGCTCAATTCCAAAATGAGGTTACCTTGACTGAATACTCTTCAGAAATCTCATACATGAATGTAATGTTCACTTAGTATTTTCAAATTTTCAATGATCAAATGATTGAAAATAGAATTATGTCATATATATTAGTCAAGAAACAAACATATAAATGTAAACCATTGAATAAACATAATAATTAGGTGTGAGTTATAACTAGTCAATAATTCATATGGAATTGGAATAGTAAACAACTTGAATTGTATACCTATTTATCTAGATATATATATATAGTTAACACTAATTAAACTTGATCTGTTAATAATCATGAATGAAGTGTGAACTACAATCTAAATGAATAATCTATTATGCTTATAGTTTATCAGTAATATAATGTGTAAATCATACATTGACACAATTATCACACTATCATTATGATGATTTATCATAATTATCTTTATTTTATGTTTACTTCATCTTTATTATCAATGGTGGAGAGAAAAAGGGAACAATGAAACAATTACTTCAATTCATTTATTCCTTTATTCAAATGATACTTCAATAGAGTTTGTATATGATCAAATCGATTACAGTAATTAATATTGATTATATTGATTGATATCTTTTTTGGAAAGTAATTTTGTTTTCTTTTTATTCTTTTTCTTTGATGATAACAAATAACAGACATATACATACACAGATACACATAAACATGCACATAAATATGTTTACATATTATAGATTTTATAAGGAAAATCATGATCTATTTAATGCCTATACTGATCATCATAATAATACAAGTAATTCACAGTTTATTTAAGCTTTTTATTACTTTCAACAGTTGAGATTATGAGTCAATTGAAGCTAGATCGTCATGGAAAACCTGGAAGCATTGGACGACCGTTTCGTCCTATTGAGAGACTCTTCAGAAGTGCGCATCCACGATCCCGCCTCGCAAGATTCGAACCGAGGACCTATCAGTCTGGTGCCAGGCGCTTAACCAACTAGACCACTGAGCCAGTCGGCATCTAATGGTGTTAATGTCTAACTTCAACTAATCGTCGAAATACAGCAACACATCCACCCTTGTAATCAGTGGGTTACTATCTCACATCTGACCCGGTTGAACTGCACTGGTCACTGCTTCTCATCAGAACTCCAGGAAATACCTCTTGAAACCAATCACTGGTGAGCATATGTTTTTATTACTATTGATATTATGAATGTCACTTTTCAGTTGATAATCACTTTTCACTGATATTATTGTAAGAAACGATAGATTGTGGCTAGCAATAAAATTCAGGACGTGTGTGTCGTTTTATTTGGAATTCGTCAGCTATATGTATTTGTATCTCAGAATTGATGTTTACTCTGAGACTCGAACCCAGTACTCTTCACTTTAAATATCTTCACGTTATCTAGTTAGCTATTGAGTCCTGATAGTCACTTGCTTAGGAAATGGGGTGAAGTTTAAATTCACTTGATTTTGTTTACTGTTGATATTTAGCACTTTAAATGATCCGTCTCTTATTGGCATATGTGTATACTATGCGGATTGCCTCGATATTGCCTTAAGCCATATGTATTATAAGCAAAGATGGATAGTGGCTAACAATGGAATCCAAGACATGTGTTTCATTCCATTTAAAACTTGTCAGCTAGATGTATCTGTATCTCAAAATTGATTTTTACTCTGGGACTCGAACCCAGGTCTATTCACTTCAAACGATATCGATTTATCCATTTAGTTACTGAGTCTTGATAGCCACCTGCTTGTGCGATGGGGTGAAATTTAAACTCTTATGGTATTGTTTACTTGAGTCCCAGAGTGAACATCAACTCTAAGATTTAGGTACATACAGCAGACGAATATCGAAATCGGACAAAACGCACGTCTTGGGTTTTACTGCTAGTTACCATCCATCTTTATTTATAATGTTTGTGATTAAAGGCAATATCGCGGCAATACGCACAGTATGCACATATGCCAATAAAAAAGTGATTAGTCGCAGTCCTAAACATCAATGGGAAGATTCAAGTAAACACTGATGTTATTGTATGTTGTGTTTAATCTTCACGTAATTATTGAAGGAAGAATCCCCCCTTACATATGTACAGACACGTTGACCACCACAGATTCCTTAAACGTTGAGGTTCGTCACTAAAATACATATAATTTGTAGTGATAGTATCGTTCTCTTAATAAGTAATTGTTTGGAACTTCGATTTCACTCATATTTAGACCTTGTGGTTGGATATTTCAGTAAATTTAACACTGATGCCTACAAAGTGACATTTACGCTGTCCTCGCTTTTAGTATGCATATTGATATTATCAATAAGGGGTTGTGGAGAGTGTTAAGTTTTTGATTGAGATCATGAATTGATGGCTGTCAGACTACCACTGAAAACATGGAAGCACTGGATGACCGTTTCGTCCTAGTACGGGACTCCTCGGCAGTATGCCTACGATTACGCATTCGAGACTCGAACACAGGAACTATCGGTCTCGTGCCCGAACGCCGGCATCCAACAGTGTTAATGTTTAATCTCAATCAATCCACTAAATTACATGGACATCTTCCACTGTCTGAGATAGATTCATGTCTCCACCCAACATGGATTAACTCCGAAGGTTCTAAGTTCGTGTCACACGTGTAGGATCTCGAGTGCACACTGCTAAGGAGGAGTCTTCTACTAGAACGAAACGGTCATCATTGATGGTCTAACATTGATTCATTCATCATCCCAGTTAAAAACTCAGCAATTTCTACAACTTCATACTGATGTTTTCTTAAGTCTATAAATGTCGATTTTTGATCTATTTGTAAAAACGTAAGTAAATTGTCTTCTTTCGAATTTATTTTTGTCAAGTGTTATTGTTGATAATGAAGTTCACAAACGATAAAGTAATAAGTATAATCATCATGAAGACTATTATTATAATAAGAATATGAAAATGACAATGATTGAAATGAAGGTGATAAACTGATAGAAGAAATTTTAAGTTGAATAATAATATTGTTCCTAGAAATGATAACATTGAAAGTATAAATGAGAGTAGTCATACTGATTTTGTGAATTCAAACAACGTTTAAGCTAATTTGATGACATAATATTATTATTATTTGTTCAATTCACTTATGATTTATGCTGAGAAGTTTATCACTTTCCAAGACAGTATCAATAATTATTGGAAGTTATAAATTACTGATTAATTAGTTGTTGTCTATAACCAAAAGTGAATGAAATACACATTACTGATTCATGTATTCCTTAATAAGATCTAATATTTATTCTTTTTATCTTAGAAATAGTGAATTATCTGCTTACTTTCGCCCGTTACTCCTCATGAAGGAGCATAGGTCGCTCATTGCCATTTTCCACCCAACACTGTCCTGGACAATCCTTTCCAGTTGTTTCCAGTCGCTATTCATCCTTTTTATTTATCCTTAGAATTTCTCGATTCACCGTGTTCTTTGGCCTTTATCTTTCCCGTTTCTCTTCAAGATTCTAAGTTAGAGCTTGTCTCCTGATACAGTTTTATGATATGCTACTATGTAAATCCTATTCACTTCCATCGTTGTTTCCTGATTTCCTCTTCATCTGTAAGCTGGTTTATTCTCTTTCACAAAAGGCTATTGCTGATGGTATTCGGTCAATAATGGACATTTAGTATCTTATGTATACAATTGTTTATAAATACCTATACCATTTTGATAATGATTGTAGTTGTTCTCCAAGTTTCAGCTCTGTACAGTAGAACTGTCATGACGTTCATATTGAATATCCTCACTTTAATATTGGTTGATGGCTGTTTTGAGTTCCATATGTTTTTCGACTGTAGGAATGCTGTCCTTACATTGCCAGTCCTTGCCTTTACGCCTGCATCGGATCTTCATTGTTCATCGATGATGTTGTCCAGGTGCGTGAAAATTTCAACATCCTCCAAAGTTTCCTGATCAGGTGTGATTGGGTTGCTGTTCTTCGCATTTTTTTGAGTATCTTGGTTTTCCCCTTGTATGTGTTGAGCCCATTGATGCAGAGGTTTCTATCACACTGGTTGTCTTGAACTACATTTGTTCGTGTGTATGGGGTAGAACAGACAGGCCATCTGCAAAGTTCAAATTATCCGGTTGCATGCAAATTGTATATTGTATTCCATTGGAATATAACAGTTCATATTTCAGTGCATTACAACAAACAATTTATTGAAATCGATGGAGCGCCATTAAGTCTATTGCAATTGCTTTCATCTTCTGAGCACATGATAATCTTGACTCTGATTTCCTTCGAAACAGTGATCGCATTGATTAAATTATAATGAGTGATGGTACTAAGCTTTTAATAAATAGTTTGTAGATTTTAAATCCATTTTACTTTCATTCTATCTTGACAGCCAGTTCATTTCACTAACTCTTTCCGTATACTTCAGTCACAAATATGAAAGATCACTTTTAAAAGTGGCTGATACATGTATGACAATAGTTGAGAATATGTCATATCACTTCAAGGGTTGATCTGAAGGATTTGCTAAAAGACTCTTGTTCTATTTGCGACACCACTAATAATGTTAAATACAAATTGTTTATCATTTCTTTTAAGGATAAATTAGATAAATCTTAGAGATGAACCGTGTGAAAAAGATAGAGTTAGGAGTAAATCAAAGATATTTAAGCTTCTTGTTGTGACGCGTGATATCTGACACCTGATAATGATACGTAACCTTCTATGCTCTAACCCTCCTCTTAAAATGAATACGTGAGCGGGAAGGTAAGAATGGAAGAAAGTCTACTGGACTGCCGAAAAATATGCATAAATACTCATTTATGTATGCAAGCTTTTACTTCTTGGAAAATCAGTCCATTTCTTAACCAATGATATGTACCGGTCCTACAGGTCATTTCTGATTGTCATCAAGTGACCTAATAGATTGTCCACTCTTGACCAGTTCACTAAATCACCTTTACAGTTGATAATATACCTCAGCTAGAATAATAGAGAACGTTTTGGAAAGTCATACCTTCCTTTCTTCCTCCTTCCATAAGGCTCAATTTATTCTTTTTGCTAATAAATATCATAGACATACTACATCAACTAAAATGTTTCTTTCATATAGCTCTTGGAAAATCAACAACATCGTTACCCATAAATAAATAAAGTACCACTGATAATTGTCATTGAATTTCCAGCTGTCCGAACAACAGTTACAATAGTATAATTATTCAAGTTCCTTTAGAAGTTAACTACTGAAACTCATATAAGTAGTATATATATATTATAAGAATTTTATACGATTTGTGGAAGAACTCTTCGCTAAACTAATCTTTCTTATTTGAAGAAGTATCTAACGTATTAAGAACAAAAATGACTCTGATTTGATTCCTTGCAAAAGTAAACCTTACTGTTTAATCAAGAACACAAAGTAAGGTTAACAATGTGTCTCTGATCTATATTTCAATTTATTTTATTTATTTATTTATTTATTTTAACGCATGGATATTGGTTTAAGGAGGCACCAAATACATAGGAGCCACATAAATCACATTTGATATGTGTCAGGGCTGTGATACTGAACGGGTGCCCAAACCGAGGCCTGTGGTTTTCTTAGGGGGCCATACCGAAAACCTTTGACCTAAAGGTTTGATCCGTAAGGCAGTGGAGCAACGTCAGGAAATGCAGTCCCATGGTAGTCGTGACCAACGATTGGTTCATGCGCCATTTTTTCCCCTCAGGATACTGGAGCCCATGTGAACCATTGTTTTGAAATCAGGGTTTTTCAACTCCCCTAGGTGGACTCACCGTGTCCACCAACCCGGTTAAATCACCGGACATTCTCTTTTCGTCCTCTCAATTTCGTAACAAACAGTAATGCCACGAGAAGGCAGTGAGTAGGACTTCCCTGGCAGAGGCTATATACACGTGACCATGTGAGAGTATTTCCAGAGGGAGAGTGGACTGTCCCCCTTCTCGGTCATACCAGGGCATTTTGGGGCACTATGCCTGGTAATCTCTCACTAACAGTAAGACAATGAATTATTATGGTAAATTTTTATTTGAATACTTGATTAAAGGGAATTGCTCAACTGGTATCAACAGGTGAGGGCTAGGTGTCATCCATGAAGCCTGTAGGTCCTGGGTTTATTCACTGGTGCTTAAGTTCACCTTGAAGAAGTCCACTATTACTATTTAAAAATTCATACTGATAGTGTCTATCCATCAATCCTGTTTTATGATCAATTTTGGGGGTTTTCATCATTGCTATCTGGTAATGTTGAGTTGTCTGAGCTGAATGGTTTCATCAAGGTATTTTCTGTCCTTCTATACAATATTATCAGCGCCTATCTGAATTTGAAATGAAATTTCGTATTATTTTACACGTATTACGTCAATCCACTAGGGTGACCTGTTTTATGACTAGTTTTCTTAACAGATTTTAGTATCTTCAGATACACTTGCAAGTTATTGTTCAGGCGATCTCTAGCACCATAACTTTTCAGTATGAATCCGTAAACTGAATCTATGCTAGTGTGTTTTTCTATCGGAAAATTTTGTAAATGATATCTGTCTAGAAGTACCTGGGGATTCGTGCAATATTCTCAATCCAGAATTCTGAAACCTTTTCGATGGAATTTGTGTCCTTAGTTGTGTCTAATGAGGTACGTTATTTCTTCATTACTATTCTATGTTTTTATATAAGTAGATGAATAGAAAAAATATATTATTCAGTATAGTGCTTCTAGATGTTGTTACTTTATTGTTATATATTTATATTAATGTCAAACATAAATCAATCCACGAAATTGAGCCACCGTCCACCGTTGTCTTTAGTGAGTTACTATCTCACAACAGATCTGGTTAAACTCCAGTGATCAAGCACGAGACCGATAGGTCTTGGGTTTAAATCCTGCAGGCGCGATCGTGGACGCTCAATGCTGAGGAGTTTTATACTAGGACGAAACAGCCGTCCAGTGCTTCCAGTTTTCATGGTTGTCAAGTTTTAATTAACTCATGAATTTAACTATTAAATTAATACAATATCCAAAAAAATCCCCTTTCTGATAATGTTGTTATGTTTTCAAGGAAATAGTGCGAATATCTATAACTTATCAAATATGAAGCTTAATAATATAGAAACAGAAGCCATATCACTGGGGCTCATATTTCATATACCGAAAACAAATACTTACAGGATTGATACAGAAGCTCAATTCGAAAATCTCTTTGACTAGTTAAAAGATTTGCAACCAATAAATGAGGAAAAGAAAGGATGATCCGAATCAAAGTTAGTTGATATTGCTTACCAATACTTCGTGTCATCGACATCAAAGTCGAATATTCCATCCAAAGAACATCTGACAGTCCTAATAAACATCAAACAAAATAATGAGGTGATGAATTTACGACCGGATAAAGGTTCAGGTGTCGTCCTAATCAATACAGCTGATTGTGTCATTAAGATGAAGTCAATCGTAGACGATCAACTGAGATTCAAGGTAGATAAATCCAAAACAGATGTAACTGAATTAACAGAAAACGAATCACAGACATGCTTAGAGAACTTCTAAAAAGAAAAAATGATTGCTTATTATACTTAAAACGATCTAATACCACATGTCTCACGTCTACCTCATATGTATGGTCTATCAAAAGTTCACAAACACGACGTTCTCCTTAGACCTATCCTATCAATGATCAGTTCACCGTATCACAAAGGTGCACTCTGGTTAGCAGAAAAACTAGATTAGCAACATGTACGTTAAAAGATTCAATCCAGTTTGCCGATAGGCTATCTTTACCAGCCCCATAATTGAAAAAACTACTATTAATGTGTGCAACAGACGTTCATTTCCAGTTTAATAACACCATATACTGTTAAATCGACGACATAGGAATGGGAAGCCCACTAGGTTCAATTATGGCAGATATTTTTTATGAGTTATCTTGAAAGTACGGTGATTAAACAGGCGATTAGCGAAACGACGGAATATTCCAGATATTCTGATGACACGTTTATCGTCTGTAACAACAAACAGCATGCAATCCGGCTGCTAAAACTCTTCAATAACATACAACTTACTATAGAACACGAACAGAATGAGATGTTCCACTTTCTTGATGTTGCTATGAAACGTAGTGGAGATGAGACTGTTCAACGTTTGGTTTATCGAAAAAGTACTTGAAATGGCTTTCACCTGAATTTCAATAGCTTTTGTCCACTCAGCTACAAGAAGGCACTAGTTAAAACACTATTTTATAGGGCAGAAAAGATATATACAACCAACAAACTGGAAGAAGAATTGATGAATGTAGAAAAATACCTACGACACAACTTTTACCTACAGAAGTTTGTTAAAAAAATATAAAAAGCTTAAAAAAAGAAAAGGTGGAAGTAATTGTGGTCAATAAAAAACCAATAACTATAGATCTTAACTTCAAAAGTGATAATGTTGCAAACACAATCGATAGGATATTGAATACTGCACTAGCCAGAACTTATCCGGCTGCCAAACTTCTAATTCTGCATGAAACAATATATTCAATAGTTCAATCAAAGATTGATAAGCATCCCTTTCATATTACGGTCAACTATACTTATAAATAGTGCGAAGTTATAATGTTAAACGATAAACATGAATGATTCATAAATGATTTCATAATCTTTTCAATTATTTCTAGGATGATTCTTTCACAAATTGAGTTAGAAAAGTCAGATTAACTTCTCCATTTTACATCAATTTTAAAGATATTTGTTCTAAGCAATTTGTTTGAGTAAAGCAGTAGAGATGGATGATTGATTGTATCGGGTTTCAACTTCTATAAATAATGTTTACACATCATTACTTATGCATTTATTACTACAACCTATTAATTGATTTGATAAGGTTTATTTCTTCAGTACATACGTTTGTAACATTGTAGTCCTTGTTCTCAGTATATAGATAATAGGTAATTCCATCTATTTAAATTGATCTTTGTGATGAAACATTCACAATTCAATTATACTACTGAAATAATAAAACAGTCGAATCATTCATTTGTACAATTAAATTTGTTTTTTTTGTTATTTCAAATTATATTACTGACAATAAAGTAAAGTAATAAATTTCATTACCAAAAAGAAGTTTTTGAAAGTATTTATATAATATTCATTATGGATTGAAGCAATAATGAAAATTCAGTAACATTATGTAACTATGGTGAGACTATACTTTATGGACAACCTTTGAGCGACGCTAAGGTAACCTTAAGTGTCTAACTACTTGATAAGGCTAAATGTGGGTTATAAAGCAGTTTGAAGAATAAGAATTATGATTTACATTTGATGGTTAAAGTTAAGAATTAGATTTAAGGTTTTTCATCACGAACTAACATCAGTTATAATGCCAAAACTCTATTTGGCCAAATGGATGAGTGAATTTCGCGCCGAAATCCAAGACGTGATATTTTATATCTGATTGATTCATCCATAAATGATTGTCTCGCCGTAACTGTTTCATCATAGTACAACTACTCCAAAAAAATGAATGTCAACATGAACTTTTAGGAATGAATTCATAACCATTAGATATCATAGTGAGCATTTAAACTACTTAGAACTTTGATTTGATACAAAATCTTTTAGATTTTTTAGTTCAATTAATTGATGATTTAGTTCAACAAATAATCAAAGTCATCAGTAATGACCATTCAATCTATATCAAATAAAATAAACATATAAGATAGAATACAATTCAGTAGTATTATAGGTTCTATTTTGTATGTTTTCTTATATTGAAGTTAGATATTAACACTGATGGATTTATTTATTTAAACACATGAACATTGGTACAAGGAGACACCAAATTGATATGCGCCACATAAATCATCCAATTTGTGTGAGGGCTGGAGCACTACCTGCGTGACCAGACCAAAGCAGGTGGTTTTCTCAGGGGGCCATACCCAAAACCTGGTCTGGTCCACAAGACAGTGGAGCAACGTAGCCGGTGACCAACAATTGGTTCATATGCTATTTGTTCCATGAGAATCTTGAACGCCATGTACACCATCGGTTCGGAATCAGGGTTTTTCAACTCCTCTATGTGGATCCTCCATATCCATCAACTTGGTTGAAGCGCCGAGCGTTTACTTTTCATCCTCTCAATTTCGTAAACAACAGTAATGCTACGAAAAGTCAGTGAGTAGAACTTCCCTGGAAGTAGTTGTATGCACATGGCCATGTGAGAGCATTTGGAGAAAGAGAGAGAGAGAGCTAACTCTCTCGACTCCCTGCCGTGCTAAGGCATTAGGAGAGGGGAGCTTAGTAATCTAGAGGTGAAGCTTTTAACCACGAGACTAATAAGTCTTGGGTTCGAATCCTTTGAAGTGAGATCGTGGATGCAAACTTTTAAGGAGAAGTCACATACTAGAATGAAACGACTATTCAATACTTTCGAACTCTCCACAAAAACTTCATTTCTAAAAATAAATAAATAAATAAAATCTCCACAAAACCCATTCTGAAAATAAATAAACATTTATACAATTTACAATAGATCCATCTATATTGAAGTAATCAAGAAGAAAGAAAAAAAGAAAAACGTCACATCCGGTATTTAACCATTTCAAAACAATTAAAACTAACATAATTACACTTCGTAATTATTCAATCATTATTATTATTGTTATTATTATTATTATTATTATTATTATTATTATTATTATTATTATTATTATTATTATTCTACTTCCAGAATATGTATCCTCCTATTCAATGGATAAAACAATGTGAATCATTTCCTGATTATAATTTTGAAGATCAACTAAGTTCCGATAATTAACTATAGTTGGACAATGAACAAGAAATTTGTAAATGTATTTAAACAACAATAATATTTGTTTATTATTCATAATACTACTACTACTACTACTACTGATAATAATAATAGTAGTAATAGTAGTAGTAATGATAATAAATATTGTCTGAATATGATGAGTATAAAAGGATTCAATAAATGATATAAACAAATATTTATATTTAGAATTTTCATTATTATTTATAATAACTACTTAATATGAAATACTACTGTTTACAGAATAGTTCCTTAATGGTAATCACTATGGTGTTGTTATTGATGACAATGATGATCAATGTTAATTATTCATGTGAGTTTACATGTATTATCATCATGTATATATCTATGTATGTATATATGTAGAGATGTTAAGAAGCAATTAGATTTTCTTAGTATAAAGTTGTGAAGATTTGATCGAGATCATGAATTGATTGATGTTAGATCATTGTTGAAAATCTGGAAGAAATGGACAGCCATTTCATCCTATTGTGAAACTCTTCCTTAGTTGTGTGCATCCATGATCTTGTTACACGAGATTCGAGCCCAGGGCCTTCAGTTTTGCATGTGAATGTTTGACCTCTAGATCACTGAGTTGGCATCCAACGATGTTAATGTTTGACTTCAACCAATCCACAAAATTGTACAACCATCTTCCATTCGTTTTTCAATAAACTTACTGGTCATAGTTGCAAAGTTCTTCTAGATGATGATAGTTTATTATGAAAATTATATAAACACCTTCATGAAATAGACCGATGAAATAAGTGAAATGTATATATTTTATAATCAAAGATGGGTAGTGGGTAGCATTGGAATCTAGGATGCATATTTCGTACTATCTAAGATTTGTCAGCTGAATGGAATTGCATTACACTGTTGATGATTACTCTAGGACTCTAGGATGTAGGTACATCCAGATGACGAGTCTCAAATAAGACGAAACGCCAATCCTGGATTTCACTCTTAGCCACCATCCATCTTTGATTATAAAGCTTGTAACTAAAGGCAATATCGAGGTAATTCGCATCGGATGCAAATATACCAATAAGAGACTGATCAATTGTAGTCCGAAAACAACAACGGGCAGATACAAACAAACAGTAACATATGAATTGAAATGTATACTGTTTAAATTGTCAGTCAAATGTTCTACTGAATAATCTACAAATAATCATATCAGTAAACAAACTTCAATTAAAACTCAGCTATTGAAATACCTACTAATAGTCATTAGCTCAGAGATGTGTCATCTTTTAAAAAAAAGGTTTTGCACAATCTATAATTTATAGGCCTAATAAACTTACTTCCCTACGCCTGTTACTTCTGGTGGACGAGTGTAGACCGTCCACCAGCACTCTTCATCCAATCCTGTCCTGGACGATCCTTTTCGGTTATTTCCAGTTGTTATCCATCTTCATCATGTTTACTTCCAATTCTCGACGCACTGTGTTCTTTGCCTATCATCTTTTCTGTTTCTCTACAGGATTCCAAGTTAGGGCTTGCCTAGCGCTGCAGTTTCGGTGATTTCCGTAATGTATGTCCTATCCATTTCCATCGTCTTTTCCGAATTTTCTCTTCATCTGGAAGCTGGTTTGTTCTCTCTCACAATAGGCTATTACTGATGGTATCTGGCCAATGGATGTTGAGTATCTTGCGTAGATAACTATTTATAAATACTTATACCTTCTTGATAATGGTTGTAGTAGTTCTCCAAGTTTCGGCTCCGTACAGTAGAACTGACTCTTTTGACGTTTGTATTGAATATCGTGACTTTGATATTCCCTTACAGATAGTTTGTTTTGAGTTCTATATATTCTTCAATTTTAAGCCTAATAAAGGGTTGAGAATTTTATTAAACAGTTCAACTTTACAAGAAAATTGTTCAATACTTTATCCTTCATGAACTCATTATTCATCAAATAGAAACATTTAATACAATTGATAACAAATACATTATATGGTACTGTGAATTAGTCGATGTCATTGAAGACTTCAAAGGCTTAAAAGATAGTATTGCTGACTGTTAAAAATAATGTCAGTTTCGTTTAATATTCTAGATAAGGGTCAACAATCAGTAGTTCTAAACTTAGTTCAAAGCCTCCATTCACGTAAAATCTCTCCTCACTGATATTAAAACCGGTGTTTGTTCTTTTCTATGACATTGCTATGATACGTAGTATACTTATTTGTGCTTTGATATCCTGAAATCAAATGAATCTCATATTATATACGTTCCAGGTAATGTTAATTTTCCAACTAATATTGATTTATCAGAATGGGTTTTGTGGATTGATTTGCCCATATGAAACTAGTCAGTTATATGGAGACTATTAAATTATAAATTAGGTAGAGAATCCGTTCATTTGATGTAAACTGTAAGGTTCGAGAATGTTGTAGATAAATAAGGGGTAGTGCGAATCTACGATCCCGTCTTGCAAGATTCGAACCCAGGACCTATCAGTCTCGTGTGAGAGCACTTAACCATTAGATCGTTGAGCCGAATCTCGCAAGGCGGCATCGTGGATGAGCACTGCTAAGGAGAAGTCCTACACTAGAACAAAACGGCCATCCAGTACTTCCAGATTTTTCATCGTGATCTATCTTCAATTGACTCATGTATTTAACTAGTAAATTACTATAATATCCATAAAACCCCTCTCTGACAATAAGGGGTAGCTTTACTGCTACATAAACTTATAGATCTCTATCATATTATTGATAGGACTTAAATATCTTTATGTTACTTAAATACTCATGTCATTGAATAATACAATTTATTATTTTGTTAAATGTCTACCGCCACATCATGATCCTTGATAGGAGTTTAAAAGTGTAAAGATAAGACGTATGGGTTAGAGCATCCTTGGGTGTATTAACTAATTCCTAGCAAGTACTAATTTACACAAAACCTAAATACGGAGGTTCATGGAAGTCACCTTAACACTATTCATTTTTTCTTACTTGATTAAATGTAAAATAGATACCATTGAAGAAGACCAGTATGATGGTTCAGATGGTGAGATAGATGGTGATTATGAATATGAGGATGAAGATGAAACTGGTGACGAGAATGAAGATGGCTATGAAAATGAAGGAGTACTGAATGATCCACATTTCTATAGGAAAGGACATTATAAGAAATAAGGTAGGTTTCAATATGATTTCTTTCGTTGTTTTCTATTGGAGAAGATGAATGTTGTTAAGTTTTTATTTGAATTTGAATATAGTGAGACTATAATTTTTGAACGAACCAGTCAAGTATAAGATAACAGGTTTCGGATTTTGACACAAAATTCACTCATCCATTTGGCTAAACAGAGTTTTAGCAATAAAGCTGATGTCAATTCGTAATAAAAACCCTAAATCTTATTCCTAACCTTAACTATCAACTATAAATATTAATCTAAATTCCTAACACTGGTTTATAATCCCCATTTAGACTCACTGCATAGGTTGACGTTCTCAAGGTCTTTTTAACGTTATTCAAATGTTGTTCATAAATTATAGTCTCAACGTTCTATTCTGTATTCCATAAAAGTGAAGTTAAATGAAGTCATGAGTAATATAATAACTGCCAGTAGAGTTGGATGGTATAGGTTTATGTGATATTTGGTACTATATAAGGTAAAAGTTCAAGTTATTGAATTGAAAATAACTTACTAACTACGTTCACGATTCAATGTCTATCAGTTTCATATGGGAATGTTTTAGAGGAATCACAAACTAGAAAGATATAATCATTCACTTCTTATTCATTTTCAAAATTACTTTACGTGCTATCAACCTGCATAAACAAAACAATATACAATCAGAAATCATGTTATATATTGGGGTAATATCTAGTAACAAAAATAAATGTGTAATTTCATTATCAATTAGATCGCGACCCTTGGTTCTACCTTGATGTGGTGATCAGGCTTGCTTATCGAAATGAAACAATCGTTCCTCAAGGTTCTACCACATAAGACAGGTCTGTTGAAAAATGGTAAGACTAAAAGCTGCAAACCCAAGGTCCGAAGGCGAAGTCGTTCTGCTCACTGTACACAGATGTTACGGCAGTAAGGTGTTTCTTTCAAACAACCAGCATAATAGCGATGTTGCCTTCCTACTAGCGGTGGGGTATGGTGGGGTTAAAGAAGGTCAACCCTAAAAATGTACACCTCACCGTATCCCACGGATATTCGTCTCCGATGGTAAGGTCTCAATAAGTACGAAGCAAACACACAAATTACTCACAAAAAGGTTGTGTGCGACTGAACTCAAGCAGTTGTCCCTTGGGAACAGAGGTCAAGCTTTCAGGTCACTAAGACCACCTCTTACTCAATTCCCTTTTCAGGTACCTCCAGAAGAACCCTTCCACCGTAAGGGAAACCAGGAAGTGATAACTACTCTCATACGTCCAATAGCACTTAAGATCAATGCATATGACCTGAAGAAAAAGACAAACTGAATCTATGTAGAATTTTTACCGTATTTTATAATTATATTGTAGGTGTATTTTATAATAATACAACTGTTATCATTTATTTTGAAGAAAATTGAATATCAGAAGGGGTTTTTGTGGATATTATAGTAATTTCAATAGTTGAGATCATGAATCAATTAAAGCTAGATCACCATGGAAAACCTGGAAGCATAGGGTGGCTATTTCATCCTATTGTGGGACTCTTCCATAGCACTGCGCATCTACGAACCTGCTTCACGAGATTTGAAACATTCAGTACTTCCAAGTTTCCCATGATGATTCACCTTCAATTGACTCATGATTTCAACCATTGAAAATTGAATGACATTGCTTGATTTAAATCTTTATTTGGTTATATATTTTTATAGGTTTTTATATATTTGGGCAAGATTGATTATCGACTATTCAGGATCGTATCTTTTAAAATGTAACAACTAATAGTTTGAAATGATAAAATAGTACAATAAATGAATTTGCATTGTTCTTTGTTTTATTGATTTATTATTGTGTGTAAAGATTTTGAGTAAGACTAATATCAATCACTGGCTGCTTAGGCTGAAATAGATGGGGTGAGGGGGGATTTCGAACTTATTACAACATAGTGTGTATAAGCAAAGTAATTTATCTACTAGACCACTTGTTGTGACTTTAAGTCCGACTAGTTATCATGTAACTTATTGACCAATCAAAATATGATTTATTCACTCTTGTACTGTACTATACCGATGACGTTCGATCAGTATGAGCAGCTTAGCGTCCTTATTAGTCGTTTGTTCTTCTGTGGTGTGTGCTACTTATATTGACATAAGTAGTATATGATGTTAGTTGTGAACAGAAGGTCTGGAAGCAGAGAGACAAGAGGATCGAACAGTAAAGAATGGAAACAGGATGCAATTTGTATGACAATGCAAGAACAATGAAGTCTGAGTCATTGTGAGTCAATCGATGGACATTTTTCAAATTAAGTATTTACTTTATGATTGTTCGATTTTATTAACAAGTGCTGTAATTTTGTGTCAAATACATTCGATTGTTCGCCACTGGTGTTTGTGTTCAATACACTTCTGGCCCGTCCACTTGAGTCCAGAACATCAGTAATAGCTTCCTATTATGGGAATTGTTTATTTGAAACATGCTTGGTTTATATACCAGACAAACAGACCACATCAGACCATAAAATAGGAAATAACGACTACACAAGATCAAACCATAAAGTGTCTGTGAACGAGGGAGACTGTAATTAATCGATTGAGTATAATTTAATAATAGTAAGTTGTACCATAGTAGTCTATGGGTGAAAAATGAAGCCTCTAATAAGATGAATATAAATAAACACAATCTAATTACTGAATAGTTGTACAATAGGGATTTATATATATAAATTTATATTATTAGTCGATTAATAGTTCTTAGTATGTTGATGATACCTTCATCGTATGTAATAATAAACAACATGCGACAAATCTGCTAGAGTTTTTCAACAAAGCACATCCGAATATCCATTTCACTATGGAATATGAAAAAGAAAACAAGTTTCATTTTCTCGATATCGCGATGAAAAGAAGAAAAGATGGTACGATTCAACGTTCAGTTTATAAGAAAGACACATGGAATGGTAGTTATCTTAATTTCAATAGCTTTTGTCCAATCAGTTACAAAAAAGCACTGGTCAAAACACTGTTTCACAGAACAGAAAGAATTTGTACTTCCGATACACTAGAAGAGGAAGTTATGAATGTTAAAAAATGTTTAAAGAATAACGGATACCCACTGAAATTTATTGAAAAATACGGCAAATGTGAAGATAAAAAACCGAAAGAAATTACAGCAAATAAAAAGCCTATTTTTATTCAACTTCAATTCAAAGGTGACGACATCACAGGATTAATCAATATGAAACTAAAAACTGCACTGACGAGAACTTATCCTGCAGCAAAATTGATTGTCCTGTCTAAAACAACATGTTCTTTGACACAATCAAAGGTCGACAGGTATCCCTTTCATGTTACCACCAATTGTGTATACAAATTTACATGTACCTGCCAAAGCAGTTACATTGGTAGAACAGAAAGGAGAGCCTACGTCCGATTCAAAGAACATATTCCGAAAAGTTTACGGTTAAATGGATTAAACGCATTCAGCAGTGCTATCGCAAGACATCTCCTTGATACAGGACATGAAGTTGATATACTGAAGTCCTTCAAGGTGATCAACAAACAATCAAACTCTAACCTTTTGAAATTCGC
Organism: Schistosoma margrebowiei; assembly: GCA_944470205.2. Lineage (NCBI taxonomy): Eukaryota > Metazoa > Platyhelminthes > Trematoda > Strigeidida > Schistosomatidae > Schistosoma > Schistosoma margrebowiei. The sequence goes on along the minus strand of OX104024.1, from coordinate 82,232,202 downwards.
TGAAGCGATAGCAATCAAACGTTTAAAACCAGATCTATGTATACAAAAAGAGACAGTAATAAATCTTTCTTTACCCTAGTAACAATAATCCCCACCCTTTCTATTCATTTGCTCCTATTTATTTATTTATTACGTCATTCCCCATCTTCCAACTCTTTCTGAAGTTTAAATTACATCATACATAAATGATTGATTTTAATTCATATTTTCTTTATTACTATTAATCTATTTTCATGAGTTCTAATCACTATTTCAATGTTCCAGAACTTTCACTCTCTAACTTTATTGATTTATTCGAATCAAACATTTTATGAGCTCATTAACTCTATCTGAATATTTTCTACATCATCATACACATGTATTGATCCTTATTCACACTGTTATGTATAAGTATGTTAATATCTGTAATAATGTTGAATTTAAAATAATTTAGGATGTAAGCAGCTGATGAGAACCTAACGAAATAAAATGAATTCATATTATTCTGCACCAATCTTTGTTCTTGCTCTATTTAAGACATGAAAAAGATGAACAAGAATTGGATGGAATTAGAAAAGGAGGCCCAGGACAGAGTGGGTTGGAGAATGCTAGTCAGCGGCCTATGCTCCATTGGGAGTAACAGGCGTAAGTAAGTAAGTAAGTAAGTAAGTTACTGAATAGTTGTACAATAGGGATTTATATATATAAATTTATATTACTAGTCGATTAATAGTTCTCAGAGGTCACCCGTAATTTAATCTTCACTAGGATATAACACGAACCAAGGACATTCAGTCTTGCTCCAGAACGTTTAACCTCCAGTATTTGTTGATAAGATCAAAAAATATGATACTCTTGAATATGATACATTCATGACAAGCCATATTATTAATAAAAATGCATATGAATTCGGACGACAGAGACTAGTATATGTTCGTGTAGTGTCTCGTACAATATCAAGTTCAAATGGTTTAGTCTAACTTCAGGACAAACTAATTTATTCATTCTTCTGGAGTTGCCCTTTAACCTTGTTGATCATTCTCTTATTAATATTGATTGTTTTTACATAAGCATATATGTGTGCATTGTTTACCATACTCATCAAATATCTGTAACTTATTTTTGAAACGTGATGAAATGTTTCCAGACTAGAAATGATATAGAAACTAACGATATCCACCCTATATTCTCTTAACAAGATGGTGAGTCACCATATATAAGTCTTCAGATATTCACCATGATATTAGATACAGTCGCATATCCAAGTAACTGGAAGACCAGTCTCATCATCACTCAATACAAGACTGAATAAACAGAGTATGTGATCGTTTATTTTGACATATCTCACACATTTTATAAAGCATCCAATCGTATTTTGTATAAGAATTTGCATCATACTGAAATCCAAGTTGGCTTATTCACTCAGCTCTCATCATTCATAGATGAAGACGATGAAGATGTCGATGGGTGAGAAGAAGTAGTACAGTTGTCAGCATACATATCACACTACACACTCATTCAACGCTGACGGCTTGTGACAGAGATGTGTGAATACATAAAATCTAGTAATAACAACATGCTAGTTCTATTCTCCAAAGTTACTTATTATTAGATCGTCAATCAAGAAAACCAACAACGTAGTTCACTGATGTTTATTTCGGTTCAATTCAATATCAAAAATACACAAATGTGTTCATTGTAACCAGTTTAATAAAACAAACGAACAAACAGTCTCCAGAATGCTTCATGAAACCTGAAAACCAAATGAGACAATGGTATACAATGATTCAGCACAAGTAACAAGTATTCTAAACTATGATTAAGTTCAATTGAATTACATTGACAAACTAGTCGAACTGAGTGACATTCATCTTGTCAAGTGAAATTACTGTTTCAAAGTTCGAAGTATCACATAATCAGTCATTCGGAAACTGAAAGTGTGTGTGTAAGTGTTTGTGTGAGTAACAACAGTTCAGTTCGTCCGTGATCGAACCAAATTCGACGATACGCAAATAATTACGATTCGTAAATTCCCGTTGACTATTAGTAGTGTGATAATCGGACGACATATCGTGTCGTTAAAATGAGTTGATAGTTAACTGATGACTGTATATTGATTGGATCAGTTCAACAAAGATTACTTACCGTATTCAGTGAAGTGCTTCTACATTCAATGAAGGAAATCGTTCTAAATATCATCATCATTGTCGGGCTGAATTTCATGACCAACATTTTTATTGATATTGATATTAATAATAATGTTATTATCATTATTATCAACACTTTCATTCTCTAACTTATAGTCAGTACTATTAACTTCTTTTTTATCCAATTCGTCTGTTTCATTATTATGATCTCCTCTGATTTGATCTACCGGTATTACGACAAACTGCTGTTCCAATCCATTATTGTCGTCAACACCAGTGCTTACTTCTACCACTTTTTCGGTGATTTGATTTTGGCTTTCATCTTCTCCAGATATATTGCGATTGTTATTTTCAATACCAGCTAAATCAGCTGAACCAAAATGTATAAAAAGATAAACGATTAGTCAATTTGCAGTGATAATACGAATAGAGATTCAGGACACGGAATGATGTTCCATTTCAAATACTGTAACATTGATACTCATAAATCACTGCCAATATTCAATAAACAGTATTCTCCAATTCTAATAAGCTGTTCAACCACATTGACTAGATGATTTACAATCAAACCATGTTATTCTCTCATCAAATTAATTACTCAGCTTCATTTCACTGAATCACATTCATCAAGCACAAATGTCAATGATCCTAACAAATCACTTTCTTAACAATAAGAATCTCATATAAGATAATATATATCAAAGAAATATTTGGAACGTACCCATATGTGCGTGAATGAATGTGACGAGCATTGTGAGGCATAAGATATTGCACACCATTGATAAACGCATGTTGTCTCTCAAATGAAGTAAACTTGGAATGGAGTGGATAGTTGATCACATAAGAAACACCTCATGTTTATATACTGATACGGACCAATGAGATCTAATGAAATTTGTGAAATTAATTAATGGATGGACTCATCCGATTGATGTTCTCTTCATCTGGTTCACTCAATAATTTGCTACTAAAATTGTACATGGAATGTTCATAATGGAATGTGGTTATTCATTTATTCTATTGTGCACCAATAACTACAAGAACAACATCAACAAGTTCAGGATGTGTGCGTAATCTACATGAAGCTGCACTCACTGCATTGATTGACCAAGTTCAGTTCAATGGTAAAATTACTAGTGAATTATTTAGATTAGATAATCACGCTAACATATCTCACCTTGATAATATGACCAGAGAAATGTCGGCATTATTCTCTCTTTCAACTGAATGCTAAATAACACCTTTATATTTTGGTATTTCACCATTATTATTGTTATCAGTGGTGTTATGAGTAGAATTCTCTGTGATTTTGATCGACTCAACTAATTAGTAGTTTGTTGATCACGTTGCAACCAAATGGCATGATGTGATCATCTCAGTGTTTGCATCAATTCTCTCACTTGTACTTTATAGATCAACAATAGTTAAAGATGGCAAATTCATATTGGCTATGTGTTGAGGAAATGGTATCTCAATGAGTCGAATTCAAATTCACTAATATCTGCGATCGTCTCTCCACATATGCTTATGTGTGATAATGGCAAACGAGATGTTTGCGAAGATCAGTCGACTGTGCTTATTGAACAGGAATGCTTGATGTTGTATTAGAGTGGTTGAATATCAATATTTTATGTTAATCGATCTGAGCGATTGTGTTATTGAGGTTTTCAAAAAATTTTGTGGGTGTTGTTGGCTGCTGGGAAATAATGAGCAGTATAGGTCTGACACGATATGATCAAGCCCGACACTCTTGCTTACGTCGCAGTTGTATTGTGTTTAGGTGACTTGAGAACCTAAGAAACACATCTAAAGAAAGAAGACAATAAAAATCTAGTGGTTTATCTCACATCTCTCATAAAAGCGGTAGGTTCTCCAGCAGCACGAAATCTTCCTGATGACATTTTCCACTAAACCGTATCTCCTTATCAAAAATATTCTCGTGTACAATTTTCATTTAAAACAATAGCTGCTACCTCCATCACTTCTCTGTTTCATTTATTGTTTGTTTTGTCGATATTTGTTTTGCCACACAGATATTCCTAATTTTTCCAACATTATTCAACGAATTACATCGATGTGTTCTTTTTGTTTTGTAACTATATATGTAGCTCGTTCTCATTAGACATTCTCCATGTGGTTTACTCATTGTGGCTGATGCTTTCACATCATTGATTGTTTGCCCCAGAAATGCACCAATAATGGCAGATGAATCGCCTGCGTTTGTAAAACATTTTGATCAAGCCCCCGGTTGCACTGATTTAGCACGATCCAAAACATCTGCGTCCCACTCAGACGTTATATGCTCTCTACACGTATTGACCAAATTGGACTCTAAGTTCAGTTTGCTTTACTTTCCTACTCTGCAGTTGTATTAGATACTTTATCCTCCTTAATTGTTTTACTTGAAGTGGACAGGCAACTCATCAATGCTGCTCAACTGATTTTGGTCGCCAAGAAACACTCACTACTACCCTAAAGTTTCAAGAAAAGCTCATAATCGACTGCCTACTATCAGTGGTCTTGCATCTATGGAACCTTTTACCCATCGACCAGTTGGGGTAGAGCAAAATAACATCAGCACGAAGTTAATGTGAGTCCCTTCTTTCTATTCTTTATCACATTTTTACTCTCCAGTACACTATGTTGATTTGCCATTAATTTTATTTCACCACTCGTTACCTTATCTATAACTCATAAATTCCTATACTTTTCCGCCTACTTTGGTAAACAACCACCCTACATTATACCCTTCTTAATGCCTACACATTGATTGGTAATCTATACTTCACACTGTGGTCAATTAAAGCATTGCATCGATGAATTACCCTCAGTCCATAATTTGTAACTGCCTGGTAAGCTTGTGAAATGGCACTTATAGAAATAGTGTTTTGCATCAGGATGTGAAACACAGAGCATTGTGTGATGTATGATATATATCTAAGGGAAGCTCAAATGAGCTTAACATCACAAAAGGAGTGAGTGTGGAGGTACTGACCAGTAAGCATTGATGGTGAGAGCGATGACTTCAACCCACCCATGTTTCTGATGCAGAAAACTTTGCTTGTGCTAAACTTTTTATGACTGAGAACATGTCAATCAGTCTGTGATACACTCACTATTCAGACTTGTGTTTCCAATTTTATTCTGGATTACCTATTTTACTAAGATAACCTAAAACATGCTAACTCATACTTTCAAATTAGAAATGCGTGGCTAGCATCACATTTCACTCTAGCAACAAGAGCTAGTATGAATTTAATCCAATAATTTTTCATACCTCTCTCTGTTTCACTACAAAATGCTAAGCACTGTTTCGTGTTAATATTCAAGTGCCATGCTTCTCCTTTGTTAATCTTGTTTTGGAATGTTGATCTGAGGACACAGCTATGGAACTTCCGACATCTGGAACAAACTCGACGTACGCCTTTTCCCGAGTTCATAGTTTACACCATGCGCTCTAAAAATCTACTTTATAACAACTATTAACTTAAAAATTTGCACTGCATGAATACAAAGCACGACCCGATGCCTAACACAGTTATGCCGAGCTTGGATCTCGTGTGCTGTTAGTCAGCAGTTGAACAATAAAAATTCCATAATGTATGTTCTACTTCAACACATGGAGTTGATTTAGCCTCATGATTTCCAAATTATTCGTTCAGTTCAGTAACCGTGTATCACAGAGGAAACGGGTTTGTTCATGTATACACATATCCATCCCAGTATGAAACTCTTTGTGTGATAAAATCTAAAAACATTTACATTAAAACGCGATGGCGTCCACTATTCCCTGCACAATATTTGCCTCAGATTTTTCCATGAGTTCTATAATTGACCTTTAACATGATTTTGTTTGTTATTGTATCCTTTGGTTTGCATCTTGATGTCAGCTTGTGGTCTACACTTACTCCCAGTACACACTTTCGAAGAGTCATAAATTTGAACGAATCAGGTATCCATTAATTCCTGGTTTTCACTTGCAACTCATATACTGTTGGTCAGTGTCAAATACTATTTACAAACTTAACTAATATCTAAATGCTTCAAACGAACCAACCTGTCTTTGCCCTTTGAACGATTTTAGAAGAATATCATTTGTAAGAAAATAATAAGTGGATGATTTTCTCGTATCTCTCTTCTCTATTGCAATGCATCTCAAACATTCTGTGAATCTGTAGAGATTATTGAGTAAGTGAAAGAAATATATTCATTGATTTGATAAATGAATCTTTCAGAATAATTCAGTCAATGATAAATTATCCTAGTAAAAACATAAATGTGTGAGGGAAGAAAAGAAACCATCAAATCCAAATCGATTTTATTAGGTGTTTATATACATGTGTATAAATCGGGATTTAGGTTAATGTTTGTGTTTATGATGGCAATAAAAGCTTCCCCATCAAACTATCCAGTTCAATGAACACATTTGTGTATTTTTGATATTGAATTGAACCGAAATAAACATGAGTGAACTACGTTGTTGGTTTTCTTGATTGACGATCTAATAATAAGTAACTTTGGAGAATAGAAATAGCATGTTGTTATTACTAGGTTTTGTGTATTCACACATCTCTGTCACAAGCCGTCAGCGTTGAATGAGTGTCTAGTGTGATGTGTATGCTGACAACTGTGCTACTTCTTCTCACCCATCGACATCTTCATCGTCTTCATCTATGAATGATGAGAGCTGAGTGAATAAGCCAACTTGGATTTCAGTATGATGCAAATTCTAATACAAAATACGATTGGATGCTTTATAAAATGTGTGAGATATGTCAAAATAAATGAGCACACCATGTTGTAGTATTTGGTGGGATTGTGCTGTGCTATGCGGTGAGAGACCTGAAAGTGCAAGGCCATCCACGAACTACCTGTTGTGATTTAGCACTATGTTTTCGATTTAGTAAATTGCTATAACTGTGACGTTAGATTAAAGGACATCGAATTATCGATCGGACCATAGTCGCGCAAACACGTAAAAACGGCCTGGGGTTCTGATTGATCCCACTTCCCTGTCTAGTCCAGCCAGTTGAGTCCAGAACGCAAGTCTCAGCCTCTGAGATATGAATCATTATATTTCAAACATACTCTGTTCATATACCGATCAATCAAACCACATCGTACGATAAAATAGAAAATAACATTGTAGAATACTGAACAGTAGGAAAACGACACGAGAAGTAAATATTAATCAATAAGAAAATAACAACATTTCAAGTACAACGATAGCCTTAGACTTAACAGAATAATTTTTGCGATATTTTCCTGAATATCACAACATAAATAATGTTAGACACTGTTCATTACAACTGTCTCCATGATTCATGAAATGACTAGATTGATGTTCGTTGATCGGTAAATAGTAGGAGTCTCTCAATAACCATTTCTGTATTGCGTAACAATGTAGCAGGTGTTCCAGTCACTTGAGTATATGACTGTATCTGATATCATGTGAAGTGTGTGAAGAAGCATAATTGGTGCATCACTACATCGTTTAGGAAATATAAGGTGGATACCGTCAGTTTCTATACCTGTTGTAGTCTGAAGACATTTCCTTACTACATATACAACTTAACACCGAATGATACATTTGCACAGTTACTGGATGAAAGTGTTGTATTGTTGAGGTGATCAGGTTGCTGTCCATTGAAGTTTGTGAAGGGGTTACTAAATATTTCTCAAATATCTATAGAGCGGTCCTACATTATGTAAGCCTACATAACAAATGAAATATCTTTTTGTGTTCGAGCTACTTCTAGGAGAGTCAAATTCATTCTTACTGTCACTCGATAGATTTCTACGTTTCATATGCAGATTGAAGGGATGCAAATCGTTCAAGTGTATTAACGCGTGCACAAAGATTTCAGATATTTTGGGTGATATTCACGTGAGACAGAGGAAGAATTTTCGCCGCGAATGATGATGGTATTTTAGAGGTTATCATATTCAAGCACGACAACACAGTATTTGTTTGTATGGCATCGAAGATTGTTTTATATATTTTATACATTTTAGTTCCTATTGAGAACAATTGATTTGTTGTCGTTCTGTAGACCAATAGGACATCGTCAAGAATTTCTTTCAACTGCCAATACCATTTCGCATTCACTTGTGCGCATGTGTAGACATTCAGAAACCTTTCAAGACAACTATTTGATATTTGATGGTGAGAGGTTTCGAGAACATGCTCAATTGTAAATATGCTCCAGAACTGTGAGAAAATGGAAGTGGACACTCAGACGCTGCAGCACATTTTCTCCACTCACAATAAATTTAGATTTGCTTATCAATGTTGGACACATTCACATGGTTTCGAGCATTAGCTTTTATTCTTCAAATGACTGCATGAACTGTGTGTGGTTTTGACAAGACGATTGGTTATAGGTTATAACGAACCACCATGAGATCAGCAAACATGATGCAGTCATTTGTGATGAACAGCGGTTGGTGTCGTTGATAATTCCGTTCAATGTGATGAGATGTTACACATGAGGGCCAACCATGTCGTGTGAATTTCGCTCCTTGTTTCTAAGATAATATCATGGTGAGTATTATTAGCGATTCGAGCAGTTGTCAATTGTACAGTTCGCACTACTACAAATGACAGTATAATCGTTTTCAAGTTTCTGGTTGTTCGTTAGACGCGTTAATGCATCAGCATGACCTAATTGAAAGATAAATATGTACTTGATAGTCATGTCTTAAGTCGACGACTTTTTATTTTATCGTTGTAGTTGGTTTCAGTATATAATGGTATAACATTCTCAGATCCAATAATCGATAAAACGCGTTTATGTTCAGCGAATAGTTCCAATACTTCTTTTACAATCTGAATATATATGCGTCCCACCGAAATCAATGTTCTGAAAGCAGGCACAATCGCTCTCTCTTCGCCATTCGAGAACTTATGGGTTATAATTGCACTGATATCACGGTCAGAAGCATCGAAAGCAACAACAGCTTGCAATGAGGAATCAAAATGTGTAAGTAATAAAAGCGAGGATAATGATCAAATTAACTGGTCGAAAGATTTGTGAAACTTGGTGGACCATTTCTGTTGTACTATACATGGTGATAAATGTTTCGCCTGTTCTTGGAGCGTAGGAGTTCGGCCACAAATGCCTTTTGTAAATGATAATGCTTAAATGCTTTCACCTGAATTATATGGGATGAGTATAAGTTGAAAAATAAGAACGAACAGTATTTCGAGATGGTACTACACTCATCTTGTAAACAGTGATGCCAGAATCATTTTAAAAGAAGTCACAAAGAATGAGGACAGTCAATTTCCGTATTTTAGATGCTTTACTGAAAATACCTCCAGAAAAGTTACGCATGTGGCCGCAATCTACATCAAGCTGCACTCACTGCATTGATTGACCAAGTTCAGTTCAATGGTAAAATTACTAGTGAATTATTTAGATTAGATAATCACGCTAACATATCTCACCTTGATAATATGACCAGAGAAATGTCGGCATTATTCTCTCTTTCAACTGAATGCTAAATAACACCTTTATATTTTGGTATTTCACCATTATTATTGTTATCAGTGGTGTTATGAGTAGAATTCTCTGTGATTTTAATGGACTCAACTAATTAGTAGTTTGTTGATCACGTTGCAACCAAATGGCATGATGTGATCATCTCAGTGTTTGCATCAATTCTCTCACTTGTACTTTATAGATCAACAATAGTTAAAGATGGCAAATTCATATTGGCTATGTGTTGAGGAAATGGTATCTCAATGAGTCGAATTCAAATTCACTAATATCTGCGATCGTCTCTCCACATATGCTTATGTGTGATAATGGCAAACGAGATGTTTGCGAAGATCAGTCGACTGTGCTTATTGAACAGGAATGCTTGATGTTGTATTAGAGTGGTTGAATATCAGTAATTTATATTGAACGATCTAAGAAATTCGGATCAGGTTGCTGTCCATTGAGATTTATCAAAGAGTTACTAAATATTTCTCATATTTCCATAGAGCATTCATACATTATATCATGCCACATTACAAATGGAATATTTTTTGGTTTGCACACACGTTTACTCAGAAGTGATGTTAGGTTACTTGTATTCGAGCTACTTTTTAGAGACTCGAGTTCAATTCAACTCTCACTCCAAACATATAACATTACAACAGATTCATACATACCTTTTATAGAGTGAAGGAATGAATTACGTTCTTTCTTCTTTGATACATGCAACAATATTGCATAGAATAATAACTTGAAAAACAGAGATTTCTCGTATGAATTACGGTGTGACCAAATCAACAGCAACAACAACAACTACTACTACTACAAAAATAATAATGATAATAATGACGAAAACAGCCTGATCTATGTGTAGTGGTGATCATAGTCAACCGCGATTCTTCGCCATCTACATCTGGTGAGTGACAACTGCCAACACTCCTCAACAGCTGCAAAATCTCCCGACGAACACTATTACTTTGAAACTATTATTTACTTATCCACATTTGTTACACATTTCATATTGATACCTTCCAATATATAATACCCTGGCAACAACTCCAGAAGTGTGGTTTGTGGTACTGGAGCCTCAGTTTGAGATCCACCACATTACGAACCAGTGGCAGAAATATGCTCACGCTCTGAAAACTCTGCTGGCGGATCACATTTCCACTGTTCGTTAGGTAGTCCTCAATTCCTATGTACATAACGTCTATGATCGTCTCGATGAAGCGATTCTCGGACATTTCCTCCGATTGAGAAAGTGGCGCACGAGGACATTATTGACACGTTACCCTTGGCTGACGATAAACCAAGCCGTCACCTAGCGCGCCTGCAATCTCTAGCAGCACCCATGTCAGCCGATTCCGAAATCGTTGAGGAGTTACGGCTCGAATCAACGCCAGAACACATACAACTCACGATTACGGCTTACTTACTTACTTACGCCTGTTACTCCTCGTGAAGGAGCATAGGCCGCTCACCAGCATTCTCCATCCAACCCTGTCCTGGGCAATCCTTTCTAGCTGCGTCCAGTTGTAATTCATCGTTTTCATATCTGCTTCTATTATCCGACGCAATGTGTTCTTTGGCCTTCCTCTTGTTCGCTTCCCTTCAGGATTCCAAGTTAGGGCTTGTCTCGTGATACAGTTTGACGATTTGCGTAATGTATGTCCTATCCATTTCCATCGTCTTTTCCTAATTTCTTCTTCAGCTGGAAGTTGGTTTGTTCTCTCCCACAGAAGGCTATTGCTGATGGTATCCGGCCAATGGATGTTGAGTATCTTGCGTAGACAACTATTTATAAATACTTGTACCTTCTTGATGGTTGTTGTTGTAGTTCTCCAAGTTTCAGCTCCATACAGTAGAACTGCCTTGACGTTGGTATTGAAGATTCTCACTTTGATATTGGTTGAAAGTTGTTTTGAGTTCCATATGTTCTTTAACTGTAGGAATGCTGTCCTTGCTTTGCCAATCCTTGCCTTTACGTCTGCATCTGAACCTCCTTGTTCATCGATGATGCTTCCCAGGTATGTGAAGGACTCTACATTTTCCAGAGTTTCGCCATCAAGAGTGATTGGGTTGTTGTTTTCCGCTTTGAATTTGAGGACTTTGGTTTTCCCTTTGTGTATGCTGAGGCCTACTGATGCAGAGACTGCTGCTACACTGGCTGTCTTCATCTGCATCTGTTCATGTGTACGTGATAGGAGGGCTAGGTCATCTGCGAAGTCCAAATCGTCTAATTGATTCTGAGCTGTCCATTGAATTCCGTGTTTTCCTTCAGATGTCGAGGTCTCCATAATCCAGTCGACCACCAGAAGAAAGAGGAAGGGAGAGAGTAAACAGCCTTGTCTGACTCCGGTCCTTACTTGGAATGCATCTGTCAGCTGTCCTCCATGCACGACTTTGCACTGTAGTCCGTCGTATGAGTTCCGGATAATATTGACAATCTTCTCAGGAACTCCGTAGTGTCGAAGAAGTTTCCATAATGTCCTCCTATCTACACTGTCGAATGCTTTTTCATAATCAATAAAGTTGATGTATAGTGATGAGTTCCACTCAACTGATTGTTCGACGATGATCCGTAGTGTTGCAATTTGGTCTGTGCATGATCGATCCTTACGGAATCCAGCTTGTTGATCTCGAAGTTGGGCGTCTACTGCATCTTTCATCCGGTTCAGCAACACTCTGTTGAACACCTTCCCTGGTATTGACAGCAGTGTAATGCCTCTATAGTTTTCACATTTGCTCAGATCTCCTTTCTTAGGAATCTTGACGAGGTGTCCTTCTTTCCAGTTCATCGGCACTTGTTCCTCTTCCCAAATCTTTTTGAATAGAAGATAAAGCATGTTTGTAGTTGCTTCGATGTCTGACTTCAGTGCTTCAGCTGGTATGTTGTCCGGACCCGCTGCTTTCCCGTTCTTGATTTGTCTGACGGCCATTCTGATTTCTTCCTTCGTTGGTGGGTTGACGTCTATGGGAAGATCTGTGTGTGCCGCTTCGATGTCCGGTGGATTCATTGGAGCCGGCCTATTCAGGAGTTCCTCGAAGTATTCTACCCATCTGTTCCGCTGTTGTTGAATTTCGGTGATTGGCTTGCCTTCTTTGTCTTTGACCGGTCTCTCTGGTTTACTGTATTTTCCTGCTAGTTTCTTCGTTGTATCGTAAAGCTGTTTCATATTTCCTTCTCTAGCAGCTTTTTCTGCTGTCGTTGCTAGTTCTTCCACATATTTCTTCTTGTCGGCTCTAATGCTCCTCTTCACTTGTTTGTTTGCTTCTATGTATTCAGCTTGTGCTTGGACTTTCTCTGCTCGTGTTCGGCTGTTGTTTATTGCTGCCTTCTTGTTCTTCCTTTCTTTGATCTTGTCCAGTGTTTCTGTAGAGATCCATTCCTTATGATGGTATTTCTTTAGACCCAGAACCTCTTGACACGTTGAAGTCAATGCTTCCTTGATGCCTTTCCAGTTGTCCTCCATACTAGTTTCTTCTTCTTTCAGTAGATCTTGTAAGGCTTGGAACCTGTTGTTGAGAGCTATCTTGAATTCATTGAGTTTGTCAGTATCTCGAAGGAAGGCTGTATTGAACCTTTGTATTGCTGTTTGTCCACTTGTCCAGTTCTTTTTTAGCTTCAGTTTTAAATTGGCCACAACTAGGTGATGATCTGAAGCTACGTCAGCACCTCTCCTGGTTCTCACATCTTCCATTGTCCTTCTGAATTTTTTGTTGATGCAAATATGATCTATTTGGTTCTCTGTAGTGTGGTCCGGTGAGATCCATGTAGCCTTGTGTATACGCTTGTGTGGAAATATTGTGCCTCCTATGACCAATTTGTTGAATGCACATAGATTTGCAAATCTTTCTCCATTTTCGTTTCTTTCTCCCAGTCCATGTCGTCCCATAATATCTTCATATCCAGTGTTGTCTATTCCGACTTTGGCATTTAGATCTCCCATCAGAATAGTTAGGTCCTTCCTTGGGCATTTCTCAATAACTGACTGCAGCCGCTCGTAGAACTGATCTTTAATGTCGTCGTTGCTATCATTTGTGGGTGCATAACATTGGATAATATTCATTAAGATCCCCTCCTTCTTTGTTTTGAATGATGCTTTGATGATTCTGGATCCGTGGGATTCCCATCCTACAAGTGCATTTCGTGCTAATTTGGACAGCATAAGAGCGACTCCCTGAGTGTGTGGAGCATTGTCCTCTTCGTGACCGGAGTATAGCAGCATCTCTCCCGTAGCTAGCCTTTTCTGTCCAGCTTGGGTCCAGTGGGTTTCGCTGATTCCCAGTACTGCTAAGTTGTATCTCCTCATTTCCATTGCTATTTGACTGGTCTTCCCGGTTTCCCACATTGTTCGAACGTTCCATGTACCTATAAAAATTTTTGCTCTGGTTGTTAGAAGGGGCATCGGCCTCTTGGCTTCCGAAGGAACTCGGCTTTCACCATGAAGCGTCATAATTCTTCTAAATGAAGACCTTCTAACTCCCAGGGCAGAGTTTAAATGGTTTGGATTATTTTTTCTGGTTAGCGTTTTTTTAGCGAGTTAGTTTTCTACGGGATGGGGACGCTAACCCCATGCCCAACCCTCCTCCTTTACCCGGGTTGGGACCGGCAGTAACCCTATAAGAGCTACAGGCGGAGTTCACGATTACGGCCCTACTCGATTATACAACACTTACCCAGATGGTCCTCATAGCAGACAAGATAATAGCAAGGACTAGCACTCGAGACAACTATATAGTTACCTCAACATCAAGTTCGAACATATTTAAAAAAGTGTGTTGTTCAGAAACATTTCTTAGTTCTGATAAGTCTTGCAAATTGGACGCTATATTCGTTTGCTGAGCAATTCTGTAACACCGAATCTAGAATTATACAGCGACCTAAACACAAGAGAGAAGGCGTTAAGTATGAGAGAAGTACTTTACACCAAAGTTTCATTTAAAAAACAGAAAATATAGGGTTTTTATAATATTTTAAATGAACTTGGGTCGCTCGAAGATTCTGGAATGCTACTAAACATAGTAGCAGTATAGCTATCAGTCAATCAGAACCTCTACATGTGACGTTTCACTTCCTTGATATTTCTGGCTAAATGTTCAAGTGAACGCTGATTGGTTTCATCCATTTTTTTTCATTATGGCCATGCTTCTAATTGTTACCTTGTCATATATCTCACCAACCTGCATGTTAACCTGGCACGTACATGCGTTGGGTGATATCTCGGTGTCTTTTAAATTAAAAATATCATCTGAATCATCTTTCACATTTTTCTCACTAAACCCATCATAGTCGTTGTTACTATACGTATTTGGGTTTGTCAATTAATCTACCATATTAGTAATCTGAAAAGACGAACATAGTTTAGATAATAATATTACAAATTTAGTTACTAGCATACTAAACTAGTATAATAACAAAACTCTCAGGTAGTTAATGGCTAAACAAACATTTAATGTCAAAACTCTGGAATCTATTACTAAACTTAACACCAGACAAATATTTTTGAATGGAAATTTATAATACAATTAGGCAGTTCAGATTCTTTAACGATACAAACTCCTGCTATTTCAAAAGCACAATAAAAACAACAATACCTATTTTTCCACTGGCTACTCCTCAATCAACACTATAACTAGTTAAACATAATGATTACAGGATATCGTCGTGAAGCATTGTCATGACTTGACAATTACGTAATATGATTGATAAAATTGATCAAACGATTAACAAAATCGGTCAACTAACTGACTTGTAATTATCATTATATAGTGTTGTTTTCTCGTTCTCTTCATTCAATACAGACGACTGCAGTATGTTTCTCTATCAGTTTCTCTATCATTCAATAAATATCTCAAAATCATGTCAGTCGAATTGGAGGTTTAGCGACACAATCATGCATGCAATTCATCATTATAAGCACTCGAGCAAATCTCCTACAAACTGGAAACATCAATGTAGAATTTACCCTAACACGGACTAAGGTTCAAGCCATTATCATAAACATGAGTTTGCAGTTTACTTTCTTGGGTTCAACTTATGTCCTTCCGGATAATCACATGTGTATCAATCACTGTTAATCAACTTGTGAAGACTTAGTTAGCCGAAAATATCTTGCAGCACCACATCACCTAGAAATGTGGCACGTAGGCTTAGTTGATTTCAATAACTTATATTTACTATATCTCAATGAAATCGTATTCCGTCTTATACTAAACTGCATACTTGCAACCGACTTGTATGCACCATCAACCGGTAGGTATAAATAAAAATAAATAGTCTATGGGAAATTAAAACATTGAGTCTAGACCATGTCTCTTACGAATACACTCATGTTTAACGATTTGTTCTTAGTTATCTGTTCAAAATTCACATAATTATCACTTTGCACGTATTAAAACACTTTTTGATAACCATTTATATGAATTAGTAGTATTGTGGTGTACTACTTATATTGACATAAGTAGTATATGATGTTAGTCGTGAACAGAAGGTTTGGAAGCAGAGAGACAAGAGGATGGAACAGTAAAGAATGGAAACAGGATGCGATTTGTATGACAATGCAAGAACAATGAAGTCGGAGTCATTTTGGACAACTGATGGACAGTTTTTAAATTAAGCATTTAATTCACGATTAACAAGTGCTGTGATTTTGTGTCAAATACATTCGATTGTCCGCGACTGGTGTTCGTGTTCACTACAGTATTACTAAATTCTATCACGTTCAAGTAAAAATGAGGTCGAGAAAATCTCCTCGTAACTAGACAAACCGTATCAAACCAACTGGAACACTACTTGGAATTCTTGTCCACGGTAATACTTTTATTCCTTCAGTTAGCCTACTAATACAGATGCAATTGGAAATCAACACATATGGACAGGTTACCGATCTAAAGGTTATTTGAGTTACTAATTTAAACCAAACGTAATTCCAATATTAACGTGTGAAGAATAAAACCAACCATTTTAAACATACTTATACGGTCTGCAGCTTGAGCCATTAACCAAATGTTATTACTATGCAATTTAATGTGACGTGTTAATATATATTTCTATACTAAATCGTTCTTCATTGTAATAATCCCAGCATACTTGACGTATAAATAATGTTCATGTGGGTTTTCATTTTAAGCGTGTTAAGCATTAAAACAGATATTTTGAAGTTATTACATGTATTTCCCGATCAGTTGCTGCCACCTTCTTTTTGGTTTATCTCTCAGCTTATCAAAACTCGGAGGATTTTTATTATTCTTGGTAACCTCTGGCGCGCGACGATCCCACACAGTTTGATATCGAACCAACATCACGTTGATTCTGATGTGAGAGTAATGTAGTGGCATTGTGCCCTAACCACACAATCATCAAAGCTGAACATGAGACAATTGGGGAAATACATGTTCAACATTTGACGCGGAGAAAAACCCAACGATGGATAGGTCGGCAACAATGAATGGAATGAATTCGAGTTGATCGAATGGCTGTGCTCGGCCTTGCAGGCGTGGTCCCTGTTGACTATAAGCTTATGTCAGGGAAGATAATGATGTGACTTCCACGTGAGAACTTACAGATTAGACAGTCATATCATGAAAAATCTACCATTTTAGGATTAGGTCTATTATCCGAGCAGTAGTAATATCATAGTAGATCATTATTCTACAACACCACATTGTCACCCGCGGACTCCAATCACGGCAGGACCACGCCGACTGGCACCGGATAAATTAGCTGTAGACAATTTAGTAACTATGGAGCATTAAACGTGGTTACACGTTTTGATAGCTACCCCAGCTCCCACTTACACTACATCACGGCATCGCTCAAGGGCATGACTATCTTCTCTAAGATCAATCTGGTACGAGCATATCATCAGATCCCAGTCGCTCTTGAGGATGTCGAGAAAACCGTTATCACAACTACTTCCGGTCTGTTTGAGTTCCTGCGAATGCCACTTGGATTACAGAATGCTGCTCAAACTTTACAAACGTTCATAGAAAGCATAGTACGAGATTTTGATTTTGTTCATGTCTATGTTGATGACCTGTTAATCGCATCACCAAACGTAGATGAACATTATCAAAATCTAACACACCTATTCCAGTGCCTTTCGCATCATGGAATAATAGTCAACCCGGAAAAGTGTGAGCTAGGCAAAACGTAAATAAACTTCTTAGGTCACAATAATAAGCAAGAGGATATTTTACCTTGCCAGGACAAAGTACGTGCAACAATGGAGTGCAACGTGCCGTCCACACTCAAGGAACTGAAGGCATTTCTCGGTTTTGTTAACTTCTACCGACGTTTCATCCCACATGCGGTGTAACGGATACGACCATTAACCGATTCACATCGTGGTAAACCACGCGAATTAGAATTGAACGATGCTGCGCGTGCTGCATTTTCAGAGATCAAAACGGCTCTAGCTCAAGTCACACTCCTCAATCATCCTGACCCATCTGCCACACTTAGTATAGAGGTTGATGCATCGGATTTTGCTATAGGAGCCGTTATGCAACAGAACATCTCCGGAAGTTGGCAACCTCTTAATTTTTTCTCACGGAGACGAGATATAGTGCTTCTAGTCGAAAACTACTAGCAGCCTAATGTGCCATCAAGCATTTCCGGCACTCAGTAGAATGTCGAGATTTCATCTTATTCATCGACCATAAGCCTTTAACGTATGTTCTGCATACCAAGTCTGACCGCTACTCACCATGAGTGTGCAAACATTTGCACTATATCTCTCAGTTCACGACAGACCTTCGTCATATGAAAGGCGAGTCGAACTATCTTGCCGATGCTCTGTCACATATCCGAGTTAATGCAGTTGATTTACTTCACTGAGGCCGTCATTGAAAATTCACAGAATTGAAGAAACACACTCAACACGAGATGAAACGAACAGTAATATCGATGATATGACAGAAACAAGACCACATTCACTTTGTAGTGTACGAGAACACAAGTGTGCACAACCAAATATATTTTCAGACGAAATTACACAATGTTTTGTTAAAATGTGTAAACCATACGTTCAATCTTCATTCGTCAATCCTGGATCAATTGTCTCAAACTGCATCTCTCTTCATTGCCACAATAATCTTTCTCTGATATTCTACACTTTGGCCTCCCTCTCACTGGCATTGTACGTTTAAATGGTGTTATATACTACCTATATCGACATAAGTAACATTCATCACAAGTCAACTGCGTGAAGCAACTACAATTCGAAAAGAAAATACGTCTTGTTTTCAAAAAACAAAAGATGAATAACTGCAATTCGTTAATTAATGAAAAAATCTAAAAATATTCTTTCGGCAACAGGATTTCGCAATGATCATCGCAAACATCTCGTTTGCCATTATCACACATAAGCATATGTGGAGAGACGATCGCAGATATTAGTGAATTTGAATTCGACTCATCGAGATACCATTTCCTCAACACATAGCCAATATGAATTTGCCATCTTTAACTATTGTTGATCTATAAAGTACAAGTGAGAGAATTGATGCAAACACTGAGATGATCACATCATGCCATTTGGTTGCAACGTGATCAACAAACTACTAATTAGTTGAGTCGATCAAAATCACAGAGAATTCTACTCATAACACCACTGATAACAATAATAATGGTGAAATACCAAAATATAAAGGTGTTATTTAGCATTCAGTTGAAAGAGAGAATAATGCCGACATTTCTCTGATCATATAATCAAGGTGAGATATGTTAGCGTGATTATCTAATCTAAATAATTCACTAGTAATTTTACCATTGAACTGAACTTGGTCAATCAATGCAGTGAGTGCAGCTTCATGTAGATTACGCACACATCCTGAACTTGTTGATGTTGTTCTTGTAGTTATTGATGCACAATAGAATAAATGAATAACCACATTCCATTATGAACATTCCATGTACAATTTTAGTAGCAAATTATTGAGTGAACCAGATGAAGAGAACATCAATCGGATGAGTCCATCCATTAATTAATTTCACAAATTTCATTAGATCTCATTGGTCCGTATCAGTATATAAACATGAGGTGTTTCTTATGTGATCAACTATCCACTCCATTCCAAGTTTACTTCATTTGAGAGACAACATGCGTTTATCAATGGTGTGCAATATCTTATGCCTCACAATGCTCGTCACATTCATTCACGCACATATGGGTACGTTCCAAATATTTCTTTGATATATATTATCTTATATGAGATTCTTATTGTTAAGAAAGTGATTTGTTAGGATCATTGACATTTGTGCTTGATGAATGTGATTCAGTGAAATGAAGCTGAGTAATTAATTTGATGAGAGAATAACATGGTTTGATTGTAAATCATCTAGTCAATGTGGTTGAACAGCTCATTAGAATAAGAGAATACTGTTTATTGAATATTGGCAGTGATTTATGAGTATCAATGTTACAGTATTTGAAATGGAACATCAATTGTTAGTTTGACTTGTTTTATTGGGTCTCGTGAATCATTATTTGTAGTATCATTGTAAATTGACTAATCGTTTATCTTTTTATAAATTTAGTTTCATCTGGTTTACGTGAAATTAAAAAGATCAATGAACAAAATAACAGCGAAGATGAACTCATTAGATTTACGAAAGCTGGAAACAATGGAGATGATGATGACGACGAAAATGACACATTTAATATACAAGAAAACGATAGTGTTGATGAAAATGATCATAATATTATTATGAATATTAATATCAATGCAAATGGTGGTCATGAAAATCAGCCCGAAAATGATGATGATATTTAGAACGATTTCCTTGATTGAATGTAGAAGCACTTCACTGAATACGGTAAGTAATCTTTGTTGAACTGATCCAACCAATATACAGTCATCAGTTAACTATCAACCCATTTTAACGACACTATATGTCGTCCGATTATCACCTTACTAATAATCAACGGAATTTACGAATCGTAATTATTTGCATATCGTCGCATTTGGTTCGATCACGGACGAACTGAACTGTTGTTACACACACACACACATACACATTTTCAGTTTCCGAATGACTGATAATGTGATACTTCGAACTTTGAAACAGTAATTTCACTTGACAAGATGAATGTCACTCAGTTCGACTAGTTTGTCAATGTAATTCAATTGAACTTAATCATAGTTTAGAATACTTGTTACTTGTGCTGAATCATTGTATATCATTGTCTCATTTGGTTTTCAGGTTTCATGAAGCATTCTGGAGACTGTTTGTTCGTTTGTTTTATTAAACTGGTTACAATAAACACATTTGTGTATTTTTGATATTGAATTGAACCGAAATAAACATGAGTGAACTACGTTGTTGGTTTTCTTGATTGACGATCTAATAATAAGTACCTTTGGAGAATAGAAATAGCATTTTGTTATTACTAGGTTTTGTGTATTCACACATCTCTGTCACAAGCCGTCAGCGTTGAATGAGTGTCTAGTGTGATGTGTATGCTTACAACTGTACTACTTCTTCTCACCCCTCAACATCTTCATCGTCTTCATCTATGAATGATGAGAGCTGTGTGAATAAGCCAACTTGGATTTCAGTATGATGCAAATTCTAATACAAAATACGATTGGATGCTTTATAAAATGTGTGAGATATGTCAAAATAAATGAGCACACTATGTTGTAGTATTTGGTGGGATTGTGCTGTGCTATGCGGTGAGAGACCTGAAAGTGGAAGGCCATCCACGAACTACCTGTTGTGATTTAGCACTATGTTTTCGATTTAGTAAATTGCTATAACTGTGACGTTAGATTAAAGGACATCGAATTATCGATCGGACCATAGTCGCGCAAACACGTAAAAACGGCCTGGGGTTGTGATTGGTCCCACTACCCTGTCTAGTCCAGCCAGTTGAGTCCAGAACGCAAGTCTCAGCCTCTGAGATATGAATCATTATATTTCAAATATACTCTGTTCATATACCGATCAATCAAACCACATCGTACGATAAAATAGAAAATAACATTGTAGAATACTGACCAGTAGGAAAACGACACGAGAAGTAAATATTAACCAATAAGAAAATAACAACATTTCAAGTACAACGATAGCCTTAGACTTAACAGAATAATTTTTGCGATATTTTCCTGAATATCACAACATAAATAATGTTAGACACTGTTCATTACAACTGTCTCCATGATTCATGAAATGACTAGATTGATGTTCGTTGATCGGTAAATAGTAGGAGTCTCTCAATAACCATTTGTGTATTGCGTAACAATGTAGCAGGTGTTCCAGTCACTTGAGTATATGACTGTATCTGATATCATGTGAAATGTGTGAAGAAGCATAATTGGTGCATCACTACATCGTTTAGGAAATATAAGGTGGATACCGTCAGTTTCTATACCTGTTGTAGTCTGAAGACATTTCCTTACTACATATACAACTTAACACCGAATGATACATTTGCACAGTTACTGGATGAAAGTGTTGTATTGTTGAGGTGATCAGGTTGCTGTCCATTGAAGTTTGTGAAGGGGTTACTAAATGTTTCTCAAATATCCATAGAGCGGTCCTACATTATGTAAGCCTACATAACAAATGAAATATCTTTTTGTGTTCGAGCTACTTCTAGGAGAGTCAAATTCATTCTTACTGTCACTCGATAGATTCCTACGTTTCATATGCAGATTGAAGGGTTGTAAATCGTTCAAGTGTGTTAACGCATGCACAAAGATTATAGTTCCTATTGAGAACAATTGATTTGTTGTCGTTCTGTAGACCAATAGGAAATCGTCAAGAATTTCTTTCAACTGCCAATACCATTTCGCATTCACTTGTGCGCATGTGTAGACATTCAGAAACCTTTCAAGACAACTATTTGATATTTGATGGTGAGAGGTTTCGAGAACATGCTCAATTGTAAATATGCTCCAGAACTGTGAGAAAATGGAAGTGGACACTCAGACGCTGCAGCACATTTTCTTCACTCACAATAAATTTAGATTTGCTTATCAATGTTGGACACATTCACATGGTTTCGAGCATTAGCTTTTATTCTTCAAATGACTGCATGAACTGTGTGTGGTTTTGGCAAGACGAGTGGTTTTAGGTCATAACGAACCAACATGAGATCAGCAAACTTGATGCAGTCATTTGTGATGAACAGCAGTTGGTGTCGTTGATAATTCCGTTTAATTTGATGAGATGTTACACATGAGGGCCAACCGTGTCGTGTGAATTTCGCTCCTTGTTTCTAAGATAATATCACGGTGAGTATTATTAGCGATTCGAGCAGTTGTCAATTGTACAGTTTGCACTACTACAAATGACAGTATAATCGTTTTCAAGTTTCTGGTTGTTCGTTAGACGCGTTAATGCATCAGCATGACCTAATTGAAAGATAAATGTGTACTTGATAGTCATGCTTTAAGTTGACGACTTTTTATTTTATCGTTGTAGTTGGTTTCAGTATATAATGGTATAACATTCTCAGATCCAATAATCGATAAAACGCATTTATGTTCAGCGAATAGTTCGAATAGTTCTTTTTCAATCTGAATATATATGCGTCCCACCGAAATCAATGTTCTGAAAGCAGGCACAATCGCTCTCTCTTCGCCATTCGAGAACTTATGGGATATAATTGCACTGATATCACGGTCAGAAGCATCTAAAGCAACAACAGCTTGCAATGAGGAATCAAAATGTGTAAGTAGTAAAAGCGAGTATAATGATCAAATTAACTGGTCGAAAGATTTGTGAAACTTGGTGGACCATTTCTGTTGTACTATACATGGTGATAAATGTTTCGCCTGTTCTTGGAGCGTAGGAGTTCGGCCACAAATGCCTTTTGTAAATGATAATGCTTAAATGCTTTCACCTGAATTATATGGGATGAGTATAAGTTGAAAAATAAGAACGAACAGTATTTCGAGATGGTACTACACTCATCTTGTAAACAGTGATGCCAGAATCATTTTAAAAGAAGTCACAAAGAATGAGGACAGTCAATTTCCGTATTTTAGATGCTTTACTGAAAATACCTCCAGAAAAGTTACGCATGTGGCCGCAATCTACATCAAGCTGCACTCACTGCATTGATTGACCAAGTTCAGTTCAATGGTAAAATTACTAGTGAATTATTTAGATTAGATAATCACGCTAACATATCTCACCTTGATAATATGATCAGAGAAATGTCGGCATTATTCTCTCTTTCAACTGAATGCTAAATAACACCTTTATATTTTGGTATTTCATCATTATTATTGTTATCAGTGGTGTTATGAGTATATTGAACGATCTATGAAATTCGGATCAGGTTGCTGTCCATTGAGATTTATCAAAGAGTTACTAAATATTTCTCATATATCCATAGAGCAGTCATACATTATGTCATCCCACATTACAAATCTAATATCTTTTGGTTTGCACCCACGTTTACTCAGAAGTGATGTTAGGTTACTTGTATTCGGGCTACTTCTTAGAGACTCGAGTTCAATTCAACTCTCACTCCAAACATATAACATTACAACAGATTCATACTCACTTTTTATAGAGTGAAGGAATGAATTACGTTCTTTCTTCTTTGATACATGCAACAAGATTGCATAGGATAATCAATTGAAAATCCGAGATTTCTCGTATGAATTACGGTGTGACCAAATCAACAGTAACAATAACATTAATGATAATAATGTGAACAGCCTGATTTGTCGTAAACTATCAATGTCTGTTGATCATATTCATTAGGAATTGAGAATATTTCATCAGTTGAGGTTTTTGGAAAGTACGAAAGGATGAAATAATTTCGATCATCAGATGAAGAGTGATGATTGATTGAAAAATAGTGATGTACTATTTTGAAGAGAACGCGATTAGTGTAATGGAAACAGTAATTCTTATTAAGACCAACTGTACCAGTGATTGTTTCAATATACCTGTTTGTCTAAGTGAACCGAAAAGCGCACTCCTCCGTTGTTCGTGACCTCACATGAACTTTCATACGCTCAGTAGTTTCCTATGTGTATTCTGGCACGATCTCGATATTATTTCGATACCACGAGATCGCCAACGAATACATCTCGACTACAGTCTTCAACTGCCCTGTGATATTTAGGCAACGGTTGGAGTTTAACCTGGTAACTGGCATTTAGTCTAAGTGTAGTGGTGATCATAGTCAACTGCGATTCTATACCAACTACATCTGGTGAGTGACAACTGCCAACACGCCTCAACAGCTGCAAAATATCCCGACGAACACTATTACGTTGAAACTATTATTTACTTATCCACATTTGTTACACATTTCATATTGATACCTTCCAATATATAATATCCTGGCAACAACTCCAGAAGTGTGGTTTGTGGTACTGGAGCCTGAGTTTGAGATCCACCACATTACGAACCAGTGGCAGAAATATGCTCACGCTCTGAAAACTCTGCTGGCGGATCACATTTCCACTGTTCGTTAGGTAGTCTTTAATTCCTATGTATCCAACTTAAACGATCTTCTCGATGAAGCGATTCTCGGACATTTCCTCCGATTGAGAAAGTGGCGCACGAGGACATTATTGACACGTTACCCTTGGCTAACGATAAACCGAGCCGTCACCTAGCGCGCTTGCAATCTCTACCAGCACCCATGACAGCCGATTCCGAAATCGTTGAGGAGTTACGGCTCGAATCAACGCCAGAACACATACAACTCACGATTACGGCCCTACTCGATTATACAACACTTACCTCAACATCAAGTTCGAACATATTTAAAAAAGTGTGTTGTTCAGAAACATTTCTTAGTTCTGATAAGTCTTGCAAATTGGACGGTATATTCGTTTGCTGAGCAATTCTGTAACACACAAGCTAGAACTATACAGCGACCTAAACACAAGAGAGAAGTACTTTACTCCAAAGTTTCATTTAAATACAGAAAATATAGGGTTTTTATAATATTTTAAATGAACTTGGGTGGCTCAAAGATTCTGGAATGCTACTAAACATAATAGCAGTATAGCTATCAGTCAATCAGAACCTCTACATGTGACGTTTCACTTCCTTGATATTTCTGGCTAAATGTTCAAGTGAACGCTGATTGGTTTCATCCATTTTTTTTCATTATGGCCATGCTTCTAATTGTTACCTTGTCATATATCTCACCAACCTGCATGTTAACCTGGCACGTACATGCGTTGGGTGATATCTCGGTGTCTTTTAAATTAAAAATATCATCTGAATCATCTTTCACATTTTTCTCACTAAACCCATCATAGTCGTTGTTACTATACGTATTTGGGTTTGTCAATTAATCTACCATATTAGTAATCTAAAAGGACGAACATAGTTTAGATAATAATATTACAAATTTAGTTACTAGCATACTAAACTAGTATAATAACTAAACTCTCAGGTAGTTAATGGCTAAACAAACATTTAATGTCAAAACTCTGGAATCTATTACTAAACTTAACACCAGACAAATATTTTTGAATGGAAATTTATAATACAATTAGGCAGCTCAGATTCTTTAACGATACAAACTCCTGCTATTCCAAAAGCACAATAAAAACAACAATACCTATTTTTCCACTGGCTACTCCTCAATCAACACTATAACTAGTTAAACATAATGATTACAGGATATCGTCATGACTTGACAATTACGTAATATGATTGATAAAATTGATCAAACGATTAACAAAATCGGTCAACTAACTGACTTGTATTTATCATTATGTAGTGTTGTTTTCTCGTTCTCTTCATTCACTACAGACGACTGCAGTATGTTTCTCTATCAGTTTCTCTATCATTCAATAAATATCTCAAAATCATATCAGTCGAGTTGGAGGTTTAGCGACACAATCATGCATGAAATTCATCATTATAAGCACTCGAGCAAATCTCCTACAAACTGGAAACATCAATGTAGAATTTACCCTAACACGGACTAAGGTTCAAGCCATTATCATAAACATGAGTTTGCAGTTTACTTTCTTGGGTTCAACTTATGTCCTTCCGGATAATCACATGTGTATCAATCACTGTTAATCAACTTGTGAAGACTTAGTTAGCCGAAAATATCTTGCAGCACCACATCACCTAGAAATGTGGCACGTAGGCTTAGTTGATTTCAATAACTTATATTTACTATATCTCAATGAAATCGTATTCCGTCTTATACTAAACTGCATACTTGCAACCGACTTGTATGCACCATCAACCGGTAGGTATAAATAAAAATAAATAGTCTATGGGAAATTAAAACATTGAGTCTAGACCATGTCTCTTACGAATACACTCATGTTTAACGATTTGTTCTTAGTTATCTGTTCAAAATTCACATAATTATCACTTTGCACGTATTAAAACACTTTTTGATAACCATTTATATGAATTAGTAGTATTGTGGTGTACTACTTATATTGACATAAGTAGTATATGATGTTAGTCGTGAACAGAAGGTTTGGAAGCAGAGAGACAAGAGGATGGAACAGTAAAGAATGGAAACAGGATGCGATTTGTATGACAATGCAAGAACAATGAAGTCGGAGTCATTTTGGACAACTGATGGACAGTTTTTAAATTAGGCATTTAATTCACAATTAACAAGTGCTGAGATTTTGTGTCAAATACATTCGACGAAAGGACGAAATAATTTCGATCATCAGATGAAGAGTGATGATTGATTGAAAAATAGTGATGTACTATTTTGAAGAGAACGCGATTAGTGTAATGGAAACAATAATTCTTATTAAGACCAACTGTACCAGTGATTGTTTCAATATACCTGTTTGTCTAAGTGAACCGAAAAGCGCACTCCTCCGTTGTTCGTGACCTCAAATGAACTTTCATACGCTCAGTAGTTTCCTATGTGTATTCTGGCACGATCTCGATATTATTTCGATACCACGAGATCGCCAACGAATACATCTCGACTACAGTCTTCAACTGCCCTGTGATATTTAGGCAACGGTTGGAGTTTAACCTGGTAACTGGCATTTAGTCTAAGTGTAGTGGTGATCATAGTCAACTGCGATTCTATACCAACTACATCTGGTGAGTGACAACTGCCAACACGCCTCAACAGCTGCAAAATCTCCCGACGAGCACTATCACGTTGAAACTATTATTTACTTATCCACATTTGTTACACATTTCATATTGATACCTTCCAATATATAATATCCTGGCAACAACTCCAGAAGTGTGGTATGTGGTACTGGAGCCTGAGTTTGAGATCCACCACATTACGAACCAGTGACAGAAATATGCTCACGCTCTGAAAACTCTGCTGGCGGATCACATTTCCACTGTTCGTTAGGTAGTCCTCAATTCCTATGTACATAACGTCTATGATCGTCTCGATGAAGCGATTCTCGGACATTTCCTCCGATTGAGAAAGTGGCGCACGAGGAGGTGTTTCTTCTTTGTTCTCTGGATATACTGATCACTAGAACTGACTCAGGAAAACTGAAAACTCAAGTATATAGGAAACCGACCCATACAGATCAAATTCTCAACTACAACAGCAACAACCCAAGAGCTCACAAAATCAACTGCGTACACACATTGTTCAAGAGGGCGAGGACACACTGCAGCACATTGGCAGCACGAAAAAATGAAGAGAAACACCTGAAGGACATATTTCAAAAGAACGGCTACCCAATCAACTTCATCAAAAAGCACCAACGGCACACAGCATCAGAACCCAAGTCAAGCACAAAAATCAACAAAAGGATCACCCTACCGTACATAAAAGGAATATCAGAAACCGCAACGAGACTGCTGAAAAACTTCGGGATAGGTGTGGCACACAAACCAACAAAATCACTACAATCAATCCTATGCAAACCAAAGGATGAAATAACAAAGGAAAACAAATCAAACATCATCTACAAAATAAATTGTACCAACTGCGACAAACACTACATCGGGCAAAGCGGACGCCCCCTCCATCTACGCTTACATGAACATCAATTAGCAGTCAAACGCCATGATATCTCTTCACTTATATCAATACACGTGGATAACTACGGACACTCATTCGATTGGGAAAATGTAGAAATCTTAGACAGAGGAAACTCCAAAAATACAAGAGAATTTTTAGAAGCCTGGCACTCAGGTCAATCAGCAATCAACAAACATATTGAAATCAATCCAATTTATCAACCAATCAGAAAAATCATGCATAAATATAGGAACGAAAATCAAACCAATGGAAGACACAACCAAAACAAAGAAGTAAACAATGATAAATTTAAGGTCAACAAGAACCAATCAACATCGAGGTGCAAAGAACAAGCTGTGAAACACATATGGAGAAATTCTAACACTTCACTTCTATTTGAAGTTTGTGCTGATGATGTCGTTCAGAAGAACGATGGAAGCTCCACGACCAAACCATCCAGCTCAGAGAACAAAACTCCACCAAAATCATCCACCTGAGCTACAAATCTTCTCCACCATCTCAAAAACATTCGATTGTCCCCCACTGGTGTTCGTGTTCACTACAGTATTACTAAATTCTATCACGTTCAAGTAAAAATGAGGTCGAGAAAATCTCCTCGTACCTAGATAAACCGTATCAAACCAACTGGAACACTAGTTGGAATTCTTGTCCACGGTAATACTTTTATTCCTTCAGTTAGCCTACTAATACAGATGCAATTGGAAATCAACACATATGGACAGGTTACCGATCTAAAGGTTATTTGAGTTACTAATTTAAACCAAACGTAATTCCAATATTAACGTGTGAAGAATAAAACCAACCATTTTAAACATACTTATACGGTCTGCAGCTTGAGCCATTAACCAAATGTTATTACTATGCAATTTAATGTGACGTGTTAATATATATTTCTATACTAAATCGTTCTTCATTGTAATAATCCCAGCATACTTGACGTATAAATAATGTTCATGTGGGTTTTCATTTTAAGCGTGTTAAGCATTAAAACAGATATTTTGAAGTTATTACATGTATTTCCCGATCAGTTGCTGCCACCTTCTTTTTGGTTCATCTCTCAGCTTATCAAAACTCGGAGGATTTTTATTATTCTTGGTAACCTCTGGCGCGCGACGATCCCACACAGTTTGATATCGAACCAACATCACGTTGATTCTGATGTGAGAGTAATGTAGTGGCATTGTGCCCTAACCACACAATCATCAAAGCTGAACATGAGACAATTGGGGAAATACATGTTCAACATTTGACGCGGAGAAAAACCCAACGATGGATAGGTCGGCAACAATGAATGGAATGAATTCGAGTTGATCGAATGGCTGTGCTCGGCCTTGCAGGCGTGGCGTGGTCCCTGTTGACTATAAGCTTATGTCAGGGAAGATAATGATGTGACTTCCACGTGAGAACTTACAGATTAGACAGTCATATCATGAAAAATCTACCATTTTAGGATTAGGTCTATTATCCGAGCAGTAGTAATATCATAGTAGATCATTATTCTACAACACCACATTGTCACCCGCGGACTCCAATCACGGCAGGACCACGCCGACTGGCACCGGATAAATTAGCTGTAGACAATTTAGTAACTATGGAGCATTAAACGTGGTTACACGTTTTGATAGCTACCCCAGCTCCCACTTACACTACATCACGGCATCGCTCAAGGGCATGACTATCTTCTCTAAGATCAATCTGGTACGAGCATATCATCAGATCCCAGTCGCTCTTGAGGATGTCGAGAAAACCGTTATCACAACTACTTCCGGTCTGTTTGAGTTCCTGCGAATGCCACTTGGATTACAGAATGCTGCTCAAACTTTACAAACGTTCATAGAAAGCATAGTACGAGATTTTGATTTTGTTCATGTCTATGTTGATGACCTGTTAATCGCATCACCAAACGTAGATGAACATTATCAAAATCTAACACACCTATTCCAGTGCCTTTCGCATCATGGAATAATAGTCAACCCGGAAAAGTGTGAGCTAGGCAAAACGTAAATAAACTTCTTAGGTCACAATAATAAGCAAGAGGATATTTTACCTTGCCAGGACAAAGTACGTGCAACAATGGAGTGCAACGTGCCGTCCACACTCAAGGAACTGAAGGCATTTCTCGGTTTTGTTAACTTCTACCGACGTTTCATCCCACATGCGGTGTAACGGATACGACCATTAACCGATTCACATCGTGGTAAACCACGCGAATTAGAATTGAACGATGCTGCGCGTGCTGCATTTTCAGAGATCAAAACGGCTCTAGCTCAAGTCACACTCCTCAATCATCCTGACCCATCTGCCACACTTAGTATAGAGGTTGATGCATCGGATTTTGCTATAGGAGCCGTTATGCAACAGAACATCTCCGGAAGTTGGCAACCTCTTAATTTTTTCTCACGGAGACGAGATATAGTGCTTCTAGTCGAGAACTACTAGCAGCCTAATGTGCCATCAAGCATTTCCGGCACTCAGTAGAATGTCGAGATTTCATCTTATTCATCGACCATAAGCCTTTAACGTATGTTCTGCATACCAAGTCTGACCGCTACTCACCATGAGTGTGCAAACATTTGCACTATATCTCTCAGTTCACGACAGACCTTCGTCATATGAAAGGCGAGTCGAACTATCTTGCCGATGCTCTGTCACATATCCGAGTTAATGCAGTTGATTTACTTCACTGAGGCCGTCATTGAAAATTCACAGAATTGAAGAAACGCACTCAACACGAGATGAAACGAACAGTAATATCGATGATATGACAGAAACAAGACCACATTCACTTTGTAGTGTACGAGAACACAAGTGTGCACAACCAAATATATTTTCAGACGAAATTACACAATGTTTTGTTAAAATGTGTAAACCATACGTTCAATCTTCATTCGTCAATCCTGGATCAATTGTCTCAAACTGCATCTCTCTTCATTGCCACAATAATCTTTCTCTGATATTCTACACTTTGGCCTCCCTCTCACTGGCATTGTACGTTTAAATGGTGTTATATACTACCTATATCGACATAAGTAACATTCATCACAAGTCAACTGCGTGAAGCAACTACAATTCAGAAAGAAAATACGTCTTGTTTTCAAAAAACAAAAGATGAATAACTGCAATTCGTTAATTAATGAAAAAATCTAAAAATATTCTTTCGGCAACAGGATTTCGCAATGATCATCGCAAACATCTCGTTTGCCATTATCACACATAAGCATATGTGGAGAGACGATCGCAGATATTAGTGAATTTGAATTCGACTCATCGAGATACCATTTCCTCAACACATAGCCAATATGAATTTGCCATCTTTAACTATTGTTGATCTATAAAGTACAAGTGAGAGAATTGATGCAAACACTGAGATGATCACATCATGCCATTTGGTTGCAACGTGATCAACAAACTACTAATTAGTTGAGTCGATCAAAATCACAGAGAATTCTACTCATAACACCACTGATAACAATAATAATGGTGAAATACCAAAATATAAAGGTGTTATTTAGCATTCAGTTGAAAGAGAGAATAATGCCGACATTTCTCTGATCATATTATCAAGGTGAGATATGTTAGCGTGATTATCTAATCTAAATAATTCACTAGTAATTTTACCATTGAACTGAACTTGGTCAATCAATGCAGTGAGTGCAGCTTGATGTAGATTACGCACACAACCTGAACTTGTTGATGTTGTTATTGTAGTTATTGATGCGCAATAGAATATATGAATAACCACATTCCATTATGAACATTCCATGTACAATTTTAGTAGCAAATTATTGAGTGAACCAGATGAAGAGAACATCAATCGGATGAGTTCATCCATTAATTAATTTCACAAATTTCATTAGATCTCATTGGTCCGTATCAGTATATAAACATGAAGTGTTTCTTATGTGATCAACTATCCACTCCATTCCAAGTTTACTTCATTTGAGAGACAACATGCGTTTATCAATGGTGTGCAACATCTTATGCCTCACAATGCTCGTCACATTCATTCACGCATATACACGTACGTTCCAAATATTTCTTTGATATATATTATCTTAAATGAGATTCTTATTGTTAAGAAAGTGATTTGTTAGGATCATTGACATTTGTGCTTGATGAATGTGATTCAGTGAAATGAAGCTGAGTAATTAATTTGATGAGAGAATAACATGGTTTGATTGTAAATCATCTAGTCAATGTGGTTGAACAGCTCATTAAAATAGGAGAATACTGTTTATTGAATATTGGCAGTGATTTATGAGTATCAATGTTACAGTATTTGAAATGGAACATCAATTGTTAGTTTGACTTGTTTTATTGGGTCTCGTGAATCATTATTTGTAGTATCATTGTAAATTGACTAATCGTTTATCTTTTTATAAATTTAGTTTCATCTGGTTTACGTGAAATTAAAAAGATCAATGAACAAAATAACAGCGAAGATGAACTCATTAGATTTACGAAAGCTGGAAACAATGGAGATGATGATGACGACGAAAATGACACATTTAATATACAAGAAAACGATAGTGTTGATGAAAATGATCATAATATTATTATGAATATTAATATCAATGCAAATGGTGGTCATGAAAATCAGCCCGAAAATGATGATGATATTTAGAACGATTTCCTTCATTGAATGTAGAAGCACTTCACTGAATACGGTAAGTAATCTTTGTTGAACTGATCCAACCAATATACAGTCATCAGTTAACTATCAACCCATTTTAACGACACTATATGTCGTCCGATTATCACCTTACTAATAATCAACGGGAATTTACGAATCGTAATTATTTGCATATCGTCGCATTTGGTTCGATCACGGACGAACTGAACTGTTGTTACACACACACACACACATACACATTTTCAGTTTCCGAATGACTGATAATGTGATACTTCGAACTTTGAAACAGTAATTTCACTTGACAAGATGAATGTCACTCAGTTCGACTAGTTTGTCAATGTAATTCAATTGAACTTCATCATAGTTTAGAATACTTGTTACTTGTGCTGAATCATTGTATACCATTGTCTCATTTGGTTTTCAGGTTTCATGAAGCATTCTGGAGACTGTTTGTTCGTTTGTTTTATTAAACTGGTTACAATGAACACATTTGTGTATTTTTGATATTGAATTGAACCGAAATAAACATGAGTGAACTACGTTGTTGGTTTTCTTGATTGACGATCTAATAATAAGTAACTTTGGAGAATAGAATTAGCATGTTGTTATTACTAGGTTTTGTGTATTCACACATCTCTGTCACAAGCCGTCAGCGTTGAATGAGTGTCTAGTGTGATGTGTATGCTTACAACTGTACTACTTCTTCTCACCCCTCAACATCTTCATCGTCTTCATCTAGGAATGATGAGAGCTGTGTGAATAAGCCAACTTGGATTTCAGTATGATGCAAATTCTAATACAAAATACGATTGGATGCTTTATAAAATGTGTGAGATATGTCAAAATAAATGAGCACACTATGTTGTAGTATTTGGTGGGATTGTGCTGTGCTATGCGGTGAGAGACCTGAAAGTGGAAGGCCATCCACGAACTACCTGTTGTGATTTAGCACTATGTTTCGATTTAGTAAATTGCTATAACTGTGACGTTAGATTAAAGGACATCGAATTATCGATCGGACCATAGTCGCGCAAACACGTAAAAACGGCCTGGGGTTCTGATTGATCCCACTTCCCTGTCTAGTCCAGCCAGTTGAGTCCAGAACGCAAGTCTCAGCCTCTGAGATATGAATCATTATATTTCAAACATACTCTGTTCATATACCGATCAATCAAACCACATCGTACGATAAAATAGAAAATAACATTGTAGAATACTGAACAGTAGGAAAACGACACGTGTAGTAAATATTAACCAATAAGAAAATAACAACATTTCAAGTACAACGATAGCCTTAGACTTAACAGAATAATTTTTGCGATATTTTCCTGAATATCACAACATAAATAATGTTAGACACTGTTCATTACAACTGTCTCCATGATTCATGAAATGACTAGATTGATGTTCGTTGATCGGTAAATAGTAGGAGTCTCTCAATAACCATTTGTGTATTGCGTAACAATGTAGCAGGTGTTCCAGTCACTTGAGTATATGACTGTATCTGATATCATGTGAAATATGTGAAGAAGCATAAGTGGTGCATCACTACATCGTTTAGGAAATATAAGGTGGATACCGTCAGTTTCTATACCTGTTGTAGTCTGAAGACATTTCCTTACTACATATACAACTTAACACCGAATGATACATTTGCACAGTTACTGGATGAAAGTGTTGTATTGTTGAGGTGATCAGGTTGCTGTCCATTGAAGTTTGTGAAGGGGTTACTAAATGTTTCTCAAATATCCATAGAGCGGTCCTACATTATGTAAGCCTACATAACAAATGAAATATCTTTTTGTGTTCGAGCTTTTTCTAGGAGAGTCAAATTCATTCTTACTGTCACTCGATAGATTCCTACGTTTCATATGCAGATTGAAGGGTTGTAAATCGTTCAAGTGTGTTAACGCATGCACAAAGATTATAGTTCCTATTGAGAACAATTGATTTGTTGTCGTTCTGTAGACCAATAGGAAATCGTCAAGAATTTCTTTCAACTGCCAATACCATTTCGCATTCACTTGTGCGCATGTGTAGACATTCAGAAACCTTTCAAGACAACTATTTGATATTTGATGGTGAGAGGTTTCGAGAACATGCTCAATTGTAAATATGCTCCAGAACTGTGAGAAAATGGAAGTGGACACTCAGACGCTGCAGCACATTTTCTTCACTCACAATAAATTTAGATTTGCTTATCAATGTTGGACACATTCACATGGTTTCGAGCATTAGCTTTTATTCTTCAAATGACTGCATGAACTGTGTGTGGTTTTGGCAAGACGAGTGGTTTTAGGTCATAACGAACCAACATGAGATCAGCAAACATGATGCAGTCATTTGTGATGAACAGCGGTTGGTGTCGTTGATAATTCCGTTCAATGTGATGAGATGTTACACATGAGGGCCAACCGTGTCGTGTGAATTTCGCTCCTTGTTTCTAAGATAATATCACGGTGAGTATTATTAGCGATTCGAGCAGTTGTCAATTGTACAGTTTGCACTACTACAAATGACAGTATAATCGTTTTCAAGTTTCTGGTTGTTCGTTAGACGCGTTAATGCATCAGCATGACCTAATTGAAAGATAAATGTGTACTTGATAGTCATGCTTTAAGTTGACGACTTTTTATTTTATCGTTGTAGTTGGTTTCAGCATATAATGGTATAACATTCTCAGATCCAATAATCGATAAAACGCATTTATGTTCAGCGAATAGTTCGAATAGTTCTTTTTCAATCTGAATATATATGCGTCCCACCGAAATCAATGTTCTGAAAGCAGGCACAATCGCTCTCTCTTCGCCATTCGAGAACTTATGGGATATAATTGCACTGATATCACGGTCAGAAGCATCTAAAGCAACAACAGCTTGCAATGAGGAATCAAAATGTGTAAGTAGTAAAAGCGAGTATAATGATCAAATTAACTGGTCGAAAGATTCGTGAAACTTGGTGGACCATTTCTGTTGTACTATACATGGTGATAAATGTTTCGCCTGTTATTGGAGCGTAGGAGTTCGGCCACAAATGCCTTTTGTAAATGATAATGCTTAAATGCTTTCACCTGAATTATATGGGATGAGTATAAGTTGAAAAATAAGAACGAACAGTATTTCGAGATGGTACTACACTCCTCTTGTAAACAGTGATGCCAGAATCATTTTAAAAGAAGTCACAAAGAATGAGGACAGTCAATTTCCGTATTTTAGATGCTTTACTGAAAATACCTCCAGAAAAGTTACGCATGTGGCCGCAATCTACATCAAGCTGCACTCACTGCATTGATTGACCAAGTTCAGTTCAATGGTAAAATTACTAGTGAATTATTTAGATTAGATAATCACGCTAACATATCTCACCTTGATAATATGATCAGAGAAATGTCGGCATTATTCTCTCTTTCAACTGAATGCTAAATAACACCTTTATATTTTGGTATTTCACCATTATTATTGTTATCAGTGGTGTTATGAGTAGAATTCTCTGTGATTTTGATCGACTCAACTAATTAGTAGTTTGTTGATCACGTTGCAACCAAATGGCATGATGTGATCATCTCAGTGTTTGCATCAATTCTCTCACTTGTACTTTATAGATCAACAATAGTTAAAGATGGCAAATTCATATTGGCTATGTGTTGAGGAAATGGTATCTCGATGAGTCGAATTCAAATTCACTAATATCTGCGATCGTCTCTCCACATATGCTTATGTGTGATAATGGCAAACGAGATGTTTGCGAAGATCAGTCGACTGTGCTTATTGAACAGGAATGCTTGATGTTGTATTAGATTGTTTGATTATCAGTAATTTATATTGAACGATCTAAGAAATTCGGATCAGGTTGCTGTCCATTGAGATTTATCAAAGAGTTACTAAATATTTCTCATATATCCATAGAGCAGTCATACATTATGTCATCCCACATTACAAATCTAATATCTTTTGGTTTGCACCCACGTTTACTCAGAAGTGATGTTAGGTTACTTGTATTCGGGCTACTTCTTAGAGACTCGAGTTCAATTCAACTCTCACTCCAAACATATAACATTACAACAGATTCATACTCACTTTTTATAGAGTGAAGGAATGAATTACGTTCTTTCTTCTTTGATACATGCAACAAGATTGCATAGGATAATCAATTGAAAATCCGAGATTTCTCGTATGAATTACGGTGTGACCAAATCAACAGTAACAATAACATTAATGATAATAATGTGAACAGCCTGATTTGTCGTAAACTATCAATGTCTGTTGATCATATTCATTAGGAATTGAGAATATTTCATCAGTTGAGGTTTTTGGAAAGTACGAAAGGATGAAATAATTTCGATCATCAGATGAAGAGTGATGATTGATTGAAAAATAGTGATGTACTATTTTGAAGAGAACGCGATTAGTGTAATGGAAACAGTAATTCTTATTAAGACCAACTGTACCAGTGATTGTTTCAATATACCTGTTTGTCTAAGTGAACCGAAAAGCGCACTCCTCCGTTGTTCGTGACCTCACATGAACTTTCATACGCTCAGTAGTTTCATATGTGTATTCTGGCACGATCTCGATATTATTTCGATACCACGAGATCGCCAACGAATACATGTTGACTACAGTCTTCAACTGCCCTGTGATATTTAGGCAACGGTTGGAGTTTAACCTGGTAACTGGCATTTAGTCTAAGTGTAGTGGTGATCATAGTCAACTGCGATTCTATACCAACTACATCTGGTGAGTGACAACTGCCAACACGCCTCAACAGCTGCAAAATATCCCGACGAACACTATTACGTTGAAACTATTATTTACTTATCCACATTTGTTACACATTTCATATTGATACCTTCCAATATATAATATCCTGGCAACAACTCCAGAAGTGTGGTTTGTGGTACTGGAGCCTGAGTTTGAGATCCACCACATTACGAACCAGTGGCAGAAATATGCTCACGCTCTGAAAACTCTGCTGGCGGATCACATTTCCACTGTTCGTTAGGTAGTCTTTAATTCCTATGTATCCAACTTAAACGATCTTCTCGATGAAGCGATTCTCGGACATTTCCTCCGATCGAGAAAGTGGCGCACGAGGACATTATTGACACGTTACCCTTGGCTAACGATAAACCAAGCCGTCACCTAGCGCGCTTGCAATCTCTACCAGCACCCATGACAGCCGATTCCGAAATCGTTGAGGAGTTACGGCTCGAATCAACACCAGAACACATACAACTCACGATTACGGCCCTACTCGATTATACAACACTTACCCAGATGGTCCTCATAGCAGACAAGATAATAGCAAGAACTAGCACTCGAGACAACTATATAGTTAGCTCAACATCAAGTTCGAACATATTTAAAAAAGTGTGTTGTTCAGAAACATTTCTTAGTTCTGATAAGTCTTGCAAATTGGACGGTATATTCGTTTGCTGAGCAATTCTGTAACACACAAGCTAGAACTATACAGCGACCTAAACACAAGAGAGAAGTACTTTACTCCAAAGTTTCATTTAAATACAGAAAATAAAGGGTTTTTATAATATTTTAAATGAACTTGGGTGGCTCAAAGATTCTGGAATGCTACTAAACATAATAGCAGTATAGCTATCAGTCAATCAGAACCTCTACATGTGACGTTTCACTTCCTTGATATTTCTGGCTAAATGTTCAAGTGAACGCTGATTGGTTT
This sequence comes from Schistosoma margrebowiei, assembly GCA_944470205.2. NCBI lineage: Eukaryota > Metazoa > Platyhelminthes > Trematoda > Strigeidida > Schistosomatidae > Schistosoma > Schistosoma margrebowiei. The sequence goes on along the minus strand of OX104024.1, from coordinate 82,193,321 downwards.
CATCCATTTTTTTTCCATTATGGCCATGCTTCTAATTGTTACCTTGTCATATATCTCACCAACCTGCATGTTAACCTGGCACGTACATGCGTTGGGTGATATCTCGGTGTCTTTTAAATTAAAAATATCATCTGAATCATCTTTCACATTTTTCTCACTAAACCCATCATAGTCGTTGTTACTATACGTATTTGGGTTTGTCAATTAATCTACCATATTAGTAATCTGAAAAGACGAACATAGTTTAGATAATAATATTACAAATTTAGTTACTAGCATACTAAACTAGTATAATAACAAAACTCTCAGGTAGTTAATGGCTAAACAAACATTTAATGTCAAAACTCTGGAATCTATTACTAAACTTAACACCAGACAAATATTTTTGAATGGAAATTTATAATACAATTAGGCAGTTCAGATTCTTTAACGATACAAACTCCTGCTATTTCAAAAGCACAATAAAAACAACAATACCTATTTTTCCACTGGCTACTCCTCAATCAACACTATAACTAGTTAAACATAATGATTACAGGATATCGTCGTGAAGCATTGTCATGACTTGACAATTACGTAATATGATTGATAAAATTGATCAAACGATTAACAAAATCGGTCAACTAACTGACTTGTAATTATCATTATGTAGTGTTGTTTTCTCGTTCTCTTCATTCACTACAGACGACTGCAGTATGTTTCTCTATCAGTTTCTCTATCATTCAATAAATATCTCAAAATCATATCAGTCGAGTTGGAGGTTTAGCGACACAATCATGCATGAAATTCATCATTATAAGCACTCGAGCAAATCTCCTACAAACTGGAAACATCAATGTAGAATTTACCCTAACACGGACTAAGGTTCAAGCCATTATCATAAACATGAGTTTGCAGTTTACTTTCTTGGGTTCAACTTATGTCCTTCCGGATAATCACATGTGTATCAATCACTGTTAATCAACTTGTGAAGACTTAGTTAGCCGAAAATATCTTGCAGCACCACATCACCTAGAAATGTGGCACGAAGGCTTAGTTGATTTCAATAACTTATATTCACTATATCCCAATGAAATCGTATTCCGTCTTATACTAAACTGCATACTTGCAACCGACTTGTATGCACCATCAACCGGTAGGTATAAATAAAAATAAATAGTCTATGGGAAATTAAAACATTGAGTCTAGACCATGTCTCTTACGAATACACTCATGTTTAACGATTTGTTCTTAGTTATCTGTTCAAAATTCACATAATTATCACTTTGCACGTATTAAAACACTTTTTGATAACCATTTATATGAATTAGTAGTATTGTGGTGTGCTACTTATATTGACATAAGTAGTATATGATGTTAGTCGTGAACAGAAGGTTTGGAAGCAGAGAGACAAGAGGATGGAACAGTAAAGAATGGAAACAGGATGCAATTTGTATGAAAATGCAAGAACAATGAAGTCGGAGTCATTTTGGACAACTGATGGACAGTTTTTAAATTAGGCATTTAATTCACGATTAACAAGTGATGAGATTTTGTGTCAAATACATTCGACGAAAGGACGAAATAATTTCGATCATCAGATGAAGAGTGATGATTGATTGAAAAATAGTGATGTACTATTTTGAAGAGAACGCGATTAGTGTAATGGAAACAATAATTCTTATTAAGACCAACTGTACCAGTGATTGTTTCAATATACCTGTTTGTCTAAGTGAACCGAAAAGCGCACTCCTCCGTTGTTCGTGACCTCAAATGAACTTTCATACGCTCAGTAGTTTCCTATGTGTATTCTGGCACGATCTCGATATTATTTCGATACCACGAGATCGCCAACGAATACATCTCGACTACAGTCTTCAACTGCCCTGTGATATTTAGGCAACGGTTGGAGTTTAACCTGGTAACTGGCATTTAGTCTAAGTGTAGTGGTGATCATAGTCAACTGCGATTCTATACCAACTACATCTGGTGAGTGACAACTGCCAACACGCCTCAACAGCTGCAAAATCTCCCGACGAGCACTATCACGTTGAAACTATTATTTACTTATCCACATTTGTTACACATTTCATATTGATACCTTCCAATATATAATATCCTGGCAACAACTCCAGAAGTGTGGTATGTGGTACTGGAGCCTGAGTTTGAGATCCACCACATTACGAACCAGTGACAGAAATATGCTCACGCTCTGAAAACTCTGCTGGCGGATCACATTTCCACTGTTCGTTAGGTAGTCCTCAATTCCTATGTACATAACGTCTATGATCGTCTCGATGAAGCGATTCTCGGACATTTCCTCCGATTGAGAAAGTGGCGCACGAGGAGGTGTTTCTTCTTTGTTCTCTGGATATACTGATCACTAGAACTGACTCAGGAAAACTGAAAACTCAAGTATATAGGAAACCGACCCATACAGATCAAATTCTCAACTACAACAGCAACAACCCAAGAGCTCACAAAATCAACTGCGTACACACATTGTTCAAGAGGGCGAGGACACACTGCAGCACATTGGCAGCACGAAAAAATGAAGAGAAACACCTGAAGGACATATTTCAAAAGAACGGCTACCCAATCAACTTCATCAAAAAGCACCAACGGCACACAGCATCAGAACCCAAGTCAAGCACAAAAATCAACAAAAGGATCACCCTACCGTACATAAAAGGAATATCAGAAACCGCAACGAGACTGCTGAAAAACTTCGTGATAGGTGTGGCACACAAACCAACAAAATCACTACAATCAATCCTATGCAAACCAAAGGATGAAATAACAAAGGAAAACAAATCAAACATCATCTACAAAATAAATTGTACCAACTGCGACAAACACTACATCGGGCAAAGCGGACGCCCCCTCCATCTACGCTTACATGAACATCAATTAGCAGTCAAACGCCATGATATCTCTTCACTTATATCAATACACGTGGATAACTACGGACACTCATTCGATTGGGAAAATGTAGAAATCTTAGACAGAGGAAACTCCAAAAATACAAGAGAATTTTTAGAAGCCTGGCACTCAGGTCAATCAGCAATCAACAAACATATTGAAATCAATCCAATTTATCAACCAATCAGAAAAATCATGCATAAATATAGGAACGAAAATCAAACCAATGGAAGACACAACCAAAACAAAGAAGTAAACAATGATAAATTTAAGGTCAACAAGAACCAATCAACATCGAGGTGCAAAGAACAAGCTGTGAAACACATATGGAGAAATTCTAACACTTCACTTCTATTTGAAGTTTGTGCTAATGATGTCGTTCAGAAGAACGATGGAAGCTCCACGACCAAACCATCCAGCTCAGAGAACAAAACTCCACCAAAATCATCCACCTGAGCTACAAATCTTCTCCACCATCTCAAAAACATTCGATTGTCCCCCACTGGTGTTCGTGTTCACTACAGTATTACTAAATTCTATCACGTTCAAGTAAAAATGAGGTCGAGAAAATCTCCTCGTACCTAGATAAACCGTATCAAACCAACTGGAACACTAGTTGGAATTCTTGTTGACGGTAATACTTTTATTCCTTCAGTTAGCCTACTAATACAGATGCAATTGGAAATCAACACATATGGACAGGTTACCGATCTAAAGGTTATTTGAGTTACTAATTTAAACCAAACGTAATTCCAATATTAACGTGTGAAGAATAAAACCAACCATTTTAAACATACTTATACGGTCTGCAGCTTGAGCCATTAACCAAATGTTATTACTATGCAATTTAATGTGACGTGTTAATATATATTTCTATACTAAATCGTTCTTCATTGTAATAATCCCAGCATACTTGACGTATAAATAATGTTCATGTGGGTTTTCATTTTAAGCGTGTTAAGCATTAAAACAGATATTTTGAAGTTATTACATGTATTTCCCGATCAGTTGCTGCCACCTTCTTTTTGGTTTATCTCTCAGCTTATCAAAACTCGAAGGATTTTTATTATTCTTGGTAACCTCTGGCGCGCGACGATCACACACAGTTTGATATCGAACCAACATCACGTTGATTCTGATGTGAGAGTAATGTAGTGGCATTGTGCCCTAACCACACAATCATCAAAGCTGAACATGAGACAATTGGGGAAATACATGTTCAACATTTGACGCGGAGAAAAACCCAACGATGGATAGGTCGGCAACAATGAATGGAATGAATTCGAGTTGATCGAATGGCTGTGCTCGGCCTTGCAGGCCTGGTCCCTGTTGACTATAAGCTTATGTCAGGGAAGATAATGATGTGACTTCCACGTGAGAACTTACAGATTAGACAGTCATATCATGAAAAATCTACCATTTTAGGATTAGGTCTATTATCCGAGCAGTAGTAATATCATAGTAGATCATAATTCTACAACACCACATTGTCACCCGCGGACTCCAATCACGGCAGGACCACGCCGACTGGCACCGGATAAATTAGCTGTAGACAATTTAGTAACTATGGAGCATTAAACGTGGTTACACGTTTTGATAGCTACCCCAGCTCCCACTTACACTACATCACGGCATCGCTCAAGGGCATGACTATCTTCTCTAAGATCAATCTGGTACGAGCATATCATCAGATCCCAGTCGCTCTTGAGGATGTCGAGAAAACCGTTATCACAACTACTTCCGGTCTGTTTGAGTTCCTGCGAATGCCACTTGGATTACAGAATGCTGCTCAAACTTTACAAACGTTCATAGAAAGCATAGTACGAGATTTTGATTTTGTTCATGTCTATGTTGATGACCTGTTAATCGCATCACCAAACGTAGATGAACATTATCAAAATCTAACACACCTATTCCAGTGCCTTTCGCATCATGGAATAATAGTCAACCCGGAAAAGTGTGAGCTAGGCAAAACGTAAATAAACTTCTTAGGTCACAATAATAAGCAAGAGGATATTTTACCTTGCCAGGACAAAGTACGTGCAACAATGGAGTGCAACGTGCCGTCCACACTCAAGGAACTGAAGGCATTTCTCGGTTTTGTTAACTTCTACCGACGTTTCATCCCACATGCGGTGTAACGGATACGACCATTAACCGATTCACATCGTGGTAAACCACGCGAATTAGAATTGAACGATGCTGCGCGTGCTGCATTTTCAGAGATCAAAACGGCTCTAGCTCAAGTCACACTCCTCAATCATCCTGACCCATCTGCCACACTTAGTATAGAGGTTGATGCATCGGATTTTGCTATAGGAGCCGTTATGCAACAGAACATCTCCGGAAGTTGGCAACCTCTTAATTTTTTCTCACGGAGACGAGATATAGTGCTTCTAGTCGAGAACTACTAGCAGCCTAATGTGCCATCAAGCATTTCCGGCACTCAGTAGAATGTCGAGATTTCATCTTATTCATCGACCATAAGCCTTTAACGTATGTTCTGCATACCAAGTCTGACCGCTACTCACCATGAGTGTGCAAACATTTGCACTATATCTCTCAGTTCACGACAGACCTTCGTCATATGAAAGGCGAGTCGAACTATCTTGCCGATGCTCTGTTACATATCCGAGTTAATGCAGTTGATTTACTTCACTGAGGCCGTCATTGAAAATTCACAGAATTGAAGAAACGCACTCAACACGAGATGAAACGAACAGTAATATCGATGATATGACAGAAACAAGACCACATTCACTTTGTAGTGTACGAGAACACAAGTGTGCACAACCAAATATATTTTCAGACGAAATTACACAATGTTTTGTTAAAATGTGTAAACCATACGTTCAATCTTCATTCGTCAATCCTGGATCAATTGTCTCAAACTGCATCTCTCTTCATTGCCACAATAATCTTTCTCTGATATTCTACACTTTGGCCTCCCTCTCACTGGCATTGTACGTTTAAATGGTGTTATATACTACCTATATCGACATAAGTAACATTCATCACAAGTCAACTGCGTGAAGCAACTACAATTCAGAAAGAAAATACGTCTTGTTTTCAAAAAACAAAAGATGAATAACTGCAATTCGTTAATTAATGAAAAAATCTAAAAATATTCTTTCGGCAACAGGATTTCACAGATCGATTAACATAAAATACTGATAATCAAACAATCTAATACAACATCAAGCATTCCTGTTCAATAAGCACAGTCGACTGATCTTCGCAAACATCTCGTTTGCCATTATCACACATAAGCATATGTGGAGAGACGATCGCAGATATTAGTGAATTTGAATTCGACTCATCGAGATACCATTTCCTCAACACATAGCCAATATGAATTTGCCATCTTTAACTATTGTTGATCTATAAAGTACAAGTGAGAGAATTGATGCAAACACTGAGATGATCACATCATGCCATTTGGTTGCAACGTGATCAACAAACTACTAATTAGTTGAGTCGATCAAAATCACAGAGAATTCTACTCATAACACCACTGATAACAATAATAATGGTGAAATACCAAAATATAAAGGTGTTATTTAGCATTCAGTTGAAAGAGAGAATAATGCCGACATTTCTCTGGTCATATTATCAAGGTGAGATATGTTAGCGTGATTATCTAATCTAAATAATTCACTAGTAATTTTACCATTGAACTGAACTTGGTCAATCAATGCAGTGAGTGCAGCTTGATGTAGATTGCGGCCACATGCGTAACTTTTCTGGAGGTATTTTCAGTAAAGCATCTAAAATACGGAAATTGACTGTCCTCATTCTTTGTGACTTCTTTTAAAATGATTCTGGCATCACTGTTTACAAGATGAGTGTAGTACCATCTCGAAATACTGTTCGTTCTTATTTTTCAACTTATACTCATCCCATATAATTCAGGTGAAAGCATTTAAGCATTATCATTCACAAAATGCACTTGTGGCCGAACTCCTACGCTCCAAGAACAGGCGAAACATTTATCACCATGTATAGTACAACAGAAATGGTCCACCAAGTTTCACAAATCTTTCGACCAGTTAATTTGATCATTATCCTCGCTTTTATTACTTACACATTTTGATTCCTCATTGCAAACTGTTGTTGCTTTAGATGCTTCTGACCGTGATATCAGTGCAATTATAACCCATAAGTTCTCGAATGGCGAAGAGAGAGCGATTGTGCCTGCTTTCAGAACATTGATTTCGGTGGGACGCATATATATTCAGATTGAAAAAGAACTATTGGAACAATTCTCATAATTGAAATGTTTTGCAAATTGCTGCAAGTCACTCTATTCGCTGATCATAAATGCGTTTTATCGATTATTGGATCTGAGAATGTTATACCATTATATACTGAAACCAACTACAACGATAAAATAAAAAGTCCTCGACTTAAAACGTGATTATCAAGTACACATTTATCTTTCAATTAGGTCATGCTGATGCATTATCGCGTCTATCCAACAACCAAAAACTTGAAAGTGATTATACTGCCATTTGTAGTAGAGCGATTACATAATGTAGGACCGCTCTATGGATATTTGAGAAATATTTAGTAACCCCTTCACAAACTTCAATGGACAGCAACCTGATCACCTCAACAATACAACACTTTCATCCAGTAACTGTGCAAATGTAACATTCGGTCTCAAGTTGTATATGTAGTAAGGAAATGTCTTCAGACTACAACAGGTATAGGAACTGACGGTATCCACCTTATATTTCCTAAACGATGTAGTGATGCACCACTTATGCTTCTTCACATACTTCACATGATATCAGATACAGTCATATACTCAAGTAAATGGAACACCTGCGCGTCTATAGTCCGATCGATAATTCGACGTCCTTTAATCTAACGTCACAGTTATAGCAATTTACTAAATCGAAAACATAGTGCTAAATCACAACAGGTAATTCGTGGATGGCCTTGCACTTTCAGGTCTCTAACCGCATAGCACAGCACAATCCCACCAAATACTACAACATGGTGTGCTCATTTATTTTGACATATCTCACACATTTTATAAAGCATCCAATCGTATTTTGTATTAGAATTTGCATCATACTGAAATCCAAGTTGGCTTATTCACTCAGCTCTCATCATTCCTAGATGAAGACGATGAAGATGTCGATGGGTGAGAAGAAGTAGCACAGTTGTCAGCATACACATCACACTAGACACTCATTCAACGCTGACGGCTTGTGACAGAGATGTGTGAATACATAAAACCTAGTAATAACAACATGCTAATTCTATTCTCCAAAGTTACTTATTATTAGATCGTCAATCAAGAAAACCAACAACGTAGTTCACTCATGTTTATTTCGGTTCAATTCAATATCAAAAATACACAAATGTGTTCATTGTAACCAGTTTAATAAAACAAACGAACAAACAGTCTCCAGAATGCTTCATGAAACCTGAAAACCAAATGAGACAATGGTATACAATGATTCAGCACAAGTAACAAGTATTCTAAACTATGATGAAGTTCAATTGAATTACATTGACAAACTAGTCGAACTGAGTGACATTCATCTTGTCAAGTGAAATTACTGTTTCAAAGTTCGAAGTATCACATTATCAGTCATTCGGAAACTGAAAGTGTGTATGTGTGTGTGTGTGTAACAACAGTTCAGTTCGTCCGTGATCGAACCTAATGCGACGATATGCAAATAATTACGATTCGTAAATTCCCGTTGATTATTAGTAAGATGATAATCGGACGACATATCGTGTCGTTAAAATGGGTTGATAGTTAACTGATGACTGTATATTGATTGGATCAGTTCAACAAAGATGACTTACCGTATTTAATGACCTGCCTTTTAATTCTTTGAAGCCATAAGTTTCTCTATCAGTTGACGTGGACCATAATGATATGTATAATGTTTGCTTGAATTATCCTTCTCATCACCATTATGACCAACATTTTTATTAATATTGATATTAATAATGATGTTATTATCATTATTATCAACACTTTCATTCTCTAACTTATACTCAGTACTATTAACTTCTTTTTTATCCAATTCGACTGTTGTATTATCAGGATCTACTATCTTTTGATGTACCGGTATTACGACGAACTCTTGTCCCGATTCATCATTGTTGTCATCAACACTATTGTTTACTTCTACCGGTATTTCGGTGATTTGATCTTGGCTTTCATCTTGTCGAAATATGTCGCCATTGCTATTTTCAATACTAGGTAAACCAGATGAACCAAAATTTATAAAAAGATAAACGATTAGTCAATTTACAGTGATAATACGAATAGTGATTCACGAGACCCAATAAAACAAGTCAAACTAACAATTGATGTTCCGTTTCAAATACTGTAACATTGATACTCATAACTCACTGCCAATATTCAATAAACAGTATTCTCTTATTCTAATGAGCTGTTCAACCACATTGACTAGATGATTTACAATCAAACCATGTTATTCTCTCATCAAATTAATTACTCAGCTTCATTTCACTGAATCACATTCATCAAGCACAAATGTCAATGATCCTAACAAATCACTTTCTTAACAATAAGAATCTCATTTGAGATAATATATATCAAAGAAATATTTGGAACGTACGTGTATATGCGTGAATGAATGTGACGAGCATTGTGAGGCATAAGATGTTGCACACCATTGATAAACGCATTTTGTCTCTCAAATGAAGTAAACTTGGAATGGAGTGGATAGTTGATCACATAAGAAACACCTCATGTTTATATACTGATACGGACCAATGAGATCTAATGAAATTTGTGAAATTAATTAATGGATGAACTCATCCGATTGATGTTCTCTTCATCTGGTTCACTCAATAATTTGCTACTAAAATTGTACATGGAATGTTCATAATGGAATGTGGTTATTCATATATTCTATTGTGCATCAATAACTACAAGAACAACATCAACAAGTTCAGGATGTGTGCGTAATCTACATCAAGATGCACTCACTGCATTGATTGACCAAGTTCAGTTCAATGGTAAAATTACTAGTGAATTATTTAGATTAGATAATCACGCTAACATATCTCACCTTGATAATATGATCAGGTTGCTGTCCATTGAGATTTATCAAAGAGTTAATAAATATTTCTCATATATCCACAGAGCAGTCATACATTATGTCATGCCACATTACAAATGGAATATCTTTTGGTTTGCACCCACGTTTACTCAGAAGTGATGTTAGGTTACTTGTATTCGAGCTACTTCTTAGAGACTCGAGTTCAATTCAACTCTCACTCCAAACATATAACATTTCAACGATTCATACATACCTTTTATAGAGTGAAGGAATGAATTACGTTCTTTCTTCTTTGATACATGCAACAATATTGCATAGAATAATAACTTGAAAAACAGAGATTTCTCGTATGAATTACGGTGTGACCAAATCAACAGCAACAACAACAACTACTACTACTACAAAAATAATAATGATAATAATGACGAAAACAGCCTGATCTATGTGTAGTGGTGATCATAGTCAACCGCGATTCTTCGCCATCTACATCTGGTGAGTGACAACTGCCAACACGCCTCAACAGCTGCAAAATCTCCCGACGAACACTATTACTTTGAAACTATTATTTACTTATCCACATTTGTTACACATTTCATATTGATACCTTCCAATATATAATATCCTGGCAACATTTCCAGAAGTGTGGTTTGTGGTACTGGAGCCTGAGTTTGAGATCCACCACATTACGAACCAGTGGCAGAAATATGCTCACGCTCTGAAAACTCTGCTGGCGGATCACATTTCCACTGTTCGTTAGGTAGTCCTCAATTCCTATGTACATAACGTCTATGATCGTCTCGATGAAGCGATTCTCGGACATTTCCTCCGATTGAGAAAGTGGCGCACGAGGACATTATTGACACGTTACCCTTGGCTGACGATAAACCAAGCCGTCACCTAGCGCGCCTGCAATCTCTAGCAGCACCCATGTCAGCCGATTCCGAAATCGTTGAGGAGTTACGGCTCGAATCAACGCCAGAACACATACAACTCACGATTACGGCCCTACTCGATTATACAACACTTACCCAGATGGTCCTCATAGCAGACAAGATAATAGCAAGGACTAGCATTCGAGACAACTATATAGTTACCTCAACATCAAGTGCGAACATATTTAAAAAAGTGTGTTGTTCAGAAACATTTCTTAGTTCTAATAAGTCTTGCAAATTGGACGCTATATTCGTTTGCTGAGCAATTCTGTAACACCGAATCTAGAATTATACAGCGACCTAAACACAAGAGAGAAGGCGTTAAGTATGAGAGAAGTACTTTACACCAAAGCTTCATTTAAATACAGAAAATATAGGGTTTTTATAATATTTTAAATGAACTTGGGTCGCTCGAAGATTCTGGAATGCTACTAAACATAGTAGCAGTATAGCTATCAGTCAATCAGAATCTCTACATGTGACGCTTCACTTCCTTGATATTTCTGGCTAAATGTTCAAGTGAACGCTGATTGGTTTCATCCATTTTTTTTTCCATTATGGCCATGCTTCTAATTGTTACCTTGTCATATATCTCACCAACCTGCATGTTAATCTGGCACGTACATGCGTTGGGTGATATCTCGGTGTCTTTTAAATTAAAAATATCATCTGAATCATCTTTCACATTTTTCTCACTAAACCCATCATAGTCGTTGTTACTATACGTATTTGGGTTTGTCAATTAATCTACCATATTAGTAATCTGAAAAGACGAACATAGTTTAGATAATAATATTACAAATTTAGTTACTAGCATACTAAACTAGTATAATAACTAAACTCTCAGGTAGTTAATGGCTAAACAAACATTTAATGTCAAAACTCTGGAACCTATTACTAAACTTAACACCAGACAAATATTTTTGAATGGAAATTTATAATACAATTAGGCAGTTCAGATTCTTTAACGATACAAACTCCTGCTATTTCAAAAGCACAATAAAAACAACAATACCTATTTTTCCACTGGCTACTCCTCAATCAACACTATAACTAGTTAAACATAATGATTACAGGATATCGTCGTGAAGCATTGTCATGACTTGACAATTACGTAATATGATTGATAAAATTGATCAAACGATTAACAAAATCGGTCAACTAACTGACTTGTAATTATCATTATATAGTGTTATTTTCTCGTTCTCTTCATTCACTACAGACGACTGCAGTATGTTTCTCTATCAGTTTCTCTATCATTCAATAAATATCTCAAAATCATGTCAGTCGAATTGGAAGTTTAGCGACACAGTCATGCATGCAATTCATCATTATAAGCACTCGAGCAAATCTCCTACAAACTGGAAACATCAATGTAGAATTTACCTTAACACGGACTAAGGTTCAAGCCATTATCATAAACATGAGTTTGCAGTATACTTTCTTGGGTTCAACTTATGTCCTTCCCGATAATCACATGAGTATCAATCACTGTTAATCAACTTGTGAAGACTTAGCTAGCCGAAGATATCTTGCAGCAACACATCACCTAGAAATGTGGCACGTAGGCTTAGTTGATTTCAATAACTTATAATCACTATATCTCAATGAAATCGTATTCCGTCTTATACTAAACTGCATACTTGCAACCGACTTGTATGCACCATCAACCGGTAGGTATAAATAAAAATAAATAGTCTATGGGAAATTAAAACATTGAGTCTAGACCATGTCTCTTACGAATACACTCATGTTTAACGATTTGTTCTTAGTTATCTGTTCAAAATTCACATAATTATCACTTTGCACGTATTAAAACACTTTTTGATAACCATTTATATGAATTAGTAGTATTGTGGTGTGCTACTTATATTGACATAAGTAGTATATGATGTTAGTCGTGAACAGAATGTTTGGAAGCAGAGAGACAAGAGGATGGAACTGTAAAGAATGGAAACAGGATACGATTTGTATGAAAATGCAAGAACAATGAAGCCTGAGTCATTGTGAGACAATCGATGGACATTTTTCAAATTAAATATTTATTTTATGATTGTTCGATTTTATTAACATGTGCTGTAATTTTGTGTCAAATATATTCGATTGTCCCCCATTGGTGTTTGTGTTCAATACACTTCTGGCCCGTCCACTTGAGTCCAGAACATCAGTAATAGCTTCCTATTATGGGAATTGTTTATTTGAAACATGCTTGGTTTATATACCAGACAAACAGACCACATCAGACCATAGAAATAGGAAATAACGACTACACAAGATCAAACCATAAAGTGTCTGTGAACGAGGGAGACTGTAATTAATCGATTGAGTATAATTTAATAATAGTAAGTTGTATCATAGTAGTCTATGGGTGAAAAATGAAGCCTCTAATAAGATGAATATAAATAAACACAATCTAGTTACTGAATAGTTGTACAATAGGGATTTATATATATAAATTTATATTATTAGTCGATTAATAGTTCTCAGAGGTCACCCGTAGTTTAATCTTCACTAGGATATAACACGAACCAAGGACATTCAGTCTTGCTACAGAACGTTTAACCTCCAGTATTTGTTGATAAGATCAAAAAATATGATACTCTTGAATATGATACATTCATGACAAGCCATATTATTAATAAAATTGCATATGAATTCGGACGACAGAGACTAGTACATGTTCGTGTAGTGTCTCGTACAATATCAAGTCCAAATGGTTTAGTCTAGCTTCAGGACAAACTAATTTATTCATTCTTCTGGAGTTGCACTTTAACCTTGTTGATCATTCTCTTATTAATATTGATTGTTTTTACATAAGCATATATGTGTGCATTGTTTACCATACTCATCAAATATCTGTAACTTATTTTTGAAACGCGATGAAATGTTTCCAGACTAGAAATGATATAGAAACTAACGATATCCACCCTATATTCTCTTAACAAGATGGTGATTCACCATATATAAGTCTTCAGATATTCACCATGATATTAGATACAGTCGCATATCCAAGTAACTGGAAGACCAGTCTCATCATCACTCAATACAAGACTGAATAAACAGAGTATGTGATCGTTTATTTTGACATATCTCACACATTTTATAAAGCATCCAATCGTATTTTGTATAAGAATTTGCATCATACTGAAATCCAAGTTGGCTTATTCACTCAGCTCTCATCATTCATAGATGAAGACGATGAAGATGTCGATGGGTGAGAAGAAGTAGTACAGTTGTCAGCATACATATCACACTACACACTCATTCAACGCTGACGGCTTGTGACAGAGATGTGTGAATACATAAAATCTAGTAATAACAACATGCTAGTTCTATTCTCCAAAGTTACTTATTATTAGATCGTCAATCAAGAAAACCAACAACGTAGTTCACTGATGTTTATTTCGGTTCAATTCAATATCAAAAATACACAAATGTGTTCATTGTAACCAGTTTAATAAAACAAACGAACAAACAGTCTCCAGAATGCTTCATGAAACCTGAAAACCAAATGAGACAATGGTATACAATGATTCAGCACAAGTAACAAGTATTCTAAACTATGATTAAGTTCAATTGAATTACATTGACAAACTAGTCGAACTGAGTGACATTCATCTTGTCAAGTGAAATTACTGTTTCAAAGTTCGAAGTATCACATTATCAGTCATTCGGAAACTGAAAGTGTGTGTGTAAGTGTTTGTGTGAGTAACAACAGTTCAGTTCGTCCGTGATCGAACCTAATGCGACGATACGCAAATAATTACGATTCGTAAATTCCCGTTGACTATTAGTAGTGTGATAATCGGACGACATATCGTGTCGTTAAAATGAGTTGATACTTAACTGATGACTGTATATTGATTGGATCAGTTCAACAAAGATTACTTACCGTATTCAGTGAAGTGCTTCTACATTCAATGAAGGAAATCGTTCTAAATATCATCATCATTTTCGGGCTGAATTTCATGACCAACATTTTTATTAATATTGATATTAATAATAATGTTATTATCATTATTATCAACACTTTCATTCTCTAACTTATAGTCAGTACTATTAACTTTTTTTTTATCCAATTCGTCTGTTTCATTATTATGATCTCCTCTGATTTGATCTACCGGTATTACGACAAACTGCTGTTCCAATCCATTATTGTCGTCAACACCAGTGCTTACTTCTACCACTTTTTCGGTGATTTGATTTTGGCTTTCATCTTCTCCAGATATATTGCCATTGTTATTTTCAATACCAGGTAAATCAGCTGAACCAAAATGTATAAAAAGATAAACGATTAGTCAATTTGCAGTGATAATACGAATAGAGATTCAGGACACGGAATGATGTTCCATTTCAAATACTGTAACATTGATACTCATAAATCACTGCCAATATTCAATAAACAGTATTCTCCAATTCTAATAAGCTGTTCAACCACATTGACTAGATGATTTACAATCAAACCATGTTATTCTCTCATCAAATTAATTACTCAGCTTCATTTCACTGAATCACATTCATCAAGCACAAATGTCAATGATCCTAACAAATCACTTTCTTAACAATAAGAATCTCATATAAGATAATATATATCAAAGAAATATTTGGAACGTACCCATATGTGCGTGAATGAATGTGACGAGCATTGTGAGGCATAAGATGTTGCACACCATTGATAAACGCATGTTGTGTCTCAAATGAAGTAAACTTGGAATGGAGTGGATAGTTGATCACATAAGAAACACCTCATGTTTATATACTGATACGGACCAATGAGATCTAATGAAATTTGTGAAATTAATTAATGGATGGACTCATCCGATTGATGTTCTCTTCATCTGGTTCACTCAATAATTTGCTACTAAAATTGTACATGGAATGTTCATAATGGAATGTGGTTATTCATATATTCTATTGCGCATCAATAACTACAAGAACAACATCAACAAGTTCAGGATGTGTGCGTAATCTACATCAAGATGCACTCACTGCATTGATTGACCAAGTTCAGTTCAATGGTAAAATTACTAGTGAATTATTTAGATTAGATAATCACGCTAACATATCTCACCTTGATAATATGACCAGAGAAATGTCGGCATTATTCTCTCTTTCAACTGAATGCTAAATAACACCTTTATATTTTGGTATTTCACCATTATTATTGTTATCAGTGGTGTTATGAGTAGAATTCTCTGTGATTTTGATGGACTCAACTAATTAGTAGTTTGTTGATCACGTTGCAACCAAATGGCATGATGTGATCATCTCAGTGTTTGCATCAATTCTCTCACTTGTACTTTATAGATCAACAATAGTTAAAGATGGCAAATTCATATTGGCTATGTGTTGAGGAAATGGTATCTCGATGAGTCGAATTCAAATTCACTAATATCTGCGATCGTCTCTCCACATATGCTTATGTGTGATAATGGCAAACGAGATGTTTGAGAAGATCAGTCGACTGTGCTTATTGAACAGGAATGCTTGATGTTGTATTAGAGTGGTTGAATATCAATATTTTATGTTAATCGATCTGAGCGATTGTGTTATTGAGGTTTTCAAAAAATTTTGTGGGTGTTGTTGGCTGCTGGGAAATAATGAGCAGTATAGGTCTGACACGATATGATCAAGCCCGACACTCTTGCTTACGTCGCAGTTGTATTGTGTTTAGGTGACTTGAGAACCTAAGAAACACATCTAAAGAAAGAAGACAATAAAAATCTAGTGGTTTATCTCACATCTTTCATAAAAGCGGTAGGTTCTCCAGCAGCACGAAATCTTCCTGATGACATTTTCAACTAAACCGTATCTCCTTATCAAAAATATTCTCGTGTACAATTTTCATTTAAAACAATAGCTGCTACCTCCATCACTTCTCTGTTTCATTTATTGTTTGTTTTGTCGATATTTGTTTTGCCACACAGATATTCCTAATTTTTCCAACATTATTCAACGAATTACATCGATGTGTTCTTTTTGTTTTGTAACTATATATGTAGCTCGTTCTCATTAGACATTCTCCATGTGGTTTACTCATTGTGGCTGATGCTTTCACATCATTGATTGTTTGCCCCAGAAATGCACCAATAATGGCAGATGAATCGCCTGCGTTTGTAAAACATTTTGATCAAGCCCCCGGTTGCACTGATCTAGCACGATCCAAAACATCTGCGTCCCACTCAGACGTTATATGCTCTCTACACGTATTGACCAAATTGGACTCTAAGTTCAGTTTGCTTTACTTTCCTACTCTGCAGTTGTATTAGATACTTTATCCTCCTTAATTGTTTTACTTGAAGTGGACAGGCAACTCATCAATGCTGCTCAACTGATTTTGGTCGCCAAGAAACACTCACTACTACCCTAAAGTTTCAAGAAAAGCTCATAATCGACTGCCTACTATCAGTGGTCTTGCATCTATGGAACCTTTTACCCATCGACCGGTTGGGGTAGAGCAAAATAACATCAGCACGAAGTTAATGTGAGTCCCTTCTTTCTATTCTTTATCACATTTTTACTCTCCAGTACACTATGTTGATTTGCCATTAATTTTATTTCACCACTCGTTACCTTATCTATAACTCATAAATTCCTATACTTTTCCGCCTACTTTGGTAAACAACTACCCTACATTATACCCTTCTTAATGCCTACACATTGATTGGTAATCTATACTTCACACTGTGGTCAATTAAAGCATTGCATCGATGAATTACCCTCAGTCCATAATTTGTAACTGCCTGGTAAGCTTGTGAAATGGCACTTATAGAAATAGTGTTTTGCATCAGGATGTGAAACACAGAGCATTGTGTGATGTATGATATATATCTAAGGGAAGCTCAAATGAGCTTAACATCACAAAAGGAGTGAGTGTGGAGGTACTGACCAGTAAGCATTGATGGTGAGAGCGATGACTTCAACCCACCCATGTTTCTGATGCAGAAAACTTTGCTTGTGCTAAACTTTTTATGACTGAGAACATGTCAATCAGTCTGTGATACACTCACTATTCACACTTGTGTTTCCAATTTTATTCTGGATTACCTATTCTACTAAGATAACCTAAAACATGCTAACTCATACTTTCAAATTAGAAATGCGTGGCTAGCATCACATTTCACTCTAGCAACAAGAGCTAGTATGAATTTAATCCAATAATTTTTCATACCTCTCTCTGTTTCACTACAAAATGCTAAGCACAGTTTCGTGTTATTATTCAAGTGCCATGCTTCTCCTTTGTTAATCTTGTTTTGGAATGTTGATCTGAGGACACAGCTATGGAACGTCCGACATCTGGAACAAACTCGACGTACGCCTTTTCCCGAGTTCATAGTTTACACCATGCGCTCTAAAAATCTACTTTATAACAACTATTAACTTAAAAATTTGCACTGCATAAATACAAAGCACGACCCGATGCCTAACACAGTTATGCCGAGCTTGGATCTCGTGTGCTGTTAGTCAGCAGTTGAACAATAAAAATTCCATAATGTATGTTCTACTTCAACACATGGAGTTGATTTAGCCTCATGATTTCCAAATTATTCGTTCAGTTCAGTAACCGTGTATCACAGAGGAAACGGGTTTGTTCATGTATACACATATCCATCCCAGTATGAAACTCTTTGTGTGATAAAATCTAAAAACATTTACATTAAAACGCGATGGCGTCCACTATTCCCTGCACAATATTTGCCTCAGATTTTTCCATGAGTTCTATAATTGACCTTTAACATGATTTTGTTTGTTATTGTATCCTTTGGTGTGCATCTTGATGTCAGCTTGTGGTCTACACTTACTCCCAGTACACACTCTTGAAGAGTCTTAAATTAGAACGAATCAGGTATCCATTAATTCCTGGTTTTCACTTGCAACCCATATACTGTTGGTCAGAGTCAAATACTATTTACAAACTTAACTAATATCTAAAATGCTTCGAACGAACCAACCTGTCTTTCCCCTTTAAACGATTTTAGGAGAATATCATTTTTAAGAAAATAATAAGTGGATGATTTTCTCGTATCTCTCTTCTCTATTGCAATGCATCTCAAACATTCTGTGAATCTGTAGAGATTATTGAGTAAGTGAAAGAAATATATTCATTGATTTGATAAATGAATCTTTCAGAATAATTCAGTCAATGATAAATTATCCTAGTAAAAACATAAATGTGTGAGGGAAGAAAAGAAACCATCAAATCCAAATCGATTTTATTAGGTGTTTATATACATGTGTATAGATCGGGATTTAGGTTAATGTTTGTGTTTATGATGGCAATAAAAGCTTCCCCATCAAACTATCCATTTCAAGGAACATATGATCACTAGGAATAGCAAGTAGTTGTATGCTTAATTACTTATGCCTGGTACTCCTCGTGGAGTAGCATAGCATACCCACCAGCACTCTCCACTGGGAAATCCTTTCCAGCTCCTTCTAGTTGTTATTCATCTTTTTCACATTTGCTTCTATTTCCCAACGTAATATGTCGTTTGGCCTTGCTCTTTTCTGCTTCTCTTCACGATTCCAAGTTAGGGCTTGCCTCGTGATGCAGTTTGATGATTTCTCATATGTATGTCTTATTGTGGTGTGTGCTACTTATATTGGGATAAGTAGTATATAACGTGCGTTAAAAGAACGTAATGTCTGGCAGCAGAAGATGGCGAAGATCAAGAAAGGTAGAGCGAGAACACAATGAAATTTTTAAGAAAACGCATGTACAATGGAATGGAAGACAATGGATTAGTGTTTGCAATGGAAACAGTCCAGTTTGATATAATGCATTCATATTTTGCAAATTGACGATTGACTTTATGGTATTCAGATTTTATTGAGATAGTCTGTAATATTTGTGCTAAATACATTCGATTGTCCCCACCCGTGTTCTCGTTCACTACACTATCCGTTTCCATCGTCTTTTCTTAATTTGCTCTTCAGCTGGAAGCTGGTTTGTCCTCAACCACAGAAGGCTGTTGCTGATCGTATCCGGCCAATGGATGTTGAGTATCTTGCGTAGACAACTATTTATAAATACTTGTGCCTTCTTGATAATGGTTGTAGTAGTTCTCCAAGTTTCAGCTCCGTACAGTAGAACTGCCTTGACATTCGTATTGAAGATTCTCACTTTGATATTGGTTGAAAGTTGTTTTGAGCTCCATACTGTCTTCAATTGTGGAGGCTGCTGCTACACTAGTTGTCTTCATCTGCATCTGTTCGTGTGTATGCAATAGGAGGATTAGGTCATCTGCGATCTCCAAATCGTCTAGTTCGTTTTGAGCTGTCCATTGTATGCTGTGTTTGCCCTCAGATATCCAAGTCTTCATAATCCAGTCGACAACCAGAAGAAAGACGAAAGCGAGAGTAGATGGCCTCGTCTGACTCCAGTCGTCACCTGGAATGCAGTTATCATCCATGCACGAATTTGCACTGTAGTCCATCGTATGAGTTCCGGATGATCTTGAAAATGTTCTCAGGAACTCTTTAGTGTTATCCTGTTCACACTGTCAGGCGCCTTCTCATAGTCAATGAAGTTGATGTACAGTGACGAGTTTCACTCAAATGATTGTTCGACGTTGATCCGTAGTTTCGCAATTTGGACTGTGCATGACCGATCCTTACGGAATTCAGACTGTTGACGTCAAAATTAGGCGTCTATCGCGTCTTTCACCCGGTTAAGCAACAATCTGTTGGAGATTTTTCCTGGTACTGAACGTATTGTGATGCCTCTGCAGTTTTCACATTTGCTTACATCTACTTTCTTGTATGTGGAATGAAAAAAGAGTGATTTAGTACACAGCACTTCATTTGCTGAAACCAAATCCATCAGTAAATAGTATACCAAACATAAATTTATTAATTACGTCAAATAATTCCTTATACACGACAAGGTTAAAGTTGTGATGGATCACGGAATGAACAAGTGATGCGTCACTGATATTCGTAAATTAATGAAACTACTGAGCGTATGAAAGTTCATGTGAGGTCACGAACAACGGAGGAGTGCGCTTTTCGGTTCACTTAGACAAACAGGTACATTGAAACAATCACTGGTACAGTTGGTCATAATAAGAATTATTGTTTCCATTACACTAATCGCGTTCTCTTCAAAAAAGTACATCACTATTTTTCAATCAATCATCACTCTTCATCTGATGATCGAAATTATTTCGTCCTTTCGTACTTTCCAAAAACCTCAACTGATGAAATATTCCCAATTCCTAATGATTATGTTCAACAGATAACGTTAGGTTACGACAAATCAGGCTGTCCACATTATTATCATTAATGTTATTGTTACTGTTGATTTGGTCACACCGTAATTCATACGAGAAATCTCAGTTTTTCAAGTTATTATTCTATGCAATATTGTTGCATGTATCAAAGAAGAGAGAACGTAATTCATTCCTTCACTCTGTAAAAGGTACGTATGTATCTGTTGTAATGATATATGTTTGGAGTGAGAGTTGAATTGAACTCGAGTCTCTAAGAAGTAGCTCGAATACAAGTAACCTAACATCACTTCTGAGTAAACGTGGGTGCAAACCAAAGGATATTCCATTTGTAATGTAGCATGACATAATGTATGACTGCTCTATGGATATATGAGAAATATTTAGTAACTCTTTGATAAATCTCAATGGACAGCAACCTGATCCGAATTTCTTAGATCGTTCAATATAAATTACTGATAATCAACCACTCTAATACAACATCAAGCATTCCTGTTCAATAAGCACAGTCGACTGATCTTCGCAAACATCTCGTTTGCCATTATCACACATAAGCATATGTGGAGAGACGATCGCAGATATTAGTGAATTTGAATTCGACTCATCGAGATACCATTTCCTGGTACTGAACGTATTGTGATGCCTCTGCAGTTTTCACATTTGCTTACATCTACTTTCTTGTATGTGGAATGAAAAAAGAGTGATTTAGTACACAGCACTTCATTCACTGAAACCAAATCCATCAGTATATAGTATACCAAACATAAATTTGTTAATTACGTCAAACAATTCCTTATACACGACAAGGTTAAAGTTGTGATGGATCTTGGAATGAACAAGTGATGCGTCACTGATATTCGTAAATTAATGAAACTACTGAGCGTATGAAAGTTCATGTGAGGTCACGAACAACGGAGGAGTGCGCTTTTCGGTTCACTTAGACAAACAGGTACATTGAAACAATCACTGGTACAGTTGGTCATAATAAGAATTATTGTTTCCATTACACTAATCGCGTTCTCTTCAAAAAAGTACATCACTATTTTTCAATCAATCATCACTCTTCATCTGATGATCGAAATTATTTCGTCCTTTCATCCTTTCCAAAAACCTCAACTGATGAAATATTCCCAATTCCTAATGATTATGTTCAACAGATAATGATAGGTTACGACAAATCAGGCTGTCCACATTATTATCATTAATGTTATTGTCACTGTTGATTTGGTCACACCGTAATTCATACGAGAAATCTCAGTTTTTCAAGTTATTATTCTATGCAATATTGTTGCATGTATCAAAGAAAAGAGAACGTAATTCATTCCTTCACTCTATAAAAGGTATGTATGAATCTGTTGTAATGTTATATGTTTGGAGTGAGAGTTGAATTGAACTCGAGTCTCTAAGAAGTAGCTCGAATACAAGTAACCTAACATCACTTCTGAGTAAACGTGGGTGCAAACCAAAAGATATTCCATTTGTAATGTGGCATGACATAATGTATGACTGCTCTATGGATATATGAGAAATATTTATTAACTCTTTGATAAATCTCAATGGACAGCAACCTGATCCGAATTTCTTAGATCGTTCAATATAAATTACTGATAATCAACCACTCTAATACAACATCAAGCATTCCTGTTCAATAAGCACAGTCGACTGATCTTCGCAAACATCTCGTTTGCCATTATCACACATAAGCATATGTGGAGAGACGATCGCAGATATTAGTGAATTTGAATTCGACTCATCGAGATACCATTTCCTCAACACATAGCCAATATGAATTTGCCATCTTTAACTATTGTTGATCTATAAAGTACAAGTGAGAGAATTGATGCAAACACTGAGATGATCACATCATGCCATTTGGTTGCAACGTGATCAACAAACTACTAATTAGTTGAGTCCATCAAAATCACAGAGAATTCTACTCATAACACCACTGATAACAATAATAATGGTGAAATACCAAAATATAAAGGTGTTATTTAGCATTCAGTTGAAAGAGAGAATAATGCCGACATTTCTCTGATCATATAATCAAGGTGAGATATGTTAGCGTGATTATCTAATCTAAATAATTCACTAGTAATTTTACCATTGAACTGAACTTGGTCAATCAATGCAGTGAGTGCAGCTTGATGTAGATTACGCACACAACCTGAACTTGTTGATGTTGTTCTTGTAGTTATTGATGCGCAATAGAATATATGAATAACCACATTCCATTATGAACATTCCATGTACAATTTTAGTAGCAAATTATTGAGTGAACCAGATGAAGAGAACATCAATCGGATGAGTCCATCCATTAATTAATTTCACAAATTTGATTAGATCTCATTGGTCCGTATCAGTATATAAACATGAGGTGTTTCTTATGTGATCAACTATCCACTCCATTCCAAGTTTACTTCATTTGAGAGACAAAATGAGTTTATCAATGGTGTGCAACATCTTATGCCTCACAATGCTCGTCACATTCATTCACGCACATACACGTACGTTCCAAATATTTCTTTGATATATATTATCTTATATGAGATTCTTATTGTTAAGAAAGTGATTTGTTAGGATCATTGACATTTGTGCTTGATGAATGTGATTCAGTGAAATGAAGCTGAGTAATTAATTTGATGAGAGAATAACATGGTTTGATTGTAAATCATCTAGTCAATGTGGTTGAACAGCTCATTAAAATAGGAGAATACTGTTTATTGAATATTGGCAGTGAGTTATGAGTATCAATGTTACAGTATTTGAAATGGAACATCAATTGTTAGTTTGACTTGTTTTATTGGGTCTCCTGAATCATTATTCGTAGTATCATTGTAAATTGACTAATCGTTTATCTTTTTATAAATTTAGTTTCATCTGGTTTACGTGAAATTAAAAAGATCAATGAAAACATATATGAACAAAATAACAGCGAAGATGAACTCATTAGATTTACGAAAGAAGGAAACAATGGAGATGATGATGACGACGAAAATGACACATTTAGTATACAAGAAAACGATAGTGTTGATGAAAATGATCATAATATTATTATGAATATTAATATCAATGCAAATGGTGGTCATGAAAATCAGCACGAAAATGATGATATTTATAACGATTTCCTTGATTGAATGTAGAAGCACTTCACTGAATACGGTAAGTAATCTTTGTTGAACTGATCCAACAAATATACAGTCATCAGTTAACTATCAACCCATTTTAACGACACGATTTGTCGTCCGAATATCACACTACTAATAGTCAACGGGAATTTACGAATCGTAATTATTTGCGTATCGTCGAATTTGGTTCGATCACGGACGAACTGAACTGTTGTTACTCACACAAACACTCACACACACACTTTCAGTTTCCGAATGACTGATTATGTGATACTTCGAACTTTGAAACAGTAATTTCACTTGACAAGATGAATGTCACTCAGTTCGACTAGTTTGTCAATGTAATTCAATTGAACTTAATCATAGTTTAGAATACTTGTTACTTGTGCTGAATCATTGTATACCATTGTCTCATTTG
This sequence comes from Schistosoma margrebowiei, assembly GCA_944470205.2. Classification (NCBI taxonomy): domain Eukaryota; kingdom Metazoa; phylum Platyhelminthes; class Trematoda; order Strigeidida; family Schistosomatidae; genus Schistosoma; species Schistosoma margrebowiei. The sequence continues at coordinate 82,168,655 of OX104024.1, read as the reverse complement.
GTTTTCAGGTTTCATGAAGCATTCTGGAGACTGTTTGTTCGTTTGTTTTATTAAACTGGTTACAATGAACACATTTGTGTATTTTTGATATTGAATTGAACCGAAATAAACATGAGTGAACTACGTTGTTGGTTTTCTTGATTGACGATCTAATAATAAGTAACTTTGGAGAATAGAAATAGCATGTTGTTATTACTAGGTTTTGTGTATTCACACATCTCTGTCACAAGCCGTCAGCGTTGAATGAGTGTCTAGTGTGATGTGTATGCTGACAACTGTACTACTTCTACTCACCCATCGACATCTTCATCGTCTTCATCTAGGAATGATGAGAGCTGTGTGAATAAGCCAACTTGGATTTCAGTATGATGCAAATTCTAATACAAAATACGATTGGATGCTTTATAAAATGTGTGAGATATGTCAAAATAAATGAGCACACTATGTTGTAGTATTTGGTGGGATTGTGCTGTGCTATGCGGTGAGAGACCTGAAAGTGGAAGGCCATCCACGAACTACCTGTTGTGATTTAGCACTATGTTTTCGATTTAGTAAATTGCTATAACTGTGACGTTAGATTAGAGGACATCGAATTATCGATCGGACCATAGTCGCGCAAACACGTAAAAACGGCCTGGGGTTCTGATTGATCCCGCTTCACTATCTAGTCCAGCCAGTTGAGTCCAGAACGCAAGTCTCAGCCTCTGAGATATGAATCATTATATTTCAAACATACTCTGTTCATATACCGATCAATCAAACCACATCGTACGATAAAATAGAAAATAACATTGTAGAATACTGAACAGTAGGAAAACGACACGAGAAGTAAATATTAACCAATAAGAAAATAACAACATTTCAAGTACAACGATAGCCTTAGACTTAACAGAATAATTTTTGCGATATTTTCCTGAATATCACAACATAAATAATGTTAGACACTGTTCATTACAACTGTCTCCATGATTCATGAAATGACTAGATTGATGTTCGTTGATCGGTAAATAGTAGGAGTCTCTCAATAACCATTTGTGTATTGCGTAACAATGTAGCAGGTGTTCCAGTCACTTGAGTATATGACTGTATCTGATATCATGTGAAATATGTGAAGAAACATAAGTGGTGCATCACTACATCGTTTAGGAAATATAAGGTGGATACCGTCAGTTTCTATACCTGTTGTAGTCTGAAGACATTTCCTTACTACATATACAACTTAACACCGAATGATACATTTGCACAGTTACTGAATGAAAGTGTTGTATTGTTGAGGTGATCAGGTTGCTGTCCATTCAAGTTTGTGAAGGGGTTACTAAATATTTCTCAAATATCTATAGAGCGGTCGTACTTTATGTGATCCTACATAACAAATGAAATATCTTTTTGTGTTCGAGCTACTTCTAGGAGAGTCAAATTCATTCTTACTGTCACTCGATAGATTCCTACGTTTCATATGCAGATCAAAGGGATGCAAATCGTTCAAGTGTATTAACGCGTGCACAAAGATTTCAGATTTTTTGGGTGATATTCACGTGAGACAGAGGAAGAATTTTCGCCGCGAATGATGATGGTATTTTAGAGGTTATCGTATTCAAGCACGACAACACAGTATTTGTTTGTATGGCATCGAAGATTGTTTTATATATTTTATAAATTATAGTTCCTATTGAGAACACTTGATTTGTTGTCGTTCTGTAGACCAATAGGAAATCGTCAAGAATTTCTTTCAACTTCCAATACCATTTCGCATTCACTTGTGCGCATGTGTAGACATTCAGAAACCTTTCAAGACAACTATTTGATATTTGATGGTGAGAGGTTTCGAGAACATGCTCAATTGTAAATATGCTCCAGAACTGTGAGAAAATGGAAGTGGACACTCAGACGCTGCAGCACATTTTCTTCACTCACAATAAATTTAGATTTGCTTATCAATGTTGGACACATTCACATGGTTTCGAGCATTAGCTTTTATTCTTCAAATGACTGCATGAACTGTGTGTGGTTTTGACAAGACGAGTGGTTATAGGTTATAACGAACCACCATGAGATCAGCAAACATGATGCAGTCATTTGTGATGAACAGCAGTTGGTGTCGATGATAATTCCGTTTAATTTGATGAGATGTTACACATGAGGGCCAACCATGTCGTGTGAATTTCGCTCGTTGTTTCTAAGATAATATCACGGTGAGTATTATTAGCGATTCGAGCAGTTGTCAATTGTACAGTTCGCACTACTACAAATGACAGTATAATCATATTCAAGTTTCTGGTTGTTCGTTAGACGCGTTAATGCATCAGCATGACCTAATTCAAAGATAAATGTGCACTTGATAGTCATGCTTTAAGTTGACGACTTTTTATTTTATCGTTGTAGTTGGTTTCCAGTATATAATGGTATAACATTCTCAGATCCAATAATCGATAAAACGTATTTATGTTGAGCGAATAGAGTGACTGTTCTAACATGCAGCATTTTGCCAAACATTTCAATTATGCGAATAGTTCCAATAGTTCTTTTTCAATCTGAATATATATGCGTCCCACCGAAATCAATGTTCTGAAATCAGGCACAATAGCTCTCTCTTCGCCATTCGAGAACTTATGGGATATAATTGTACTGATATCACGGTCAGAAGCATCTAAAGCAACAGCAGCTTGCAATGAGGAATCAAAATGTGTAAGTAGTAAAAGCGAGAATAATGATCAAATTAACTGGTCGAAAGATTTGTGAAACTTGGTGGACCATTTCTGTTGTACTATACATGGTGATAAATGTTTCGCCTGTTCTTGGAGCGTAGGAGTTCGGCCACAAATGCCTTTTGTAAATGATAATGCTTAAATGCTTTCACCTGAATTATATGGGATGAGTATAAGTTGAAAAATAAGAACGAACAGTATTCAGAGATGGTTATACACTCATCTTGTAAACAGTGATCCCAGAATCATTTTAAAAGAAGTCACAAAAAGTGAGGACAGTAAATTTCCGTATTTTAGATGCTTGATTGAAAATACCTCCTGAAAAGTTAAGCATATGGCCGCAATCTACATCAAGCTGCACTCACTGCATTGATTGACCAAGTTCAGTTCAATGGTAAAATTACTAGTGAATTATTTAGATTAGATAATCACGCTAACATATCTCACCTTGATAATATGACCAGAGAAATGTCGGCATTATTCTCTCTTTCAACTGAATGCTAAATAACACCTTTATATTTTGGTATTTCACCATTATTATTGTTATCAGTGGTGTTATGAGTAGAATTCTCTGTGATTTTGATGGACTCAACTAATTAGTAGTTTGTTGATCACGTTGCAACCAAATGGCATGATGTGATCATCTCAGTGTTTGCATCAATTCTCTCACTTGTACTTTATAGATCAACAAAAGTCAAAGATGGCAAATTCATATTGGCTATGTGTTGAGGAAATGGTATCTCGATGAGTCGAATTCAAATTCACTAATATCTGCGATCGTCTCTCCACATATGCTTATGTGTGATAATGGCAAACGAGATGTTTGCGAAGATCAGTCGACTGTGCTTATTGAACAGGAATGCTTGATGTTGTATTAAAGTGGTTGACTTTCAGTAATTTATATTGAACGATCTAAGAAATTCGGATCAGGTTGCTGTCCATTGAGATTTATCAAAGAGTTATTAAATATTTTTCATATATCCATAGAGCAGTCATACATTATGTCATGCCACATTGCAAATGGAATATCTTTTGGTTTGCACCCACGTTTACTCAGAAGTGATGTTAGGTTACTTGTATTCGAGCTACTTCTTAGAGACTCGAGTTCAATTCAACTCTCACTCCAAACATATAACATTACAACAGATTCATACATACCTTTATAGAGTGAAGGAATGAATTACATTCTTTCTTCTTTGTTACATGCAACAATATTGCATAGAATAATAACTTGGAAAACAGAGATTTCTCGTATGAATTACGGTGTGACCAAATCAACAGTGACAATAACATTAATGATAATAATGTGGACAGCCTGATTTGTCGTAACCTAACGTTATCTGTTGAACATATTCATTAGGAATTGGGGATATTTCATCAGTTGAGGTTTTTGGAAAGTACGAAAGGACGAAATAATTTCGATCATCAGATGAAGAGTGATGATTGATTGAAAAATAGTGATGTGCTTTTTTGAAGAGAACGCGATTAGTGTAATGGAAACAATAATTCTTATTATGACCAACTGTACCAGTGATTGTTTCAATGTACCTGTTTGTCTAAGTGAACCGAAAAGCGCACTCCTCCGTTGTTCGTGACCTCACATGAACTTTCATACGCTCAGTAGTTTCATAAGCCTGATCTATGTGTAGTGGTGATCATAGTCAACCGCGATTCTTCGCCATCTACATCTGGTGAGTGACAACTGCCAACACGCCTCAACAGCTGCAAAATCTCCCGACGAACACTATTACTTTGAAACTATTATTTACTTATCCACATTTGTTACACATTTCATATTGATACCTTCCAATATATAATATCCTGGCAACATTTCCAGAAGTGTGGTTTGTGGTACTGGAGCCTCAGTTTGAGATCCACCACATTACGAACCAGTGGCAGAAATATGCTCACGCTCTGAAAACTCTGCTGGCGGATCACATTTCCACTGTTCGTTAGGTAGTCCTCAATTCCTATGTACATAACGTCTATGATCGTCTCGATGAAGCGATTCTCAGACATTTCCTCCGATTGAGAAAGTGGCGCACGAGGACATTATTGACATGTTACCCTTGGCTGACGATAAACCGAGCCGTCACCTAGCGCGCCTGCAATCTCTACCAGCACCCATGACAGCCGATTCCGAAATCGTTGAGGAGTTACAGCTCGAATCAACGCCAGAACACATACAACTCACGATTATGGCCCTACTCAAATATACAACACTTACCCAGATGGTCCTCATAGCAGACAAGATAATAGCAAGGACTAGCATTCGAGACAACTATATAGTTACCTCAACATCAAGTGCGAACATATTTAAAAAAGTGTGTTGTTCAGAAACATTTCTTAGTTCTGATAAGTCTTGCAAATTGGACGCTATATTCGTTTGCTGAGCTATTCTGTAACACCCAAGCTAGAACTATACAGCGACCTAAACACAAGAGAGAATGCGTAAATTATGAGAGAAGTACTTTACTCCAAAGGTTCATATAAATACAGAAAATATAGGGTTTTTATAATATTTTAAATGAACTTGGGTCGCTCGAAGATTCTGGAATGCTACTAAACATAGTAGCAGTATAACTATCAGTCAATCAGAACCTCTACATGTGACGTTTCACTTCCTTGATATTTCTGGCTAAATGTTCAAGTGAACGCTGATTGGTTTCATCCATTTTTTTTCCATTATGGCCATGCTTCTAATTGTTACCTTGTCATATATCTCACCAACCTGCATGTTAATCTGGCACGTACATGCGTTGGGTGATATCTCGGTGTCTTTTAAATTAAAAATATCATCTGAATCATCTTTCACATTTTTCTCACTAAACCCATCATAGTCGTTGTTACTATACGTATTTGGGTTTGTCAATTAATCTACCATATTAGTAATCTGAAAAGACGAACATAGTTTAGATAATAATATTACAAATTTAGTTACTAGCATACTAAACTAGTATAATAACTAAACTCTCAGGTAGTTAATGGCTAAACAAACATTTAATGTCAAAACTCTGGAATCTATTACTAAACTTAACACCAGACAAATATTTTTGAATGGAAATTTATAATACAATTAGGCAGCTCAGATTCTTTAACGATACAAACTCCTGCTATTTCAAAAGCACAATAAAAACAACAATACCTATTTTTCCACTGGCTACTCCTCAATCAACACTATAACTAGTTAAACATAATGATTACAGGATATCGTCGTGAAGCATTGTCATGACTTGACAATCACGTAATATGATTGATAAAATTGATCAAACGATTAACAAAATCGGTCAACTAACTGACTTGTAATTATCATTATATAGTGTTGTTTTCTCGTTCTCTTCATTCAATACAGACGACTGCAGTATGTTTCTCTATCAGTTTCTCTATCATTCAATAAATATCTCAAAATCATGTCAGTCGAATTGGAGGTTTAGCGACACAATCATGCATGCAATTCATCATTATAAGCACTCGAGCAAATCTCCTACAAACTGGAAACATCAATGTAGAATTTACCCTAACACGGACTAAGGTTCAAGCCATTATCATAAACATGAGTTTGCAGTATACTTTCTTGGGTTCAACTTATGTCCTTCCGGATAATCACATGAGTATCAATCACTGTTAATCAACTTGTGAAGACTTAGCTAGCCGAAGATATCTTGCAGCAACACATCACCTAGAAATGTGGCACGTAGGCTTAGTTGATTTCAATAACTTATAATCACTATATCTCAATGAAATCGTATTCCGTCTTATACAAAACTGCATACTTGCAACCGACTTGTATGCACCATCAACCGGTAGGTATAAATAAAAATAAATAGTCTATGGGAAATTAAGACATTGAGTCTAGACCATGTCTCTTACGAATACACTCATGTTTAACGATTTGTTCTTAGTTATCTGTTCAAAATTCACATAATTATCACTTTGCACGTATTAAAACACTTTTTGATAACCATTTATATGAATTAGTAGTATTGTGGTGTGCTACTTATATTGACATAAGTAGTATATGATGTTAGTCGTGAACAGAAGGTCTGGAAGCAGAGAGACAAGAGGATGGAACTGTAAAGAATGGTAACAGGATACGATTTGTATGAAAATGCAAGAACAATGAAGTCTGAGTCATTGTGAGACAATCGATGGACATTTTTCAAATTAAGTATTTACTTTATGATTGTTCGATTTTATTAACAAGTGCTGTAATTTTGTGTCAAATATATTCGATTGTCCCCCATTGGTGTTTGTGTTCAATACACTTCTGGCCCGTCCACTTGAGTCCAGAACATCAATAATAGCTTCCTACTATGGGAATTGTTTATTTGAAACATGCTTGGTTTATATACCAGACAAACAGACCACATCAGACCATAGAAATAGGAAATAACGACTACACAAGATCAAACCATAAAGTGTCTGTGAACGAGGGAGACTGTAATTAATCGATTGAGTATAATTTAATAATAGTAAGTTGTATCATAGTAGTCTATGGGTGAAAAATGAAGCCTCTAATAAGATGAATATAAATAAACACAATCTAGTTACTGAATAGTTGTACAATAGGGATTTATATATATAAATTTATATTATTAGTCGATTAATAGTTCTCAGAGTTCACCCGTAATTTATTCTTCACTAGGATATAACACGAACCAAGGACATTCAGTCTTGCTCCAGAACGTTTAACCTACAGTATTTGTTGATAAGATCAAAAAATATGATACTCTTGAATATGATACATTCATGACAAGCCATATTATTAATAAAAATGCATATGAATTCGGACGACAGAGACTAGTATATGTTCGTGTAGTGTCTCGTACAATATCAAGTCCAAATGGTTTAGTCTAGCTTCAGGACAAACTAATTTGTTCTTTCTTCTGGAGTTGCGCTTTAACCTTGTTGATCATTCTCTTATTAATATTGACTGTTTTTACATAAGCATATATGTGTGCATTGTTTACCATACTCATCAAATATCTGTAACTTATTTTTGAAACGCGATGAAATGTTTCCAGACTAGAAATGATATAGAAACTAACGATATCCACCCTATATTCTCTTAACAAGATGGTGATTCACCATATATAAGTCTTCAGATATTCACCATGATATTAGATACAGTCGCATATCCAAGTAACTGGAAGACCAGTCTCATCATCACTCAATACAAGACTGAATAAACAGAGTATGTGATCGTTTATTTTGACATATCTCACACATTTTATAAAGCATCCAATCGTATTTTGTATAAGAATTTGCATCATACTGAAATCCAAGTTGGCTTATTCACTCAGCTCTCATCATTCATAGATGAAGACGATGAAGATGTCGATGGGTGAGAAGAAGTAGTACAGTTGTCAGCATACACATCACACTAGACACTCATTCAACGCTGACGGCTTGTGACAGAGATGTGTGAATACACAAAACCTAGTAATAACAACATGCTATTTCTATTCTCCAAAGTTACTTATTATTAGATCGTCAATCAAGAAAACCAACAACGTAGTTCACTCATGTTTATTTCGGTTCAATTCAATATCAAAAATACACAAATGTGTTCATTGTAACCAGTTTAATAAAACAAACGAACAAACAGTCTCCAGAATGCTTCATGAAACCTGAAAACCAAATGAGACAATGGTATACAATGATTCAGCACAAGTAACAAGTATTCTAAACTATGATTAAGTTCAATTGAATTACATTGACAAACTAGTCGAACTGAGTGACATTCATCTTGTCAAGTGAAATTACTGTTTCAAAGTTCGAAGTATCACATAATCAGTCATTCGGAAACTGAAAGTGTGTGTGTGAGTGTTTGTGTGAGTAACAACAGTTCAGTTCGTCCGTGATCGAACCAAATTCGACGATACGCAAATAATTACGATTCGTAAATTCCCGTTGACTATTAGTAGTGTGATAATCGGACGACATATCGTGTCGTTAAAATGAGTTGATAGTTAACTGATGACTGTATATTGATTGGATCAGTTCAACAAAGATTACTTGCCGTATTCAGTGAAGTGCTTCTACATTCAATGAAGGAAATCGTTCTAAATATCATCATCATTGTCGGGCTGAATTTCATGACCAACATTTTTATTAATATTGATATTAATAATAATGTTATTATCATTATTATCAACACTTTCATTCTCTAACTTATAGTCAGTACTAGTGAATCAAACTCATTCTAAATCATCTCATTATATGAATTACTTCACCTGTAAATTCTCTAGACTCTGGAATAACCTACCACAACCTATCCGCACGATAAAATCGCTCCCATTATTTGTTCGCTGCATCGATGCATACTGTTCTTCTGAAAATGCATTGAATGGTCTAGCGCCTTTAAGTGTATCTCATTCCACAAGTGATATTTTAGGAACCTTAAATGTTTAGCCATCTTTATTACTGAATCCCCTTAGTAAAACCACCCACTTGTTGTCAATATGTCAACACTGCCATTAGCAACTTTAACTAATTTGAATAACACATACAGTATATCACTGTGTCACATGACACACGCATTTAGGTAGACCTGATTCATATATTTTGGTAATTACTTTTTTGTTGTTCCGTGCTCTCTGTTTTCGTTTTTATTTCTCTAGTTGTAGATAATTATCATTAATTCGATCTGGCACACGAATTGACCATAATTACACCGTTCATAAATCAACGGGCTGTCCATTTAAGAAATATTAAAAAATCCCGGATAATGCTTTGGATCGCTGTAATACTTGTACTACTTAAACAACCAGTGAACTAATACACTTAAAACTTTCTTTTATCATATGTTTGTTTTCTGCACGTTTAACGTTATTACTTATATCAAATTGATCATGCATGTAAACTGGCGTGAATTCTGTAATTATTATTTTTCAGAATATAAATTTATTATTATTATTATTATTATTATTATTATTATTATTAACTTTTTTTTTATCCAATTCGTCTGTTTCATTATTATGATCTCCTCTGATTTGATCTACCGGTATTACGACAAACTGCTGTTCCAATCCATTATTGTCGTCAACACCAGTGCTTACTTCTACCACTTTTTCGGTGATTTGATTTTGGCTTTCATCTTCTCCAGATATATTGCCATTGTTATTTTCAATACCAGGTAAATCAGCTGAACCAAAATGTATAAAAAGATAAACGATTAGTCAATTTGCAGTGATAATACGAATAGAGATTCAGGACACGGAATGATGTTCCATTTCAAATACTGTAACATTGATACTCATAAATCACTGCCAATATTCAATAAACAGTATTCTCCAATTCTAATAAGCTGTTCAACCACATTGACTAGATGATTTACAATCAAACCATGTTATTCTCTCATCAAATTAATTACTCAGCTTCATTTCACTGAATCACATTCATCAAGCACAAATGTCAATGATCCTAACAAATCACTTTCTTAACAATAAGAATCTCATATAAGATAATATATATCAAAGAAATATTTGGAACGTACGTGTATATGCGTGAATGAATGTGACGAGCATTGTGAGGCATAAGATGTTGCACACCATTGATAAACTCATTTTGTCTCTCAAATGAAGTAAACTTGGAATGGAGTGGATAGTTGATCACATAAGAAACACCTCATGTTTATATACTGATACGGACCAATGAGATCTAATCAAATTTGTGAAATTAATTAATGGATGGACTCATCCGATTGATGTTCTCTTCATCTGGTTCACTCAATAATTTGCTACTAAAATTGTACATGGAATGTTCATAATGGAATGTGGTTATTCATATATTCTATTGCGCATCAATAACTACAAGAACAACATCAACAAGTTCAGGATGTGTGCGTAATCTACATCAAGATGCACTCACTGCATTGATTGACCAAGTTCAGTTCAATGGTAAAATTACTAGTGAATTATTTAGATTAGATAATCACGCTAACATATCTCACCTTGATAATATGATCAGAGAAATGTCGGCATTATTCTCTCTTTCAACTGAATGCTAAATAACACCTTTATATTTTGGTATTTCACCATTATTATTGTTATCAGTGGTGTTATGAGTAGAATTCTCTGTGATTTTGATGGACTCAACTAATTAGTAGTTTGTTGATCACGTTGCAACCAAATGGCATGATGTGATCATCTCAGTGTTTGCATCAATTCTCTCACTTGTACTTTATAGATCAACAATAGTTAAAGATGGCAAATTCATATTGCCTATGTGTTGAGGAAATGGTATCTCGATGAGTCGAATTCAAATTCACTAATATCTGCGATCGTCTCTCCACATATGCTTATGTGTGATAATGGCAAACGAGATGTTTGCGAAGATCAGTCGACTCTGCTTATTGAACAGGAATGCTTGATGTTGTATTAGAGTGGTTGAATATCAATATTTTATGTTAATCGATCTGAGCGATTGTGTTATTGAGGTTTTCAAAAAATTTTGTGGGTGTTGTTGGCTGCTGGGAAATAATGAGCAGTATAGGTCTGACACGATATGATCAAGCCCGACACTCTTGCTTACGTCGCAGTTGTATTGTGTTTAGGTGACTTGAGAACCTAAGAAACACATCTAAAGAAAGAAGACAATAAAAATCTAGTGGTTTATCTCACATCTTTCATAAAAGCGGTAGGTTCTCCAGCAGCACGAAATCTTCCTGATGACATTTTCAACTAAACCGTATCTCCTTATCAAAAATATTCTCGTGTACAATTTTCATTTAAAACAATAGCTGCTACCTCCATCACTTCTCTGTTTCATTTATTGTTTGTTTTGTCGATATTTGTTTTGCCACACAGATATTCCTAATTTTTCCAACATTATTCAACGAATTACATCGATGTGTTCTTTTTGTTTTGTAACTATATATGTAGCTCGTTCTCATTAACTCGGATAAGTGACAGAGCATCGATAAGATAGTTCGACTCGCCTTTCATATGAAGAAGGTCTGTCGTGAACTGAGAGATATAGTGCAAATGTTTGCGGTCAGACTTGGTATGCAGAACATACGTTAAAGGCTTATGGTCGATGAATAAGATGAAATCTCGACATTCTACTGAGTGCCGGAAATGCTTGATGGCACTTTAGGCTGCTAGTAATTCTCGACTAGCAGCACTATATCTCGTCTCCGTGGGAGTGAGGCTTCGTGAGAAAAATTTAAGAAGTTGCCAACTTCCGGAGATGTTCTGTTGCATAACGGCTCCTATAGCAAAATCCGATGCATCAACCGCTATACTAAGTGTGACAGATGGGTCAGGATGAGTGAGGAGTGTGACTTGAGCCAGAGCCGTTTTGATCTCTGAAAATGCAGCGCGCGCAGCATCGTTCAATTCTAATTCGCGTGGTTTACCACGATGTGAATCGGTTGATGGTCGTATCCGTTACACCGCATTTGGGATGAAACGTCGGTAGAAGTTAACAAAACCGAGAAATGCCTTCAGTTCCTTGAGTGTGGACGGCACGTTGCACTCGATTGTTGCACGTACTTTGTCCTGGCAAGGTAAAATATCCTCTTGCTTATTATTGTGACCTAAGAAGTTTATTTACGTTTTGCCTAGCTCACACTTTTCCGGGTTGACTATTATTCCATGATGCGAAAGGCACTGGAATAGGTGTGTTAGATTTTGATAATGTTCATCTACGTTTGGTGATGCGATTAACAGGTCATCAACATAGACATGAACAAAATCAAAATCTCGTACTATGCTTTCGATGAACGTTTGGAAAGTTTGAGCAGCATTCTGTAATCCAAGTGGCATTCGCAGGAACTCAAACAGACCGGAAGTAATTGTGATAACGGTTTTCTCGACATCCTCAAGAGCGACTGGGATCTGATGATATGCTCGTACCAGATTGATCTTAGAGAAGATAGTCATGCCCTTGAGCGATGCCGTGATGTAGTGTAAGTGGGAGCTGGGGTAGCTATCAAAACGTGTAACCACGTTTAATGCTCCATAGTTACTAAATTGTCTACAGCTAATTTATCCGGTGCCAGTCGGCGTGGTCCTGCCGTGATTGGGGTCCGCGGGTGACAATGTGGTGTTGTAGAATTATGATCTACTATGATATTACTACTGCTCGGATAATAGACCTAATCCTAAAATGGTAGATTTTTCATGATGTGACTGTCTAATCTGTAAGTTCTCACGTGGAAGTCACATCATTATCTTCCCTGACATAAGCTTATAGTCAACAGGGACCACGCCACGCCTGCAAGGCCGAGCAAAGCCATTCGATCAACTCGAATTCATTCCATTCATTGTTGCCGACCTATCCATCGTTGGGTTTTTCTCCGCGTCAAATGTTGAACATGTATTTCCCCAATTGTCTCATGTTCAGCTTTGATGATTGTGTGGTTAGGGCACAATGCCACTACATTACTCTCACATCAGAATCAACGTGATGTTGGTTCGATATCAAACTGTGTGGGATCGTCGCGCGCCAGAGGTTACCAAGAATAATAAAAATCCTTCGAGTTTTGATAAGCTGAGAGATAAACCAAAAAGAAGTTGGCAGCAACTGATCGGGAAATACATGTAATAACTTCAAAATATCTGTTTTAATGCTTAACACGCTTAAAATGAAAACCCACATGAACATTATTTATACGTCAAGTATGCTGGGATTATTACAATGAAGAACGATTTAGTATAGAAATATATATTAACACGTCACATTAAATTGCATAGTAATAACATTTGGTTAATGGCTCAAGCTGCAGACCGTATAAGTATGTTTAAAATGGTTGGTTTTATTCTTAACACGTTAATATTGGAATTACGTTTGGTTTAAATTAGTAACTCAAATAACCTTTAGATCGGTAACCTGTCCATATGTGTTGATTTCCAATTGCATCTGTATTAGTAGGCTAACTGAAGGAATAAAAGTATTACCGTGAACAAGAATTCCAACTTGTGTTCCAGTTGGTTTGATACGGTTTATCTAGTTACGAGGAGGTTTTCTCGACCTCATTTTTACTTGAACGTGATAGAATTTAGTAATACTGTAGTGAACACGAACACCAGTGGCGGACAATCGAATGCATTTGACACAAAATCACAGCACTTGTTAATCGTGAATTAAATGCTTAATTTAAAAACTGTCCATCAGTTGTCTCAAAATGACTCCGACTTCATTGTTCTTGCATTGTCATACAAATTGCATCCTGTTCCCATTCTTTACAGTTCCATCCTCTTGTCTCTCTGCTTCCAAACATTCTGTTCACGACTAACATCATATACTACTTATGTCAATATAAGTAGCACACCACAATACTACTAATTCATATAAATGGTTATTAAAAAGTGTTTTAATACGTGCAAAGTGATAATTATGTGAATTTTGAACAGATAACTAAGAACAAATCGTTAAACATGAGTGTATTCGTAAGAGACATGGTCTAGACTCAATGTCTTAATTTCCCATAGACTATTTATTTTTATTTATACCTACCGGTTGATGGTGCATACAAGTCGGTTGCAAGTATGCAGTTTTGTATAAGACGGAATACGATTTCATTGAGATATAGTGATTATAAGTTATTGAAATCAACTAAGCCTACGTGCCACATTTCTAGGTGATGTGTTGCTGCAAGATATCTTCGGCTAGCTAAGTCTTCACAAGTTGATTAACAGTGATTGATACTCATGTGATTATCGGGAAGGACATAAGTTGAACCCAAGAAAGTATACTGCAAACTCATGTTTATGATAATGGCTTGAACCTTAGTCCGTGTTGGGGTAAATTCTACATTGATGTTTCCAGTTTGTAGGAGATTTGCTCGAGTGCTTATAATGATGAAATGCATGCATGATTGTGTCGCTAAACCTCCAATTCGACTGACATGATTTTGAGATATTTATTGAATGATAGAGAAACTGATAGAGAAACATACTGCAGTCGTCTGTATTGAATGAAGAGAACGAGAAAATAACACTATATAATGATAATTACAAGTCAGTTAGTTGACCGATTTTGTTAATCGTTTGATCAATTTTATCAATCATATTACGTGATTGTCAAGTCATGACAATGCTTCACGACGATATCCTGTAATCATTATGTTTAACTAGTTATAGTGTTGATTGAGGAGTAGCCAGTGGAAAAATAGGTATTGTTGTTTTTATTGTGCTTTTGAAATAGCATATGTGGAGAGACGATCGCAGATATTAGTGAATTTGAATTCGACTCATCGAGATACCATTTCCTCAACACATAGGCAATATGAATTTGCCATCTTTAACTATTGTTGATCTATAAAGTACAAGTGAGAGAATTGATGCAAACACTGAGATGATCACATCATGCCATTTGGTTGCAACGTGATCAACAAACTACTAATTAGTTGAGTCCATCAAAATCACAGAGAATTCTACTCATAACACCACTGATAACAATAATAATGGTGAAATACCAAAATATATTTAGCATTCAGTTGAAAGAGAGAATAATGCCGACATTTCTCTGGTCATATTATCAAGGTGAGATATGTTAGCGTGATTATCTAATCTAAATAATTCACTAGTAATTTTACCATTGAACTGAACTTGGTCAATCAATGCAGTGAGTGCAGCTTGATGTAGATTGCGGCCATATGCTTAACTTTTCAGGAGGTATTTTCAATCAAGCATCTAAAATACGGAAATTTACTGTCCTCACTTTTTGTGACTTCTTTTAAAATGATTCTGGGATCACTGTTTACAAGATGAGTGTATAACCATCTCTGAATACTGTTCGTTCTTATTTTTCAACTTATACTCATCCCATATAATTCAGGTGAAAGCATTTAAGCATTATCATTTACAAAAGGCATTTGTGGCCGAACTCCTACGCTCCAAGAACAGGCGAAACATTTATCACCATGTATAGTACAACAGAAATGGTCCACCAAGTTCCACGAATCTTTCGACCAGTTAATTTGATCATTATCCTCGCTTTTATTACTTACACATTTTGATTCCTCATTGCAAGCTGTTGTTGCTTTAGATGCTTCTGACCGTGAAATCAGTGCAATTATAACCCATAAGTTCTCGAATGGCGAAGAGAGAGCTTTTGTGCCTGCTTTCAGAACATTGATTTCGGTGGGACGCATATATATTCAGATTGAAAAAGAACTATTGGAACTATTCGCATAATTGAAATGTTTGTCAAAATGCTGCATGTTAGAAAAGTCACTCTATTCGCTCAACATAAATACGTTTTATCGATTATTGGATCTGAGAATGTTATACCATTATATACTGGAAACCAACTACAACGATAAAATAAAAAGTCGTCGACTTTAGGCATGACTATCAAGTACACATTTATCTTTCAATTAGGTCATGCTGATGCATTATCGCGTCTAACGAACAACCACAAACTTGAAAACAATTATACTGTCATTTGTAGTAGTGCAAACTGTACAATTGACAACTACTCGAATCGCTAATAAAACCCACCGTGATATTATCTTAGAAACAACGAGCGAAATTCACACGACATTGTTGGCCCTCATGTGTAACATCTCATCAAATAAAACGGAATTATCAACGACACCAACTGCTGTTCATCACAAATGACTGCATCATGTTTGCTGATCTCATGGTGGTTCGTTATAACCTATAACCACTCGTCTTGTCAAAACCACACACAGTTCATGCAGTCATTTGAAGAATAAAAGCTAATGCTCGAAACCATGTGAATGTGTCCAACATTGATAAGCAAATCTAAATTTATTGTGAGTGAAGAAAATGTGCTGCAGCGTCTGAGTGTCCACTTCCATTTTCTCACAGTTCTGGAGCATATTTACAATTGAGCATGTTCTCGAAACCTCTCACCATCAAATATCAAATAGTTGTCTTGAAAGGTTTCTGAATGTCTACACATGCGCACAAGTGAATGCGAAATGGTATTGGCAGTTGAAAGAAATTCTTGACGATTTCCTATTGGTCTACAGAACGACAACAAATCAATTGTTCTCAATAGGAACTATAATATTTGTGGATGCGTTAACACACTTGAACGATTTGCATCCCTTCAATCTGCATATGAAACGTAGGGATCTATCGAGTGACAGTAGGAATGAATTTGACTCTCATAGAAGTAGCTCGAACACAAAAAGATATTTCATTTGTTATGTAGGCTTACATAATGTAGGACCGCTCTATAGATATTTGGGAAATATTTAGTAACCCCTTCACAAACTTCAATGGACAGCAACCTGATCACCTCAACAATACAACACTTTCATCAAGTAACTGTGCAAATGTATCATTCGGTGTTAAGTTGTATATGTAGTAAGGAAATGTCTTCAGACTACAACAGGTATAGAAACTGACGGTATCCACCATATATTTCCTAAACGATGTAGTGATGCACCACTTATGTTTCTTCACATATTTCACATGATATCAGATACAGTCATATACTCAAGTGACTGGAACACCTGCTACATTGTTACGCAATACACAAATGGTTATTGAGAGACTCCTACTATTTACCGATCAACGAACATCAATCTAGTCATTTCATGAATCATGGAGACAGTTGTAATGAACAGTGTCTAACATTATTTATGTTGTGATATTCAGGAAAATATCGCAAAAATTATTCTGTTAAGTCTAAGGCTATCGTTGTACTTGAAATGTTGTTATTTTCTTATTGGTTAATATTTACTACACGTGTCGTTTTCCTACTGTTCAGTATTCTACAATGTTATTTTCTATTTTATCGTACGATGTGGTTTGATTGATCGGTATATGAACAGAGTATGTTTGAAATATAATGATTCATATCTCAGAGGCTGAGACTTGCGTTCTGGACTCAACTGGCTGGACTAAACAGGGAAGCGGGATCAATCAGAACCCCAGGCCGTTTTTACGTGTTTGCGCGACTATGGTCCGATCGATAATTCGATGTCCTCTAATTTAACGTCACAGTTATAGCAATTTACTAAATCGAAAACATAGTGCTAAATCACAACAGGTAGTTCGTGGATGACCTTGGAAAAATCTGAGGCAAATATTGTGCAGGGAATAGTGGACGCCATCGCGTTTTAATGTAAATGTTTTTAGATTTTATCACACAAAGAGTTTCATACTGGGATGGATATGTGTATACATGAACAAACCCGTTTCCTCTGTGATACACGGTTACTGAACTGAACGATTAATTTGGAAATCATGAGGCTAAATCAACTCCATGTGTTGAAGTAGAACATACATTATGGAATTTTTATTGTTCAACTGCTGACTAACAGCACACGAGATCCAAGCTCGGCATAACTGTGTTAGGCATCGGGTCGTGCTTTTTATTTATGCAGTGCAAATTTTTAAGTTTATAGTTGTTATGAAGTAGATTTTTAGAGCGCATGGTGTAAACTATGAACTCGGGAAAAGGCGTACGTCGAGTTTGTTCCAGATGTCGGAAGTTCCATAGCTGTGTCCTCAGATCAACATTCCAAAACAAGATTAACAAAGGAGAAGCATGGCACTTGAATAATAACACGAAACTGTGCTTAGCATTTTGTAGTGAAACAGAGAGAGGTATGAAAAATTATTGGATTAAATTCATACTAGCTCTTGTTGCTAGAGTGAAATGTGATGCTAGCCACGCATTTCTAATTTGAAAGTATGAGTTAGCATGTTTTAGGTTATCTTAGTAAAATAGGTAATCCAGAATAAAATTGGAAACACAAGTCTGAATAGTGAGTGTATCACAGACTGATTGACATGTTCTCAGTCATATAAAGTTTAGCACAAGCAAAGTTTTCTGCATCAGAAACATGGGTGGGTTGAAGTCATCGCTATCACTATCAATGCTTACTGGTCAGTACCTCCACACTCACTCCTTTTGTGATGTTAAGCTCATTTGAGCTTCCTTTAGATATATATCATACATCACACAATGCTCTGTGTTTCACATCCTGATGCAAAACACTATTTCTATAAGTGCCATTTCACAAGCTTACCAGGCAGTTACAAATTATGGACTGAGGGTAATTCATCGATGCAATGCTTTGATTGACCATAGTGTGAAGTACAGATTACCAATCAATGTGTAGGCATTAAGAAGGGTATAATGTAGGGTAGTTGTTTACCAAAGTAGGCGGAAAAGTATAGGAATTTATGAGTTATAGATAAGGTAACGAGTGGTGAAATAAAATTAATGGCAAATCAACATAGTGTACTGGAGAGTAAAAATGTGATAAAGAATAGAAAGAAGGGACTCACATTAACTTCGTGCTGATGTTATTTTGCTCTACCCCAACTGGTCGATGGGTAAAAGGTTCCATAGATGCAAGACCACTGATAGTAGGCAGTCGATTATGAGCTTTTCTTGAAACTTTAGGGTAGTAGTGAGTGTTTCTTGGCGACCAAAATCAGTTGAGCAGCATTGATGAGTTGCCTGTCCACTTTAAGTAAAACAATTAAGGAGGATAAAGTATCTAATACAACTGCAGAGTAGGAAAGTAAAGCAAACTGAACTTAGAGTCCAATTTGGTCAATACGTGTAGAGAGCATATAACGTCTGAGTGGGACGCAGATGTTTTGGATCGTGCTAGATCAGTGCAACCGGGGGCTTGATCAAAATGTTTTACAAACGCAGGCGATTCATCTGCCATTATTGGTGCATTTCTGGGGCAAACAATCAATGATGTGAAAGCATCAGCCACAATGAGTAAACCACATGGAGAATGTCTAATGAGAACGAGCTACATATATAGTTACAAAACAAAAAGAACACATCGATGTAATTCGTTGAATAATATTGGAAAATTTAGGAATATCTGTGTGGCAAAACAAATATCGACAAAACAAACAATAAATGAAACAGAGAAGTGATGGAGTTAGCAGCTATTGTTTTAAATGAAAATTGTACACGAGAATATTTTTGATGAGGAGATACGGTTTAGTTGAAAATGTCATCAGGAAGATTTCGTGCTGCTGGAGAACCTACCGCTTTTATGAAAGATGTGAGATAAACCACTAGATTTTTATTGTCTTCTTTCTTTAGATGTGTTTCTTAGGTTCTCAAGTCACCTAAACACAATACAACTGCGACGTAAGCAAGAGTGTCGGGCTTGATCATATCGTGTCAGACCTATACTGCTCATTATTTCCCAGCAGCCAACAACACCCACAAAATTTTTTGAAAACCTCAATAACACAATCGCTCAGATCGATTAACATAAAATATTGATATTCAACCACTCTAATACAACATCAAGCATTCCTGTTCAATAAGCACAGTCGACTGATCTTCTCAAACATCTCGTTTGCCATTATCACACATAAGCATATGTGGAGAGACGATCGCAGATATTAGTGAATTTGAATTCGACTCATCGAGATACCATTTCCTCAACACATAGCCAATATGAATTTGCCATCTTTAACTATTGTTGATCTATAAAGTACAAGTGAGAGAATTGATGCAAACACTGAGATGATCACATCATGCCATTTGGTTGCAACGTGATCAACAAACTACTAATTAGTTGAGTCCATCAAAATCACAGAGAATTCTACTCATAACACCACTGATAACAATAATAATGGTGAAATACCAAAATATAAAGGTGTTATTTAGCATTCAGTTGAAAGAGAGAATAATGCCGACATTTCTCTGATCATATTATCAAGGTGAGATATGTTAGCGTGATTATCTAATCTAAATAATTCACTAGTAATTTTACCATTGAACTGAACTTGGTCAATCAATGCAGTGAGTGCAGCTTCATGTAGATTACGCACACATCCTGAACTTGTTGATGTTGTTATTGTAGTTATTGATGCGCAATAGAATATATGAATAACCACATTCCATTATGAACATTCCATGTACAATTTTAGTAGCAAATTATTGAGTGAACCAGATGAAGAGAACATCAATCGGATGAGTCCATCCATTAATTAATTTCACAAATTTGATTAGATCTCATTGGTCCGTATCAGTATATAAACATGAGGTGTTTCTTATGTGATCAACTATCCACTCCATTCCAAGTTTACTTCATTTGAGAGACAACATGCGTTTATCAATGGTGTGCAACATCTTATGCCTCACAATGCTCGTCACATTCATTCACGCATATATGGGTACGTTCCAAATATTTCTTTGATATATATTATCTTATATGAGATTCTTATTGTTAAGAAAGTGATTTGTTAGGATCATTGACATTTGTGCTTGATGAATGTGATTCAGTGAAATGAAGCTGAGTAATTAATTTGATGAGAGAATAACATGGTTTGATTGTAAATCATCTAGTCAATGTGGTTGAACAGCTTATTAGAATTGGAGAATACTGTTTATTGAATATTGGCAGTGATTTATGAGTATCAATGTTACAGTATTTGAAATGGAACATCATTCCGTGTCCTGAATCTCTATTCGTATTATCACTGCAAATTGACTAATCGTTTATCTTTTTATACATTTTGGTTCAGCTGATTTACCTGGTATTGAAAATAACAATGGCAATATATCTGGAGAAGATGAAAGCCAAAATCAAATCACCGAAAAAGTGGTAGAAGTAAGCACTGGTGTTGACGACAATAATGGATTGGAACAGCAGTTTGTCGTAATACCGGTAGATCAAATCAGAGGAGATCATAATAATGAAACAGACGAATTGGATAAAAAAAAAGTTAATAGTACTGACTATAAGTTAGAGAATGAAAGTGTTGATAATAATGATAATAACATTATTATTAATATCAATATTAATAAAAATGTTGGTCATGAAATTCAGCCCGACAATGATGATGATATTTAGAACGATTTCCTTCATTGAATGTAGAAGCACTTCACTGAATACGGTAAGTAATCTTTGTTGAACTGATCCAATCAATATACAGTCATCAGTTAACTATCAACTCATTTTAACGACACGATATGTCGTCCGATTATCACACTACTAATAGTCAACGGGAATTTACGAATCGTAATTATTTGCGTATCGTCGAATTTGGTTCGATCACGGACGAACTGAACTGTTGTTACTCACACAAACACTCACACACACACTTTCAGTTTCCGAATGACTGATTATGTGATACTTCGAACTTTGAAACAGTAATTTCACTTGACAAGATGAATGTCACTCAGTTCGACTAGTTTGTCAATGTAATTCAATTGAACTTAATCATAGTTTAGAATACTTGTTACTTGTGCTGAATCATTGTATACCATTGTCTCATTTGGTTTTCAGGTTTCATGAAGCATTCTGGAGACTGTTTGTTCGTTTGTTTTATTAAACTGGTTACAATGAACAAATTTGTGTATTTTTGATATTGAATTGAACCGAAATAAACATGAGTGAACTACGTTGTTGGTTTTCTTGATTGACGATGTAATAATAAGTAACTTTGGAGAATAGAAATAGCATGTTGTTATTACTAGGTTTTGTGTATTCACACATCTCTGTCACAAGCCGTCAGCGTTGAATGAGTGTCTAGTGTGGTGTGTATGCTGACAACTGTACTACTTCTTCTCATCCCTCGACATCTTCATCGTCTTCATCTAGGAATGATGAGAGCTGAGTGAATAAGCCAACTTGGATTTCAGTATGATGCAAATTCTAATACAAAATACGATTGGATGCTTTATAAAATGTGTGAGATATGTCAAAATAAATGAGCACACTATGTTGTAGTATTTGGTGGGATTGTGCTGTGCTATGCGGTGAGAGACCTGAAAGTGCAAGGCCATCCACGAACTACCTGTTGTGATTTAGCACTATGTTTTCGATTTAGTAAATTGCTATAACTGTGACGTTAGATTAAAGGACATCGAATTATCGATCGGACCATAGTCGCGCAAACACGTAAAAACGGCCTGGGGTTCTGATTGATCCCACTTCCCTGTCTAGTCCAGCCAGTTGAGTCCAGAACGCAAGTCTCAGCCTCTGAGATATGAATCATTATATTTCAAACATACTCTGTTCATATACCGATCAATCAAACCACATCGTACGATAAAATAGAAAATAACATTGTAGAATACTGAACAGTAGGAAAACGACACGTGTAGTAAATATTAACCAATAAGAAAATAACAACATTTCAAGTAAAACGATAGCCTTAGACTTAACAGAATAATTTTTGCGATATTTTCCTGAATATCACAACATAAATAATGTTAGACACTGTTCATTACAACTGTCTCCATGATTCATGAAATGACTAGATTGATGTTCGTTGATCGGTAAATAGTAGGAGTCTCTCAATAACCATTTGTGTATTGCGTAACAATGTAGCAGGTGTTCCAGTCACTTGAGTATATGACTGTATCTGATATCACGTGAAATGTGCAAAGAAGCATAAGTGGTGCATCACTACATCGTTCAGAAAAATATAAGGTGGATACCGTCAGTTTCTATACCTGTTGTAGTCTGAAGACATTTCCTTACTACATATACAACTTAACACCGAATGATACATTTGCACAGTTACTGGATGAAAGTGTTGTATTGTTGAGGTGATCAGGTTGCTGTCCATTGAAGTTTGTGAAGGGGTTACTAAATATTTCCCAAATATCTATAGAGCGGTCCTACATTATGTAAGCCTACATAACAAATGAAATATCTTTTTGTGTTCGAGCTACTTCTATGAGAGTCAAATTCATTCCTACTGTCACTCGATAGATTTCTACGTTTCATATGCAGATTGAAGGGATGCAAATCGTTCAAGTGTATTAACGCGTGCACAAAGATTTCAGATTTTTTGGGTGATATTCACGTGAGACAGAGGAAGAATTTTCGCCGCGAATGATGATGGTATTTTAGAGGTTATCGTATTCAAGCACGACAACACAGTATTTGTTTGTATGGCATCGAAGATTGTTTTATATATTTTATAAATTATAGTTCCTATTGAGAACACTTGATTTGTTGTCGTTCTGTAGACCAATAGGAAATCGTCAAGAATTTCTTTCAACTGCCAATACCATTTCGCATTCACTTGTGCGCATGTGTAGACATTCAGAAACCTTTCAAGACAACTATTTGATATTTGATGGTGAGAGGTTTCGAGAACATGCTCAATTGTAAATATGCTCCAGAACTGTGAGAAAATGGAAGTGGACACTCAGACGCTGCAGCACATTTTCTTCACTCACAATAAATTTAGATTTGCTTATCAATGTTTGACACATTCACATGGTTTCGAGCATTAGCTTTTATTCTTCAAATGACTGCATGAACTGTGTGTGGTTTTGACAAGACGAGTGGTTATAGGTTATAACGAACCACCATGAGATCAGCAAACATGATGCAGTCATTTGTGATGAACAGCGGTTGGTGTCGTTGATAATTCCGTTTTATTTGATGAGATGTTACACATGAGGGCCAACCATGTCGTGTGAATTTCGCTCGTTGTTTCTAAGATAATATCACGGTGAGTATTATTAGCGATTCGAGCAGTTGTCAATTGTGCAGTTCGCACTACTACAAATGACAGTATAATTGTTTTCAAGTTTGTGGTTGTTCGTTAGACGCGATAATGCATCAGCATGACCTAATTGAAAGATAAATGTGTACTTGATGGTCATGCCTTAAGTCGACGACTTTTTATTTTATCGTTGTAGTTGGTTTCCAGTATATAATGGTATAACATTCTCAGATCCAATAATCGATAAAACGCGTTTATGTTCAGCGAATAGTTCCAATACTTCTTTTACAGTCTGAATATATATGCGTCCCACTGAAATCAATGTTCTGAAAGCAGGCACAATAGCTCTCTCTTCGCCATTCGAGAACTTATGGGTTATAATTGCACTGATTTCACGGTCAGAAGCATCTAAAGCAACAACAGCTTGCAATGAGGAATCAAAATGTGTAAGTAATAAAAGCGAGGATAATGATCAAATTAACTGGTCGAAAGATTCGTGGAACTTGGTGGACCATTTCTGTTGTACTATACATGGTGATAAATGTTTCGCCTGTTCTTGGAGCGTAGGAGTTCGGCCACAAATGCCTTTTGTAAATGATAATGCTTAAATGCAGAGGCATCACAATACGTTCAGTACAAGGAAATGGTATCTCGATGAGTCGAATTCAAATTCACTAATATCTGCGATCGTCTCTCCACATATGCTTATGTTTGATAATGGCAAACGAGATGTTTGCGAAGATCAGTCGACTGTGCTTATTGAACAGGAATGCTTGATGTTGTATTAAAGTGGTTGAATATCAGTAATTTATATTGAACGATCTAAGAAATTCGGATCAGGTTGCTGTCCATTGAGATTTATCAAAGAGTTACTAAATATTTCTCATATATCCATAGAGCAGTCATACATTATGTCATGCCACATTACAAATGGAATATCTTTTGGTTTGCACCCACGTTTACTCAGAAGTGATGTTAGGTTACTTGTATTCGAGCTACTTCTTAGAGACTCGAGTTCAATTCAACTCTCACTCCAAACATATAACATTACAACAGATTCATACATACCTTTTATAGAGTGAAGGAATCAATTACGTTCTTTCTTCTTTGATACATGCAACAATATTGCATAGAATAATAACTTGAAAAACTGAGATTTCTCGTATGAATTACGGTGTGACCAAATCAACAGTAACAATAACATTAATGATAATAATGTGGACAGCCTGATTTGTCGTAACCTATCATTATCTGTTGAACATATTCATTAGGATTTGTGAATATTTCATCAGTTGAGGTTTTTGGAAAGTACGAAAGGATGAAATAATTTCGATCATCAGATGAAGAGTGATGATTGATTGAAAAATAGTGATGTACTATTTTGAATAGAACGCGATCAGTGTAATGGAAACAATAATTCTTATTATGACCAACTGTGCCAGTGATTGTTTCAATGTACCTGTTTGTCTAAGTGAACCGAAAAGCGCACTCCTCCGTTGTTCGTGACCTCACATGAACTTTCATACGCTCAGTAGTTTCATATGTGTATTCTGGCACGATCTCGATATTATTTCGATACCACGAGATCGCCAACGAATACATCTCGACCACAGTCTTCAACTGCCCTGTGATATTTGGGCGACGGTTTGAGTTTAACCTGGTAACTGGCATTTAGTCTAAGTGTAGTGGTGATCATGGTCAAGTGCGATTCTTCACCAACTACATCTGGTGAGTGACAACTGCGTACACGCCTCAACAGCTGCAAAATCTCCCGACGAACACTATCACGTTGAAACTATTATTTATTTATCCACATTTGTTACACATTTCATATTGATACCTTCCAATATATAATATCCTGGCAACAACTCCAGAAGTGTGGTTTGTGGTACTGGAGCCTGAGTTTGAGATCCACCACATTACGAACCAGTGGCAGAAATATGCTCACGCTCTGAAAACTCTGCTGGCGGATCACATTTCCACTGTTCGTTAGGTAGTCCTCAATTCCTATGTACATAACGTTTATGATCGTCTCGATGAAGCGATTCTCGGACATTTCCTCCGATTGAGAAAGTGGCGCACGAGGACATTATTGACACGTTACCCTTGGCTGACGATAAACCGAGCCGTCATCTAGCGCGCATGCAATCTCTACCAGCACCCATGACAGCCGATTCCGAAATCGTTGAGGAGTTACGGCTCGAATCAACGCCAGAACACATACAACTCACGATTACGGCCCTACTCGATTATACAACACTTACCCAGATGGTCCTCATAGCAGACAAGATAATAGCAAGGACTAGCACTCGAGACAACTATATAGTTACCTCAACATCAAGTTCGAACATATTTAAAAAAGTGTGTTGTTCAGAAACATTTCTTAGTTCTGATAGGTCTTGCAAATTGGACGGTATATTCGTTTGCTGAGCTATTCTGTAACACCCAAGCTAGAACTATACAGCGACCTAAACACAAGAGAGAATGCGTAAATTATGAGAGAAGTACTTTACTCCAAAGGTTCATATAAATACAGAAAATATAGGGTTTTTATAATATTTTAAATGAACTTAGGTCGCTCGAAGATTCTGGAATGCTACTAAACATTATAGCAGTATAGCTATCAGTCAATCAGAACCTCTACATGTGACGTTTCACTTCCTTGATATTTCTGGCTAAATGTTCAAGTGAACGCTGATTGGTTTCATCCATTTTTTTTTCCATTATGGCCATGCTTCTAATTGTTACCTTGTCATATATCTCACCAACCTGCATGTTAATCTGGCACGTACATGCGTTGGGTGATATCTCGGTGTCTTTTAAATTGAAAATATCATCTGAATCATCTTTCACATTTTTCTCACTAAACCCATCATAGTCGTTGTTACTATACGTATTTGGGTTTGTCAATTAATCTACCATATTAGTAATCTGAAAAGACGAACATAGTTTAGATAATAATATTACAAATTTAGTTACTAGCATACTAAACTAGTATAATAACAAAACTCTCAGGTAGTTAATGGCTAAACAAACATTTAATGTCAAAACTCTGGAATCTATTACTAAACTTAACACCAGACAAATATTTTTGAATGGAAATTTATAATACAATTAGGCAGCTCAGATTCTTTAACGATACAAACTCCTGCTATTTCAAAAGCACAATAAAAACAACAATACCTATGTTACCACTGGCTACTCCTCAATCAACACTATAACTAGTTAAACATAATGATTACAGGATATCGTCGTGAAGCATTGTCATGACTTGACAATCACGTAATATGATTGATAAAATTGATCAAACGATTAACAAAATCGGTCAACTAACTGACTTGTAATTATCATTATATAGTGTTGTTTTCTCGTTCTCTTCATTCAATACAGACGACTGCAGTATGTTTCTCTATCAGTTTCTCTATCATTCAATAAATATCTCAAAATCATGTCAGTGGAATTGGAAGTTTAGCGACACAGTCATGCATGCAATTCATCATTATAAGCACTCGAGCAAATCTCCTACAAACTGGAAACATCAATGTAGAATTTACCCTAACACGGACTAAGGTTCAAGCCATTATCATAAACATGAGTTTGCAGTATACTTTCTTGGGTTCAACTTATGTCCTTCCGGATAATCACATGAGTATCAATCACTGTTAATCAACTTGTGAAGACTTAGCTAGCCGAAGATATCTTGCAGCAACACATCACCTAGAAATGTGGCACGTAGGCTTAGTTGATTTCAATAACTTATAATCACTATATCTCAATGAAATCGTATTCCGTCTTATACAAAACTGCATACTTGCAACCGACTTGTATGCACCATCAACCGGTAGGTATAAATAAAAATAAATAGTCTATGGGAAATTAAGACATTGAGTCTAGACCATGTCTCTTACGAATACACTCATGTTTAACGATTTGTTCTTAGTTATCTGTTCAAAATTCACATAATTATCACTTTGCACGTATTAAAACACTTTTTGATAACCATTTATATGAATTAGTAGTATTGTGGTGTGCTACTTATATTGACATAAGTAGTATATGATGTTAGTCGTGAACAGAAGGTCTGGAAGCAGAGAGACAAGAGGATGGAACTGTAAAGAATGGTAACAGGATACGATTTGTATGAAAATGCAAGAACAATGAAGTCTGAGTCATTGTGAGACAATCGATGGACATTTTTCAAATTAAGTATTTACTTTATGATTGTTCGATTTTATTAACAAGTGCTGTAATTTTGTGTCAAATATATTCGATTGTCCCCCATTGGTGTTTGTGTTCAATACACTTCTGGCCCGTCCACTTGAGTCCAGAACATCAATAATAGCTTCCTACTATGGGAATTGTTTATTTGAAACATGCTTGGTTTATATACCAGACAAACAGACCACATCAGACCATAGAAATAGGAAATAACGACTACACAAGATCAAACCATAAAGTGTCTGTGAACGAGGGAGACTGTAATTAATCGATTGAGTATAATTTAATAATAGTAAGTTGTATCATAGTAGTCTATGGGTGAAAAATGAAGCCTCTAATAAGATGAATATAAATAAACACAATCTAGTTACTGAATAGTTGTACAATAGGGATTTATATATATAAATTTATATTATTAGTCGATTAATAGTTCTCAGAGGTCACCCGTAGTTTAATCTTCACTAGGATATAACACGAACCAAGGACATTCAGTCTTGCTACAGAACGTTTAACCTCCAGTATTTGTTGATAAGATCAAAAAATATGATACTCTTGAATATGATACATTCATGACAAGCCATATTATTAATAAAAATGCATATGAATTCGGACGACAGAGACTAGTATATGTTCGTGTAGTGTCTCGTACAATATCAAGTCCAAATGGTTTAGTCTAGCTTCAGGACAAACTAATTTATTCATTCTTCTGGAGTTGCACTTTAACCTTGTTGATCATTCTCTTATTAATATTGATTGTTTTTACATAAGCATATATGTGTGCATTGTTTACCATACTCATCAAATATCTGTAACTTATTTTTGAAACGCGATGAAATGTTTCCAGACTAGAAATGATATAGAAACTAACGATATCCACCCTATATTCTCTTAACAAGATGGTGATTCACCATATATAAGTCTTCAGATATTCACCATGATATTAGATACAGTCGCATATCCAAGTAACTGGAAGACCAGTCTCATCATCACTCAATACAAGACTGAATAAACAGAGTATGTGATCGTTTATTTTGACATATCTCACACATTTTATAAAGCATCCAATCGTATTTTGTATAAGAATTTGCATCATACTGAAATCCAAGTTGGCTTATTCACTCAGCTCTCATCATTCATAGATGAAGACGATGAAGATGTCGATGGGTGAGAAGAAGTAGTACAGTTGTCAGCATACATATCACACTACACACTCATTCAACGCTGACGGCTTGTGACAGAGATGTGTGAATACATAAAATCTAGTAATAACAACATGCTAGTTCTATTCTCCAAAGTTACTTATTATTAGATCGTCAATCAAGAAAACCAACAACGTAGTTCACTCATGTTTATTTCGGTTCAATTCAATATCAAAAATACACAAATGTGTTCATTGTAACCAGTTTAATAAAACAAACGAACAAACAGTCTCCAGAATGCTTCATGAAACCTGAAAACCAAATGAGACAATGGTATACAATGATTCAGCACAAGTAACAAGTATTCTAAACTATGATTAAGTTCAATTGAATTACATTGACAAACTAGTCGAACTGAGTGACATTCATCTTGTCAAGTGAAATTACTGTTTCAAAGTTCGAAGTATCACATTATCAGTCATTCGGAAACTGAAAGTGTGTGTGTAAGTGTTTGTGTGAGTAACAACAGTTCAGTTCGTCCGTGATCGAACCAAATTCGACGATACGCAAATAATTACGATTCGTAAATTCCCGTTGACTATTAGTAGTGTGATAATCGGACGACATATCGTGTCGTTAAAATGAGTTGATAGTTAACTGATGACTGTATATTGATTGGATCAGTTCAACAAAGATTACTTACCGTATTCAGTGAAGTGCTTCTACATTCAATGAAGGAAATCGTTCTAAATATCATCATCATTTTCGGGCTGAATTTCATGACCAACATTTTTATTAATATTGATATTAATAATAATGTTATTATCATTATTATCAACACTTTCATTCTCTAACTTATAGTCAGTACTATTAACTTTTTTTTTATCCAATTCGTCTGTTTCATTATTATGATCTCCTCTGATTTGATCTACCGGTATTACGACAAACTGCTGTTCCAATCCATTATTGTCGTCAACACCAGTGCTTACTTCTACCACTTTTTCGGTGATTTGATTTTGGCTTTCATCTTCTCCAGATATATTGCCATTGTTATTTTCAATACCAGGTAAATCAGCTGAACCAAAATGTATAAAAAGATAAACGATTAGTCAATTTGCAGTGATAATACGAATAGAGATTCAGGACACGGAATGATGTTCCATTTCAAATACTGTAACATTGATACTCATAAATCACTGCCAATATTCAATAAACAGTATTCTCCAATTCTAATAAGCTGTTCAACCACATTGACTAGATGATTTACAATCAAACCATGTTATTCTCTCATCAAATTAATTACTCAGCTTCATTTCACTGAATCACATTCATCAAGCACAAATGTCAATGATCCTAACAAATCACTTTCTTAACAATAAGAATCTCATATAAGATAATATATATCAAAGAAATATTTGGAACGTACCCATATGTGCGTGAATGAATGTGACGAGCATTGTGAGGCATAAGATGTTGCACACCATTGATAAACGCATGTTGTCTCTCAAATGAAGTAAACTTGGAATGGAGTGGATAGTTGATCACATAAGAAACACCTCATGTTTATATACTGATACGGACCAATGAGATCTAATCAAATTTGTGAAATTAATTAATGGATGGACTCATCCGATTGATGTTCTCTTCATCTGGTTCACTCAATAATTTGCTACTAAAATTGTACATGGAATGTTCATAATGGAATGTGGTTATTCATATATTCTATTGTGCATCAATAACTACAATAACAACATCAACAAGTTCAGGATGTGTGCGTAATCTACATGAAGCTGCACTCACTGCATTGATTGACCAAGTTCAGTTCAATGGTAAAATTACTAGTGAATTATTTAGATTAGATAATCACGCTAACATATCTCACCTTGATAATATGACCAGAGAAATGTCGGCATTATTCTCTCTTTCAACTGAATGCTAAATAACACCTTTATATTTTGGTATTTCACCATTATTATTGTTATCAGTGGTGTTATGAGTAGAATTCTCTGTGATTT
This sequence comes from Schistosoma margrebowiei, assembly GCA_944470205.2. NCBI lineage: Eukaryota > Metazoa > Platyhelminthes > Trematoda > Strigeidida > Schistosomatidae > Schistosoma > Schistosoma margrebowiei. Next base: position 82,137,192 of record OX104024.1, on the reverse strand, counting down.
TGATGGACTCAACTAATTAGTAGTTTGTTGATCACGTTGCAACCAAATGGCATGATGTGATCATCTCAGTGTTTGCATCAATTCTCTCACTTGTACTTTATAGATCAACAATAGTTAAAGATGGCAAATTCATATTGGCTATGTGTTGAGGAAATGGTATCTCGATGAGTCGAATTCAAATTCACTAATATCTGCGATCGTCTCTCCACATATGCTTATGTGTGATAATGGCAAACGAGATGTTTGAGAAGATCAGTCGACTGTGCTTATTGAACAGGAATGCTTGATGTTGTATTAGAGTGGTTGAATATCAATATTTTATGTTAATCGATCTGAGCGATTGTGTTATTGAGGTTTTCAAAAAATTTTGTGGGTGTTGTTGGCTGCTGGGAAATAATGAGCAGTATAGGTCTGACACGATATGATCAAGCCCGACACTCTTGCTTACGTCGCAGTTGTATTGTGTTTAGGTGACTTGAGAACCTAAGAAACACATCTAAAGAAAGAAGACAATAAAAATCTAGTGGTTTATCTCACATCTTTCATAAAAGCGGTAGGTTCTCCAGCAGCACGAAATCTTCCTGATGACATTTTCAACTAAACCGTATCTCCTTATCAAAAATATTCTCGTGTACAATTTTCATTTAAAACAATAGCTGCTACCTCCATCACTTCTCTGTTTCATTTATTGTTTGTTTTGTCGATATTTGTTTTGCCACACAGATATTCCTAAATTTTCCAATATTATTCAACGAATTACATCGATGTGTTCTTTTTGTTTTGTAACTATATATGTAGCTCGTTCTCATTAGACATTCTCCATGTGGTTTACTCATTGTGGCTGATGCTTTCACATCATTGATTGTTTGCCCCAGAAATGCACCAATAATGGCAGATGAATCGCCTGCGTTTGTAAAACATTTTGATCAAGCCCCCGGTTGCACTGATCTAGCACGATCCAAAACATCTGCGTCCCACTCAGACGTTATATGCTCTCTACACGTATTGACCAAATTGGACTCTAAGTTCAGTTTGCTTTACTTTCCTACTCTGCAGTTGTATTAGATACTTTATCCTCCTTAATTGTTTTACTTGAAGTGGACAGGCAACTCATCAATGCTGCTCAACTGATTTTGGTCGCCAAGAAACACTCACTACTACCCTAAAGTTTCAAGATAAGCTCATAATCGACTGCCTACTATCAGTGGTCTTGCATCTATGGAACCTTTTACCCATCGACCAGTTGGGGTAGAGCAAAATAACATCAGCACGAAGTTAATGTGAGTCCCTTCTTTCTATTCTTTATCACATTTTTACTCTCCAGTACACTATGTTGATTTGCCATTAATTTTATTTCACCACTCGTTACCTTATCTATAACTCATAAATTCCTATACTTTTCCGCCTACTTTGGTAAACAACTACCCTACATTATACCCTTCTTAATGCCTACACATTGATTGGTAATCTGTACTTCACACTATGGTCAATCAAAGCATTGCATCGATGAATTACCCTCAGTCCATAATTTGTAACTGCCTGGTAAGCTTGTGAAATGGCACTTATAGAAATAGTGTTTTGCATCAGGATGTGAAACACAGAGCATTGTGTGATGTATGATATATATCTAAAGGAAGCTCAAATGAGCTTAACATCACAAAAGGAGTGAGTGTGGAGGTACTGACCAGTAAGCATTGATGGTGATAGCGATGACTTCAACCCACCCATGTTTCTGATGCAGAAAACTTTGCTTGTGCTAAACTTTTTATGACTGAGAACATGTCAATCAGTCTGTGATACACTCACTATTCACACTTGTGTTTCCAATTTTATTCTGGATTACCTATTCTACTAAGATAACCTAAAACATGCTAACTCATACTTTCAAATTAGAAATGCGTGGCTAGCATCACATTTCACTCTAGCAACAAGAGCTAGTATGAATTTAATCCAATAATTTTTCATACCTCTCTCTGTTTCACTACAAAATGCTAAGCACTGTTTCGTGTTATTATTCAAGTGCCATGCTTCTCCTTTGTTAATCTTGTTTTGGAATGTTGATCTGAGGACACAGCTATGGAACTTCCGACATCTGGAACAAACTCGACGTACGCCTTTTCCCGAGTTCATAGTTTACACCATGCGCTCTAAAAATCTACTTCATAACAACTATAAACTTAAAAATTTGCACTGCATAAATAAAAAGCACGACCCGATGCCTAACACAGTTATGCCGAGCTTGGATCTCGTGTGCTGTTAGTCAGCAGTTGAACAATAAAAATTCCATAATGTATGTTCTACTTCAACACATGGAGTTGATTTAGCCTCGTGATTTCCAAATTAATCGTTCAGTTCAGTAACCGTGTATCACAGAGGAAACGGGTTTGTTCATGTATACACATATCCATCCCAGTATGAAACTCTTTGTGTGATAAAATCTAAAAACATTTACATTAAAACGCGATGGCGTCCACTATTCCCTGCACAATATTTGCCTCAGATTTTTCCATGAGTTCTATAATTGACCTTTAACATGATTTTGTTTGTTATTGTATCCTTTGGTGTGCATCTTGATGTCAGCTTGTGGTCTACACTTACTCCCAGTACACACTCTTGAAGAGTCTTAAATTAGAACGAATCAGGTATCCATTAATTCCTGGTTTTCACTTGCAACCCATATACTGTTGGTCAGAGTCAAATACTATTTACAAACTTAACTAATATCTAAAATGCTTCAAACGAACCAATCTGTCTTTCCCCTTTAAACGATTTTAGGAGAATATCATTTTTAAGAAAATAATAAGTGGATGATTTTCTCGTATCTCTCTTCTCTATTGCAATGCATCTCAAACATTCTGTGAATCTGTAGAGATTATTGAGTAAGTGAAAGAAATATATTCATTGATTTGATAAATGAATCTTTCAGAATAATTCAGTCAATGATAAATTATCCTAGTAAAAACATAAATGTGTGAGGGAAGAAAAGAAACCATCAAATCCAAATCGATTTTATTAGGTGTTTATATACATGTGTATAGATCGGGATTTAGGTTAATGCTTGTGTTTATGATGGCAATAAAAGCTTCCCCATCAAACTATCCATTTCAAGGAACATATGATCACTAGGAATAGCAAGTAGTTGTATGCTTAATTACTTATGCCTGGTACTCCTCGTGGAGTAGCATAGGACACCCACCAGCACTCTCCACTGGGAAATCCTTTCCAGCTCCTTCTAGTTGTTATTCATCTTTTTCACATTTGCTTCTATTTCCCAACGTAATATGTCGTTTGGCCTTGCTCTTTTCTGCTTCTCTTCACGATTCCAAGTTAGGGCTTGCCTCGTGATGCAGTTTGATGATTTCTCATATGTATGTCTTATTGTGGTGTGTGCTACTTATATTGGGATAAGTAGTATATAACGTGCGTTAAAAGAACGTAATGTCTGGCAGCAGAAGATGGCGAAGATCAAGAAAGGTAGAGCGAGAACACAATGAAATTTTTAAGAAAACGCATGTACAATGGAATGGAAGACAATGGATTAGTGTTTGCAATGGAAACAGTCCAGTTTGATATAATGCATTCATATTTTGCAAATTGACGATTGACTTTATGGTATTCAGATTTTATTGAGATAGTCTGTAATATTTGTGCTAAATACATTCGATTGTCCCCACCCGTGTTCTCGTTCACTACACTATCCGTTTCCATCGTCTTTTCTTAATTTGCTCTTCAGCTGGAAGCTGGTTTGTCCTCAACCACAGAAGGCTGTTGCTGATCGTATCCGGCCAATGGATGTTGAGTATCTTGCGTAGACAACTATTTATAAATACTTGTGCCTTCTTGATAATGGTTGTAGTAGTTCTCCAAGTTTCAGCTCCGTACAGTAGAACTGCCTTGACATTCGTATTGAAGATTCTCACTTTGATATTGGTTGAAAGTTGTTTTGAGCTCCATACTGTCTTCAATTGTGGAGGCTGCTGCTACACTAGTTGTCTTCATCTGCATCTGTTCGTGTGTATGCAATAGGAGGATTAGGTCATCTGCGATCTCCAAATCGTCTAGTTCGTTTTGAGCTGTCCATTGTATGCTGTGTTTGCCCTCAGATATCCAAGTCTTCATAATCCAGTCGACAACCAGAAGAAAGACGAAAGCGAGAGTAGATGGCCTCGTCTGACTCCAGTCGTCACCTGGAATGCAGTTATCATCCATGCACGAATTTGCACTGTAGTCCATCGTATGAGTTCCGGATGATCTTGAAAATGTTCTCAGGAACTCTTTAGTGTTATCCTGTTCACACTGTCAGGCGCCTTCTCATAGTCAATGAAGTTGATGTACAGTGACGAGTTTCACTCAAATGATTGTTCGACGTTGATCCGTAGTTTCGCAATTTGGACTGTGCATGACCGATCCTTACGGAATTCAGACTGTTGACGTCAAAATTAGGCGTCTATCGCGTCTTTCACCCGGTTAAGCAACAATCTGTTGGAGATTTTTCCTGGTACTGAACGTATTGTGATGCCTCTGCAGTTTTCACATTTGCTTACATCTACTTTCTTGTATGTGGAATGAAAAAAGAGTGATTTAGTACACAGCACTTCATTTGCTGAAACCAAATCCATCAGTAAATAGTATACCAAACATAAATTTATTAATTACGTCAAATAATTCCTTATACACGACAAGGTTAAAGTTGTGATGGATCACGGAATGAACAAGTGATGCGTCACTGATATTCGTAAATTAATGAAACTACTGAGCGTATGAAAGTTCATGTGAGGTCACGAACAACGGAGGAGTGCGCTTTTCGGTTCACTTAGACAAACAGGTACATTGAAACAATCACTGGTACAGTTGGTCATAATAAGAATTATTGTTTCCATTACACTAATCGCGTTCTCTTCAAAAAAGTACATCACTATTTTTCAATCAATCATCACTCTTCATCTGATGATCGAAATTATTTCGTCCTTTCGTACTTTCCAAAAACCTCAACTGATGAAATATCCCCAATTCCTAATGATTATGTTCAACAGATAACGTTAGGTTACGACAAATCAGGCTGTCCACATTATTATCATTAATGTTATTGTTACTGTTGATTTGGTCACACCGTAATTCATACGAGAAATCTCAGTTTTTCAAGTTATTATTCTATGCAATATTGTTGCATGTATCAAAGAAGAGAGAACGTAATTCATTCCTTCACTCTGTAAAAGGTACGTATGTATCTGTTGTAATGATATATGTTTGGAGTGAGAGTTGAATTGAACTCGAGTCTCTAAGAAGTAGCTCGAATACAAGTAACCTAACATCACTTCTGAGTAAACGTGGGTGCAAACCAAAGGATATTCCATTTGTAATGTAGCATGACATAATGTATGACTGCTCTATGGATATATGAGAAATATTTAGTAACTCTTTGATAAATCTCAATGGACAGCAACCTGATCCGAATTTCTTAGATCGTTCAATATAAATTACTGATAATCAACCACTCTAATACAACATCAAGCATTCCTGTTCAATAAGCACAGTCGACTGATCTTCGCAAACATCTCGTTTGCCATTATCACACATAAGCACATGTGGAGAGACGATCGCAGATATTAGTGAATTTGAATTCGACTCATCGAGATACCATTTCCTGGTACTGAACGTATTGTGATGCCTCTGCAGTTTTCACATTTGCTTACATCTACTTTTTTGTATGTGGAATGAAAAAAGAGTGATTTAGTACACAGCACTTCATTCACTGAAACCAAATCCATCAGTATATAGTATACCAAACATAAATTTGTTAATTACGTCAAACAATTCCTTATACACGACAAGGTTAAAGTTGTGATGGATCTTGGAATGAACAAGTGATGCGTCACTGATATTCGTAAATTAATGAAACTACTGAGCGTATGAAAGTTCATGTGAGGTCACGAACAACGGAGGAGTGCGCTTTTCGGTTCACTTAGACAAACAGGTACATTGAAACAATCACTGGTACAGTTGGTCATAATAAGAATTATTGTTTCCATTACACTAATCGCGTTCTCTTCAAAAAAGTACATCACTATTTTTCAATCAATCATCACTCTTCATCTGATGATCGAAATTATTTCGTCCTTTCATCCTTTCCAAAAACCTCAACTGATGAAATATTCCCAATTCCTAATGATTATGTTCAACAGATAATGATAGGTTACGACAAATCAGGCTGTCCACATTATTATCATTAATGTTATTGTCACTGTTGATTTGGTCACACCGTAATTCATACGAGAAATCTCAGTTTTTCAAGTTATTATTCTATGCAATATTGTTGCATGTATCAAAGAAGAGAGAACGTAATTCATTCCTTCACTCTATAAAAGGTATGTATGAATCTGTTGTAATGTTATATGTTTGGAGTGAGAGTTGAATTGAACTCGAGTCTCTAAGAAGTAGCTCGAATACAAGTAACCTAACATCACTTCTGAGTAAACGTGGGTGCAAACCAAAAGATATTCCATTTGTAATGTGGCATGACATAATGTATGACTGCTCTATGGATATATGAGAAATATTTATTAACTCTTTGATAAATCTCAATGGACAGCAACCTGATCCGAATTTCTTAGATCGTTCAATATAAATTACTGATAATCAACCACTCTAATACAACATCAAGCATTCCTGTTCAATAAGCACAGTCGACTGATCTTCGCAAACATCTCGTTTGCCATTATCACACATAAGCATATGTGGAGAGACGATCGCAGATATTAGTGAATTTGAATTCGACTCATCGAGATACCATTTCCTCAACACATAGCCAATATGAATTTGCCATCTTTAACTATTGTTGATCTATAAAGTACAAGTGAGAGAATTGATGCAAACACTGAGATGATCACATCATGCCATTTGGTTGCAACGTGATCAACAAACTACTAATTAGTTGAGTCCATCAAAATCACAGAGAATTCTACTCATAACACCACTGATAACAATAATAATGGTGAAATACCAAAATATAAAGGTGTTATTTAGCATTCAGTTGAAAGAGAGAATAATGCCGACATTTCTCTGATCATATAATCAAGGTGAGATATGTTAGCGTGATTATCTAATCTAAATAATTCACTAGTAATTTTACCATTGAACTGAACTTGGTCAATCAATGCAGTGAGTGCAGCTTGATGTAGATTACGCACACAACCTGAACTTGTTGATGTTGTTCTTGTAGTTATTGATGCACAATAGAATATATGAATAACCACATTCCATTATGAACATTCCATGTACAATTTTAGTAGCAAATTATTGAGTGAACCAGATGAAGAGAACATCAATCGGATGAGTCCATCCATTAATTAATTTCACAAATTTGATTAGATCTCATTGGTCCGTATCAGTATATAAACATGAGGTGTTTCTTATGTGATCAACTATCCACTCCATTCCAAGTTTACTTCATTTGAGAGACAAAATGAGTTTATCAATGGTGTGCAACATCTTATGCCTCACAATGCTCGTCACATTCATTCACGCACATACACGTACGTTCCAAATATTTCTTTGATATATATTATCTTATATGAGATTCTTATTGTTAAGAAAGTGATTTGTTAGGATCATTGACATTTGTGCTTGATGAATGTGATTCAGTGAAATGAAGCTGAGTAATTAATTTGATGAGAGAATAACATGGTTTGATTGTAAATCATCTAGTCAATGTGGTTGAACAGCTCATTAAAATAGGAGAATACTGTTTATTGAATATTGGCAGTGAGTTATGAGTATCAATGTTACAGTATTTGAAATGGAACATCAATTGTTAGTTTGACTTGTTTTATTGGGTCTCCTGAATCATTATTCGTAGTATCATTGTAAATTGACTAATCGTTTATCTTTTTATAAATTTAGTTTCATCTGGTTTACGTGAAATTAAAAAGATCAATGAAAACATATATGAACAAAATAACAGCGAAGATGAACTCATTAGATTTACGAAAGAAGGAAACAATGGAGATGATGATGACGACGAAAATGACACATTTAGTATACAAGAAAACGATAGTGTTGATGAAAATGATCATAATATTATTATGAATATTAATATCAATGCAAATGGTGGTCATGAAAATCAGCACGAAAATGATGATATTTATAACGATTTCCTTGATTGAATGTAGAAGCACTTCACTGAATACGGTAAGTAATCTTTGTTGAACTGATCCAACAAATATACAGTCATCAGCTAACTATCAACCCATTTTAACGACACGATTTGTCGTCCGAATATCACACTACTAATAGTCAACGGGAATTTACGAATCGTAATTATTTGCGTATCGTCGAATTTGGTTCGATCACGGACGAACTGAACTGTTGTTACTCACACAAACACACACACACACACTTTCAGTTTCCGAATGACTGATTATGTGATACTTCGAACTTTGAAACAGTAATTTCACTTGACAAGATGAATGTCACTCAGTTCGACTAGTTTGTCAATGTAATTCAATTGAACTTAATCATAGTTTAGAATACTTGTTACTTGTGCTGAATCATTGTATACCATTGTCTCATTTGGTTTTCAGGTTTCATGAAGCATTCTGGAGACTGTTTGTTCGTTTGTTTTATTAAACTGGTTACAATGAACACATTTGTGTATTTTTGATATTGAATTGAACCGAAATAAACATCAGTGAACTACGTTGTTGGTTTTCTTGATTGACGATCTAATAATAAGTAACTTTGGAGAATAGAAATAGCATGTTGTTATTACTAGGTTTTGTGTATTCACACATCTCTGTCACAAGCCGTCAGCGTTGAATGAGTGTCTAGTGTGATGTGTATGCTGACAACTGTACTACTTCTACTCACCCATCGACATCTTCATCGTCTTCATCTAGGAATGATGAGAGCTGTGTGAATAAGCCAACTTGGATTTCAGTATGATGCAAATTCTAATACAAAATACGATTGGATGCTTTATAAAATGTGTGAGATATGTCAAAATAAATGAGCACACTATGTTGTAGTATTTGGTGGGATTGTGCTGTGCTATGCGGTGAGAGACCTGAAAGTGGAAGGCCATCCACGAACTACCTGTTGTGATTTAGCACTATGTTTTCGATTTAGTAAATTGCTATAACTGTGACGTTAGATTAGAGGACATCGAATTATCGATCGGACCATAGTCGCGCAAACACGTAAAAACGGCCTGGGGTTCTGATTGATCCCGCTTCACTATCTAGTCCAGCCAGTTGAGTCCAGAACGCAAGTCTCAGCCTCTGAGATATGAATCATTATATTTCAAACATACTCTGTTCATATACCGATCAATCAAACCACATCGTACGATAAAATAGAAAATAACATTGTAGAATACTGAACAGTAGGAAAACGACACGAGAAGTAAATATTAACCAATAAGAAAATAACAACATTTCAAGTACAACGATAGCCTTAGACTTAACAGAATAATTTTTGCGATATTTTCCTGAATATCACAACATAAATAATGTTAGACACTGTTCATTACAACTGTCTCCATGATTCATGAAATGACTAGATTGATGTTCGTTGATCGGTAAATAGTAGGAGTCTCTCAATAACCATTTGTGTATTGCGTAACAATGTAGCAGGTGTTCCAGTCACTTGAGTATATGACTGTATCTGATATCATGTGAAATATGTGAAGAAACATAAGTGGTGCATCACTACATCGTTTAGGAAATATTAGGTGGATACCGTCAGTTTCTATACCTGTTGTAGTCTGAAGACATTTCCTTACTACATATACAACTTAACACCGAATGATACATTTGCACAGTTACTGAATGAAAGTGTTGTATTGTTGAGGTGATCAGGTTGCTGTCCATTCAAGTTTGTGAAGGGGTTACTAAATATTTCTCAAATATCTATAGAGCGGTCGTACTTTATGTGATCCTACATAACAAATGAAATATCTTTTTGTGTTCGAGCTACTTCTAGGAGAGTCAAATTCATTCTTACTGTCACTCGATAGATTCCTACGTTTCATATGCAGATCAAAGGGATGCAGATCGTTCAAGTGTATTAACGCGTGCACAAAGATTTCAGATTTTTTGGGTGATATTCACGTGAGACAGAGGAAGAATTTTCGCCGCGAATGATGATGGTATTTTAGAGGTTATCGTATTCAAGCACGACAACACAGTATTTGTTTGTATGGCATCGAAGATTGTTTTATATATTTTATAAATTATAGTTCCTATTGAGAACACTTGATTTGTTGTCGTTCTGTAGACCAATAGGAAATCGTCAAGAATTTCTTTCAACTTCCAATACCATTTCGCATTCACTTGTGCGCATGTGTAGACATTCAGAAACCTTTCAAGACAACTATTTGATATTTGATGGTGAGAGGTTTCGAGAACATGCTCAATTGTAAATATGCTCCAGAACTGTGAGAAAATGGAAGTGGACACTCAGACGCTGCAGCACATTTTCTTCACTCACAATAAATTTAGATTTGCTTATCAATGTTTGACACATTCACATGGTTTCGAGCATTAGCTTTTATTCTTCAAATGACTGCATGAACTGTGTGTGGTTTTGACAAGACGAGTGGTTATAGGTTATAACGAACCACCATGAGATCAGCAAACATGATGCAGTCATTTGTGATGAACAGCAGTTGGTGTCGATGATAATTCCGTTTAATTTGATGAGATGTTACACATGAGGGCCAACCATGTCGTGTGAATTTCGCTCGTTGTTTCTAAGATAATATCACGGTGAGTATTATTAGCGATTCGAGCAGTTGTCAATTGTACAGTTCGCACTACTACAAATGACAGTATAATCATATTCAAGTTTCTGGTTGTTCGTTAGACGCGTTAATGCATCAGCATGACCTAATTGAAAGATAAATGTGCACTTGATAGTCATGCTTTAAGTTGACGACTTTTTATTTTATCGTTGTAGTTGGTTTCCAGTATATAATGGTATAACATTCTCAGATCCAATAATCGATAAAACGTATTTATGTTGAGCGAATAGAGTGACTGTTCTAACATGCAGCATTTTGCCAAACATTTCAATTATGCGAATAGTTCCAATAGTTCTTTTTCAATCTGAATATATATGCGTCCCACCGAAATCAATATTCTGAAATCAGGCACAATAGCTCTCTCTTCGCCATTCGAGAACTTATGGGATATAATTGTACTGATATCACGGTCAGAAGCATCTAAAGCAACAGCAGCTTGCAATGAGGAATCAAAATGTGTAAGTAGTAAAAGCGAGAATAATGATCAAATTAACTGGTCGAAAGATTTGTGAAACTTGGTGGACCATTTCTGTTGTACTATACATGGTGATAAATGTTTCGCCTGTTCTTGGAGCGTAGGAGTTCGGCCACAAATGCCTTTTGTAAATGATAATGCTTAAATGCTTTCACCTGAATTATATGGGATGAGTATAAGTTGAAAAATAAGAACGAACAGTATTCAGAGATGGTTATACACTCATCTTGTAAACAGTGATCCCAGAATCATTTTAAAAGAAGTCACAAAAAGTGAGGACAGTAAATTTCCGTATTTTAGATGCTTGATTGAAAATACCTCCTGAAAAGTTAAGCATATGGCCGCAATCTACATCAAGCTGCACTCACTGCATTGATTGACCAAGTTCAGTTCAATGGTAAAATTACTAGTGAATTATTTAGATTAGATAATCACGCTAACATATCTCACCTTGATAATATGACCAGAGAAATGTCGGCATTATTCTCTCTTTCAACTGAATGCTAAATAACACCTTTATATTTTGGTATTTCACCATTATTATTGTTATCAGTGGTGTTATGAGTAGAATTCTCTGTGATTTTGATGGACTCAACTAATTAGTAGTTTGTTGATCACGTTGCAACCAAATGGCATGATGTGATCATCTCAGTGTTTGCATCAATTCTCTCACTTGTACTTTATAGATCAACAAAAGTCAAAGATGGCAAATTCATATTGGCTATGTGTTGAGGAAATGGTATCTCGATGAGTCGAATTCAAATTCACTAATATCTGCGATCGTCTCTCCACATATGCTTATGTGTGATAATGGCAAACGAGATGTTTGCGAAGATCAGTCGACTGTGCTTATTGAACAGGAATGCTTGATGTTGTATTAAAGTGGTTGACTTTCAGTAATTTATATTGAACGATCTATGAAATTCGGATCAGGTTGCTGTCCATTGAGATTTATCAAAGAGTTATTAAATATTTTTCATATATCCATAGAGCAGTCATACATTATGTCATGCCACATTGCAAATGGAATATCTTTTGGTTTGCACCCACGTTTACTCAGAAGTGATGTTAGGTTACTTGTATTCGAGCTACTTCTTAGAGACTCGAGTTCAATTCAACTCTCACTCCAAACATATAACATTACAACAGATTCATACATACCTTTATAGAGTGAAGGAATGAATTACATTCTTTCTTCTTTGTTACATGCAACAATATTGCATAGAATAATAACTTGAAAAACAGAGATTTCTCGTATGAATTACGGTGTGACCAAATCAACAGTGACAATAACATTAATGATAATAATGTGGACAGCCTGATTTGTCGTAACCTAACGTTATCTGTTGAACATATTCATTAGGAATTGGGGATATTTCATCAGTTGAGGTTTTTGGAAAGTACGAAAGGACGAAATAATTTCGATCATCAGATGAAGAGTGATGATTGATTGAAAAATAGTGATGTGCTTTTTTGAAGAGAACGCGATTAGTGTAATGGAAACAATAATTCTTATTATGACCAACTGTACCAGTGATTGTTTCAATGTACCTGTTTGTCTAAGTGAACCGAAAAGCGCACTCCTCCGTTGTTCGTGACCTCACATGAACTTTCATACGCTCAGTAGTTTCATAAGCCTGATCTATGTGTAGTGGTGATCATAGTCAACCGCGATTCTTCGCCATCTACATCTGGTGAGTGACAACTGCCAACACGCCTCAACAGCTGCAAAATCTCCCGACGAACACTATTACTTTGAAACTATTATTTACTTATCCACATTTGTTACACATTTCATATTGATACCTTCCAATATATAATATCCTGGCAACATTTCCAGAAGTGTGGTTTGTGGTACTGGAGCCTCAGTTTGAGATCCACCACATTACGAACCAGTGGCAGAAATATGCTCACGCTCTGAAAACTCTGCTGGCGGATCACATTTCCACTGTTCGTTAGGTAGTCCTCAATTCCTATGTACATAACGTCTATGATCGTCTCGATGAAGCGATTCTCAGACATTTCCTCCGATTGAGAAAGTGGCGCACGAGGACATTATTGACATGTTACCCTTGGCTGACGATAAACCGAGCCGTCACCTAGCGCGCCTGCAATCTCTACCAGCACCCATGACAGCCGATTCCGAAATCGTTGAGGAGTTACAGCTCGAATCAACGCCAGAACACATACAACTCACGATTATGGCCCTACTCAAATATACAACACTTACCCAGATGGTCCTCATAGCAGACAAGATAATAGCAAGGACTAGCATTCGAGACAACTATATAGTTACCTCAACATCAAGTGCGAACATATTTAAAAAAGTGTGTTGTTCAGAAACATTTCTTAGTTCTGATAAGTCTTGCAAATTGGACGCTATATTCGTTTGCTGAGCTATTCTGTAACACCCAAGCTAGAACTATACAGCGACCTAAACACAAGAGAGAAGGCGTAAATTATGAGAGAAGTACTTTACTCCAAAGGTTCATATAAATACAGAAAATATAGGGTTTTTATAATATTTTAAATGAACTTGGGTCGCTCGAAGATTCTGGAATGCTACTAAACATAGTAGCAGTATAACTATCAGTCAATCAGAACCTCTACATGTGACGTTTCACTTCCTTGATATTTCTGGCTAAATGTTCAAGTGAACGCTGATTGGTTTCATCCATTTTTTTTCCATTATGGCCATGCTTCTAATTGTTACCTTGTCATATATCTCACCAACCTGCATGTTAATCTGGCACGTACATGCGTTGGGTGATATCTCGGTGTCTTTTAAATTGAAAATATCATCTGAATCATCTTTCACATTTTTCTCACTAAACCCATCATAGTCGTTGTTACTATACGTATTTGGGTTTGTCAATTAATCTACCATATTAGTAATCTGAAAAGACGAACATAGTTTAGATAATAATATTACAAATTTAGTTACTAGCATACTAAACTAGTATAATAACTAAACTCTCAGGTAGTTAATGGCTAAACAAACATTTAATGTCAAAACTCTGGAATCTATTACTAAACTTAACACCAGACAAATATTTTTGAATGGAAATTTATAATACAATTAGGCAGCTCAGATTCTTTAACGATACAAACTCCTGCTATTTCAAAAGCACAATAAAAACAACAATACCTATTTTTCCACTGGCTACTCCTCAATCAACACTATAACTAGTTAAACATAATGATTACAGGATATCGTCGTGAAGCATTGTCATGACTTGACAATTACGTAATATGATTGATAAAATTGATCAAACGATTAACAAAATCGGTCAACTAACTGACTTGTAATTATCATTATGTAGTGTTGTTTTCTCGTTCTCTTCATTCACTACAGACGACTGCAGTATGTTTCTCTATCAGTTTCTCTATCATTCAATAAATATCTCAAAATCATGTCAGTCGAATTGGAGGTTTAGCGACACAATCATGCATGCAATTCATCATTATAAGCACTCGAGCAAATCTCCTACAAACTGGAAACATCAATGTAGAATTTACCCTAACACGGACTAAGGTTCAAGCCATTATCATAAACATGAGTTTGCAGTATACTTTCTTGGGTTCAACTTATGTCCTTCCGGATAATCACATGAGTATCAATCACTGTTAATCAACTTGTGAAGACTTAGCTAGCCGAAGATATCTTGCAGCAACACATCACCTAGAAATGTGGCACGTAGGCTTAGTTGATTTCAATAACTTATAATCACTATATCTCAATGAAATCGTATTCCGTCTTATACAAAACTGCATACTTGCAACCGACTTGTATGCACCATCAACCGGTAGGTATAAATAAAAATAAATAGTCTATGGGAAATTAAGACATTGAGTCTAGACCATGTCTCTTACGAATACACTCATGTTTAACGATTTGTTCTTAGTTATCTGTTCAAAATTCACATAATTATCACTTTGCACGTATTAAAACACTTTTTGATAACCATTTATATGAATTAGTAGTATTGTGGTGTGCTACTTATATTGACATAAGTAGTATATGATGTTAGTCGTGAACAGAAGGTCTGGAAGCAGAGAGACAAGAGGATGGAACTGTAAAGAATGGAAACAGGATGCGATTTGTATGAAAATGCAAGAATAATTAAGTCTGAGTCATTGTGAGATAATCGATGGACATTTTTCAAATTAAGTATTTACTTTATGATTGTTCGATTTTATTAACAAGTGCTGTAATTTTGTGTCAAATACATTCGATTGTTCGCCACTGGTGTTTGTGTTCAATACATTTCTGGCCCGTCCACTTGAGTCCAGAACATCAGTAATAGCTTCCTATTATGGGAATTGTTTATTTGAAACATGCTTGGTTTATATACCAGACAAACAGACCACATCAGACCATAGAAATAGGAAATAACGACTACACAAGATCAAACCATAAAGTGTCTGTGAACGAGGGAGACTGTAATTAATCGATCGAGTATAATTTAATAATAGTAAGTTGTATCATAGTAGTCTATGGGTGAAAAATGAAGCCTCTAATAAGATGAATATAAATAAACACAATCTAGTTACTGAATTATTATTATTCAAACCTTTTAACCTCTGCCCTGGGAGTCAGAAGGTCTTCATTTAGAAGAACTACGACGCCTCACGATGAAAGCCGAATTTCTTCGGAAGTTACGAGGCCGATGCCCCTTCTGACAACCAGAGCGACCATTTATTTAGGTACATGGAATGTTCGTACAATATGGGACACCGGGAGAGCCTTCCAAATTGCTGCAGAAATGAGAAGATACAACTTAGAAATACTTGGGATCAGTGAAACACATTGGACGCAAGTTGGACAACAACGACTAACTTCAGGAGAGCCTCTGTTATACTCTAGCCATGAAGAAGAAAATGCCTCACATACACAAGGAGTTGCATTGATGCTGTCCAAACAAGCGCAAAATGCGCTTATAGGATGGGAATCTCATGGACCAAGGATCATCAAAGCCTCGTTCAAAACAAAAAAGGAGGGCATTACAATGAATATCATCCAATGCTATGCGCCTACCAACGACTACAACGAAGACGCTAAAGATCAATTCTACAATAGGCTGCAGTCAATCGTCGAGAAGTGCCAAACAAAGGACCTGACCATTCTGATGTGAGATTTCAACGTCAAGTTTGGAACGGACAACACTGGATATGAAGACATCATGGGACGACATGGACTGGGAGAAAGAAACGAAAATGGTGAGAGATTTGCAAACCTATGTGCCTTCAATAAACTGGTCATAGGCAGCACCATATTCCCACATAAACGCATTCACAAAACCACATGGACTTCACCGGATCACACCACGCAAAACCAAATCGACCATATTTGCATCAACAAAACGTTCAGGAGGACTATAGAGGACGTGAGAATCAAGAGAGGAGCTGATATAGCATCAGATCATCACTTGCTGGTCGCCAAGATGAAATTGAAACTCAAGAAGCACTGGACAATAGGGCGGACAATATCACAAAAGTTCAATACGGCCTTTCTTCAGGATACTAACAAACTCAACAAATTCAAGATAGTCCTCAGCAACAAGTTCCAGGCCTTTCATGATCTACTCAATGGAGAAGGAACTACTGTGGAGAGCAACTGGAAGGGGATCAAAGAGGCAATTACTTCAACATGTCATGAGGTCCTGGGTCACAAGAAGCACCATCACAAGGAATAGATCACTGTTGATACACTGGATAAGATTCAAGAAAGAAGGAACAAGAAGGCAGCAATCAATACCAGTCGAACAAGAGCAGAAAAAGCCAAAGCACAAGCTGAATACACAGTAGTAAACAAACAAGTGAAGAAGAGCATCAGAACCGACAAACGTATATACGTGGAAGATCTAGCAAAGGCGGCGGAAAAGGCTGCAAGAGAAGGGAACATGAGACAACTGTATGAAATAACAAAGAAACTCTCTGGAAATCGCCGCAAACCAGAACGACCAGTGAAAAGCAAGGAAGGCGAGGTAATCATCAACATTGAAGAGCAACAAAACAGGTGGGTAGAACACTTCAAAGAACTCTTGAATTGACCAGCTCCACTGAACCCACCCAACATCGAAGCAGCACCCACGGACCTCCCAATCAACGTTGGCCCACCAACAATTGAAGAAATCAGCATGGTCATCAGACAAATCAAGAGTGGCAAAGCAGCAGGACCAGACAACATTCCAGCAGAAGCAATAAAAGCAGACGTAGTGGCAACTGCAAGGATACTCCAAATTCTCTTTAATAAGTTATGGGATGAGGAACAAGTACCAACAGACTGGAAAGAAGGAATTCTGATCAAAATACCGAAGAAAGGCGATCTCAGCAACTGTGATAACTACAGGGACATCACTCTTCTTTTACTACCGGGAAAAGTCTTCAACAGGACAACACTATGGAAGCTTCTTCGATACTATGGCGTGCTTCAGAAGATAGTCAATACCATACGGAATCCCTATGATGGATTACACCGCAAAATCGTGCATGAAGGACAGTTGACAAAGTCGTTCGAAGTGAAGACCGGTGTCAGGCAAGGTTGCTTACTCTCACCCTTTCTCTTTCTCCTGGTGATCGACTGGATCATGAAGACGTCAACATCTGAAGGGAAGCACAGGATACAATGGACATCTAGGATGCAGTTGGACGATCTGGACTTCGCAGATGATCTGGCCCTTCTATCCCAAACGCAACAACAAATGCAGGAGAAGACGAACAGTGTAGCAACAGCCTCAGCAGCAACAGGTCTCAATATACACAAAGGGAAGAGCAAGGTTCTCCGATACAACACAGCATGCACCAATCCAATCACAATTGACAGAGAAGATGTAAAAACCTTTACATATCTGGGCAGCATCATTGATGAACATGGTGGATCTGATGCAGATGTGAAGGCGAGGATCGGCAAAGCAAGAGCAGCATATTTACAACTGAGGAACATCTGGAACTCAAAGCAACTGTCAACCAACACCAAGGTCAGGATTTTCAATACAAATGTCAAGACGGTTCTACTGTATGGGGCGGAAACCTGGAGAACTACGAAAGCCATCATCCAGAAGATACAGGTGTTTATTAACAGTTGTCTACGCAAAATACTTCAGATCCGTTGGCCGGACACTATTAGCAACGACGTACTGCGGGAGAGAACAAACCAGATCCCAGCGGAGGAAGAAATCAGAAAGAAGCGCTGGGAGCGGATAGGACACACATTGAGGAAAGCACCCAACTGCGTCACAAGACAAGCCCTCACATGGAATTCTCAAGGTCAAAGGAAAAGAGGAAGACCAAAGGACACATTACGCCGAGACATGGAAATAGACATGAAAAAGATGAACAAGAATTGGATGGAATTAGAAAAGGAGGCTCAGGACAGAGTGGGTTGGAGAATGCTGGTCAGCGGCCTATGCTCCATTGGGAGTAACAGGCGTAAGTAAGTAAGTAAGTAAGTAAGTTACTGAATAGTTGTACAATAGGGATTTATATATATAAATTTATATTATTAGTCGATTAATAGTTCTCAGATGTCACCCATAATTTAATCTTCACTAGAATATAACACGAACCAAGGACATTCAGTCTTGCTCCAGAACGTTTAACCTCCAGTATTTGTTGATAAGATCAAAAAATATGATACTCTTGAATATGATATATTCATGACAAGCCATATTATTAATAAAAATGCATATGAATTCGGACGACAGAGACTAGTACATGTTCGTGTAGTGTCTCGTACAATATCAAGTTCAAATGGTTTAGTCTAGCTTCAGGACAAACTAATTTATTCATTCTTCTGGAGTTGCACTTTAACCTTGTTGATCATTCTCTTATTAATATTGACTGTTTTTACATAAGCATATATGTGTGCATTGTTTACCATACTCATCAAATATCTGTAACTTATTTTTGAAACGCGATGAAATGTTTCCAGACTAGAAATGATATAGAAACTAACGATATCCACCCTATATTCTCTTAACAAGATGGTGATTCACCATATATAAGTCTTCAGATATTCACCATGATATTAGATACAGTCGCATATCCAAGTAACTGGAAGACCAGTCTCATCATCACTCAATACAAGACTGAATAAACAGAGTATGTGATCGTTCCTAGTTAGGGCTTGCCTCGTGATGCAGTTTGATGATTTCTCATATGTATGTCCTATCCGTTTCGCTCTTCAGCTGGAAGCTAGTTTGTCCTCAACCACAGAAGGCTGTTGGTGATCGTATCCGGCCAATGGATGTTGAGTATCTTGCGTAGACAACTATTTATAAATACTTGTGCCTTCTTGATAATGATTGTAGTAGTTCTCCAAGTTTCAGCTCAGTACAGTAGAACTGCCTCGACATTCGTATTGAAGATTCTCACTTTGATGTTGGTTGAAAGTTGTTTTGAGCTCCATACGTTCTTCAATTGTGGAGGCTGCTGCTACACTAGTTGTCTTCATCTGCATCTGTTCGTGTGTATGCAATGGGAGGATTAGGTCATCTGCGATCTCCAAATCGTCTAGTTCGTTTTGAGCTGTCCATTGTATGCTGTGTTTGCCCTCAGATATCCAGGTCTTCATAATCCAGTCGACAACCAGAAGAAAGACGAAAGGGAGTGTAGACGGCCTCTTCTGACTCCAGTCGTCACCTGGAATGCAGTTATCCTCCATGCACGAATTTGCACTGTAGTCCGTCGTATGAGTTCCGGATAATGTTGAAAATGTTCTCAGGAACTCTTTAGTGTTATCCTGTTTACACTGTCAGGTGCCTTCTCATAGTCAATGAAGTTGATGTACAGTGACGAGTTTCACTCAAATGATTGTTCACAATTTAGTCTGTGCATGACCGATCCTTACGGAATTCAGACTGTTGACCTCAAAGTTAGGCGTTTACTGCGTCTTTCACCCGGTTCAGCAACAATCTGTTGAAGATTTTTCCTGATACTGAACGTAGTGTGATGCCTCTACTTTCTTGTATATAGAATGAAAAAAGAGTGATTTAGTACACAGCACTTCATTCGCTGAAACCAAATCCATCAGCAAAATCTATACCAAACATAAATTTGTTAATTACGTCAAATAATTACTTATACACGACAAGATTATAGTTGTGATAGATCTTGGAATGAACAAGTGATGCGTCACTGCTATTCGTAAATTAATGAAGAAAATAACTAAAAGCAGCCGTGCGGCAACACGATTTCTCAGATCGATCAGCATAAATTACAGATATTCAACCACTCTAATACAACATCAAGCATTCCTGTTCAATAAGCACAGTCGACTGATCTTCGCAAACATCTCGTTTGCCATTATCACACATAAGCATATGTGGAGAGACGATCGCAGATATTAGTGAATTTGAATTCGACTCATCGAGATACCATTTCCTCAACACATAGCCAATATGAATTTGCTATCTTTAACTATTGTTGATCTATAAAGTACAAGTGAGAGAATTGATGCAAACACTGAGATGATCACGTCATGCCATTTGGTTGCAACGTGATCAACAAACTACTAATTAGTAGAGTCCATCAAAATCACAGAGAATTCTACTCATAACACCACTGATAACAATAATAATGGTGAAATACCAAAATATAAAGGTGTTATTTAGCATTCAGTTGAAAGAGAGAATAATGCCGACATTTCTCTGGTCATATTATCAAGGTGAGATATGTTAGCGTGATTATCTAATCTAAATAATTCACTAGTAATTTTACCATTGAACTGAACTTGGTCAATCAATGCAGTGAGTGCAGCTTGATGTAGATTGCGGCCACATGCGTAACGTTTCTGGAGGTATTTTCAATCAAGCATATAAAATACGGAAATTGACTGTCCTCATTCTTTGTGACTTCTTTTAAAATGATTCTGGGATCACTGTTTACAAGATGAGTGTATTACCATCTCGAAATACTGTTCGTTCTTATTTTTCAACTTATACTCATCCCATATAATTCAGGTGAAAGCATTTAAGCATTATCATTTACAAAAGGCATTTGTGGCCGTACTCCTACGCTCCAAGAACAGGCGAAACATCTATCACCATGTATAGTACAACAGAAATGGTCCACCAAGTTTCACAAATCTTTCGACCAGTTAATTTGATCATTACCCTCGCTTTTATTACTTACACATTTTGATTCCTCATTGCAAGCTGTTGTTGCTTTAGATGCTTCTGACCGTGAAATCAGTGCAATTATAACCCATAAGTTCTCGAATGGCGAAGAGAGAGCTATTGTGCCTGCTTTCAGAACATTGATTTCAGTGGGATGCATATATATTCAGATTGAAAAAGAAGTATTGGAACTATTCACATAATTGAAATGTTTGGCGAAAGGCTGCATGTGAGAACAGTCACTCTATTCGCTGAACATAAATGCGTTTTATCGATTATTGGATATGAGAATGTTATAGCATTATATGCTGGAAACCAACTACAACGATAAATTAAAAAGTCGTCGACTTAAGACATGATTGTCAAGTAAACATTTATTTTTGAATTAGGTCATGCTGATGCATTATCACGTCTATCGAACAACCAAAAACTTGAAGATGATTATACTGCCATTTGTAGTAGTGCAATTACATAATGTAGGACCGTTCTATAGATATTTGAGAAATATTTAGTAACCCCTTCACAAACTTCAATGGACAGCAACATGATCACCTCAACAATAAAACACTTTCATCCAGTAACTGTGCAAATGTATCATACGGTGTTAAGTTGTATATGTAGTAAGGAAATATCTTCATGTTCTCGAAACCTCTCACCATCAAATATCAAATAGTTGTCTTGAAAGGTTTCTGAATGTCTACACATGCGCACAAGTGAATGCGAAATGGTATTGGCAGTTGAAAGAAATTCTTGACGATTTCCTATTGGTTCACAGAACGACAACAAATCAATTGTTCTCAATAGGAACTATAATCTTTGTGCATGCGTTAACACACTTGAACGATTTGCATCCCTTCAATCTGCATATGAAACGTAGGAATCTATCGAGTGACAGTAAGAATGAATTTGACTCTCCTAGAAGTAGCTCGAACACAAAAAGATATTTCATTTGTTATGTAGGCTTACATAATGTAGGACCGCTCTATGGATATTTGAGAAATATTTAGTAACCCCTTCACAAACTTCAATGGACAGCAACCTGATCACCTCAACAATACAACACTTTCATCCAGTAACTGTGCAAATGTATCATTCGGTGTTAAGTTGTATATGTAGTAAGGAAATGTCTTCAGACTACAACAGGTATAGAAACTGACGGTATCCACCATATATTTCCTAAACGATGTAGTGATGCACCACTTATGTTTCTTCACATATTTCACATGATATCAGATACAGTCATATACTCAAGTGACTGGAACACCTGCTACATTGTTACGCAATACACAAATGGTTATTGAGAGACTCCTACTATTTACCGATCAACGAACATCAATCTAGTCATTTCATGAATCATGGAGACAGTTGTAATGAACAGTGTCTAACATTATTTATGTTGTGATATTCAGGAAAATATCGCAAAAATTATTCTGTTAAGTCTAAGGCTATCGTTGTACTTGAAATGTTGTTATTTTCTTATTGGTTAATATTTACTTCACGTGTCGTTTTCCTACTGTTCAGTATTCTACAATGTTATTTTCTATTTTATCGTACGATGTGGTTTGATTGATCGGTATATGAACAGAGTATGTTTGAAATATAATGATTCATATCTCAGAGGCTGAGACTTGCGTTCTGGACTCAACTGGCTGGACAAGACAGGGAAGCGGGATCAATCAGAACTCCGGGCCGTTTTTACGTGTTTGCGCGTCTATGGTCCGATCGATAATTCGATGTCCTTTAATCTAACGTCACAGTTATAGCAATTTACTAAATCGAAAACATAGTGCTAAATCACAACAGGTAGTTCGTGGATGGCCTTCCACTTTCAGGTCTCTCACCGCATAGCACAGCACAATCCCACCAAATACTACAACAGAGTGTGCTCATTTATTTTAACATATCTCACACATTTTATAAAGCATCCAATCGTATTTTGTATTAGAATTTGCATCATACTGAAATCCAAGTTGGCTTATTCACTCAGCTCTCATCATTCATAGATGAAGACGATGAAGATGTCGAGGGGTGAGAAGAAGTAGTACAGTTGTCAGCATACACATCACACTAGACACTCATTCAACGCTGACGGCTTGTGACAGAGATGTGTGAATACACAAAACCTAGTAATAACAAAATGCTATTTCTATTCTCCAAAGTTACTTATTATTAGATCGTCAATCAAGAAAACCAACAACGTAGTTCACTGATGTTTATTTCGGTTCAATTCAATATCAAAAATACACAAATGTGTTTATTGTAACCAGTTTAATAAAACAAACGAACAAACAGTCTCCAGAATGCTTCATGAAACCTGAAAACCAAATGAGACAATGGTATACAATGATTCAGCACAAGTAACAAGTATTCTAAACTATGATTAAGTTCAATTGAATTACATTGACAAACTAGTCGAACTGAGTGACATTCATCTTGTCAAGTGAAATTACTGTTTCAAAGTTCGAAGTATCACATTATCACTCATTCAGAAACTGAGTGTGTGTGTGTGTGTGTGTGTAAAAACAAGTTCATTTCGTCCGTGATCGAACCAAATGCGACGATACGCAAATAATTACGATTCTTAAATTCCCGTTGACTATTAGTAAGGTGATAATCGGACGACATATCGTGTCGTTAAAATGAGTTGATAGTTAACTGATGACTGTATATTGATTGGATCAGTTCAACAAAGATGACTTACCGTATTTAATGACCTGCCTTTTAATTCTTTGAAGCCATAAGTTTCTCTCCCAGTTGACGTGGACCATGATGATATGTATAATGTTTGCTTGAATTATCCTTCTCATCATCATTTTTATTAATATTGATATTAATAATAATGTTATTATCATTATTATCAACACTTTCATTCTCTAACTTATACTCAGTACTATTAACTTCTTTTTTATCCAATTCGACTGTTTTATTATCATGATCTACTATCATTGGATCTACCGGTATTACGAACAACTGTTGTCCCAATCCAATATTGTTGTTAGGAACACCATTGTTTACATCTACCGGTATATCGGTGATTTGATCTTGGCTTTCGTCTTGTCCAGATATGTTGCCATTGCTATCAGGTATACCAGATAAAATTATATCTATAAAAAGACAAACGATTAGTCAATTTGCAGTGATAATACGAAAAGAGATTCAGGACACGGAATGATGTTCCATTTCAAATACTGTAACATTGATACTCATAAATCACTGCCAATATTCAATAAACAGTATTCTCTTATTCTTATTTGCTGTTCAACCACATTGACTAGATGATTTACAATCAAACCATGTTATTCTCTCATCAAATTAATTACTCAGCTTCATTTCACTGAATCACATTCATCAAGCACAAATGTCACTGATCCTAACAAATCACTTTCTTAACAATAAGAATCTCATATAAGATAATATATATCAAAGAAATATTTGGAACGTACGTGTATATGCGTGAATGAATGTGACGAGCATTGTGAGGCATAAGATGTTGCACACCATTGATAAACGCATGTTGTCTCTCAAATGAAGTAAACTTGGAATGGAGTGGATAGTTGATCACATAAGAAACACTTCATGTTTATATACTGATACGGACCAATGAGATCTAATGAAATTTGTGAAATTAATTAATGGATGAACTCATCCGATTGATGTTCTCTTCATCTGGTTCACTCAATAATTTGCTACTAAAATTGTACATGGAATGTTCATAATGGAATGTGGTTATTCATATATTCTATTGTGCATCAATAACTACAATAACAACATCAACAAGTTCAGGATGTGTGCGTAATCTACATCAAGATGCACTCACTGCATTGATTCATCAAGTTCAGTTCAATGGTAAAATTACTAGTGAATTATTTAGATGAGATAATCACGCTAACATATCTCACCTTGATAATATGACCAGAGAAATGTCGGCATTATTCTCTCTTTCAACTGAATGCTAAATAACACCTTTATATTTTGGTATTTCACCATTATTATTGTTATCAGTGGTGTTATGAGTAGAATTCTCTGTGATTTTGATGGACTCAACTAATTAGTAGTTTGTTGATCACGTTGCAACCAAATGGCATGACGTGATCATCTCAGTGTTTGCATCAATTCTCTCACTTGTACTTTATAGATCAACAATAGTTAAAGATGGCAAATTCATATTGGCTATGTGTTGGGGAAATGGTATCTCGATGAGTCGAATTCAAATTCACTAATATCTGCGATCGTCTCTCCACATATGCTTATGTGTGATAATGGCAAACGAGATGTTTGCGAAGATCATTGCGAAATCCTGTTGCCGAAAGAATATTTTTAGCTTTTCTTCATTAATTAACGAATTGCAGTGATGCATCACTTGTTTTTGAAAACACAACGGATTTTCTTTCTGATTTGTAGTTGCTTCGCGCGGTTGACTTGTGATGAATGTTACTTATGTCGATATAGGTAGTATATAACACCAGTTAAACGTACAATGCCAGTCAGAGGAAGGCCGAAGTGCAGAATATCAGAGAAAGATTATTGTGGCAATGAAGAGCGATGCAGTTTGAGACAATTGATCGAGGATTGACGAATGAAGATTGAACGTATGTTTTACACATTTTAACAAAACATTGTGTAATTTCGTCTGAAAATATATTTGGTTGTGCACACTTGTGTTCTCGTACACTACAAAGTGAATGTGGTCTTGTTTCTGTCATATCATCGATATTACTGTTCGTTTCATCTCGTGTTGAGTGCGTTTCTTCAATTCTGTGAATTTTCAATGACGGCCTCAGTGAAGTAAATCAACTGCATTAACTCGGATATGTGACAGAGCATCGGCAAGATAGTTCGACTCGCCTTTCATATGACGAAGGTCTGTCGTGAACTGAGAGATATAGTGCAAATGTTTGCACACTCATGGTGAGTAGCGGTCAGACTTGGTATGCAGAACATACGTTAAAGGCTTATGGTCGATGAATAAGATGAAATCTCGACATTCTACTGAGTGCCGGAAATGCTTGATGGCACTGTAGGCTGCTAGTAGTTTTCGACTAGAAGCACTATATCTCATCTCCGTGGGAGTGAGGCTTCGTGAGAAAAATTTAAGAGGTTGCCAACTTCCGGAGATGTTCTGTTGCATAACGGCTCCTATAGCAAAATCCGATGCATCAACCGCTATACTAAGTGTGGCAGATGGGTCAGGATGATTGAGGAGTGTGACTTGAGCTAGATCCGTTTTGATCTCTGAAAATGCAGCACGCGCAGCATCGTTCAATTCTAATTCGCGTGGTTTACCACGATGTCAATCGGTTAATGGTCGTATCCGTTACACCGCATGTGGGATGAAACGTCGGTAGAAGTTAACAAAACCGAGAAATGCCATCAGTTCCTTGAGTGTGGACGGCACGTTGCACTCCATTGTTGCACGTACTTTGTCCTGGCAAGGTAAAATATCCTCTTGCTTATTATTGTGACCTAAGAAGTTTATTCACGTTTTGCTTAGCTCACACTTTTCCGGGTTGACTATTATTCCATGATGCGAAAGACACTGGAATAGGTGTGTTAGATTTTGATAATGTTCATCTACGTTTGGTGATGCGATTAACAGGTCATCAACATAGACATGAACAAAATCAAAATCTCGTACTATTATGATCTACTATGATATTACTACTGCTCGGATAATAGACCTAATCCTAAAATGGTAGATTTTTCATGATATGACTGTCTAATCTGTAAGTTCTCACGTGGAAGTCACATCATTATCTTCCCTGACATAAGCTTATAGTCAACAGGGACCACGCCTGCAAGGCCGAGCAAAGCCATTCGATCAAATCGAATTCATTCCATTCATTGTTGCCGACCTATCCATCGTTGGGTTTTTCTCCGCGTCAAATGTTGAACATGTATTTCCCCAATAGTCTCATGTTCAGCTTTGATGATTGTGTGGTTAGGGCACAATGCCACTACATTACTCTCACATCAGAATCAACGTGATGTTGGTTCGATATCAAACTGTGTGGGATCGTCGCGCGCCAGAGGTTACCAAGAATAATAAAAATCCTTCGAGTTTTGATAAGCTGAGAGATAAACCAAAAAGAAGGTGGCAGTAACTGATCGGGAAATACATGTAATAACTTCGAAATATCTGTTTTAATGCTTAACACGCTTAAAATGAAAACCTACATGAACATTATTTATACGTCAAGTATTCTGGGATTATTACAATGAAGAACGATTTAGTATAGAAATATATATTAACACGTCACATTAAATTGCATAGTAATAACATTTGGTTAATGGCTCAAGCTGCAGACCGTATAAGTATGTTTAAAATGGTTGGTTTTATTCTTAACACGTTAATATTGGAATTACGTTTGGTTTAAATTAGTAACTCAAATAACCTTTAGATCGGTAACCTGTCCATATGTGTTGATTTCCAATTGCATCTGTATTAGTAGGCTAACTGAAGGAATAAAAGTATTACCGTGAACAAGAATTCCAACTTGTGTTCCAGTTGGTTTGATACAGTTTATCTAGTTACGAGGAGATTTTCTCGACCTCATTTTTACTTGAACGTGATAGAATTTAGTAATACTGTAGTGAACACGAACACCAGTCGCGGACAATCGAATGTATTTGACACAAAATTACAGCACTTGTTAATAAAATCTAACAATCATAAAGTAAATGCTTCATTTGTAAAATGTCCATCGATTGTCTCACAATGACTCAGACTTCATTGTTCTTGCATTTTCATACAAATTGCATCCTGTTTCCATTCTTTACTGTTCCATCCTCTTGTCTCTCTGCTTCCAAAACTTCTGTTCACGACTAACATCATATACTACTTATGTCAATATAAGTAGCACACCACAATACTACTAATTCATATAAATGGTTATCAAAAAGTGTTTTAATACGTGCAAAGTGATAATTATGTGAATTTTGAACAGATAACCAAGAACAAATCGTTGAACATGAGTGTATTCGTAAGAGACATGGTCTAGACTCAATGTTTTAATTTCCCATAGACTATTTATTTTTATTATACCTACCGGTTGATGGTGCATACAAGTTGGTTGCAAGTATGCAGTTTAGTATAAGACGGAATACGATTTCATTGAGATATAGTGAATATAAGTTATTGAAATCAACTAAGCCTACGTGCCACATTTCTAGGTGATGTTGTGCTGCAAGATATCTTCGGCTAACTAAGTCTTCACAAGTTGATCAACAGTGATTGATACTCATGTGATTATCCGGAAGGACATAAGTTGAACCCAAGAAAGTATACTGCAAACTCATGTTTATGATAATGGCTTGAACCTTAGTTCGTGTTAGGGTAAATTCTACATTGATGTTTCCAGTTTGTAGGGGATTTGCTCGAGTGCTTATAATGATGAATTGCATGCATGATTGTGTCGCTAAACCTCCAATTCGACTGACATGATTTTGAGATATTTATTGAATGATAGAGAAACTGATAGAGAAACATACTGCAGTCGTCTGTAGTGAATGAAGAGAACGAGAAAACAACACTATATAATGATAATTACAAGTCAGTTAGTTGACCGATTTTGTTAATCGTTTGATCAATTTTATCAATCATATTACGTAATTGTCAAGTCATGACAGTGCTTCACGACGATATCCTGTAATCATTATGTTTAACTAGTTATAGTGTTGATTGAGGAGTAGCCAGTGGAAAAATAGGTATTGTTGTTTTTATTGTGCTTTTGAAATAGCAGGAGTTTGTATCGTTAAAGAATCTGAGCTGCCTAATTGTATTATAAATTTCCATTCAAAAATATTTGTCTGGTGTTAAGTTTAGTAATAGGTTCCAGAGTTTTGACATTAAATGTTTGTTTAGCCATTAACTACCTGAGAGTTTAGTTATTATACTAGTTTAGTATGCTAGTAACTAAATTTGTAATATTATTATCTAAACTATGTTCGTCTTTTTAGATTACTAATATGGTAGATTAATTGACAAACCCAAATACGTATAGTAACAACGACTATGATGGGTTTAGTGAGAAAAATGTGAAAGATGATTCAGATGATATTTTTAATTTAAAAGACACCGAGATATCAACCAACGCATGTACGTGCCAGATTAACATGCAGGTTGGTGAGATATATGACAAGGTAACAATTAGAAGCATGGCCATAATGGAAAAAAAATGGATGAAACCAATCAGCGTTCACTTGAACATTTAGCCAGAAATATCAAGGAAGTGAAACGTCACATTTAGAGGTTCTGATTGACTGATAGCTATACTGCTACTATGTTTAGTAGCATTCCAGAATCTTCGAGCGACCCAAGTTCATTTAAAATATTATAAAAACCCTATATTTTCTGTATTTAAATGAAACTTTGGAGTAAAGTACTTCTCTCATAATTTACGCCTTCTCTCTTGTGTTTAGGTCGCTGTATAGTTCTAGCTTGTGTGTTACAGAATAGCTCAGCAAACGAATATAGCGTCCAATTTGCAAGACTTATCAGAACTAAGAAATGTTTCTGAACAACACACTTTTTTAAATATGTTCGAACTTGATGTTGAGGTAACTATCTAGTTGTCTCGAGTGCTAGTCCTTGCTATTATCTTGTCTGCTATGAGGACCATCTGGGTAAGTGTTGTATAATCGAGTAGGGCCATAATCGTGAGTTGTATGTGTTCTGGCGTTGATTCGAGCCGTAACTCCTCAACGATTTCGGAATCGGCTGTCATGGGTGCTGGTAGAGATTGCAGGCGCGCTAGGTGACGGCTCGGTTTATCGTCAGCCAAGGGTAACGTGTCAATAATGTCCTCGTGCGCCACTTTATCGATCGGAGGAAATGTCTGAGAATCGCTTCATCGAGACCATCGTTGAAGTTGGGCACATAGGAATTGAGGACTACCTAACGAACAGTGGAAATGTGATCCGCTTTTCGGTTCACTTAGACAAACAGGTACATTGAAAAAATCACTGGCACAGTTGGTCTTAATGAGAATTACTGTTTCCATTACACTAATCGCGTTCTCTTCAAAATAGTACATCACTATTTTTCAATCAATCATCACTCTTCATCTGATGATTGAAATTATTTCATCCTTACGTACTTTCCAAAAACCTCAACTGATGAAATATTCCCAATTCCTAATGATTATGTTCAACAGATAATGATAGGTTACGACAAATCAGGCTGTCCACATTATTATCATTAATGTTATTGTTACTGTTGATTTGGTCACACCGTAATTCATACGAGAAATCTCAGTTTTTCAAGTTATTATTCTATGCAATATTGTTGCATGTATCAAAGAAGAAAGAACGTAATTCATTCCTTCACTCTATAAAAGGTATGTATGAATCTGTTGTAATGTTATATGTTTGGAGTGAGAGTTGAATTGAACTCGAGTCTCTAAGAAGTAGCTCGAATACAAGTAACCTAACATCACTTCTGAGTAAACGTGGGTGCAAACCAAAAGATATTCCATTTGTAATGTGGCATGACATAATGTATGACTGCTCTATGGATATATGAGAAATATTTAGTAACTCTTTGATAAATCTCAATGGACAGAAACCTGATCCGAATTTCATAGATCGTTCAATATAAATTACTGAAAGTCAACCACTCTAATACAACATCAAGCATTCCTGTTCAATAAGCACAGTCGATAGTTGACTGAATGTCTACACATGCGCACAAGTGAATGCGAAATGGTATTGGCAGCTGAAAGAAATTCTTGACGATTTCCTATTGGTCTACAGAACGACAACAAATCAATTGTTCTCAATAGGAACTATAATCTTTGTGCATGCGTTAACACACTTGAACGATTTGCATCCCTTCAATCTGCATATGAAACGTAGGAATCTATCGAGTGACAGTAAGAATGAATTTGACTCTCCTAGAAGTAGCTCGAACACAAAAAGATATTTCATTTGTTATGTAGGCTTACATAATGTAGGACCGCTCTATGGATATTTGAGAAATATTTAGTAACCCCTTCACAAACTTGAATGGACAGCAACCTGATCACCTCAACAATACAACACTTTCATTCAGTAACTGTGCAAATGTATCATTCGGTGTTAAGTTGTATATGTAGTAAGGAAATGTCTTCAGACTACAACAGGTATAGAAACTGACGGTATCCACCATATATTTCCTAAACGATGTAGTGATGCACCACTTATGTTTCTTCACATATTTCACATGATATCAGATACAGTCATATACTCAAGTGACTGGAACACCTGCTACATTGTTACGCAATACACAAATGGTTATTGAGAGACTCCTACTATTTACCGATCAACGAACATCAATCTAGTCATTTCATGAATCATGGAGACAGTTGTAATGAACAGTGTCTAACATTATTTATGTTGTGATATTCAGGAAAATATCGCAAAAATTATTCTGTTAAGTCTAAGGCTATCGTTGTACTTGAAATGTTGTTATTTTCTTATTGGTTAATATTTACTTCTCGTGTCGTTTTCCTACTGTTCAGTATTCTACAATGTTATTTTCTATTTTATCGTACGATGTGGTTTGATTGATCGGTATATGAACAGAGTATGTTTGAAATATAATGATTCATATCTCAGAGGCTGAGACTTGCGTTCTGGACTCAACTGGCTGGACAAGAAAGGGAAGTGGGACCAATCAGAACTCCGGGCCGTTTTTACGTGTTTGCGCGTCTATGGTCCGATCGATAATTCGATGTCCTCTAATTTAACGTCACAGTTATAGCAATTTACTAAATCGAAAACATAGTGCTAAATCACAACAGGTAGTTCGTGGATGGCCTTGCACTTTCAGGTCTCTCACCGCATAGCACAGCACAATCCCACCAAATACTACAACAGAGTGTGCTCATTTATTTTGACATATCTCACACATTTTATAAAGCATCCAATCGTATTTTGTATTAGAATTTGCATCATACTGAAATCCAAGT
This sequence comes from Schistosoma margrebowiei, assembly GCA_944470205.2. Lineage (NCBI taxonomy): Eukaryota > Metazoa > Platyhelminthes > Trematoda > Strigeidida > Schistosomatidae > Schistosoma > Schistosoma margrebowiei. Next base: position 82,104,855 of record OX104024.1, on the reverse strand, counting down.
TGGCTTATTCACTCAGCTCTCAACATTCCTAGATGAAGACGATGAAAATGTCGAGGGGTGAGAAGAAGTAGTAGAGTTGTCAGCATACACATCACACTAGACACTCATTCAACACTGACGGCTTGTGACAGAGATGTGTGAATACATTAAACCTAGTAATAACAAAATGCTATTTCTATTCTTCAAAGTTACTTATTATTACATCGTCAATCAAGAAAACCAACGACGTAGTTCACTCATGTTTATTTCGGTTCAATTCAATATCAAAAATACACAAATGTGTTCATTGAACTGGATAGTTTGATGGGGAAGCTTTTATTGCCATCATAAACACAAGCATTAACCTAAATCCTGATCTATACACATGTATATAAACACCTAATACTATCGATTTGGATTTGATTGTTTCTTTTCTTCCCTCACACATTTATGTTTTTACTAGGATAATTTATCATTGACTGAATTCTTCTGAAAGATTCATTTATCAAATCAATGAATATATTTCTTTCACTTACTCAATAATCTCTACAGATTCACAGAATGTTTGAGATGCATTGCAATAGAGAAGAGAGATACGAGAAAATCATCCACTTATTATTTTCTTACAAATGATATTTTCCTAAAATCGTTTAAAGGGGAAAGACAGGTTGGTTCGTTTGAAGCATTTTAGATATTAGTTAAGTTTGTAAATAGTATTTGACACTGACCAACAGTATATGGGTTGCAAGTGAAAACCAGGAATTAATGGATACCTGATTCGTTCTAATTTAAGACTCTTCAAGAGTGTGTACTGGGAGTAAGTGTAGACCACAAGCTGACATCAAGATGCACACCAAAGGATACAATAACAAACAAAATCATGTTAAAGGTCAATTATAGAACTCATGGAAAAAACTGAGGCAAATATTGTGCAGGGAATAGTGGACGCCATCGCGTTTTAATGTAAATGTTCTTAGATTTTATTACACAAAGAGTTTCATACTGGGATGGATATGTGTATACATGAACAAACCCGTTTCCTCTGTGATACACGGTTACTGAACTGAACGAATAATTTGGAAATCATGAGGCTAAATCAACTCCATGTGTTGAAGTAGAACATACATTATGGAATTTTTATTGTTCAACTGCTGACTAACAGCACACGAGATCCAAGCTCGGCATAACTGTGTTAGGCATCGGGTCGTGCTTTGTACTCGTTTTCAAGTTTGTGGTTGTTCGATAGACGCGATAATGCATCAGCATGTCCTAATTCAAAGATAAATGTGTACTTGATAGTCATGCCTTAAGTCGACGACTTTATATTTTATCTTTGTAGTTGGTTTCAGTATATAATGGTATAACATTCTCAGATCCAATAATCGATAAAACGCATTTATGTTCAGCGAATAGAGTGACTTTTCTAACATGCAGCATTTTGCCAAACATTTCAATTATGCAAATAGTTCCAATAGTTCTTTTTCAATCTGAATATATATGCGTCCCACCGAAATCAATGTTCTGAAAGCAGGCACAAAAGCTCTCTCTTCGCCATTCGAGAACTTATGGGTTATAATTGCACTGATTTCACGGTCAGAAGCATCTAAAGCAACAACAGCTTGCAATGAGGAATCAAAATGTGTAAGTAATAAAAGCGAGGGTAATGATCAAATTAACTGGTCGAAAGATTTGTGAAACTTGGTGGACCATTTCTGTTGTACTATACATGGTGATAAATGTTTCGCAAATTCATATTGGCTATGTGTTGAGGAAATGGTATCTCGATGAGTCGAATTCAAATTCACTAATATCTGCGATCGTCTCTCCACATATGCTTATGTGTGATAATGGCAAACGAGATGTTTGCGAAGATCAGTCGACTGTGCTTATTGAACAGGAATGCTTGATGTTGTATTAGAGTGGTTGACTTTCAGTAATTTATATTGAACGATCTAAGAAATTCGGATCAGGTTTCTGTCCATTGAGATTTATCAAAGAGTTACTAAATATTTCTCATATATCCATAGAGCATTCATACATTATGTCATCCCACATTGCAAATGGAATATCTTTTGGTTTGCACCCACGTTTACTCAGAAGTGATGTTAGGTTACTTGTATTCGAGCTACTTCTTAGAGACTCGAGTTCAATTCAACTCTCACTCCAAACATATAGCATTACAACAGATTCATACGTACCTTTTATAGAGTGAAGGAATGAATTACGTTCTCTCTTCTTTGATACATGCAACAATATTGCATAGAATAATAACTTGAAAAACTGAGATTTCCCGTATGAATTACGGTGTGACCAAATCAACAGCAACAATAACAACTACTACTACAAAAATAATAATAATAATAATATTGAGGAAAACAGCCTGATCTATGTGTAGTGGTGATCATAGTCAACCGCGATTCTTCAGCAACTACATCTGTCGAGAGACAACTGCGTACACGCCTCAACAGCTGCAAAATCTCCCGACGAACACAATACATTGAAACAATTATTTATTTTTCCACATTTGTTACACATTTCATATTGATACCTTCCAATATATAATATCCTGGCAACAACTCCAGAAGTGTGGTTTGTGGTACTGGAGCCTCAGTTTGAGATCCACCACATTACGAACCAGTGGCAGAAATATGCTCACGCTCTGAAAACTCTGCTGGCGGATCACATTTCCACTGTTCGTTAGGTAGTCCTCAATTCCTATGTACATTACGTTTATGATTGATAATATTCCAGTCGAGTTTTACCGTTTTTCTGTTTCCCAGTTAATTACTATGTGTTTGGCACTTCTTACATTGATTTCTTTCGTTAGACAAATGGTAGTATATATTTCATACGTGCCAATTCTTACACGTTTTGGCAGAAATATTTAATACTTTTAGACTACAACATACTATTTAATAAAGTGTGTTGTTCAGAAACATTTCTTAGTTCTGATACGTCTTGCAAATTGGACGCTATATTCGTTTGCTGAGCAATTCTGTAACACACAACCTGGAACTATACAGCGACCTAAACACAAGAGAGAAGGCGTAAAGTATGAGAGAAGTACTTTACTTCAAAGTTTCATTTAAATACAGAAAATATAGGGTTTTTATAATATTTTAAATGAACTTGGGTCGCTCGAAGATTCTGGAATGCTACTAAACATAGTAGCAGTATAGCTATCAGTCAATCAGAACCTCTAAATGTGACGTTTCACTTCCTTGATATTTCTGGCTAAATGTTCAAGTGAACGCTGATTGGATGAAACGCTTCTTAGTGTTTCCTGATCCTTGTTTGTGTTTTGCGAGACGTTTTCTTGATCACCCTAAGAAGTTCCAATTGCTTTAGCAACATATTTGTAAATGTCACGAGGCTAAATGCTCGACATTCTTATGGAAATTTTATAACTCGTCCTATTTCTGCTTAAACTTCCATAAATCGTCTCAACTTCAAAAACAATTTTTTTCATTTTGGTCATGCTTATAATTGTTATCTTGTCATATATCTCACCAACCTGCATGTTAACCTGGCACGCCATACACGGGCAACGAGAGAGGTGTACCATTGTGTGATGGTTATGTGTCTGATTCGTATCAGATGGCAACAATCAGCCAACAAATGGATGGTATGATATTCGCATTCTATCGCCGACGTTTACCATTGCTATCATTTCGGAGTTATTATTTTTAATTTGAACACATAAATATTGGTACAAGGGGGCGCCAGATATATATGCGCCACACAAAATATTAAGAATGGGAAGTGAAAGAGAATGCAAGGTGCGCATAAGAAAATAAAGAACAATAACGACCACAGATTAGTGCCGAACATCTGCATTACTGACATGGTGTTGGCACTGGATGTCAGCAATCCTTTGGAGACAAAGATGATCAAATACAGGGAGTCGCCTAACACCCTCAATTAGGGGAAGCCGGGTTTCGCAATCACCGATGCGTTGTAGATCTGACCTTTTACAGCCAGACTGACATCACCAAGGCGCCAAATATGGCCCAGAATGGCATGAGCCGCTCTGGCTTTCACTATACGTGCATTGATCTCATTACTCACGCCACCACCAGCACTTATGCAGCTACCCAGATACACGAACTTCTCTATTAATTCTCACTGTTGCCTACCCAGAATGAGTGCAGGATTAAGGTCCTGCCAGTATTGTGAAAGTAATTTGCACTTTGAAGGTGAAAAGTACGTGCCATTGTTACGGATATTAATAAACAAATGACGAAGTGCGGATTGTATGCCTTGGGCAATACTCGTGGTCAAGAGGTCTTTCTCCAGGCAGCAGATATACACTGCTATTACTTACATCCATCAGAGCTGTTTCCATAATGTCATCGATGGCAAAGTTGAAGAGGTATGGTGAAATAATGGAGAGATGGTTGTATACTCTCACTTTACCCGAGGTGTTTGTATATAGGGCCTTTCAGATGTTAATAAACTTCTCAGGCACACCCCCTTTTTGAACAGACCACCCCGGAGAACAGTCCTGTCCAACGAATCGGAGGCAGCCCTGGTGTCAAGAATACTACGATTGTCGTCCTGTGATAAGTATGACGGTGTTCTAACATTTGGCGTGGGGTGAAGATATGATCAATACATCCTCGATCAGAACGAAAACCAGCCTGCTCCTCGCGAGTCAATCTTCCTCGGATTTCGAACAACCTATGAAGTATGACGGTAGCCAATAGCTTAGACGCAATCCGAAGTAGACTTATCCCCCGATAGTTGTTACAGGAACAACGTGAATCTTTTTTTAAAGATAGGGACAACTATCGACTCATTCCATGACGTTGGTAGACTCTCTAGCCCCCAGACCTTTGTAAACAACGTCGTCAGTTCCTTAGCCAGATTGTCGCCACCATCTTTAAAAAATAACTGAGGTAAGTAATCTGAGCCAGGTGATTAGTAGCGTTTCAAGAGTTAGGGTTCCTTGCCGACTTCTACCTTATTTGGTGGATCAGTCACCACCGCCATGGAGGGAAGGATAGTCTGACCGGTGTTGCCGGAGCAGGAGGCCAGCTGAACTGCCCTTCAAAGAATTCTGCCCATCTTCCAAGACTTCGATGGATGGTGGTGATTGGCATCTCGTCATACCCACAGATTGTTTCGCTCACACCAGAATGCTTGCTGTCAGTGGCTCTGGTGAGTTGGAAAAGCTTCCAGTGGTCACCAGATGCAGCTGCAGCCTCCAGCTCATTAGCACGCTCCGACCACCAAGCTAATCAGTCCTTACGCAACCTTTGCTCGATTTCATTACGTAACATCTTTCGTTTGTGTTCAAACTCACGGTCACCCGGAGTGTATCGAAAGGCTCGTATGAGTTGTAAGGAGCCTGGAGAAACCCAGTGCTTAAAAGCGGGACGTTTCGCAAAGCCTTAAACGGCTTTACTAGTCACTTTTATGGCGTCGTGAAGTTGCAATCAATGCTCAGGTTGTGGTCTATGCACAGTTGCAGTAGACGATCCAAGTTATCTGTCCTGCGACCAACGAGTCACCATCGGTCACCCAAACAACCCTTTTCTATGCCTGTACGTCCAACCTGAGCGTTCAAGTCTTCGGTTATTACTACAATATCTGTCGAACGCACTTTCTGGAGAAGAACAGATAACTGGTGGTAGAATTCATCCTTGATTGCATCCGGACTGCAATCTGTCGGGGCATAGGTGGAGATGACGAAAAGACATCCCGATTTCTTCTCGCTTTCATGGAACTATCAAATCGAACAGCACATAACCGACTGTTAATGGGAATCCAATCAATTGGTGCTGCCTCAACTCTAGCGCTTAGTGCGACACCAGCGCCAGCAAGACCAGACGAAGATGCCACAGGGTCCCCGGACAAACGCACGTCAAACAAGCCTTTTGAATCGACAGATGGAGAGCGAATTTGTAGTACTTCACCAGAGTCTTGAATACGGGTCTCAGATAGACAACAAACGTCGATATTAAGACTTTCCAAAGACATAGTCAGCCCTATCTGTTGTCCGACCTGCATAAGTGTGCGAACGTTGAAGAAAGCGAGTTTGAATGGTGCACGTGGTTTCAGAAAAACTCTTTCAGTATTCGTATTTGGTGATAGCATACAATTTTCAACAAGGCAGTGACTCGAGACCATTTAGATAGAACCAAGTTTGCACCATTGGCGAGCTGCTGTATAAGTCGAAAAATAAGGATATATAAAGTGGGAATAAAAGAGAGTGAATAGGTGACGCAGGCAAAACAATAATGATGATAATGTGAATTGTTTGACTTTTAATCGAAACAAGAATGATATTTTAAGTAAATACCGTCTATTCATTATATTTGTGCGTGGGCTGTGATACTAAACAGGTGCCGAGACCGAAGCACGTGATTTTCTAGGGGGCCACACTTTGAGCCTTCGATATAAAGGTCTAACCTACAAGTCAGCGGAGCATCGTGAGGAGATGCAGTCCCATGGTATCTGGTGACCAACAATTGGTTCCTATACCAACTGTTCCCTCAGGGTGCTGAAGCCCATGTGCACCATTTGTTTGAAATCAGGATTTCTTAGATGAACTCACCTTGTCCACTGGTCCGATTAAAGCACTGAACATTCGACTTCCGTTCTCTCGATTTCTTAACAAACAGTGATGTCATGAGAAGGCAGTACATAGTACTTCCCTAGCAGAGACTATATACACGTGGCCACGTGTGAGCATTTCCAGAGGGTGGGTGAGCCCTCTACACTCTCGGACGCACAAAGGCATTTAGGAGCATTTTTCTTATTTTAACAGACCATGTGCATGTGACATGCCTATTCGCTGTTCCACGGCTGAATGTTTCCTATGTCTATCATGCGACCGAATTCGTGAACGCGCACCAGCTGTAAAGCTTCCTGAGACGTTTTTCGTTTCCGTAGGTTTGAAGCTCGGAAAAGTTCAGGACTTACTTCAGTTTCGAGATTTTCCACACTTTTTATGATACGAACACAAATCAGGATTATGTCTCACACGATTTAGAGATAAATCATTTTGTGAAGAACTCCTTCGAGGTGTTTGAGGTCATCTACGGTCATGATGAATACAATGGTGACGTGCCAGAATATGACACAGTTCCATAACACCAGTTCGTGTCACTTGAATTTTTTCTTGGACTGAAAATGCTCGGTGTTAGAAGTTATGGTGACGTTCAGATATCGGTCGGCAGATGCAGAAAGCTCGTTTACAGCGTTGCTTTGAAGTGAGAAAATCACTGTCTGTTGGGGAAGCTTATACAAGAACAATTGACTAAATAAGCAATCGTCGAAGATTTATTGACCAACGAACCTTTGCATCTGTAATAACATGTCTGTTACTGCGCGATGACATAGATCGATGTTGTTGATCAGTCGATCTGATCTTCGTCAATCAGTTTGAACTCTGAGTTTATGGATAGACCATTTTGGATTTACTTAAGGTTATGAAACATCACTGATTAACATACTAGGTGTAACGTACCTGATGAGTTCGCGCGGTTTTACCATCACTATCGCAAGGAAATGAGCACATAAATTAGTCGCTCCATGGTCGTGGAAGTCAGCTTCTGCTTATTAGAACTAGGCTTTGATGTTGTCGGGCCAGAATAAAATTAGGTGAATTGTGTTTGGTTTAAGAGTGTTGACTTTAAGTAGTTTGGAAGTTTGTCCGGTTATGATGAACAGAAATCTTAGCAATGAACGGTACAAAGAAAACATCCAAACATGCTAAGCTAACATCATACTATGTAAAACTCAAAGTAAAATATTATATATGAAGTCTTGGAACCGAACAGACTAACAGTGTACAAATTGGAAAGCTAAATACCGTTTGGCTAACCACTGAAAGTGCCACAAGTATTCGGAATAAAACAACGCTTTAACCACTATCGCGTTTCATAATCGAAATTCGCTAACTCTGTAAAGTTTTTCGAAGACATATTTGTCAGCATATCGATGTGTCAAGACGTGACTGATCTTAGCTGGTTAGCGGTTGTGGGGGAAGTGAAGTAACGCGTACGCACTCATGATCTAGTGCAGATGATTGGCCTTGGTGAGTATCAAATGTCGAAGACTGACAGAGTTATTGATATTGACTATTTATTTACCTCTATATGTCTCAGCCTGGTATATCTAAACCATACGGTCTTACCAGATGACAACCGTCATCGAATTTGTGCTTTTTGAATTCCACCTCGCACATGACTTTTCCCATTAGCCTCAGTATATCTCCGGAACCATAGATGGCACAATGTTCGGTTGCTTGAAAGCGTTGACATCCCTACTTACGTCACATGTATTTTAAGAGTCAGCATAATTTCGGAGGCCAAACCAACGTGGTGATGGTGGTTTGCTAACAGGTTGGTATGTGCTTGCTGTAATTTGTCCGAGATATTTAGGAACTTGGACGGCATTTGACTCGGAATCAAGGTACTGGTTCAGTTTGGATCGCTTGTATTACATGATAAAACTTTAAAACATCAGGTTGCCATGTTTTAATATGTGGTCCTTTCATACAATGACCCTTCATACAACCACTCACCTAGTGATGAATGACTTGAGTATGAATTATTGCTGCTTTTCCGCTCTTGATTTGTCTGATGGCCATGTTGATCTCTTCAATTGTTGGTGGGCCGACATTGATTGGGATGTCCGTGAGTGCTACTTCGATGTTGGTGTTATGACCTTGAATCGCTTTTACCCCGTTGATACTTCTTATGACTCGACTTTGATCTGTGTAGGCTAAACTATGACCTTGACGCGATAGGGTGAGCGGCTTAACCTTGAAATCTATCACGCGTGAGTTCGGGATGGGGTAGAGAGATAACTATTCTAGAACTTGATTGGTTGGCAAGCACGCAAGTGAGAGAAGACAAGACAGTTAGAACACTGAACTCTGAATTATCTGAATTCGGATTAATACAAAAATGTACATGAATAAATAAGTGAATATCTTGACTACGACGTACAATAATTTGGAAAAATACAGTTATGCCCATAACAGGGAATTAGAGTAAAAAATACAGTGCAAAATATTATCTTTAAATTACAATATTTTCGGAACCAAAAAGAGTATGCTAGTGAATGGTACATAGAACGAAAGCTCGTGTTATGTGGAATAAGATAGGGACAAAAATAAATATAAGTATTTTACAGGGTTTGAATGAAATGCAATAACGTCCCAAGAAAATAGCTTTCGTGATTGTCTGGGCTTATTAATTCCCCGTTCATAACAGTTGGGTGGGTTCAGTGTGGTTGTTCAATTCAAGAGTTCCTTGATGTGTTTGTAGAAGTATAGTCTACTTCGATATTAGTACTGCTCTGATAATAGAACTTATCCTAAAATTGTTAAGTTGTTATGATGTATCTAGTTAATCTAAAAGATCTTACGTGGAAGTCACATCATTGTCTACCCTGATTCATTGCAATGCAATAATTATCAACACAAGCTTAGACTAGAGATAGAGCAATATATTTAATGTGAATAAAAAGTATAAGATAACATTTAACAAAGTCCGCGCCTGTAAGGCTGAGCCATGCCATTCGACCAAGTAGAATTCATTGGGTTCATTCTTACCGCGTTCTCCCTCGTTGAGCTGTTCTCAGCGGTAAATGTTTAATGTCTATTTTCTTGGGTCTCCCGTCTTCAGCCTTGAGTATTGTGTGGTTCGGGTCCAATGCCGCTACATGTTCAACCCACCTGTTTTGCTGTTCCTCAGTGTTGGTGCTTACTTTTGCCTCCCTTTTTTCACTGGTCGTTCTGGTTTACGATCATTTCTAGAGAGCTTCTCTGTTGTATCATACAATTAACTCATATTTCCTTTGATTGCAGCCTTTTTCGCCTTCATTTTTAGATCTTCCACATATTTACGTTAATCGGTTCTGATACTCCTCTTCACTTGCTTGTTTACTTCTGTGTATTCAGCTTGCGCCTTGAATTTCTTCGCACTTGTTCTGCTGGTATTGATTGCTGCCTTCTTGTTCCCCCTTTCTTAAATCTTATCCAATTTGTCAACAGTGATCCATTCATTGTTGTGGTGGTTCTTGTAGCCCAGAACCTCATGACACGTTGAAGCGATTTTCTCTTTGGCTCCCTACCAGCTGTTCGCCACAGTAGTCTCCTCTACATTCAGTAGATCATGAGAGGCTTGGATGTGATTGCTCAGGACTGTCTTGAAATTGTTGAGCTTGTCAGTGTCCCAACAAAAAGCCATATTGTGATTTTTTCCGGCCCGTTGTCCAGTACTTCTTAAGTTTGAATTTCATCTTGGCGACCAGGAAGTGATGATCTGATGGCATACCGGCTCCTGTCTTGGTTCTCACATCGTTCGCCGTCCTCTTGAACTTTGTGTTGATGCAGATATGGTTTATTTGGTCCTCTGAAGTGTGATCCAGTGAAGTCCATGTGGTTTTGTGAATGCGTTTATGTGGGAATATGGTGCCACCTATGACCAGTTTATTGAAGAAACATAGGTTTGCAGATCTTTCACTATTTTCGTTCCTTTCTACCATTTCATGTCGTCCTATGATATCTTCATATCCAGTGTTGTCCATTCAAACCTAGGCATTAAAATCTCCCATCAGAATGGTCAGGTTCTTTTGTTGGGAAGTTCTCGACGACTGACTGCAGCCTATTGTAGAAATGATATTTACCGTCTTCATTGTAGTCGTTGCTAGGCGCATAACATTGGATAACGTTCATTGAAATGCCCTCTCTCTTTGTTTTGAAGGATGCTTTGGTCATCATGGGTCCGTGAAATTCCCATCCTATAAGTGCATAATGTGCTATTTTGGATACCATCAATGCAACTCCTTGTGCATGTGGGCGGTTTCTTCTTCATGGCCAGAGCATAACAGCAGCTCGCATGAAGCTAGTCGTTGTTGTCCAACTTGATTCCATTTCTTTAATTCTGCAGTAATTTGAAGGCTCTCCCAGTCTCACACATTGTACGAGCATTCCATGCACCTAAATTAATAGTTGCTCTGGTTTTAAGAAAAATGCATCAGCCTCCGTAGTTCCAAAAGAACTCGGCCTCCACCATGAGGCGTCATAACTCTTCTAAATGAAGACCTTCTAACTCTCAAGACAGAGTTTAAGTGGTTTGGATTACTTTTCCTGATTAGAGTTCTTTTAGCGAGTAAATTTTCTACAGGATGGAGTCGCTAACTCCGTGCCCAACCCTCCTCCTTTCTCTAGGCTTCGGACCGGCAGTAGACAAAGAGAAGCTCAAGGCGGAGTTATAGCTTTTACGTCTGTTAAACCAAACACTCTTGTGACTTTAGAATTTTTTAAAACATTGGAAAATGCAGTTACTGTTACTCTAACAGAGAGTGAGAGTATCTCGTAGTATATCTCTGTTTACTGTGTTAGTGAAACAGTATCTTCATTTAACAATAACTAGGGCCCATACATACGAAGGAACTTCCAAATAGCCAAGGTCAGGGTTTGTGCATCGCGCTTGTCACGATGGCGACTGGGACTCACATCCAATGTAGATGATACTAAACTCTAGTGATTGGCGTAACATTTCATGACGGTTAACTTAACGATTAGTAGATAAGTGTTATGGCAGGTGTCTCATTTATGGTTGAAATATTGCTATTCAGAATTAGCAGACTTAGCAGGAGATAGATAATAACGAAAATGTAGTCCAAATGAAGTACTTCCCAGACCTCAAAACTTTTTTGACAGTATCAGAATGATATATAATCATTCTAGTGCGATTTCGTTTGATGATCTGCTATCTACTATAAATAGAGGGCATCAAAGCTATTGCTATAGGATATAAGCAACAATTCATACGATTTAAACTTGCCTGTAAGATGTCATGCTTCATATAAAATGCAGTCAGAGATAAAAAGTTATTACTATTATCATAACTATTATTATAATCATTATTATCATCATAACTACAATGAATAACTTGTATGTACACATACATGTATGCAGCACTAACAAACGTATTTTGTTAAACCACACTGAAGTGAGTCTCTCAACACATTTGACACAGCAATGAAACTTCAGCAATAATCCACATTGAAGATGACGAACGAACAGATTTTACATACGTCAAAATGGACAGAAAATAAGTGTTATCTAACAAAATTCATTGTCATCTGGCAGCCGTCAGTGAACGCAAAAATTACGTCCAGATTAACAAATAGCTCGTTTCACGGAAGCCGTCACTGAAATTTTGCAGAATCGAAAGAATGCACACAAAAGGATATTAAACTGACAGTATTGTGGATGATAAGTGGGAGACTAGACCACATATAGTCTGCATCGTACGAGAACACAGGTGAGTGCAACCACAATCACTCTCTGTTCTCGTTCTCTTCGATCTTGACAACCTTCCGCTGTCAGTTATTGTGCTTTTGACTGGTGTTATGTACTATTTATATCGACATAAGTAACATACACCACAAATCAACAGGGGGGAGCAATTCCAAATCAGAAAGAAAATCTCTTGCGGTTTTACCAAACAAATGACACATCACCGATGTACCAGTTTGTTTCCGAAACTTTATGTATCATTTTTACTTTAACATTTGCATCGTTTTATACTACTTCCTTATTTTTGGAAATGTGTTCTTTCGTTGATATATTTTATGTTCATCATGATCAGGCAAACTCCCCAAATGTTTGTGATCAAAACTTACGATACTCTCATTTCAACCAATTCCATTTTCGCCCGACAACTTCGATATCTGACATATAAACATAGCATTCGTCATGAACGTAGACGATTCCAAACTCTCCAAATGAGTAATCCACAAAACCATCTGTCACTAGATCACAAGAGACACAAAACGACTATCGTCCATACACATCCAATGCAAACAAAATTATTGGAAAACCTGAAAAACACAATCGCTCAGATCGATCAACATAAAATACTGATAATCAAACAATCTAATACAACATCAAGCATTCCTGTTCAATAGGCACAGTCAACTGATCTTCGCAAACATCTCGTTTGCCATTATCACACATAAGCATATGTGGAGAGACGATCGCAGATATTAGTGAATTTGAATTCGACTCATCGAGATACCATTTCCTCAACACATAGCCAATATGAATTTGCTATCTTTAACTATTGTTGATCTATATAGTACAAGTGAGAGAATTGATGCAAACACTGAGATGATCACATCATGCCATTTGGTTGCAACGTGATCAACAAACTACTAATTAGTTGAGTCCATCAAAATCACAGAGAATTCTACTCATAACACCACTGATAACAATAATAATGGTGAAATACCAAAATATAAAGGTGTTATTTAGCATTCAGTTGAAAGAGAGAATAATGCCGACATTTCTCTGGTCATATTATCAAGGTGAGATATGTTAGCGTGATTATCTCATCTAAATAATTCACTAGTAATTTTACCATTGAACTGAACTTGATGAATCAATGCGGTAAGTGAGCATGATGTAGTTTGCGGGCACATACGTAACTTTTCGGTAAGTATTTTCAAACAAGCATCTAAAATACGGAAATTGACTGTCCTCATTCTTTGTGACTTCTTTCTAAGTGAATCTAGAATAATTCTCTATACGATATGTGTAAGACATATCTTTAATTACTGCTCCTTCTTATTTTCTAACCCACATCTATCTGATACGCCCAAGATGGAACGAATAAATAATTTTCAGTTATTACAGGAAATGCTTTACATCAGGTGGATACCTCGCGATCTTCCAAGGTGATTAGTAAGCGGCCAAACGTCAGTCTTGTAAAGTTTACTAAAACATTCGCTCTCAGACGTCAAAAACCTGATTTATATGTTCAGAAGAAGATGGTTGTTAATCTTCCATTGCCTTGATGACAAATATTCCTCCATTGAATCTTAAAACGTTTTTCAACTATTTCTGGTGTTTATTACACCATTGAGATTTTTATTTCGACCGTCTTCTACATCAGTAATCTTATTTTATTGATTGAGCTTCGTTCATTTCATTTTTATCATTATCTACTGATTATGTAATTACTTCTTTCTGGCTGTTTGAACTGTTGTCACAATCAATATTGTAGAATATTCTTCTACATAAGGTACAGTATTCAGTCTATCTACAGCCTTGCTATACTATACAGATGGCCTTTAAAATAATTTTGAATAAAACGCTTTCATGTAAATAATCTATACCCAATATTTAATTATGATTTTAAATATCACAGGTTGTGAGCAGCTAACGAGAACAAAACGAACTAAAATGAATTCGTACCACTCTGCTAGAATCATTGTTCTTCCTCATTTCAAAGGAAGATCATTCGATCATCTTGCAGTCAGTATTTATATAGGCATACACATAGTTCCCTTTATCATTTTGAAAAGATCAAGAACAACAATTCTAGCAGAATAGCATGAATTCATTTTGTTGGTTCTCGTCAGCTGCTTAGAACCTGTGATATTTAAAAACTGTAATTACATAGTGAGTGTAAATTACTTAAATGAGAGGTTTCAGTTTGAATTTATATTGAAGACACGTTAGTATAGTATAACAAATATGTTAATAAATTTAATAGACTGAACATTGTAAATATATACCTTATGTAAAATAACATTCTACAATATTGATTGTGTCAATAATCCAAACGGCCAGAAATAAGTGATTATGTAATTAATAAACATTAGTAGGAATAAAGTGAGTAGAGTTCAGTCGATAAAATAAGATTATTAATTTGGAAGAAAAACTAGAACAGGTCCGTTGAAGATTAACAAGATATATGTTAAAAGATTCATTCCACTTTGCTGCTAAACTAAATCGTACGAATGTTGCCACTAAGTTCATGGTTTCTTTTGATGTGACATCCTTGTTCAGTAACATACCACTTAAAACTAATGATATAAGCTGTCAGAATTATGATCTCTTATCTTCGCTAGCCCCATAATTCAAAAAATGTGCGCAATAGACGTTCAATTCCAGTTTAATAACACCATATATCGTCAGATCGATGACGTAGCAATGGGAAGTCCAATAGGTACAATTCCGGCAGATATTTTTATGGGATATCTTGAAATTCTCGTGAATGATCGAAGATCATTTCCACGATAATATGTAACATCTGCAGACTTCAAACACCTCATATTCCACCGAAGAATTCCTCCTTTTAGTAGCCTTGATGGAATCTCTTTCGTCACAGAATGCCTGGGATTTGTATATTGCAGTAGAAAGGTACCTACTCTCCTCTCCAGTTCAATAAATGTTGAAGCAGCAGTAGAATCATTAGCGGTTTTCAATGTCCTGACAACATTTTATGTCTCACGATTAGAACAAGGGTACCTGGAAGCAGTGAATAGATGTTTGCATCCTATACCATTCAACCAAGTAGTGACTGCATCTGCAGCGAAATGAGAGCCATTATCAGTTACTAACACCATGGAAACACCTCGACTAAACGCCTTTCTTAATGCTTGAATTGTGAGGTCAAAAGTTGGTAAGGTTGTGAAAAAAAAGTCAGGCCACTTTGAAAAGAACCAATGACTACAAGCACATAGTAATTACCAAGAAACGAACCACAATAGTCTGCAAGAATTCTCTGCCGGGCCTTCGACGATACTGGTCTTGAAGTCCACTTCGAATGCTGATTTTTTGACTTATAACGCTTTTCACAGCTGTTTGCTGTACGACATATATCTGCATTTATCTCTGGCCACCAACATGTGAGCCTTGCCAAATACTTCATTTTCTCAA
Organism: Schistosoma margrebowiei; assembly: GCA_944470205.2. Taxonomy (NCBI): domain Eukaryota; kingdom Metazoa; phylum Platyhelminthes; class Trematoda; order Strigeidida; family Schistosomatidae; genus Schistosoma; species Schistosoma margrebowiei. Next base: position 82,089,182 of record OX104024.1, on the reverse strand, counting down.
CGCCTAAAAGACCACTATGAAGATCTTCAAGAACGGATTTACGCAATGAAGGAGGAATGCCGACACGATCATTTAAACACGGAATACCATTAGGAGTAGTAGACGGCTCATCCGGCTCTAAAAAATAGACAGGAAATCTACCTGTCAGATTAGCATTTCAACCTTTCCATATAGCATTAATTATACATCCGAAGTATCTACGAGTATTTCTAATGAGATCTGGATGTCTCACTGGTAAAGGTTGCACTAACAAACAGTCCAAAGTATTAATAGATCTATCTTGTAATGACTGTCGAGAAATGTAGTCAACATGTTGATTTTGTTTGGCACTTTTGTGCTTAACAGTATGGTCATATGCACTCAAAGCAATACTCCATCGTTGAACCAAAGCAGCTGAGGAACGTGCTAAGGATTTTTCAGGATGATAAATAAACTTTAAAGCTTCATGACCCGTTACAATATTGAATTTCTTTGCGAATAAATATGTATGAAGTCTTTTAACAGCTCAAAACATAGCTAATGCTTCTCGCTGAGTCTGTGAATAGCCTTGTTCAGTAACAGTAAGTTTGCGTGAAACACAAATAACTGGTCTACCTTGCTGTTCCAAAACTGCGCCGATACCCACAGATGATGCATCAGTAATGAGCACAAAATTTACACTGGAGAAGTAAGTTCTAATAACAGCATCACTATGAAGAAACATTCGAGACTTCGTAAGCATGACACTTGTTCCTCATACAATTTGAATGGACTGGATGTCAGAATATCAAATAAACAATTTGCACGTAAAGAAAAATTAGGATTAAAACGGAGATAGTATTGAAGATCATCTACTAATGAATGTAGTTCTGTAAGGTTTTTTGAAGACGGAGCATTTGTCAGTGGAGCTGGTTTTTTCGAGACGGTGGAGATTTGTAGTTCAGGTGGATGAGTTTGATAGAGTTTTGTTCTCTGAGCTGGATGGTTTAGTCGTGGAGCTTACATCGTTCTTCTGAACGACATCATCAGCACAAACTTCAGATAGAAGTGAAGTGTTCGAAATTCTCCATATGCGCTTCACAGATTGTTCTGTTCACCCCAACGTTAATTGGTTCTTGTTGACCTTAAATTTGTCATTGTTTACTTCTTTGCCTTGGTTGTGTCTCCCATTAATTTGAATTTTGTTCCTATACTTGTACATAATTTTCCTGATTCGTTGATAAATTGGATCGATAACAATGTGATTGTTGATTGCTAATTCACCTAAGTACCAGGCTTCTATAGCAAAATCCGATGCATCAACCGCTATACTAAGAGTGGCAGATGGGTCTGGATGAGCGAGGAGTGTGACTTGAGCCAGCGCCGTTTTGATCTCCGAAAATGCAGCATGCGCAGCATCGTTCAATTCCGATTCGCGTGGGTTACCACGAAGTAGATCGGTTAATGGTCGTAGCCGTTCTGCCGCGTATGGGATGAAACGTCGGTAGAAGTTAACCAGACCAAGAAATGCTTTCAATTCTTTGAGTGTGGACGGTACGGTGTACTCCATTATTGCACGTACTTCATCCTCCCAAGGTAAAATATCATCTTGCTTAATGATGTGACCTAGGAATTTTATTTCCACTTTGCCTAGCTCATACTTTTCCGGGTTGACTATTATTCCATTATCCGAAAGACACTGGAATAGGAGTGTTAGGTGTTGATAATGTTCATCTACTTTTGATGATGCAATTAACAGGTCATCAATATGGACGTGAACAAAATCTAAGTCTTGTACTATGCTTTTGATAAGCCTTTGAAAAGTTTGAACAGCATTCCGTAATCCAAATGGCATTCATAGGAACTCAAACAGACAGAAAGGAGTCATGATAGCGATTTTCTCAATATCTTCAAGAGCGAATGGGATCAGATGATATGCTCGTACCAGATCGATCTTAGAAAAGATAGTCGTGCTCTTGAGCGATGTCGTGATGTCGTTTATGTGCGGGATGGGATAGTTATCAAAGCGTGTAACCACGTTTAATGCTCGGTAGTCTACACATGGTCTCTAGCTAACTCCATCCTTTTTGCAAACCATGTGAAGAGGTGAGGTCTAGAGACTATGATATGGATGAATAATACCAGTAGGTAGTAAATTGTCAAACTCACTTTTAGCGAAGGCTTATTTGTCCGTTGCCAGTCGGCGTGGTCTTGCCGTGACTGGCGGTCCACGAGTGACTATATGGTGTACCACACAATTGGTAACCATTGGAATCTCTTCGAGAGGTTTAGTCAGTTTGTGGAATTTCTGAAATAAAGCGTGGAATATGTCGTCGCGCGAATAAAATGTGCCTAGGATTCGGTACGCATTTATCTGAGTTTTAAAGCCCATAAATTTACCGTTCACTGTAGAATCCATTAGCAGCAGCCTACGTGAATCGACTAGCAATTCGTAATGCTGCAGGAAATCAATACCGAGTATGGCTGTGAGAACATCGGCAATGATGAAAGTCCACAGATACCGTCTTCGGTTACTCAGGTTGACCGAGAGTTGTCGTGTACCATAGATAGGAATGACTGAGTCATTCGCAGCGCGTAGTCAAAGCGTCATGGCTTGTGACTTACTGTTACTAGGAGTACGAAAGAAACTTGGGCACCTGTATCTACTGGGTACCTAGTGTTAGTGCAATAATTGCGCATACAAAACAAACGACTAACCTGGGGTGAAGGGCTAAGGAGTTTCCTGCCACGCATGAGCACGGGGTTTGAAAGCGGCGGGCACCGGACCCGAAAGCACAGTGAAAACGTCATCGACCCCCACTCGCTTCCTAAGCCACTTTTCAGCGTGGTTTGGAAGATACCTACATTAGGCGAGCGGCTTTCCGAGAGAGTGATCTGGCACGAGGAACATAGGATTTGGGTGTATTGAAACGGTCTCGGAAGTTAAGGCATGTATGAATATGACCGCCCCTATCACCTTGAGCCGGGAAGTGACTAGCGTCTATATACACGTTCGAACATGACGTTGACGTAACAATGTAGTTGTCTCAGTTGCCAGCCCTTGCCAATATTTTGTCTGCTTTGAGGGCTACTTGGTTGAGTGGTTTTCATCCCCGAGCCGGGCTGTGATCGTTGGTTGGATGTGAGCTGGTAACAACTCGAGTGACAATTCCTTAACAATTTCGGAATCATCTGCCGTGCGTCCTGCAAGAGATTGAATGCGCATGATGTGGTTGCTTGGCTTAGCATCACCCAGAGGGTGACATACCGATAATGTCCTCAACCGTTCCTCTCTCAATGGGAGGAAATGCCTGAGGATCGATTCTTTGAGGCGACCACAAACGCTAGGCACACTGGGGTTGAGGGTGACCTTACGGACAGTGGCTATGTGGTCCACTGGTAAAGATTCTAGAGCATAGGCATTTTTTGCCGTTGACTCGTAATGCGATGGGTCTCGAACTGAGACTCCAGTGCCGCGAACCAAACTTCCGGGTCATGGGGGATAAAAGATACAGGTCGAAAATGGATAACCCGTACGTTAGAGTCTATTATATTAACACTATTCTTATCGTTATCTGTCATTTCAAGCTGTTCCCAGAATATTATATATATTGAAAAATATCAATATGAAAATGTGCAACAGAAGTGGGCATTTGGCTTCTTTGGAAGATTTGACCGCGATTGAAAAGTGTTCGTAATTTTGGGTTCACCACTTGTAGTGTAGTGTCCATTCGCGTTTGACTATGATCACTACTATAAGAAGATTGAGCACCAGAACAGGCGAAACCTTCGAGTAAACCAGAAATCAGAAGGCGATTGAAGGTTTTAGCGAGGTATAATTGTTGGCGATCTTGTGGTATCGAAATAATACCGAAATCGTGCCAAGAAGTACAAGCGGAATTACTGAGCAAACGTAAGTTCGTGCAACGTCACAATCAACGGAAGGAAGAATGTCTTCAGCACAGTTGAACAAACAAGTACAGTAAAACAATCACTGGTACAATTGGTTATAATAACAATTGTTACCATTAAACAAATCGCGTTCTCTTAATAAAAGTAGGTCACTACACACCTTTCATATTTACACAAGAATAGGAATTACTGTTAAACGAACGCAACTGGAAGAAGAATTGATGACCCTGGAAAATGCCTTCAAGACAACGTTTACCCACAAAAGTTTACTGACAAGCATAAAGTGCCTACAGAAAACAATACTGAAGTAATTACGGTCAATAAAAAACCAATAACTATAAATCTCAACTTCAAAGGTGATGATTATGCAAACACAATCAACAGGAGACTGAATATTGCGCTAGCCAGATTTAATAGAGCTGCCAAATTCTTAGTTCTCTATAAAACGACATGTTCAATAGCTCAATCAAACGTTGATAAGTATTATTTTCAGATTACCGTCAATTGTGTTCATAAATTTACGTGTACTTGTCAAAGCAGCTACATTAGCCGAACAGAAAAGAGGGCATATCTCAAATTTTTTGAACATGTTCCAAAAAGCCCCAGAACAAGGGAAAGAAAAACTCTAAATAATGCGATCACCAAACATCTCTTTGATACAAGACATCAGGTCGGTATCCTGAAATCATTCAAGTTGATTAGTAAGCAGTTTTCTGATGTTTGCTGAAGCCGTTGTGATCAGACGACAAAAACCTGATTTATGTGTTCAAAAGAAGATGGTTATTAGTTTTTTCTTGCCTTTGTGACCAACATTTTTTCACTGTATCTTTTTATTTTTCTCTCTCTCTTTAAATTCTTTCTTGCACTTATAACATTGTTGAGTTTTATTTCAACTATCTTTCAAATTAATAATGTTATTTTATCAACTGAACTCTACTCATTTTATTCATATCAATGTTTACTCATTATATAATCACTTGTTACTGGCCGTTTGGATTGTTGACAATATCAATATTGTAGAACGTTCTTATACATAAAGTACATATTTACAAAATTGTTGTTGTATTAATTAGTGATTGACAATAGAAAATATAAATAACCACATTCCATTATGACCAGTCTATGTGCATTTTTAGTAACAAATTATTGAGTGAACCAGATGCAGGGAACAATCATCGGATGAGTTATTATTATTATTTAATTTCACAAATATGAGAAGATCTCATAGGTTGCAGCGTGGCGTCGATTCAAGATTGACTATGTACACCGCTACCAAGAAGCTCGTTCCAAATGACTCCATAAAATCCCCGAAAAGCCAAATATCAGAAGGCAATTAATGGACCAAGTCGAGGTTTATTTGCTGGCGATCTCGTGGCATCGAAAGGATACCGAGAACGTGCCAGGATACAAGCTTGGTTACAGAACGTAACCGAATTCGCGCGAAGTTACAATCGAAGTGTAAGTATAAGGATGGAAGCACAATATAGATGTCATTAGCAAAGTCAAACAAATGCACATTAAAACAAGCACTGGTAAATTTGTTTATAATAATAATTGTTTTTATTAAACCAGTCGTGTTCTCGTGATAAATGTGAGTCACTATAGGAGCCCCTCGCTAGAAATTGTTTACACTTTCGATAAATAGCGGTTTAAATCGTGGGACTGATCGGCTGACGAGCGATTGTAGGACGGATGAATTGGCGAACAGGAAAGCGATCGTTCATCGTCGAGTTGCCAACGAAGGTCGTTTTCGAAGAATGGTAACAAGAGCGATGTGCTGTACTTTTTGCTTGAGTTGGCATGCTACCCGAATGGTTTGTATCCAGAATCTGAAGATGGCGTTCGTAGGGAATGCGGATCAGAAACTCTGCAGACGTAGGACGAAACCACGTTGAGCCAAAAGACCAGAAGCGACCGCAACGACCAAGTTCAAGACCAAGCGTATGCCAAGCATTCAAACCAATATATCGACTGAGTGCGTTGACAAGAGCTTGGGTGGCCAGTCCAGCTTTCGCCAAAGTTGACTGAAGTCGACGGAACCAAACGGAGATGGTCGAAGGTGTGAGCTCAGGAAACAAAAAGAAAATCAAAAAAGAGAGAAGAGTGTAGCATGCATGTAGTATAGGAATAATCTTACACCGTATCGGTTGTTCACTGTGCGATTAGTCACGGAAGCGTACGGGCTACCGTACTCGGCGACCGGAACGTTAGACGGAAGTCTCGTTCGTATTTCGTGAGCCAGCAATCTCATCTGAGGTCAGAGAGGGCGTGGTCTGCTGATCTGGACGTGATACTGTCGTCTCGTCCGTAGATAGTGCAGATGACGCGTGCTGTTGACCGGGACGTGAGAATGAGGTCTTGGATGTATCTAGCGTGGGATCTGAAGACGATTTGAGGATCCCGCTAGGTTTGATAGGTCTAGCATTGAATCTCAGAGTATCAGATAGGGCACTGTCATCGACGTGTGCTGATTTGAGACGATCAATGCTGACGATCTCGACGCGTCCATATCAATCAACCTTGAAGGTCTTTTCATGACGTGCGATCACGTGAAAAGAGCCTTCGTAAGGTTGTTGCCAAGGTTTGCGTACCGAATCTACTCGTATGAAAACACGTGTACAGGTAGATAACTCTCGAGGAAGAGCGACCTGTCGATGTTGTATTGGAGTTGACACCGCAGACAGCGTTCGCATAAATGCAGACAGTCGATGGACGTAGTCTGGTTTAAAACTAATGATATAAGCTGTCAGAATTATGATCTCTTATCTTCACTAGCCCCATAATTCAAAAAATGTGCGCAATAGACGTTCAATTCCAGTTTAATAACACCATATATCGTCAGATCGATGACGTAGCAATGGGAAGTCCAATAGGTACAATTCCGGCAGATATTTTTATGGGATATCTTGAAATTCTCGTGAATGATCGAAGATCATTTCCACGATAATATGTAACATCTGCAGACTTCAAACACCTCATATTCCACCGAAGAATTCCTCCTTTTAGTAGCCTTGATGGAATCTCTTTCGTCACAGAATGCCTGGGATTTGTATATTGCAGTAGAAAGGTACCTACTCTCCTCTCCAGTTCAATAAATGTTGAAGCAGCAGTAGAATCATTAGCGGTTTTCAATGTCCTGACAACATTTTATGTCTCACGATTAGAACAAGGGTACCTGGAAGCAGTGAATAGATGTTTGCATCCTATACCATTCAACCAAGTAGTGACTGCATCTGCAGCGAAATGAGAGCCATTATCAGTTACTAACACCATGGAAACACCTCGACTAAACGCCTTTCTTAATGCTTGAATTGTGAGGTCAAAAGTTGGTAAGGTTGTGAAAAAAAAGTCAGGCCACTTTGAAAAGAACCAATGACTACAAGCACATAGTAATTACCAAGAAACGAACCACAATAGTCTGCAAGAATTCTCTGCCGGGCCTTCGACGATACTGGTCTTGAAGTCCACTTCGAATGCTGATTTTTTGACTTATAACGCTTTTCACAGCTGTTTGCTGTACGACATATATCTGCATTTATCTCTGGCCACCAACATGTGAGCCTTGCCAAATACTTCATTTTCTCAACGCCTAAAAGACCACTATGAAGATCTTCAAGAACGGATTTACGCAATGAAGGAGGAATGCCGACACGATCATTTAAACACGGAATACCATTAGGAGTAGTAGACGGCTCATCCGGCTCTAAAAAATAGACAGGAAATCTACCTGTCAGATTAGCATTTCAACCTTTCCATATAGCATTAATTATACATCCGAAGTATCTACGAGTATTTCTAATGAGATCTGGATGTCTCACTGGTAAAGGTTGCACTAACAAACAGTCCAAAGTATTAATAGATCTATCTTGTAATGACTGTCTAGAAATGTAGTCAACATGTTGATTTTGTTTGGCACTTTTGTGCTTAACAGTATGGTCATATGCACTCAAAGCAATACTCCATCGTTGAACCAAAGCAGCTGAGGAACGTGCTAAGGATTTTTCAGGATGATAAATAAACTTTAAAGCTTCATGACCCGTTACAATATTGAATTTCTTTGCGAATAAATATGTATGAAGTCTTTTAACAGCTCAAAACATAGCTAATGCTTCTCGCTGAGTCTGTGAATAGCCTTGTTCAGTAACAGTAAGTTTGCGTGAAACACAAATAACTGGTCTACCTTGCTGTTCCAAAACTGCGCCGATACCCACAGATGATGCATCAGTAATGAGCACAAAATTTACACTGGAGAAGTAAGTTCTAATAACAGCATCACTATGAAGAAACATTCGAGACTTCGTAAGCATGACACTTGTTCCTCATACAATTTGAATGGACTGGATGTCAGAATATCAAATAAACAATTTGCACGTAAAGAAAAATTAGGATTAAAACGGAGATAGTATTGAAGATCATCTACTAATGAATGTAGTTCTGTAAGGTTTTTTGAAGACGGAGCATTTGTCAGTGGAGCTGGTTTTTTCGAGACGGTGGAGATTTGTAGTTCAGGTGGATGAGTTTGATAGAGTTTTGTTCTCTGAGCTGGATGGTTTAGTCGTGGAGCTTACATCGTTCTTCTGAACGACATCATCAGCACAAACTTCAGATAGAAGTGAAGTGTTCGAAATTCTCCATATGCGCTTCACAGATTGTTCTGTTCACCCCAACGTTAATTGGTTCTTGTTGACCTTAAATTTGTCATTGTTTACTTCTTTGCCTTGGTTGTGTCTCCCATTAATTTGAATTTTGTTCCTATACTTGTACATAATTTTCCTGATTCGTTGATAAATTGGATCGATAACAATGTGATTGTTGATTGCTAATTCACCTAAGTACCAGGCTTCTATAGCAAAATCCGATGCATCAACCGCTATACTAAGAGTGGCAGATGGGTCTGGATGAGCGAGGAGTGTGACTTGAGCCAGCGCCGTTTTGATCTCCGAAAATGCAGCATGCGCAGCATCGTTCAATTCCGATTCGCGTGGGTTACCACGAAGTAGATCGGTTAATGGTCGTAGCCGTTCTGCCGCGTATGGGATGAAACGTCGGTAGAAGTTAACCAGACCAAGAAATGCTTTCAATTCTTTGAGTGTGGACGGTACGGTGTACTCCATTATTGCACGTACTTCATCCTCCCAAGGTAAAATATCATCTTGCTTAATGATGTGACCTAGGAATTTTATTTCCACTTTGCCTAGCTCATACTTTTCCGGGTTGACTATTATTCCATTATCCGAAAGACACTGGAATAGGAGTGTTAGGTGTTGATAATGTTCATCTACTTTTGATGATGCAATTAACAGGTCATCAATATGGACGTGAACAAAATCTAAGTCTTGTACTATGCTTTTGATAAGCCTTTGAAAAGTTTGAACAGCATTCCGTAATCCAAATGGCATTCATAGGAACTCAAACAGACAGAAAGGAGTCATGATAGCGATTTTCTCAATATCTTCAAGAGCGAATGGGATCAGATGATATGCTCGTACCAGATCGATCTTAGAAAAGATAGTCGTGCTCTTGAGCGATGTCGTGATGTCGTTTATGTGCGGGATGGGATAGTTATCAAAGCGTGTAACCACGTTTAATGCTCGGTAGTCTACACATGGTCTCTAGCTAACTCCATCCTTTTTGCAAACCATGTGAAGAGGTGAGGTCTAGAGACTATGATATGAATGAATAATACCAGTAGGTAGTAAATTGTCAAACTCACTTTTAGCGAAGGCTTATTTGTCCGTTGCCAGTCGGCGTGGTCTTGCCGTGACTGGCGGTCCACGAGTGACTATATGGTGTACCACACAATTGGTAACCATTGGAATCTCTTCGAGAGGTTTAGTCAGTTTGTGGAATTTCTGAAATAAAGCGTGGAATATGTCGTCGCGCGAATAAAATGTGCCTAGGATTCGGTACGCATTTATCTGAGTTTTAAAGCCCATAAATTTACCGTTCATTGTAGAATCCATTAGCAGCAGCCTACGTGAATCGACTAGCAATTCGTAATGCTGCAGGAAATCAATACCGAGTATGGCTGTGAGAACATCGGCAATGATGAAAGTCCACAGATACCGTCTTCGGTTACTCAGGTTGACCGAGAGTTAACGTGTACCATAGATAGGAATGACTGAGTCATTCGCAGCGCGTAGTCAAAGCGTCATGGCTTGTGACTTACTGTTACTAGGAGTACGAAAGAAACTTGGGCACCTGTATCTACTTGGTACCTAGTGTTAGTGCAATAATTGCGCATACAAAACAAACGACTAACCTGGGGTGAAGGGCTAAGGAGTTTCCTGCCACGCATGAGCACGGGGTTTGAAAGCGGCGGGCACCGGACCCGAAAGCACAGTGAAAACGTCATCGACCCCCACTCGCTTCCTAAGCCACTTTTCAGCGTGGTTTGGAAGATACCTACATTAGGCGAGCGGCTTTCCGAGAGAGTGATCTGGCACGAGGAACATAGGATTTGGGTGTATTGAAACGGTCTCGGAAGTTAAGGCATGTATGAATATGACCGCCCCTATCACCTTGAGCCGGGAAGTGACTAGCGTCTATATACACGTTCGAACATGACGTTGACGTAACAATGTAGTTGTCTCAGTTGCCAGCCCTTGCCAATATTTTGTCTGCTTTGAGGGCTACTTGGTTGAGTGGTTTTCATCCCCGAGCCGGGCTGTGATCGTTGGTTGGATGTGAGCTGGTAACAACTCGAGTGACAATTCCTTAACAATTTCGGAATCATCTGCCGTGCGTCCTGCAAGAGATTGAATGCGCATGATGTGGTTGCTTGGCTTAGCATCACCCAGAGGGTGACATACCGATAATGTCCTCAACCGTTCCTCTCTCAATGGGAGGAAATGCCTGAGGATCGATTCTTTGAGGCGACCACAAACGCTAGGCACACTGGGGTTGAGGGTGACCTTACGGACAGTGGCTATGTGGTCCACTGGTAAAGATTCTAGAGCATAGGCATTTTTTGCCGTTGACTCGTAATGCGATGGGTCTCGAACTGAGACTCCAGTGCCGCGAACCAAACTTCCGGGTCATGGGGGATAAAAGATACAGGTCGAAAATGGATAACCCGTACGTTAGAGTCTATTATATTAACACTATTCTTATCGTTATCTGTCATTTCAAGCTGTTCCCAGAATATTATATATATTGAAAAATATCAATATGAAAATGTGCAACAGAAGTGGGCATTTGGCTTCTTTGGAAGATTTGACCGCGATTGAAAAGTGTTCGTAATTTTGGGTTCACCACTTGTAGTGTAGTGTCCATTCGCGTTTGACTATGATCACTACTATAAGAAGATTGAGCACCAGAACAGGCGAAACCTTCGAGTAAACCAGAAATCAGAAGGCGATTGAAGGTTTTAGCGAGGTATAATTGTTGGCGATCTTGTGGTATCGAAATAATACCGAAATCGTGCCAAGAAGTACAAGCGGAATTACTGAGCAAACGTAAGTTCGTGCAACGTCACAATCAACGGAAGGAAGAATGTCTTCAGCACAGTTGAACAAACAAGTACAGTAAAACAATCACTGGTACAATTGGTTATAATAACAATTGTTACCATTAAACAAATCGCGTTCTCTTAATAAAAGTAGGTCACTACACACCTTTCATATTTACACAAGAATAGGAATTACTGTTAAACGAACGCAACTGGAAGAAGAATTGATGACCCTGGAAAATGCCTTCAAGACAACGTTTACCCACAAAAGTTTACTGACAAGCATAAAGTGCCTACAGAAAACAATACTGAAGTAATTACGGTCAATAAAAAACCAATAACTATAAATCTCAACTTCAAAGGTGATGATTATGCAAACACAATCAACAGGAGACTGAATATTGCGCTAGCCAGATTTAATAGAGCTGCCAAATTCTTAGTTCTCTATAAAACGACATGTTCAATAGCTCAATCAAACGTTGATAAGTATTATTTTCAGATTACCGTCAATTGTGTTCATAAATTTACGTGTACTTGTCAAAGCAGCTACATTAGCCGAACAGAAAAGAGGGCATATCTCAAATTTTTTGAACATGTTCCAAAAAGCCCCAGAACAAGGGAAAGAAAAACTCTAAATAGTGCGATCACCAAACATCTCTTTGATACAAGACATCAGGTCGGTATCCTGAAATCATTCAAGTTGATTAGTAAGCAGTTTTCTGATGTTTGCTGAAGCCGTTGTGATCAGACGACAAAAACCTGATTTATGTGTTCAAAAGAAGATGGTTATTAGTTTTTTCTTGCCTTTGTGACCAACATTTTTTCACTGTATCTTTTTATTTTTCTCTCTCTCTTTAAATTCTTTCTTGCACTTATAACATTGTTGAGTTTTATTTCAACTATCTTTCAAATTAATAATGTTATTTTATCAACTGAACTCTACTCATTTTATTCATATCAATGTTTACTCATTATATAATCACTTGTTACTGGCCGTTTGGATTGTTGACAATATCAATATTGTAGAACGTTCTTATACATAAAGTACATATTTACAAAATTGTTGTTGTATTAATTAGTGATTGACAATAGAAAATATAAATAACCACATTCCATTATGACCAGTCTATGTGCATTTTTAGTAACAAATTATTGAGTGAACCAGATGCAGGGAACAATCATCGGATGAGTTATTATTATTATTTAATTTCACAAATATGAGAAGATCTCATAGGTTGCAGCGTGGCGTCGATTCAAGATTGACTATGTACACCGCTACCAAGAAGCTCGTTCCAAATGACTCCATAAAATCCCCGAAAAGCCAAATATCAGAAGGCAATTAATGGACCAAGTCGAGGTTTATTTGCTGGCGATCTCGTGGCATCGAAAGGATACCGAGAACGTGCCAGGATACAAGCTTGGTTACAGAACGTAACCGAATTCGCGCGAAGTTACAATCGAAGTGTAAGTATAAGGATGGAAGCACAATATAGATGTCATTAGCAAAGTCAAACAAATGCACATTAAAACAAGCACTGGTAAATTTGTTTATAATAATAATTGTTTTTATTAAACCAGTCGTGTTCTCGTGATAAATGTGAGTCACTATAGGAGCCCCTCGCTAGAAATTGTTTACACTTTCGATAAATAGCGGTTTAAATCGTGGGACTGATCGGCTGACGAGCGATTGTAGGACGGATGAATTGGCGAACAGGAAAGCGATCGTTCATCGTCGAGTTGCCAACGAAGGTCGTTTTCGAAGAATGGTAACAAGAGCGATGTGCTGTACTTTTTGCTTGAGTTGGCATGCTACCCGAATGGTTTGTATCCAGAATCTGAAGATGGCGTTCGTAGGGAATGCGGATCAGAAACTCTGCAGACGTAGGACGAAACCACGTTGAGCCAAAAGACCAGAAGCGACCGCAACGACCAAGTTCAAGACCAAGCGTATGCCAAGCATTCAAACCAATATATCGACTGAGTGCGTTGACAAGAGCTTGGGTGGCCAGTCCAGCTTTCGCCAAAGTTGACTGAAGTCGACGGAACCAAACGGAGATGGTCGAAGGTGTGAGCTCAGGAAACAAAAAGAAAATCAAAAAAGAGAGAAGAGTGTAGCATGCATGTAGTATAGGAATAATCTTACACCGTATCGGTTGTTCACTGTGCGATTAGTCACGAAAGCGTACGGGCTACCGTACTCGGCGACCGGAACGTTAGACGGAAGTCTCGTTCGTATTTCGTGAGCCAGCAATCTCATCTGAGGTCAGAGAGGGCGTGGTCTGCTGATCTGGACGTGATACTGTCGTCTCGTCCGTAGATAGTGCAGATGACGCGTGCTGTTGACCGGGACGTGAGAATGAGGTCTTGGATGTATCTAGCGTGGGATCTGAAGACGATTTGAGGATCCCGCTAGGTTTGATAGGTCTAGCATTGAATCTCAGAGTATCAGATAGGGCACTGTCATCGACGTGTGCTGATTTGAGACGATCAATGCTGACGATCTCGACGCGTCCATATCAATCAACCTTGAAGGTCTTTTCATGACGTGCGATCACGTGAAAAGAGCCTTCGTAAGGTTGTTGCCAAGGTTTGCGTACCGAATCTACTCGTATGAAAACACGTGTACAGGTAGATAACTCTCGAGGAAGAGCGACCTGTCGATGTTGTATTGGAGTTGACACCGCAGACAGCGTTCGCATAAATGCAGACAGTCGATGGACGTAGTCTGGTTTACCGAAATTAGGTCTGCTCCGTGGTGTGAAGAATTTTTCGGGCAGTCGCAATGTCGTGCCGTATACAAGTTCAGCGGCGGAACATTGTATATCTGCCTTTATGCTCGTTCTGACCCCTAAAAGAATGAGTGGTAAGGTTTCGTGCCAGTTGCCGTTTTCGTGTGCTCGTAGAGCACTAATAAGTTGGCAGTGAAACCGTTCAACTTAACCATTTGGTGCTGGGTGGTAGACGGATATGCTCATGCGTATGCATTATTACTATTATTATTATTATTATTCACAAACATCTTATGGGTACATAAGATGTTTGTGAAGAAACCATTTCGGTTTTCTTCAGAAAATGCAATAATACACAATTTTCAATAATGTCAGCGTTATACTTGGCATATTTAAGAAAAAAAATTTAGAATAATAATAGTAGAATATTAATAATAATAAATCGGGTCTTTGTAATTGAGAAGAATATTGAATTGAGTTTAAAGAAGGAAATGGTGAAAATAAGGAAATAGAAATAAAGGAGACATGAAATACGCAAACAGTGTAATAGGCGTGTTTATAAACACAGAACAAGAATAAACGACCATGTGTGTATCGTCTAATTAGTAACAAAAAATAATTTATCATTGTAGTAAGATATGACGCTAGAATAAATGTTTGTGCAGTTATAGTTTAGAGTGATGATATGAAAGTCACAATTAAGTGAAAAGGATAATAAAATATCACTATGTATGAGTCATATATGCATAGTGAAGATAAAACGAATCTGAGAAGTTAATTTAAATGTAAAACAAGTTATTGTCTTAATTAGAAACTTCATAATCTTAAGACTAAGATTTATTTAGAAGGGAAGAAGAGAGAGAAAAGAAGTGAACACCTAGTGAAAAGGTTCATCCATGATAAGAATAATAATTGTGTAATGAATATCAACCTCAGAAGGAAACCAGCAATTGAAAAAAAATCCTTTAAAGCACTCGGATGAATACATTTAGATTTATGTAATAGTATACAGAATGAAACCGGATATTAGTATAAATATTTATGCAATAATAATTAAGATTGATGCTATGAAAGTCAAAATTGATTTCAAAGGACAATCTGGAGTTAAATATGTTTAGAAGGATAAGAAGAGATAAAGAGAATATCTAATGTGTTGGGGAATTAATAATGATATTAATAACGGTAATAATGATAAATACGAACATAAGCAGACTTCATATATTAAGATAAAGAGAAATAAAATAAAATAGACGTGAAAAGATTTAAAGGTTTTATTTTGCTTTTCAAGCAATTAAATAGATGACGGACCTTGTTTGTATAAATCATTATTGAATACATTGATATTCAATAGGTGACATAATCCACTTTCGGAAAGAAAATCGTCAAGGAGACTTTTGAACCGGGTTGTAGTTTCACTGCAACGGAGGTTCACTGGCAGTCTGTTCCACATGGTTGAGTAGCGAATAAGGAAAAAATTCTGACGTAAGTTTGTGTGGGTTCTTGGAATCGCTAGAATGTTCTCCTTATTGCGTAGATTGTGGGATGATATTATAAGGTATGAAAGGGGTGGATACCGATGAGTAGGAAATACCGTTAATGAGCCGGTAGATAAAGACAAGATTTAATTTGATACGTCTGATCCAAAGAGGTTCTAAGTTGAGTTGTTGACATCTTTGGTAATAGTCTTTGTTATCGGAATACCCCAGAACAGCTTTGGTGAACTTTCTTTGAACACCTTCAATTCTAATCAGATCATTATGTCTACAATTACTGTAAACTAAAATACCATATTCAAGAATGGGTAAGATACATTTTCTGTATAGTAACAATCTCGATTCGATATTATTGAAGTTTATCATTATCAATCCGATGAGCTTTCTAGCTTTGGATACTTGAGATATAATGTGTTCAGAAAAGTTCAGACTGTTGCTATATCTTAAACCCAGGTCACGAACAGTGTTGAGAGGTTTGAGTGTATGTGTCTGTACAGTCAGATTTAAGTTAAGACAGCGACCAATGTGAATAAATCCACTTTTGTCAACATTAAGTGGCATATTCCACGAAATAGTCCATTCGTACAACTTGTTTATTTCCTCCTAGATTACCGCTGAAATATAGCTTTCTTTCATGGGAGAAGAGAATGAATAAACTACTTTCAGGTCATCAGCAAAAAGGAAAGGCTTACCATACTGAAAGAGGGAACATACATCATTGATAAAAAGGAGAAAGAGTAATGGACCAACCACACTTCCTTGTATAACCCCACTGGTTACATTTACAGGTTTAGAGTAGCAAGATCCAAAGCGAACGATTTGGCTACGTTCTTCTAAAAAAGATTTGAGCCAAGATAAAAGGGGATTCTTTATGCCAAATGAAGAGAGTTTTAAAAGAAGAAGTTTGTGTGAGACACTGTCGAAAGCCTTACTAAAATCGAAGTAAAGAATTATCACTGACTGACCAACATCTCTTCTCTGGGTAATTTGATCAAAAAACTCCAGGTGCGATGTGAAACATGAGCGTTTAGTCATGAACCCATGTTGGGATGGGCTGATCAGACTAGCTGAAAGTAAAAATGATAGTAGCTGTTTGTGGATGATTTTTTCCATGGTTCTTGAGAGCACGGATGACAAATTAATTGGCCTATAGTTAATAATATCACTACGTGGTCCTGTTTTGAATCTAGGGGTGATTAGGGATGTTTTCCATACAGATGGATAGGTCCCATATTCCATAGATAGATTGAAGAGTTTCAAACAAAATAGTGGAAATTCTCTACTTCCATATTTCACAAATGATGTAGGTATCCCGTCAGGTCCACCATCATAAGACTTTTTCAGGGCAGTTATGGCCTGCTTGATGGCGGAGGGTGTGAAATCAATTTTCGACAAATGTCTGGATGTTAGCATTGGAAATGTAATGCTGGAGCTTTCAGTTCCAGTTTTGTAGCACTGCGAGAAGTGCTTGCTGAATTGTTCGCATATAGTATTCGGGTCGTTAACAATGCTTCCGTTAACTATGAAGAATTTGGTCGTGCCAAGGGAATTTGACTTTACACGGGATTTAAAATGTCGAAGTATTGATAATTCTGGGCTTTTACTACGTAGAGCTTTATTTTCTATATTCATGAAATACTTACGTTTAGATGAAGCATTTCTGTTGATTAATTTAAGTATACTCTGAAGTGCATACACATCATTCTGCTCATAGTAGCGGTATTTTAATTTCCTCAGCTTTCTTTTAAAAGTATTTTGGCCCCTATTAGCATTAAAAGCCATACGGTCAATAACTGGAGCAGTGCAGTCAAGACAATATATCAGGTTGTGATATAGATTGGACAGCGCGATGTCAACATTATTTGTGGTAAAATAAGTTTCCCATGGTAAACATTGAATGATAGTTTCAGTCCGTTTCCATGTTTGTTGATCAAAATATCTGCTCTGGTACGTCAATGAAGCTTTAGAATTCAATTGTATGGCGTTTAAAGAGTGAATAATACTCAATACAACTCTATGGTCACTCATAAAAAACTCATGACTGGTATGCACTGAGATAGAGTCTATGTTGATTGTGAACATTAAATCAAGTGTATTATTCCCCCTGGTTGATTTTCAGACCTGTTGAACCCATCCACAAATTTCTAATGTTTCAACTAGCTTGTTATATCGACCTGGTACCGGAGTCAAGCCCCATGTAATTTTTGGCAGATTAAAATGACCTCCGACGATTTTAAAGGTATTCGGTTGATGCGAGGCAATGGAAAATATGTTTGTTAGTAATCTGTCAAACTTAGTATCCGCATGAGGTGGTCTATATATGCATCTCACCAGTAAATAATTTTGGGATCCACAGTTTACAGTAACCCAAGTGGAGTCTTCTATAGCATCAAGGGATTTATCCTCAAATTTGCACGCTTGAATGTCTGAACGGACATAAATAATTGTACCGCCTCCTATTCCATAACATCTATCGGTTCTAAAGAAAACGTAGTTATCTACATTCAAGGAATGATCGGATATAGATGAATTACACCACGTTTCCGTAATAAGTACAATGGTTGGATTTACAAGGAATAAAAGAGTTTTAAGATGGATAATTTTATTAGACAGAGAGCGGGCATTGAACGAAAGAATAATAAACTCAGAGTCATCATAGTGAAGCAGGTTAGAGTATAAATCGCAATTGGTAGTTCCATGAATACTCATAGGATTAGCTAAGGTAAGAGTCGTGTTGCGAAGGGAAATAGATTCAACCACTTTGTCATCATGTGAAATATGTTTACCGTTGCCGGCAGGAAAGCCGGCGGAATTACAAAAAACGTTTTCTCAATGCTATTGGATATAACATCTGATAAGGGCATAGTGTACATATTGGGAGCCGGACCAAGAAGGCTATCAGGTCTATGGTTTTGACCAAGTGGTCAATTACAATTCAGATAACTATTTATACCTGACGTATGGGTAACGTGTTTAAGACGTTTATTTCCAAGGTTTGTGGTTGATTTCGGCTTCTTCATATGTTGGAGAGGATTATGTACTGTTAAACATACTTGCGATGGTTTGGGAGGTTCGAATATATCAACGTTAAGTGCGTGGTCAGTTATATGAATGTTATGATTAGTTTTCTTGTTATCCGCTGCACAGTTACTGTAACTGGGTGTTGCACTAACAGGGGTTTGGACTGTGTTATCCCATTCTTCATCAGCACAACTACTTCGGGTTGAATCTAAATCAACATTCTTAAGAGGATGGACACCACCTACATCGGGATTACTTTCTTCTGGGTTTTGAACTTTAGGAGATTCAGAAGAATTTTTCGGTGGCGGCAAAATTGTTAAGCTAGACGTCCTCTTAGAATCGGACTTAACTTTACGAACATTAGGATTATTATGCGTTTGAGAGTTTGACGCTGGTGGTCTGTAGTTATCTCTTCCTGTTTTTCGCTGGCATGGTGTTTTATCCGGGAGAGTCCAAATATTCTTGAAAATCTGTTTTTGTCTCAATGAATTGGAGGAATTTAAAAATTCACTGGCGTCTACAGATGAGTTGAATTTGAACAAGATCGGTGAGTGCATACCAGGATGACTTCGTTTTAATCTTGTGCATACACATGGTACGTGTGTCATATTGCTGGCTCTAAGCAGACTAGATTTGATCTTTTTAAGGGCATGTGTATCCGGTATATTAAACACAATTGCATTACTAGATCGTCTTATTCTTTCAAATACCTCTGATGCAACACGATCTAGGAAAATATTTATGTCATTCATTTGATCTGGAATCTCTGTGAGGTTGGGGTTGATGAGATATTTAAGCGGATTGAGAATGTTCATGTCTACTTGCAACTTTTTTATAGCATCCATATGGTTGCAGTTGCGATTATCATCACTGTTTACCATCAGAGTTTTCAACATGTCTGGAATGGAGACAACTGGTAAAAGCTTGTCTGCTTCCGGATGAACGGAGTGGCTCGTTGCGTTGAAACTGTTGGAAATCGTGTCAGTAGTGGTGTTAAATTGTGTCATTTTCCTACGTTTGGCTGAACGCCTAGAGGCAGGGGTCTTCATTTTATTTTGTGGCATAATAAGAAAGTGACGTACAGCAAGTGGATTGAACAGAATGTTGGGAACAGAAAGGGGTGAAAAAAATCAATTCCGATGGCTCAAGTTAGTCTAAAAATCAAAATCTATGTTTTAACCAAGAGTCAATGTATCGTGAGGATTAGTGATGTTAAAAACAGAAGATGACAATGGCTGGAAGATAGTAGTGGAGAAGAAGTATTTATGTCACTATCTGTGTGGAGGCAAAATGAAATATAAAGGAGCAAGTTGTGTAAATTTTAACACATATGACATGAAAGATCACCTTATATAGTAAAGTAATTTAGAAATATCGATAATTAATATCAAACAATCAAAAAAAGTACGGTACGTGGTACATATATAAACTGAAAGTCCGTATTAGTAAAAATTGGGAGATGCAGAGACAAGTAGTTTAGAAGATTATTACCGTCTAAGATTATTATGTTGCTTCTTGAACAAATATATGGAACAGCTTTTTGGAAAAAAAAGTACTGTCAAAAAAAACTATGACAGACTCACCGAATTGGACAGGTAGCTTCGGAAATTAAATGATTTATAGTATCCAAATACAATTTAAACAATAGTTCATAAAATAGTGAATACAGTCTTTTAACATACACGGTTATATATATTTCTTGATATTTTAAGTAGAGGTTTGAATAGATCCTGTAGATACATAAAGTACGTGGGTTAAAGCATTCAAATACGATATAACCATATATTCCTTAAGGAATAGAATACAGATATGAAATGCAAATCTTTGTCAAATATGATTATATATGGTTTCAAAGTGACAGAATATAGTTTGATCGTATAGTCAAAATGAATATATGTAATTATATAAATATGAATTATTGTATGAATATGGTCATAAATACTGTAAGTTAAACTCAGAACTTATCATATGGCATAGAATTCACAGTTAATAGTTGAGAATTGAGTTAACTTCCATTAATCCAAGAAAAAATAACTCATCCAGCTCTGCGAGAATCCTAGAAAAATAAAACTAAAAACCTCGACGTTTATAAAGATAATTGTTTTTATTGAACCAGTCGTGTTCTCTTGATAAATGTGAGTCACTACTAAGTCCGTATCAGTATATAAACATGAGGTGTTTCTTATGTGATCAACTATCTACTCCATTCCAAGTTTACTTCAATTGAGTGACAAAATGCGTTTAGCAATGGTGTGCAACATCTTATGCTTCACAATGCTCGTCACATTCATTCACGCACATACACGTACGTTCCAAATATTTCTTTGATTTATATTATCTTATATGAGATTCTTATTGTTAAGAAAGTGATTTGTTAGGATCATTGACATTTGTGCTTGATGAATGTGATTCAGTGAAATGAAGCTGAGTAATTAATTTGATGAGAGAATAACATAGTTTGATTGTAAATCATCTAGTCAATGTGGTTGAACAGCTCATTAGAATAAGAGAATACTGTTTATTGAATATTGGCAGTGAGTTATGAGTATCAATGTTACAGTATTTGAAACGGAACATTAATTGTTAGTTTGACTTGTTTTATTGGGTCTCGTGAATCACTATTCGTAGTATCATTGTAAATTGACTAATCGTTCATCTTTTTATAAATTTAGGTTCATCTGGTTTTCGTGATGTTCAAAAGAACACCAATGGCGACACATTTGGACAAGCGGAAAGCCAAAATCAAATCACCGATATACCGATAGAAGTAAACACTGGTGTTGATGACAACAATGATGAATTGAGATCGGAGTTCGTCGTTATACCGGTACATGAAAAGATAGTAGATCATGATAATAAAACAGTCATATTTCATTCTTTTGGTTTGCATAGTATTGATCACTACAATCAATCCTATGCAAACCAAAGGATGAAATAACAAAGGAAAACAAGTCAAACATCATCTACAAAATAAATTGTATTAACTGCGACAAACACTACATCGGACAAAGTGGACGCCCTATCTACGTACGCTTACATAAACATCAATTAGCAGTCAAACGCCATGATATCTCTTCACTTATATCAATACACGTGGATAACTACGGACACTCATTCGATTGGGAAAATGTAGAAATCTTAGACAGAAGAAACTCCAAAAACACCAAAGAATTTTTAGAATCCTGGCACTCAGGTCAATCAGCAATCAACAAACATAATAAAATCAATCCAATTTATCAACAAATCAGGAAAATCATGCATAAATTTAGGAACAAAAATCAAGCCAAAGGGAGACACAACCAAAACAAAGAAGTAAACAGTGACAAATTTAAGGTCAACAAGAACCAGTGAACATCAAGGTGCACAGAACAAGCTGTGAAACACATATGAAGAAATGAGAACACTTCACTTCTATCTGAAGTTTGTGCTGATGATGTCGTTCAGAAGAACGATGTAAGCTCCACGACCAAACCATCCAGCTCAGAGAACAAAACTCCACCAAAATAGAAATAGCATTTTGTTATTACTAGGTTTTATGTATTCACACATCTCTGTCACAAGCCGTCAGTGTTGTATGAGTGTCTAGTGTGATGTGTATGCTGACAACTGTGCTACTTCTTCTCACCCCTCGACATCTTCATCGTCTTCATCTATGAATGATGAGAGCTGTGTGAATAAGCCAACTTGGATTTCAGTATGATGCAAATTCTAATACAAAATACGATTGGATGCTTTATAAAATGTGTGAGATATGTCAAAATAAATGAGCACACTATGTTGTAGTATTTGGTGGGATTGTGCTGTGCTATGCGGTGAGAGACCTGAAAGTGCAAGGTCATCCACGAACTACCTGTTGTGATTTAGCACTATGTTTTCGATTTAGTAAATATTCTTAAGCGCTATTCAGTACAAGAATCTCCGTGATTTGTGAAATGACTGGATTTATATTCTTCGATCGTTAATTAGCAGAAATGTCTCTCCACAGAATGTTGTCTCGAAAGTGTTTCATTGTTGTGTTCATCAGGTTACTGTCCATTGAGGTTCGTCAAATGATTATTAAGTATTTCCCTTAGATTCGCGAAACTGTCTTACATCAGCTCATTCTACATAAATGGTTGATATGGTTGTGGACGGAAAACAAAAAGCTTTTGCTTAACGGGCTTCTGTGTCTAGCAGCAGAGGATCACAAATACCTCAAGACAGGAACCTAGGTGTATTTGTAACAGCATAGGTTGGTTGGTTAAGAGTTGACCTTAAACAACCAAGCATATGCCAAAACAGTATTGTTCAAGTATTCATTCACTTCCTTATTTTGTATAAGCGTTATATTCCTTATCATCTTATATTGAATGTTGAAAGCCTTTGTTTGTCTGAACAGATAATCCCACGCTCCACTGTGACTGCGCTAAGATCGAAATAAAGACCTATCCACTTCTTGTTTGGCTTCTTCTATCAATAGTACGAGGGTTACCTGTAGGCACGAAACTGGTGAGCCCTTTTTGAACACAAATTAACCTCATTTTTGTTATTAATATTATTTTTTTACTCAATCGTAAAAGTAGACCTGATTATCCGTAAACTAAGTTGGGTATATAAATTGTTTATTTTTTTATTATCTTAAGTTATTCGTGTTATAGAAACTATTTTTTCGTGCTAATTTTATTGCTATATTTGTCACATACCTCATGTCAGACTTAAAAGAAACCCATAATCTGGAGGATTTGTCACCAGTGGAGATAGACACTGTTATGACTACGAAATCTCGACTTCCAGAATTTGATCGTAGTGACCCTGAGTTGTGGTTTGCTCAACTAGAGCATTATTTCACGAGACACAATATCAAATCTGAAGAGATTTGTGTTCTATCCTTCCTCCTTCAGTCGCCAAAGAAGTCCGTGACTTAATTTTAGATCCACCATCACCACAACCGTACACCATCTTAAGACGAGAGATAATGAACCGTTTATCATTATCAGATAGTCAAAGAATCCAAAAACTTTTTCAAGGTGAAACACTAGGTGATCGGTCGCCTTCACAGTTTCTACGTCACCTCCAAGTCTTAGTGGGTGATAACACAGTGGGTGAAGCAGTCCTAAAACAAGGATGGATACAAGCTCTCCCATGCTACGTCCAACACTGTTTGGATGCACAAGATCCCGAAACCTCATTATCTCATTTAGCGCGTATAGCTGATAGAAGAATGGAAAGAGGTCCTCCAACTGGATCAGGCACAATAAATCACACACAAAAAGTAGAATCAGCAAAAGACCCCGTCATAGAAGGACTCATTGCGAATGTTAAGAGTCTCACTGAGGCTGTCACCAGAATGCAAATGGGTCATACACACAGGGGCAGGTCACCACAACGATCATGATCCAAGTCACAAAATAGGTCACAAATGTCCAGACAATCTGGGCAGTTTTGTTGGTACCACTGGAAGTTTGGTGTCAACTCAACCAAGTGCAGGCAACCATGCGCCTGGCCTACTTCTTCTCACCCCTCGACATCTTCATCGTCTTCATCTATGAATGATGAGAGCTGTGTGAATAAGCCAACTTGGATTTCAGTATGATGCAAATTCTAATACAAAATACGTTTGGATGCTTTATAAAATGTGTGAGATATGTCAAAATAAATGAGCACACTATGTTGTAGTATTTGGTGGGATTGTGCTGTGCTATGCGGTGAGAGACCTGAAAGTGCAAGGTCATCCACGAACTACCTGTTGTGATTTAGCACTATGTTTTCGATTTAGTAAATATTCTTAAGCGCTATTCAGTACAAGAATCTCCGTGATTTGTGAAATGACTGGATTTATATTCTTCGATCGTTAATTAGCAGAAATGTCTCTCCACAGAATGTTGTCTCGAAAGTGTTTCATTGTTGTGTTCATCAGGTTACTGTCCATTGAGGTTCGTCAAATGATTATTAAGTATTTCCCTTAGATTCGCGAAACTGTCTTACATCAGCTCATTCTACATAAATGGTTGATATGGTTGTGGACGGAAAACAAAAAGCTTTTGCTTAACGGGCTTCTGTGTCTAGCAGCAGAGGATCACAAATACCTCAAGACAGGAACCTAGGTGTATTTGTAACAGCATAGGTTGGTTGGTTAAGAGTTGACCTTAAACAACCAAGCATATGCCAAAACAGTATTGTTCAAGTATTCATTCACTTCCTTATTTTGTATAAGCGTTATATTCCTTATCATCTTATATTGAATGTTGAAAGCCTTTGTTTGTCTGAACAGATAATCCCACGCTCCACTGTGACTGCGCTAAGATCGAAATAAAGACCTATCCACTTCTTGTTTGGCTTCTTCTATCAATAGTACGAGGGTTACCTGTAGGCACGAAACTGGTGAGCCCTTTTTGAACACAAATTAACCTCATTTTTGTTATTAATATTATTTTTTTACTCAATCGTAAAAGTAGACCTGATTATCCGTAAACTAAGTTGGGTATATAAATAGTTTATTTTTTTATTATCTTAAGTTATTCGTGTTATAGAAACTATTTTTTCGTGCTAATTTTATTGCTATATTTGTCACATACCTCATGTCAGACTTAAAAGAAACCCATAATCTGGAGGATTTGTCACCAGTGGAGATAGACACTGTTATGACTACGAAATCTCGACTTCCAGAATTTGATCGTAGTGACCCTGAGTTGTGGTTTGCTCAACTAGAGCATTATTTCACGAGACACAATATCAAATCTGAAGAGATTTGTGTTCTATCCTTCCTCCATCAGTCGCCAAAGAAGTCCGTGACTTAATTTTAGATCCACCATCACCACAACCGTACACCATCTTAAGACGAGAGATAATGAACCGTTTATCATTATCAGATAGTCAAAGAATCCAAAAACTTTTTCAAGGTGAAACACTAGGTGATCGGTCGCCTTCACAGTTTCTACGTCACCTCCAAGTCTTAGTGGGTGATAACACAGTGGGTGAAGCAGTCCTAAAACAAGGATGGATACAAGCTCTCCCATGCTACGTCCAACACTGTTTGGATGCACAAGATCCCGAAACCTCATTATCTCATTTAGCGCGTATAGCTGATAGAAGAATGGAAAGAGGTCCTCCAACTGGATCAGGCACAATAAATCACACACAAAAAGTAGAATCAGCAAAAGACCCCGTCATAGAAGGACTCATTGCGAATGTTAAGAGTCTCACTGAGGCTGTCACCAGAATGCAAATGGGTCATACACACAGGGGCAGGTCACCACAACGATCATGATCCAAGTCACAAAATAGGTCACAAATGTCCAGACAATCTGGGCAGTTTTGTTGGTACCACTGGAAGTTTGGTGTCAACTCAACCAAGTGCAGGCAACCATGCGCCTGGCCTAAGCATAATTCCAAGACAGCGGGAAACGAGTAACCCCTCCCCAGGTTGCGACAACTGAGGAGGGGCGCCTAAACAGTCGCTTGTTTTATGTCAGAGACAGAAACTCGGGCTTGAATTTCTTGGTGGATACTGGCGCTGTTCTTAGCATCATCCCTCGAAATAAAACTGAGATTAGTCGAGAAACATCCCCGATTACACCTCAAGCTGCAAATAAAACTGCAATCGCGACATTTGGGCAGAAAACGTTAACCCTAGATTTGGGGTTCAGAAGGCAATTCCCTTGGGTTTTCACGGTAGCCGACTTAGATCTGACAATACTGAGGATGGACTTTCTAGAGAGATACGAATTTCTAGTTGACACCAAGAAACGGCGATTAACACTAAAAGAAACTTCGTTTTACACAAAAGGCAAAGAAAGTCACATCAGCTCTCTTAACTTGATTCAAACCCCTCCAGTAACAACAGCAAAATTTCAAGATATACTCGCGGAATTTCCAAACTTAACTAAACCAAACCCACAGCCTTCCAAAGACAGACTAAAAGTAAGTCACACTATCAAAACCGAAGGTGCACCGGTGTTTGCAAAACCCAGGAGACTAGCACCAGATAAGCTTAAAATCGCTAGGGCCGAGTTTGATTATATGCTACAACTGGGTATTATCTGTCCCTCTGATAGTCAATGGGCATCCCCTTTGCATATGGTCCCAAAGAAGAATGAAGGTGACTGGCGACCGTGTGGGGATTACAGAGCCCTCAACCGTCAAACCGTACCAGATAGGTACCCAATACCGCATATCCAAGATTTCACAAACGGTTTACAGTGTATGAACATATTCACTAAAATTGACTTAGTCAGGGCATATCACAATATCCCGGTGGCTGATGAAGATATCCCCAAGACAGCTATTACAACACCCTTTGGCTTATTCGAGTTTGTACGCATGCCATTCGGCCTGAGAAATGCGGCACAGACATTTCAAAGATTCATAGATAACCTACTTCGAGATATGCCATTTGCGCAGGGGTATATAGACGACTTGTTAATTGCCAGCCCCGATTTGCAATCACACGAAGAGCATGTACGAGCAGTGTTGAAAAGATTGAATGAACATGGAATAAACATACATCAAATTAAGTGTGTTTTCGGTGTTCAAACTTTAGAATTTCTCGGTCACACAATAAGCCCAGAAGGGATTAAACCTATAAAAAAAGAAGTGGATACCATCAAACAATACCCGATACCTAGCTCTCTAACACAAATGAGAAGTTTTCTAGGTCTAATTAACTTTTATCGCAGATTCATACCAGGTTCTGCACAATTAATGCAACCTTTAACAGATTCACTTAAAGGAAAACCAAAAGAATTCAAACTATCTTCTGACGCCGTCGAAGCTATTAAACAGCTTAAAGATAAACTGGCTCAAGCAACTACGTTGATATATCCGAATTCTCTTTCCCCACTTGCTTTGATGGTGGATGCTTCAGATAAAGCACTAGGCGGTACCCTTAACCAACTGGTTAAAAACGCCTGGAAACCAATTGCTTTCTTCTCGAAAAGACTCGCTCCAGCTGAGACAAGGTATTCTACCTTCGGGCGAGAACTTCTTGCAATCTACCTGACTATTAAACACTTCCGACACATGTTAGAAGGTAGGGAATTTATAGTCTTTACGGATCACAAACCACTGACGAATGCATTAAAAGCGAGAGCCGATAAGTACTCACCTGGAGAAGTCCGACACCTTGACTATATTTCACAGTTCGCAAGCGATATCCGACATGTCAAAGGTCAGGACAATCTGGCGGCAGATGCTTTATCCAGACTAGAAATGAACGTGCTACAGCAATCTACAGTAAACTTCGAGATGTTGAGACACGAACAAGAGCAGGACCTGAAATTACAAAACCTACTTTAAACAAACAATTCCAGTCTTAATTTAAAACAGTTCCCATCACCTATCGATGGTATTCTAATTTTCTGTGACACGACCAAGGCAATGCCGCGACCTTTCGTTCCCAAAAATATGCGAAAGTTGATATATAATAACTTTCATTCTTTGTCTGGCGCAAAAGCTTCAACTAAACTAATCAATGCCAGATATATATGGCCGAATTTACAGAAGGATGTACACAAATGGGTTAGAGAGTGTTCAGCATGCCAACAATCAAAGATTAATCGTCACACAAGTTCACCCATAGGTGTTTTCTCGCAACCAGATGCACGTTTTGCACATGTGCATATCGACTTGGTAGGTCCTTTACCCCGTTCAAATGGTTTTAAATATCTTTTTACATGCATAGATCGATTTACCAGATTCCCTATAGCCATCCCGATAGCGGACATCACAGCGGAAACAGTAGCCAAAGTTCTCATGCAAAACTGGGTAACCATTTTAGGTACACCCATAACAATAACGACGGATAGAGGAGCGCAATTCGAATCCGAACTATTTAATAACTTGGCTAAACTTCTAGGCTCCAATAGGATACGCTGCACTGCATATCATCCTCAGGCTAATGGGATGGTAGAACGTTTTCACCGTCAGCTAAAAAATGCCCTGATATCTCACTCAAACCCCAATCAGTGGACAGAATTCCTACCATTAGTTATGTTGGGAATACGAACATCTGTCAAAACTGACGCACAATGTTCAGCTGCGGAACTGGTTTTCGGAACAACTCTGAGACTACCAGGTGAATTTATTAACCCTAATACTAACAGTCAAAAACTTAATTTAGAAAATTACGTAGATCAACTACGGGACCATATGTCCAAGGCACGGTAAAAACGGTAATCCCTTTCAAATCTGTCCGCCGTTTCGTTTCAACGACCTTGAACGCGCTGACTGGAAGCGGGCATTCCGTATTTCAATTGCCGTGTGTGTGTTGGGTCGTATGAGTATTAAATGTTTCCATATATAAGTCATCTTTTGATGCATAATAAACACTAAATAACTGCTAAGAGCATTAATTGAGTATTTTCTGTTTTGTAGTGCACACTTTAGCTCTGTCGTTCCTTCGAAACTTGATCTGTGGTCCTAAGTGCTGTAGTGAAAGTCAACAGCTATATATAATTTGTTGATAAGGTCCAGAAAACAACGTAAGAAAGATAAAATAACGTAAAAGGTTATAGATACGCATAGTTTTTGTGAGTTAAGACGAAATGTCAACTGAAGGGTAAGTCCTAAATATTTGTTGTTCTTCCTTCAGTTAATTTTTTTCAAGGGATAACTTTTTTCTTAATAAATTTTGGGTGTTGTCTCTAGTGCTTCATGCTCAAGTGAAATTTCAGTGGACGTAAGCGACGCGTTCCAACGTATGCTGAACAAGAGATTCGGAAGCTGGATTGAATTCGATAATGCGCTAAAGGATTTCCATAAAGTACGATAGGATAAATCTATGTTTTCTCAGGTTACCCATACACACTATGTTCACGCAGAAAGTAGATTGTTGAAGGATGTGAGATATAAATACTTGTTCGTAGTGTTTCGTTGCACGTTTGGTCGTAAACGTAAATCAGGTCTGAATGTGAATAAAAAACCGTAAGGACTCTAACTAATGTGTTACGTTTAAGGTCTAAGTTTTTAAATTGCCAATCGATGTTTCGCGTAAGATTGGAGGGTCAACAATACGTTATAAAATCTTACAACATGTCTCACAACCATCCGTGTACTAGTTCGTGGATGGTTTGTGATCCGTTTAGTAGAAGATTGTCAGCAGAAGAAAAAGAAAACTTGAAACCGGGCATGCAAACATTATTTTATGCGCCTTTCATGTCATTCGCGCTTTCCGGAAAAAGGTACACCAATGGTTGGTTACATAAAATTTCTTTTAGACAACTGATAAAATACTGAAAACCTACTTGACACGACTGGTAACCGCAGAAACGGTCGGAAGGTAATTTTTTAATGTATTTATTCACTAGATTTAATCAATATTATAGAATAATAAACCGCAGAGACAGAGTGATAGGCCAGTACCTATCACGTTACTGGATGCCACGTAAAGCAATGTGGGCACGTGCCTTTTACGGCAGTGTATTAACTTTGGGTAACAACACGAATAATCGTGTTGAGTCATTAAATAGACAGATAAAAAGGTATGTACGCAAAAGCGACAGCTTGCACAAATGTATGTACAAGGCTTTTAAGTGGAGTTCAATGACATTCTCTAGAAAAAGCATTGAAGACCAAATAGTCAGTAGAAGAACATACAATTATGATGCTCCACAGCGACTTATACCCTTACTTAACATGTTAACTCCGTTTGCAAGATGCAAGGTGTTATATGAACTTAAAAAAATGCGTTTCGTTAACTGTGAATATGAAAGCGGCGAGTGGTTGTTTATGGTTGACCGCGGACAACATTACGAAGTGGATTTAAGTATTTGTCAATGTAATTGTAGCACGTTTAATATGTGTCGATATCCGTGCCGCCATCTCCTACTGGCATATGTTAAAAGACGAAATCTAACAGGTAAGCTATTTAAATTATAAAATATAAACTGCATAGCTCATCAACTTCTTAGGTGTTGCTGCAGATGGAAATTAGACAATACGCACAACTTACAAAACAACACAGCAATTTCATTACCGAGACGGAGTAAAGAATATATACAACTTCAACGGCTCCAAAGAATGTGCAAACAACAAATTGTTGAGAAATATGGTGAACGCTTCGCGAATCAGGTGGAGAGAAAAGTCTACAATTTTTACTTAAGAATTATAAACAGCTAAACAGCAGGTTTACGATTAACAGTTCTTTGTGGCTTTATTTTTTACCACTATTTATACAACTTGTAAACTTATCTTTCAACTTTAGTAGTCATGAAAAATCAATAAACTTTTTCTCACTTTTTATTTTCGTCTTCTTCATACTTTCATGGGGAGGTTTACCAATCGCTTTAACGAATAATAGTGTGTGAAAATTAAGAATTTGTACTACTGTATTAGTTACGAACTGTCGTTAGAATTTAGCGTTATATCGTTGTTCATTGTGATGAATCAACGAGTCAAATAAAACAACAATGCGACTTCCACGTAAAACCTTACAGATTAAACAATCGCCTTACATATTTTCCCTTGTCAGATTACGTCCATTATCAAGTTAGTATTAGTATGGAAGTAGACAATTTCATGCAGCTAGTTCCCTGATAAGATGGATTACGTAATCCTTATACCACCCTTCCACTCACTTCTTTGCTAAATTATGTTAACTCTTCAGATTGTCTTCACTTATCTTATTAGTTCTTAATTCGCTAATTTATTCATTACATCTAGAATTATCACACAATTTATCTTATATGCTTCTGACCTTCACTGGACTATTACACCACCCATCCTTTATGTTCCCTTAAGTCTAACACCAAATGACCTTTGACCTGTTCAAGCACATACATATGTATAGTTATTATTGATAACCTAGGTCATTCCAATTCTTTGCTTTTGATTATCTTTCATACTATTTCTTCTCTCAATCTTAAATTATAATGCATATTCAGTTGTATGCAACTTGTGAGAAACCACGAAATGTAATGCAGTCACATGATTCTGTTTTGGCTTTATTTAGACCATAATTATACAAACTTACAGGATTTATAATGTAAAACACTGCGTATGGTTGTTATATTTATATTTAAATAATTCATTAGATGAGTGAACATAGCAGTAGGCAATATAAAACAGTTATCGTAAACTTGTAAACCGGTTTTCCACACGATCTTCCGTAATCCTAAATTCCATAAGCTTCATACTATTCTGAAAAACAACAAATCCGTTTTGAGACAAACAATTAAACTTTGTTCTCAGTATCATATTCAATAAGTTATTCAAATAACAAGTAACAGACTGTGCCTATAAATCTTTTATTTACAAGTAGTGACATTCATTCATAACTTCCTAAGAAACACAACAACTGTATTACGGAGACGGAGTGAAGACTTTATAATAACTCATTTGTGAACCCTATAACAGACACGTCACAAATCAGTATTAACTAAAAACCTTGGTTGTGTCACCATGCTCAAAAGAAACACCGATCGTTTTACTCATGAAGATTTTGTTCCTACTTGATGTGGGGTTATACACTATTACTGCAGACGTTCAGAAAGCCGCTGCACAACACTATAAACGTCAATTGTTACTCACATGATATTTCTCAAATACGTTACATAATTATGTCACTTCAGTACAAAACAATCGTACCTCTAATGGATATAACTGTTTATGGCTAAATACAAACAAGTTATATAATATTCACAATTAGGTTAACGCTTGATTGCTTCTACTTACATTTTATAAACAACTACCGACATCCATGTTCACCGTCACCGCAATCAAGGAGGTGAACCATATGTAAAAGATTTTACGGTTCATTTTCATGAAAACTCAATCTGTAATGTATTTTTGACTAGAAACACGGTTAACTTTACTTGCTTGAGTTTGTATTGTTACAAATAACTATATTAAGCTAACTTCAGATTTACTTACGTGGTGAGCAAGAAATACGTCAAACTGCCAATAAATTGGAATAAAAACTATGTTACAAGCACTAGCAATACAGAAATTCATGTGTCATGCAAAAAAGCCTGTTAATAGCTGGTAAATAACGACACAAAAAATCCACGACATGTAACGTGTGCGCGAAAATCCGTGGCTTACCTGCCAGTCCGTGCCTATGTCCAAACTTAAACCAATTAATACTCGCGAACAATCGCGCGCCGTATATGTACCTAAAGACCTAAGCAATTGCACGCACATCTGGATAAGATGTGACAAAGTAAAAACACCATTCAGTCCTCCATTTGAAGGTACTTTCAAAGTCGTCTCAAGAAAATCTAAATATTTCGTGATAGAAAAACATGGAAACATCGACACAATAAGTATTAATAGGCTAAAGCCGGCTTATCTAGATCATGAACCACCATACGTATTGTTAGATCGTTTAACTGACAAATCCATTACGGAATCGACATGTAAAGATGATAAATCTTTACAAATGACTAAAACGGTTCGCTGGGCACATCCAATTAGTCAGTCAAGGATGTTGACAGTTTCGGCTGCAGGATAAAATCTAACCACGTAGCTAATCAGACCCTGCATCTACTTAAAAATAATTTTTTTCCTCATTCCGCCTCACCTACAACTCCCCAGACCTTTTACCTTTAATATATAAGTCTTCAGTCTTCAGTAATAAGGATAGGAGGTCTGTCGACCTATATTAATCCTTGCAGTTTGTAATACAGTGGAGGTCCAATCTCGTTTTGAATATATTAACAGATGGTGCTGATATTACGTGTTCCGGTAGAGAATTCCAGTAATTCACTACTCGGTGCGAGAAACGGAACTCCAGA
Organism: Schistosoma margrebowiei; assembly: GCA_944470205.2. Lineage (NCBI taxonomy): Eukaryota > Metazoa > Platyhelminthes > Trematoda > Strigeidida > Schistosomatidae > Schistosoma > Schistosoma margrebowiei. Next base: position 82,055,911 of record OX104024.1, on the reverse strand, counting down.
CGTAAACGGTTTGATCTCGGTTTTTGAACTTTCTTCGAATGTCCTCTCAAATGATCGGTTCTAGACGGGAGCAAAAGATAAGACATGTTAATACCAAGGTCATCGTTCAGTATACGATAGGCCAATATTAGATCACCCCTTATTCTACGGTAAGATAACGGAAATAAGTTAAGGTGTCTCAGTCTGTCTTCATAAGATAGGCCAGATAGACCTTGTACCATCTTAGTAGCTCGTCGTTGGACTCTTTCTAGCATATCTGCTTCATATTTGAAACAAGGACACGCTGCTTGAATCCCGTATTCTAAATGTGGTCGCACATAAATCGGGTATAGTAATCTAAACATTTCATCATCTAAATACTGGAAAGACCTACGAATTGACCATAATACCCTATAGCCTTTCGCAGCAGCAGCCTTACAGTGACCAGTCGTTTTGAGATCATTGCTTAATATGACTCCTAAATCTTTATAGTATCTTACTTTTGGTAGCACGAATCCACGTAGTGTATAGTCATACGATTCATCAGAGTTATTTAACTGCATCACTACACTCTTATTAGGATTTACTTCTAGTGACCACCTATCTAACCATGCCACCAATGAGCTAAGATCGTCCTGTAATACTATCCTATCCGACATACTATGTATGGGTCTCCAAATCTTTATGTCATCAGCGAAGAGTAGAACGGATGATTTTGCTACAGTTGGCAATTCATTTACATAAAGTAAAAAGAGAAGAGGACCCAGGATTGTACCTTGGGGAACCCCACTTTTTACAGGTACCCACGAGGAGAGAGTCCCATTAACCCTTACCCTTTGTCTCCTGTCATGGAGAAAGTTACTTATCCAATCGACGACTGTATAATGGATTCCAAAACGTTTCAGTTTGAATTTAAGACCAGAGTGGGAAACCTTATCAAAGGCTTTACTTAGATCTATGAAAATCACATCCACAGGAGTATTCCGATCCTTTGCCGCAGCCCAATCTTCTCGTGCAATGAGAAGATTTGTCAAGCAAGATAGGCCTTTCCGAAAACCATGTTGTGCCCTGGAGAAAAGATTTTGCCCTTCAACATAGTTTATGACAGCTATCCGAATGATTTTCTCCATCAGTTTTACAACTGCACTAGTTAAGCTAACGGGTCTATAGTTACTAACTAAATCCCTACCCCCAGCCTTATACACCGGACTTATTATGGCGTCTTTCCAGTCTCTAGGCAGTTTGGACTGTCTCAGAGACATGTCGAATAGTATCGCTAATGGTTCAGCAATTTCATGTGAAATGGCTTTCATAATCCTAGGATGAATATCGTCAGGACCACTGGACTTATCAGGTTTGAGATGTTGGAGTAGCCTTAAAACAGTATCTTTCTCAATGACTACAGGATACATCAGCGAGCCGTCACGGTCGCAACGAATCATTGGTCGTTCCTCATTACCGATAGAAAACACTTTACTAAAGTATTCCGATAATGCTTCAGCTTTTTCGGCATCATTGTCTGCTAAGATTAACGGATTTTCTCGTATCAAAAGTGATGGAATTCCATCACTTCTCTTAGTTCGCCTTTTTATATACGAGAATAACCGTTTCGGACTATATCTAGAATCCCTAACCAATTGTTTTTCGTATGATAGTCTAGTCTTACTTATTAACGCTTTACAGGCATTCCTAATCTTACAATAACTGGATCTGTATTGTTCTAAGCCGGTAGAGATGAACATATCCCAGTGATTCTTCCTTTTTCTAAGGAGTTTCCTGACCGTTTTAGTTATCCATGGTGGACTATTATTCGGTCTTCGCGGTACCAGGTATGGTATGAACGGGGACGTAACTAGTCTAAATTTACCTTTAAATACAGACCATGCTTCTTCAACTGATATGCTAGCATCTATTAACCAATTTGTCTTAGCAGCACATTCCTGAATGGCTGATATGTTAGCTTTCCATACATTTGGGCGAGGTGTAACCTGATCGTATAACATGTCCCTAGTACGAAACGTGAATGACAAAACAGCGTGGTCGCTGTTCACTAACGGCGGGAGAATATTGAAGTCGACAATATCCTCAGTCTCATGAGTGATTACCAAATCCAGCAGAGAAGAACCCTGGTTAACACCAAAACGTGTGGGTTGGGATACATGCTGTACTAGTGCATGCTCCATTATTGTTATCAGGAACTTACTATCAAAGGAGTTTATAGATCCTGCTGTGGTCATATCAGTCCAACTAATATCAGGTGCGTTAAAGTCTCCTATTATCAAACATCTGGTATTTTCACTCCAAAGATGAATGTGCTCTAAAACAAAGTCATCAGCTAGGCAGATTGGGCTGCGATAGATGACACCGAGCATAAATGTACTACATCCGATAGCCAACTTACAGCTAATGACTTCACAAGTACCGCTATCATGGGAATCTCTAGTAGAGGAGCGGATATTTATGCTATTAGCTATGTATAACAGGACGCCACCTCCTTTCCTACATCTATGTCTGTCACTCCTGATGCAGTGATATCCGGATAATTCTGGAGTGTTATATTAAATATTTTTTTTAATACTGGACACATAAGCTAGGTATTCCGAAACGATGGCTGAGGATTTTAATCAAACTCATACAACTAACACTGGCAAATACAACGAATTCAAAAAGCAACCCAGGCGAGTTGTATAATTTCTTTTTCTGGTTAATTAACTATGTTGGCTGTACTCCTTATAATATCTACATACATTTTTCACGTAGACTGGCTATACATATATACCATATGAACTACTTCTAAAAGTTTTCGGTCGAAGATATGTTTAGTAGCTTGATACGATTAATACTACTATTAATAAGTGGTTTTCTAGACAAAACATTTTGGATTAAACCATGGCCAAGTACTTATTAAAGTTTTCATCATTTTTTTTTCATGTTTAGGAAACTTATGTAATGACTTAACCAGTTTTCCTGCAGCATGCTTTTTAGTGTGATCATATAACCCATTTTTATTGGCAATATTCAGATTTTTTTAAATTCTGACATTTAAGAATCAATAACCGTGGAGACATAGTACAGTGCGTTACTGTAAGGTTACTATGTTAGCCGCATTGATTCCACATACCTAATTTTAAACACAACTTACGTACCTGGTTATAAAAGGCGGTCGTCACAGTCTCAAGGTCACACATTTCAAATGGTTCAAATGGTTCAAATGGTTGTGGACGGAATAGAAGAAGCTTTCGCTTAACAGGCTTCCGTGTCTAGTAGCAGGGGATCACCAAATCCTCCAGGCAGGAACCTAGGTATGTTAACAATAAAAGATGAAAAGAAATTGGTAAATCATAGTATGATACTGTCTTTGGTCCTTAAGAATAGGTCAAGTTGCCTCTTGAAGGACTCCTGAGAAGTCGCTTGGACTAGCTCAGCGGGCAGCGAATTCCAGCTTTTGACAACTCTTAAGGAGTAGAAGTTGTGTCTACATCCCGTCTTGCTATATTGAGTTTCCAGTTTCTGGGTGTTACCCCTTAGGTTGTTATTCGAACTAAGCTTGAGTAGGTGTTTAAGAGGATGTCCAGAAGTGTTAAGAATACTATAAGCCATTAATAAATCACCTCTAAGACGCCTATACTCTAATGGGTAAAGGTCTAGTGAATGGAGGCGTTCTTCGTAAGGCTTAGATTTGAGTCCGCGAACTGATTTCGTGGCTCGCCGTTGGATACGCTCCAAAGTGGTCTTGTCCTTTTGGAGTGAGGGGGGGAGTACTATATTTCCGTACTCTAAATGGGGACGGATAAAACTATTGAAGATTGTATGGAAAGTTCTTCCGTCAAACTGGCCAAAAATGCGCTTCAATGTTACCAGTGCAAGGTTAGCTCGGAAGGCATTTTTGTCACAATTAGCGTAAGACTTTAAATCATGGGGCACCAGGACTCCTAAATCTTTTTCGACTTGGGATACTACTAGAGAGGAATTTCTTAAGTTATAACTGTAGTCTGCGACATGTCGCAGATGGACTACTTTACACTTTGAAGTGTTAAACGTAAGTCCGTTATCGTCTGCCCAACTTTGAAGTCGAGTCAGGTCCTCCTGAAGTGCCTGTGTATCGTCTTGGTTGCATATCTCTCTCCAAAGTTTCACGTCATCGGCAAAAAGTAGTAAGTCTGACGTTACCTGTTGAGGAAGATCGTTTATGTAGATCAAGAAGAGGAGAGGCCCTAATACTGAGCCCTGGGGAACCCCACTAGGACATTCCATAGCCTGAGATAAAGTGAAATTAACCCTAACCTTAAAGTGTCGATTTTCTAGGTATGAAGTAAGCCAATCAATTAGAGGTGGTTTGATACCTAGTCGTTTGAGCTTGTTGATAAGACACAAGTGGTTAACTTTATCAAAAGCTTTTGAGAAGTCAAGGTATATGATATCAACCTTTCCCTTGCGATCGAGGATGCTTGTCCATCTGTCCACCGCAGTCAGCAGGTTGGTTATACAAGAGTAACCCTTCCTGAAACCATGCTGTTGGGGTGAGAAGAAGTTTAAGGACAGTAGATAATCGTTTAAACCATCGCATATCAGGGACTCCATGAGTTTTGAAATTAATGACAGAAGAGCCACAGGCCGATAACTTGAAGGTTCATTGCGTCGACCCCCTTTGAAAATTGGTGTGATGTGAGCCAACTTCCAATTTTCCGGTAATTTGCCTTGGCTTAGCGAGTGTGAAAACATCACGCTAAGCGGCGTTGCCAGGATTGAGGCTGCCTCCTTCAGTATGGCAGAATGAACCATATCCGGGCCAGGAGAAGTATCTAGTCTTAAGTGCTGCAGTTTCCGGAACACCAAGTCAGCGCTTAGGTCCACTTCGGAAAGCCCTGTGGAATTACAGGTGAAACTGTCGTCAATAGAGTTGATGTCAGCCGGCTGAAATGTTTGAGAGTAGTGTAGCGCCAGAAGGTTAGCGGCGTCACCATCGTTGTTGGTTGGGCCATTAAGACCTAACAGTTGAGAAACTCCTGTTTTGGCTTGACGAAGAGAGGCTGCATAACGGAATAGGCTTCTAGGGTTCGAGGCAAATTTGTCCATAAGCTTTGTCTGATAATGAAGCCTGTCTTCTCTTATAGCCTTCGTGCATATGTTCCTGATATGTTTGAATTGCCTATACGCTCCGTCGTTGTCAGTTCGTTTGTATTCCGCCCAACAGTGTCTTTTACGGCTTAGCAGGCGAAGGGTACGGTTCTTGATTATTGTAGGTGGCTTACAGCTTTTGGGAACCGTTTGGGGAACTGAATGGTTTGTAGCACATAAGAGCGTGTGCAGTAAGAAGTTCCAGTGACCGTCCACATCGAGTTGGGGGTGAACATCCCAAACCACCTGTTGTAAATAGTCGTGTAGAGCTGGCACATTCAGCCGTTTAAAATTCCAACGCAAGTTATTGTTGGGATACCTTAGCTTAGTTTTGGTGACAAAACTGAAGGCTATGACGGCATGATCGCTCTTTCCCAGAGGAGCCAAGATTGAGAGGTTGTCAACTAGGAATTCTTCGTTTGTGAATACACAGTCTAACCGCGATGGTGTCTGACTGTTTCTCCAACGAGTTGCCGACCTCACATTTTCATATAAGCCCAAGTCATCAATGAGGTTGAAGAACCGAGCTTCAATTGAGTTGTCACCTCCAGTATACGTGTGTTCCACGAAGTTGACTCTAGGAAGGTTAAAGTCCCCTAGAATCAGGATATGTGTGAAACCGAGACGGGTAGAGCGGGATAGACCATCCAGCATACGACTATCGTACTCGATGTCAGCAGTTGGCTTCCTGTAAATGACACCGACTAGACACCTCGAAGTGCTAGACAATCTTACAGAACACCATATGGATTCCTCAAGATTGTTAAACTCGAGGTTGTGAACTTGGTGCACCTCCAAGCAAGAGCTTATGTATATGGCTACTCCACCCCCAATTCCTGTTGTTCTGTCGTTGCGGAACAAAGTCATCCCTGGTAATGCTAACTCTTGGTCCGAGAACTGAGAAGATATCCAGGTTTCAGATATTCCTATCAGGTGGGCCTTATTAGCGTTGCAAAGTTCACGTAATTCGTCCAGTTTGTTTGGTAGACTCGAGGCGTTCGTGTATAAGCAGTTTATGCTTTCAATTTGGAACGCATGAGCTTCGTCCTGTTTTTCTGTATGAGCCTTGTGTGAATGGACAGGTAGCCCACCCATGTGAGGTTTACCGAGGTGGTAGGCCCTGTCCTTTACACGTTTTTTTTATCGTTTAGACAATCCACAAGTGGAATGGTCAGCTCCAACTTGCCTTTGTACTTGGTCCTGGCTTCGTATGGCCTGTCCGGGTGCATGTGGATTCCAGGTGGCAATCGACGTCTGTTGGCACGAAATGCTTCCAGAACTGCAGCCGCCATGTGGGAAGATGGGAAGGTTATCTTCATTAGACGAGGTCTAAGATCACCGTCCTTCTTGGCTAATCTCGTCACATGCTGAGTCAGTATGTGTTTGAGCCTCAAGGACTGTTTGATGAATTTCCATTCCCTGATGTCAGAATTTGATTGAGTAGGGTCTGTATTCTCCGGTATACCTTGCACAATTATGTTTCTTCCGCGGAAAAACTTCTCACGAGATTCTTTAGGGATGTTACGTATGATATTGCGCTCAGAGAACGGTATATCGGGCAATATTCTTACGTTACCATCTGATTTCAGCAAGTGACTTGCTAGTAAGACGTCCTCAACATCAGTAGTATTCTTAAACGATACTCGGAGAAGCCTTGGGTGATTTAGATGCTTAGAGTCCTTTCCTCTAGAGAGCCGGGTGACCATCAAAGGCTCTATTCTAGGAAGTTCTAGCTTCTTGTTCAATTCGCCCCAAAGCATCCTGTCGTTTTTGTCCTGCAGACTGAGAGGAAGGTCAGGATTATCAACGAGGTTCATGATAATGAGAGAGTCGTCACGAACTGTTGTTAATTTACTAGGTTTCACGGCGGGTTCGTGTTTAATGACTTGCTGTTTGGAGGTCAGTGTGCGTTTATGAGGCTTGAGCTCTTTTTTGACCGGACGAACAGTCTTGGGAGTAGACTGTGCTACCAAATCACCAGTTAATTTCCGTACAGCAACACTTGGGTTGCTCGGCTTAGGCGGTGATGCCTGGTTCTTTTGGGCTTTCTTAACTTGGGTCGAATCATCTACAGGGTTTTTGGGAACCACTGTTGAGTTCAGGGACCCTGAGCTGGGAGACCCGAGTTTGCTTAGGGAGTCTAATACCTTCGACGTAATGATGGTGCTGAGCCTCGACACGTCATCATTAGTGTTGATGGATGTTCCATCGATGGTATACCTATCGACAGCCCTGTTTTTGTGTCCGTCGCACGCTCTTGTTTGTCTACCGGTTTTCGTATTGTCGTTGTCCAAGTTAACTGACAACTTGTTCCGAAGACCTGTCAGTAGGACAATGATGTTACTCAGCAAAACTACAGCATCCGTGCTGCACGTGACACATACCCATTTTTGGTCTGACTTGCTGAGTCTGTTGTAAGCAGTTGATGTCAGATCTGTGCATGCTTCGTGGAACCAACCTTTGCAGGTGTCGCACTGCATGCCAGTTGCAACAGCAAAACGGCATCCCGGACGTTTGCATGAGTTTTTCATGACTATGTTGAAGCAAACTATGTTATAGATGCTTGCAAGAGCCTAAGACCTTTAAAAAACACTAAAAAGCACACTGAAAACGGACAAAAATGGATAAAACGAGTGTTATAAACTGAAACTAGTCTATACGTGAAAAACAAAAACAAACCGAATAGTAAACTGAGGCAAAACCACAGGTAACTATTAAATATGGTGAAACTCAAAAAAAAAAAGTAATCTACCGAACGTATAGCTCAGGATAGATTCCTTAGAACTGAAATGGTACTTTTGTTGCGTAAGAACACAGCAAAAGTTTGATAAATGCAAATCACGTTAGTACTAAACTTCCCGTTCGAAAAGCGCGGGTTTGACAATGAGTCCAACTTCTAGCAAGTTTACACTCTTACATATATACATTATAAAAAAGGATTTTTTTGTTTTCATACCTTTCCGTACACAAGATGGCTACACTATGTCTATTTTCTTCCAGAATACCAATCCGTTCTGGAGACCAATCACTTACGTGGAACCGAACAATTATCAACTATATTTATGTATTTCCATTTTGTATCTTATTATTTTGATGCAGGCAGTGGAGCAGTTCTTTAGGTTTGATTGGTCTTCACCATTACTTTTGAAGTAGATTCTTCTTTACTTTTTACTTGATGGCGACTCAAGAGGCAGGTGAGTAAACACCTGATAGCCGGTCTGAGCATGAAAAAATCGTACCTCACCGACATGGTGTTGGGTAGCCCGCTCGCGGCACTTCCTCAGATATTCTTATTCCACAGTCTCACACTCTTTCTCATGAAAGCACGCAGCAAACCGTCAGCGATAGTTGTAGAAGAAATCACATGCTACAAAATAAGATGACAAGCTAGTAAATGGAGAGACATCCATGAACTACCGTTGACAGCTGACAGAGTTAGTTGCCACTGATTGTAAGTCAAACATTGAGCGAGTTGATAATTTTCCATTGGGATGAGAAATAGAACTAAGGTGTTTTTGATAGATAGGTTAATCGAACCGACATTCCTGCGGAAGTCGATTCTAGGGGGAAGCTAATGTAACAGCATAAGTTGGTTGGTTAAGAGTTGACCCTAAACAACCAAGCATATGCCAAAACAGTATTGTTCAAGTATTCATTCACTTCCTTATTTTGTATAAGCGTTATATTCCTTATCATCTTATATTGAATGTTGAAAGCCTTCGTTTGTCTGAACAGATAATCCCACGCTCCACTGTGACTGCGCTAAGATCGAAATAAAGACCTATTCACTTCTTGTTTGGCTTCTTCTATCAATAGCACGAGGGTTACCTATAGGCACGAAATATTAACGATAATAGAGCAAAATATGTCGGTAAGTCAGAGTAAGATCTTATCCTTAGTCCTTGGAAATAAGTCAAGATGCCACTAAAAGAACTCCTGGGAAGTCGATTGGACTAGCTCAGCTGGAAACAAATTCCAGCATTTGTCAACTCTTAAAGAGTGGAATTTGTGTCCATAGTTCCTGGGTGTTACCCTTTAGTTTTACGTTGGAGCAAAACATAAGTAGGTTTTTAAGGGGATGACCTGATGTGTTAAGGATACTGTAAGCCATTAGGTCACCTCTAGGACGCCTATACTCTAATGGGTAAATGTTATGTGATTGGAGGCGCTCTTCATAAGGTTTAAATTCAAGTCCCCGAACTGATTTTGTGGCTCACCTTTGGATACGCTCCAGAGTGTCTTTATCCTTTTGGATTGAGGGAAGAAATACTACGTGTGTATATATATACACTGGTTTAACTCACGTTTACTCAGGAGAGGTGTTGGATTATTTGTGTTCTAGCTACTTCTAAGAGAGTCGAGCTCATTTATACTGTCACTTTGAACACGAAATTTCCTAACAGATTCATACTCCCCATATACATAATGGAGGATGAGTAGTGTTTAGACGTGTTGACCTGTAGTGGCATTGGACCATAACCACAGAATCCTCAAAGCTGAATACGAGATTACTCAGAAAATAGATATTCAATATTTAACGCGAAGAAATACCTAACGATGGAGAAGGCGCGAATAATGAATTGAATAGACTAGAGTTGATCGAACGGCATGGCTCGGCCATGCAGGCGTGGTCTCTGCTGAATGTTACCTTATATCTTCTATTCATATTAAATATATTGTTCTTTCTCTAGCCTAACCTTGTTCTACATCATGTATTGGTAATTGATACGATACAGTGAGTTGGTGTAGTCGATGGTGTGACTTCCACGTAAGATCTTATAGATTAGGCAGTCATATCATGACAAATCTACAAATTTAGGATTAGGTCTATTATTAGAGCAGTACTAATATCATAGTAGATCATAAAACTACATTGGTGAGCCCAACTAAATAAACGCAACCTATTATTGCTAATCCTTATTTCCACTTTAACCTTCTCAATCGGTTTTTATTTTTGTAAACCCAGTATTCGTATAGTCCTTTGAATAATGGTCACATATATTATCGTGATGTTATATCTATGAGTTCACATAACTTACTAGCTCAATCGATAATAAAAGTTGATAATCTATATCAACTAATTAGCTTTGATGGTTCGTTAACAAGCTTTAATAGCATTTACATGCTTCAGCGACATAAACTTGTTTAAACATCAAGCTCTAGCAAATATGACCTGTAAATAACGTAAATATACATTGACTAACAATGCAATCAAGGACTAAATAGTTATCTGGATCTAATTCTCAGTGTTCCTTCGCTTAACACTTCATCCTGTTTTAAACTATGCACTATCCTGTAAAATCTTTTCTTCCGACCACTGCCTGCCTAATTTCATATTCTCGAGTTCCATTGCTTAACAACAAGGATGATACTTCTCTAAAAACATACGGTGAGTTTCAGCCATAAGTTTCCTGCAATCATAAGGTCATTTTAGATGGCTCGTTCAATGGCTGACACAATTATCTGGATTCATTCGATTGTTTTGATCTGAGCGAGTGGCAACAGCGTCAAGCACCCTGGAATTAATTGCCATACTGCATGTTTTTATTGTGGATACTTTTGGATCATTACTCCTCACGAATGGCGTTATATATGTCGTCCACTGAATAATCTAATTTTCAAAAATAATCCAGGCGAGTTCAAATATTTTACTGGATAATTTTTCTGTACTTAACATGTATATGTTTTACAGTTGCGTTTGCCACATATTAATAAGTATCTTTAGGCTAAATGCAGTAACTTCTTATAGAATGTTTATAACGCATCATATTCCTGCCTGAAGTTTCACAAGCCGTCTAAACTTTAAAATTACTTGTCTGGTCATGTTCATTATTTTTAAATCGTCATATACGTCAACAACCTGCATGTTAACCTGGTTCATACATACGTTACACTATATCTCCATGTCTTCTAAATTTAGAAATCATCTGGATCGCCTCTAACATTTATTAATAAACCCATCATAGTCGTTGTTGCTAATCGTATTTGGGTTTATGGATTGGTTTATCATATTAGCAGTCTAAAATGCAAACATAATTTAGATAATAAGATTAAAAATTTAGGTACTATCAACTGCACTAGTAAAATTACTAAATCCTTAGGTAGTTGTTGGTTGAACAAACGTTTAAAATCAAAACTCCGTAGCCTACTAGAATTAACATTAAACAAATATTTCTGAATTGAAAGTTATAATTAAATTAGGCGTCTCGGATTCTTTAACGTTATAAATTTCTGATAATTTTGAATAACCTAAAACAACAATGCCTATTTTTCCACTGGCCAATCTTCAATCAACACTATAACTAATTAAACATAATAGTTTCAGGATATCTTCATAAAGCATTGTCATGATTTGACAATCACGTAATATGATTGATAAAATTAATGAAACTATTAACAAAATCGGTCATCAAATTGACTTATAATTATCACTAGTGTTGTTTTTCTTCATTCACTACAGATGATTACAGTATGTTTCTCTATCAGTTGCTCATTCAGTCAATATCTCAAAACTTTGTCAGTCTAACTGATGGTTGAGCGACACAATCATGCATGCAAATAATCAGTATAAGCAGTCGAGCAAATATCCTGCAAACTGAAAACATCAATGTCGAATTTACCCCAACACTGACTAAGGTTCAAGCTATTATCATAGGCATGAGTTGGGAGTGCACTCCCCTTGGTTACAACTTATGTTCTCCCTGTCAATCACATGAGAATCACTCACTATTAATCATCTTGTAAAAAATTATTTAGCCAAATACACCTTGCAGCACCACATCACTTAGTAATATGACACATAGGTTTAACTAATTTCAATAACGTATAACCACTATCTCAATTAAATCGTGTTCCGCCTTATGATAAACTGCATACTTTCAACTAACTTGTATACCCAATCAGCCGGCAAGTATAGATATAAATAAATAGTCTGCCGCAGATCAGAACATTGAGTCTAAAGCATGTCTCTTACGAATACACTCATGTTTAACGATTTGTTCTTAGCTATCTGTCCAAAATTCACATAATTACCACTCACGTATTTAAATTTTGTTTTGATAACCATTCATGTGTATTAGTAGTATTAATAAATTCTATCACGGTCAAGTAAAAATGAGGTTGAGAAAATCTCCCCGTAACTAAACAAACCGTATCAAACTAACTGGAACACTAGTTGGAATTCTTCTCCACGGTAATACTTTTGTTCCTTCAGTTAGCCTACTAATACAGATGCAATTGGAAATCGACTCATATGGACAACTTACCGGCATAATCGTTATTTGATTTCATAAGTTAGACTAAAAGTAGTACTAATATTAACATTTCTACAATATTCATAACTTTAATATTTTGAAACACAAAATACTTACTAGCTATACGTTAAGTTATCAACCAACGGCTATTACACACGCATCGTTTTATTATTACTATTATTATTATTGTAATCCCATTTTTTTATAGCTCAAATAATCACTCAAATTTTCATTGTAAGCGTGTTAAGCATGAAGGCAGATATTTTAAAATTATTACATGTATTTCCCGACCAGATGCTGCCGTCTTCTTTTTGATTTATCTTTCAGCTTGTCATCACCCGGAGGATTATTACTAGTCTTGGTAACCTTTGGGACACTACAGTCCCATCTTATTTGGTATCGAACCAACACCACGTTGATTCTGGTGGGAGAGTAGTGTAGTGGCATTGGACCATAACCACAGAATCCTCAAAGCTGAATACGAGATTACTCAGAAAATAGATATTCAATATTTAACGCGAAGAAATACCTAACGATGGAGAAGGCGCGAATAATGAATTGAATAGACTAGAGTTGATCGAACGGCATGGCTCGGCCATGCAGGCGTGGTCTCTGCTGAATGTTACCTTATATCTTCTATTCATATTAAATATATTGTTCTTTCTCTAGCCTAACCTTGTTCTACATCATGTATTGGTAATTGATACGATACAGTGAGTTGGTGTAGTCGATGGTGTGACTTCCACGTAAGATCTTATAGATTAGGCAGTCATATCATGACAAATCTACAAATTTAGGATTAGGTCTATTATTAGAGCAGTACTAATATCATAGTAGACCATAAGTTCTACAGACCTGTGCACAAAGATTTCCGATTTTTGAGAAAAAGGAAGATTTGTCGCTGCGAATATTGTGGGTATTTTAGGGGTCGCAGTATACAAGTACGACAGCACAGTGTTTGGCTGCATTGCATGGAAAACAGTTCCAAAGATTTTGCAAACTATAGCTTCCGTTGAGAACGTTTTATTCGGTGTTGATGGATTTAGCGTTGTTCTGTAAACCAATAGGAATTCATCGAGAATTTCCTTTATCTTGCCCTACCACTTCGCCTTCACTAGTGCACACGTGAAGGTATCCTGAATTCTTTCAGGCTTACTATTTGATAGTGATAAGTTTAAGGAAAATGTTTAATAGTGAATTTGATCAGGAACTCTGAGAAAATTAAAATGGACACTCAAACGCTGCAGCACACTTACACACCAAATTTTTGATGTGCTCATCAATATTAGACTCATGTATACAGCTTCCAGCAATAAGTTTTATTCTTCTAATGACTGGATGAACTCTGTGTGGTTGTGGCAGGACGAGTGAGCATAGGTTATTACGAACCACGACGAGATCTGTAAACATGATTCATTTACAGTGAATAGTGATTGGTGTAGTTCATAATGCTGATGAGGGCCATATGAGGGCCAACCACGTCGGATTAATTTTACTCGTTGTTGTAGAACAAGATCGCGGTGAATGTGGACACCAGTTCGAACAGTTGTCACTTGAAGAATTCGCACTACATTGGTCAGCATGTCACCTATATCTTCTTCAGCTGACATAGAGGCGATGACAGTATCGTCATTTTCGAGTTTTTGGCTGTTCATTAGACGCGATAATGCGTCACCACGAGCCATTCATACTTGATTGTGAAGCCATAACACAACAACATCGCAGCTCACCGTTCGAGTTGGTTTGCATTATAAACCGGTATTTAATTCTCACATCGATAAAACGGGTTTATGATCAGTGAGTAATGTGAATTTTCTAACACGCAGCATTGTAGCGTGTTGTCGAGTCCAGTTGGACTATGTACACCGCTACCAAGAAGCTCGTTTCAAATGACTCCATAAAATCCACGAGAAACCAAATATCAGAAGGCAATTAATGGACCAAGTCGAGGTTTATTTGCTGGCGATCTCGTGGCATCGAAAGGATACCGAGATCGTGCCAGGATACAAGCTTGGTTACAGAACGTAACCGAATTCGCGCGAAGTTACAATCGAAGTGTAAGTATAAGGATGGAAGCACAATATAGATGTCATTAGCACAGTCAAACAAAACCACATTAAAACAAGCACTGGTAAATTTGTTTATAATAACAATTGTTTTTATTGAACCAGTCGTGTTCTCTTGATAAATGTGAGTCACTACAGCATTTTGTCAAATATTTTAACTATGCAAATAGTTCAAATCCGTCTTTTTCATTCTGACTATATTTGCGACAGACCTAAGTCAGTGTAGTCCAAGCATGCACAACAGCTTTCTCTTTGCCATCCAAGAGCCAATGAATTATACCAATACCGTAATAGGAATCACCTATAGCAACAAAAATTTCCAATGGAAGATCAAAAAATGTAAGTAGTAAGTGCGTAGTTAATAAGGGATTTACTTTGTCGAGCGATTTGTGAAACTCACTGGACCAGTTCTGTCGTAGACTATTACGTCATAAATGGTTCATGGGTCTTCGTGGGCTGAAATGTTTTGTCCAATGCATGACATCAGATGCTTCGGACGTTTCAAGTGTTTGATCGACAACTCACAAACAACGTAAGTTACTTTTGATAATGGTGTGAAGACGGACTTCACACCTTGTTTAAACGACAAAAACACTTTGTTTATCTTAAAGCAGTACAGTTTTTTCGGAAAACGTCCGCGTGATTTCGCAAGAGATAATTTACCTTAAATACCGTCACCACTTGAGAGGAAAAGAGGAATTCTGTGATAAAATACCATTAAAACAAAACCATTACTTTTCGCGTGGTGAATAGAGTCGTTTGTCCGTGAAAACGCAGCAATAACTTCGATGCTCTGTATTTTTAGCGGGTCAAAAATCATCCACGAAATCTCACCGTGAAGACTATATATCACCCGCGATGACTTTTTCCCTTTCTCATCTTGTAGAACTGCGAAAAACATAGACTGGAAGTTCAGAAACGTAGACCTGAAATGTAACTCACTAGGATGATTATGTACCACTTTGATAATGTCCAGAGGAGTTCTAAATTCTGAAGAGCACTTCTTCTTGACTACATTTTCGTTATTATCTATCTCCTGCTAATTCTGAATAGCAATATTTCTACCTTAAATGAGACACTTGCCATAACACTTATTTACTAATCGTTAACTTAACCGTCATGAAATGTTACACCAATCACTAGAGTTTAGTATCATCTTTTGGGATCCGCGCTATTTAAAAAGGACAGTGGTATTGTTCCTCGCTGAGTAAATTTGTTTGTTTTGATCGTTTATTACGTATCAAGACCACTGTTTTCACTTTAATTGAATTTATTTCAGTTAAAGAATTCGACTAAAGTATCGTTTTTACTGTTTTGTCGTTGGTACTCTTGAGTACCTCTTTTTCAACTGTATCTGTTAGTACTTTTGGTCCTAGCAATCTACAGCTCTTCACTTTTGGTCATTGAAAATTAATTTTTTGTTTCTGAGTATCATCACAGTTTGAAAAAAGAACCCCTCTTAAATGACCGGACAGTGTAAAAAAAGTAGTTGTCAACGTCCGGGTTGTTGCTATCCTGTTGAAAGCGGGATGCAGTGCGACGAGTGCAAAGGCTGGTACCGCGAAGTCCGCACGAACTTAACGCCTGCTGCTTTCAAACGGTACAGTAAAAAGGGTTGTGTGTGGCTTTGTCAACAGTGCTGCTCGGATGCAAACAGCTTGCTAACCGAGGCCATCTCACTGGTTGATGCTGCAAAGAAGTGCTTTAGCAAGCATAGTCGGAACGCGTCAAGCAGCACTCGATCTGTCGACACGCAAATCAACGTGAAGGAAACTAAGGTTAGTCAGGTGATAGATGACTCACGCCCGTCAAACAAGGAAAAACAGTCTCCGAAGAGGCCTGCCTTAAACAAAGGCTCAAGAAAAGTAGGGTTTTCTGTTCCCCGTCTCCCAGATGGGATCCAACAGGAAACACCTAGAAGCCGCAATCGCAAGGCTCGATCGGTTTCAAACGGTAAACATAACACGACCCCTCAGGTCGTCGACAACCCCACAAAACCCAACACTGAGTTTGACGCAACTGTTATTGCTTCTACCAGCACCGTTGAGGAATGGGTAAAGGTTGTGAGGAAGAAAAGTAGGGATATAAATGGAAACCTGCTCCCGTAAAAGTGGTTGAAAAATCGAAAGTTGATCATAGCGACAGATCAGCTATTTTTCATAGAATCAATGAATGAAAAGCGATAGCTCTGAACCTAAAGCTCGTTTTGAGCATGACATTGAACTGATTAGGCAGCTGCTTAATCAACTCATGCCTCAAAATATGACCGGGGTCACCTTGCTAAAGGTGTACAGATTAGGGAGTCTAACGGACTCGAAACCAAATCATTCCAGAATGCTTAAAGTAGTATTCGGCTCTTCGAACGAACGTGACCAAATTTTACAAAATGGGCACAAATTAAAGGGTTCAGGAGTCTTTATTCGAAAGGACCTACCGTTGGCAGACCGTGTTAAAAGACGGGAAGCCGAGAAAGAACTACAACATAGGTTAGACGCTGGCGAAAAGGACCTGAAAATTGTAAATTTTCGGGTTGTAAGACTTCGACAGAGAATGATGCCGAAGCCATTCTGGGTGAAACGCGAAGGCACTTAAACAGGCTTCGGATCTGTTACACCAATGCACGAAGCTTACTTAATAAGCGATCGGAACTAGGTGTACAGATTGACTCTACAAAGCCAGACATAATCGCATTAACAGAAACCTGGCTGACACAGGCTATAGATAGTATAGTACTTGATTTCGAGGGCTTTACGTCAGTAAGGGCCGACAGAACACAAAAGCGCAAAGGAGGGGGAGTAGCTCTATTCATTAGGAATGCTATCCCATTTACCATTATCGATAGTGTATCTCATGAGAGTGGGACGTGTGAATTAGTTAGTCTTCGCCTAAAATGCAAGGGACAAGAGCTGCTGATTGGTTTGGTCTATCGCAGTCCAATCTGTGAGGCAAATGAGATCCTGTTAAGCAGTCTCAATACTTGGTCCCAAAGTGGTCGATGTCTAATCCTAGGGGACTTTAACGCACCTATGGTAGACTGGGAAAATCTGCGAATTAAATAGTCAGATAAGGTCCCACACAAAAGGCTACTCGTCAAACTAAAGTCCTTCGGAATACACAACCCACTGTACTCATGGTTTGCTTCGTTCTTAACAGAACGTAAACAGATGGTAAAATACAATGACTGTCTCTCGTCCCCCAGACCAATCACCAGTGGAGTCATCCAGGGAAGCTTATTGAGTCCACTTTTGTTTCTTATGTATATAAACGATAAATGTAACACCATAGAATTTGGGAGACCATACTTATATGCTGATGATCTCAAAATAGTATACAGCTATAAGCCTGAGACACTAAGCGAAAGTGTATCCCAGATCCAAAAGGACCTCAATAACTTAACTAACTGAAGTGAAAAATGGCAATTACCATTTAACCTCAACAAGTGCGGGATCATGCACTTTGGAAAGCATCCCTGTAAACCGTAACTTCACTTAAATGAAAGTAGAGTCCAAACACTCGAATCAGTACGCGATTTAGGAATTAATTACACAGGAAGCCTGAACTTTGAAGAACATGCCTCCTCTATTATTTCTAAATCTAGACGGCTAATTGGCTTTATAATGAAAACCTTTTTCACAACAGAGGGTAAACTTACTCTCTACAAAATATGTGTACGACCCTCCCTTGAATACTGCTCTTTTGTATTCTCTAATATGAATATCACAGACAAGACAAGAGTAGAAGATGTTCAAAGACGTTTCACACGTCAACTACTAGGATGCAACTCGAATCTTGATTACACAGACAGATGTAAGCATCTATCTTTAGAACCCTTATGGCACCGTAGGCTAAAAAACAATTTAATATTCCTCTACAAAGCGATATATGGGCTCTCCTTTCTAACCTCCTGCCCGACTATTACCCACGACCCAGCCTATAGACTTAGAAACAACGCATATACACTACTTACCGTAAAACACCAAAAACAAATGCGTTGTAAGTTTTTTACAGTACGGTGTAGTTTATTGCAGAACAGGCTGCCAATGCCTATCCGTAACTGTGATACGTTTACTAGATTTAAAAAGCTAATAACCCTATTTCTAGACTCCAAAGAGCTTCAACATTCCCTTGAACTCCCACCCACCAATGAGGCACTTTATTACGGACCGCCTAGTATCGAGAAAGAACAAAATTATAACAAGTCCGACTGTTACTAATATGAATATAACCAAATCACAGGACATATGGCTTATCCTTTCCTATTATTCATTGTTTATTAATCATGACTTCATGCTCCTAACCCTAGCTTTCAGTTCCCAAATCTCTACAGGTTAAATGTACATTATTCTTCCTAAAAGTCATGCCTTTTTTATTCCACTGCAAGTAGGCAGATAGCTCAATCTTATGAATGCTGATCTACTAAGGCCGACCATTCAAAGTTCAAAATTTGGCCACAACGTCTCGTGAGTTTCTCAATGTTTTATTTGTCTTACCCTGAAATTTTTTTCTACGATTTTATACCTTCTCATATCTTTTGATTGTCTATTAGTCCTTACTTCTTTAAACCATTAGTTATTTTCATAGCAGTGTGATATACTATGTGGACATCTAACCCATAAAACAAATTTTTTTAACTATCTGATTTGCTTGTAACATGGACCTAGTAGAGACAGTGTATTCCAACTATAGGCTTTGATTAAAGCAGTATTCATACTTACCACAAACGTAAGAGAGCCTAACATCACAAAAGGAGGGAGGGTGGCGTTACTGACCAGCAAACATGATGCTGGGGAGATAACTTCAATCCACCCATGTCTGTAGGGCAGAACATTTTGTTTATTTACGGCTCCTTATGGTTTAGTGGGATGCCACGAACTTATGGTGTTGAAGCTGATCTATTCACGCAAAATACCTCTTTAAGTCGTGTTACGAACGTTGAATTGGCTTCACTTCCTACCCAGAAATCCTATTACAAGCAAACTAGACAATTCGCTAATATACGAAGCCTAATCAAGACCCTATAATAACTGGGGAAAAAATATTTTAAAAAACGAAAGGGGCTCTAATAGTAATAATAATAATAATAATAATAATTTATTCTCAAATAACAGTTTGTTACATGAGGCATGCCAGTTTACAGGCAAGATCAAATTGATACAAATGATACAATATACACTGCAATAAATTACATAGCTGGGTTGATAATTTATAAGATATGAATTTCGATGGCTTGAATCAGTACCACAGTTGGCGCGCTTCATGAAAGTTGCGTTGCGAATGTGCGACTGATGGTCAAGGATAGGTCCATTGAAGGTATGGGCTTCTAAAAATCGCAACCTTATTTCCTTCTGGGATATCCAAGGCTTTAAGGATGGTGCAGGATGAAGTCACCAGTTCCATATCTCAAGGGGGCTGAAAGAGGGAGCAAGTAAAAGAAAACACGAGAGGCAGAGTAGCCAATATTCATGAAAGAATGCTTAAGGTATGATTACTCAGTCTTATTTTCCTTTATTAAGGTATGTGTTAAGAAAGAGCATTTTAATAGGTTATAGAAAATAAGTGTTGACAAGGTGTGAGTGGACATACAACTGACAAATGGGGGCGATTCGGAAAAGAGCTGAGAGTATAAGATTATGTGTGATTATAAAATAAAATATAGTGCTAGAAACAGTATTGTGATATACATTTGGCTGTCTTCCCTTTAATATCGAAGCTATTAGAGCCTCTTTCGTTTTTTAAAATATTTTTTCCCCAGTTATTATAGGGTCTTGATTATGCTTCGTATATTAGCGAATTGTCTAGTTTGCTTGTAATAGGATTTCTAGGTAGGAAGTGAAACCAATTCAACGTTCGTAACACGACTTAAAGAGGTATTTTGCGTGAATAGATCAGCTTCAACACCATAAGTTCGTGGCATCCCACTAAACCATAAGGAGCCGTAAATAAACAAAATGTTCTGCCCTACAGACATGGGTGGATTGAAGTTATCTCCCCAGCATCATGTTTGCTGGTCAGTAACGCCACCCTCCCTCCTTTTGTGATGTTAGGCTCTCTTACGTTTGTGGTAAGTATGAATACTGCTTTAATCAAAGCCTATAGTTGGAATACACTGTCTCTACTAGGTCCATGTTACAAGCAAATCAGATAGTTAAAAAAATTTGTTTTATGGGTTAGATGTCCACATAGTATATCACACTGCTATGAAAATAACTAATGGTTTAAAGAAGTAAGGACTAATAGCAAATCAAAAGATATGAGAGGGTATAAAATCGTAGAAAAAAAAATTTCAGGGTAAGACAAATAAAACATTGAGAAACTCACAAGACGTTGTGGCCAAATTTTGAACTTTGAATGGTCGGCCTTAGTAGATCAGCATTCATAAGATTGAGCTATCTGTCTACTTGCAGTGGAATAAAAAAAAGGCATGACTTTTAGGAAGAATAATGTACATTTAACCTGTAGAGATTTGGGAACTGAAAGCTAGGGTTAGGAGCATGAAGTCATGATTAATAAACAATGAATAATAGGAAAGGATAAGCCATATGTCCTGTGATTTGGTTATATTCATATTAGTAACAGTCGGACTTGTTATAATTTTGTTCTTTCTCGATACTAGGCGGTCCGTAATAAAGTGCCTCATTGGTGGGTGGGAGTTCAAGGGAATGTTGAAGCTCTTTGGAGTCTAGAAATAGGGTTATTAGCTTTTTAAATCTAGTAAACGTATCACAGTTACGGATAGGCATTGGCAGCCTGTTCTGCAATAAACTACACCGTACTGTAAAAAACTTACAACGCATTTGTTTTTGGTGTTTTACGGTAAGTAGTGTATATGCGTTGTTTCTAAGTCTATAGGCTGGGTCGTGGGTAATAGTCGGGCAGGAGGTTAGAAAGGAGAGCCCATATATCGCTTTGTAGAGGAATATTAAATTGTTTTTTAGCCTACGGTGCCATAAGGGTTCTAAAGATAGATGCTTACATCTGTCTGTGTAATCAAGATTCGAGTTGCATCCTAGTAGTTGACGTGTGAAACGTCTTTGAACATCTTCTACTCTTGTCTTGTCTGTGATATTCATATTAGAGAATACAAAAGAGCAGTATTCAAGGGAGGGTCGTACACATATTTTGTAGAGAGTAAGTTTACCCTCTGTTGTGAAAAAGGTTTTCATTATAAAGCCAATTAGCCGTCTAGATTTAGAAATAATAGAGGAGGCATGTTCTTCAAAGTTCAGGCTTCCTGTGTAATTAATTCCTAAATCGCGTACTGATTCGAGTGTTTGGACTCTACTTTCATTTAAGTGAAGTTGCGGTTTATAGGGATGCTTTCCAAAGTGCATGATCCCGCACTTGTTGAGGTTTAATGGTAATTGCCATTTTTCACTCCATATAGTTAAGTTATTGAGGTCCTTTTGGATCTGGGATACACTTTCGCTTAGTGTCTCAGGCTTATAGCTGTATACTATTTTGAGATCATCAGCATATAAGTATGGTCTCCCAAATTCTATGGTGTTACATTTATCGTTTATATACATAAGAAACAGAAGTGGACCTAATACGCTTCCCTGGATGACTCCACTGGTGATTGGTCTGGGGGACGAGAGACAGTCATTGTACTTTACCATCTGTTTACGTTCTGTTAAGAACGAAGCAAACCATGAGTACAGTGGGTTGTGTATTCCGAAGGACTTTAGTTTGACGAGTAGCCTTTTGTGTGGGACCTTATCAAAGGCTTTCTTAAAGTCTATGAATAGAACTGATACAAGGAGTCCGCTGTCTCGTTTCATAGTTATATCATTCAGGTAGTCTACTAGGCATGTATCGCATGATCTGGACCTAAGAAATCCATGCTGGGAGGTCGAGATGAGATTATTAGTTATTAGATGTTGGACTACAGCCGCCTTAACTACTTTTTCCATCACTCTGGATACCAATGAAGTTATGTTTATAGGCCGGTAATTTTCAACGTTTGCTTCAGCTCCTGTTTTAATTTTGGGAATGATATGTGTAGTTTTCCAGGCAGTGGGGTAACACGCTGAAGAGAGTGATATCGCGAATAGTTTGAGAAGCAAAACACACATATCATCACCTCCACGTTTTAGCATGCTAGATGGAATACCATCTGGTCCATCAGTGTATGAGTGTTTCAATGTACTGATTGCCTTGGAAATATTTTGTACACTGAATTCTACATTAGTAATTTCACAGGGAGGTACTGGAATTGGTTCTGAATCATTAAATGGTTTTTCGTTAGTTAGTGAGAAACAAAAATGTTCACTAAATAATTCTGTGACAAGTCTGGGATCTTCGTATACTTGTTTGCCTTTAATGAATATACTCCCTCTCGATTTAGAGCGTTTAAGTTTATTTTGGAGTAGTATGGTGAGTGCAGAGGAGTTATCATTAAGTTCAACTGCACGTTTTTCCTGTGCTACTGCTTTTTGTTTACTTATTGCCTCTGTTCGGACAAGTATTTCTGTCATCGTTACTAAAGAGGAAAAGTCATTTAAGTTGTGGAATTGAGTACAATGTCTTTGAAGACGTCTTCTTGTACTGACCGGTATATAGAGATCTTTGGAGAACGCAGGTTTACTGTATTCTAAAGGTGCGATGTTGTTGATGATACTTTTGATGTTGTGATAAAATATATTGGTTAATGTGTCGGTATTGTTTGAGGTAAAGAAAGTTCCCCAATCAGTGCTTCTTAGGTAATTGTGGAAGTTATTCCAATCAACCTTGCGATAGTTTCTACGAAGTGTTACGGTTTTGCTTCTATTGGTTGTGGTTTTTACATTAAGGCTGCATATGACAATGTTATGATCACTACCTGGGAACTTTTTTCCAATATACAAAGTATTGGGGATGAGGCCACTGGTAAAGACTAAGTCCAAGATGTTTTGATGTCTGGTAGGGCTATCGACATACTGAGTCCATTGTCCGAGCTCTAGACATTCAATAAATGATTCATAACGTCTCGGCGCTTTGACTGGCAGCCAAGAAATTTCGGGCATATTGAAGTCACCACAAATGAGCTTGCCTGTGAATGAGAGGGATGATGCTAGTGTGAATACCTCCGATAATACTGCTATATCATCTATTGATGCGTTAGGTTGACGATAAACACAGCCGAGCAGTAAAGTAACGGAATTCGACAGCTTTAATACAATCCACACCGAATCCTTCAGTTTGTTTAGTTCAGGCATATCACATAGTAGTGAGTTTAAGCTAGAGTGAGCGTAAATAAGGCATCCTCCGCCTCGTCCATTCAATCTGTCACTTCTATACAGGAAATAGTTATCAAAAGATATACTTTGGTCGGAGATATTACTGTTAGTCCATGCTTCAGATATCATAATAACTGATGGTTGATATATGGATACAAACAGGGCTAAATCCGTCTTTTTGTTGCAGATCGACCGAGCGTTGATAAGACATATATTAAGCAAGTGGCCTACTAAGTTAAAATGGTTGAGGGTATCTCGGATAAAGTCGTCGTAACCCTCGCGGGTGTGAGATGAGTTTGAAATGATGGATTGAATGTTCTTCATTAGCTCGGTATTTTGATAGCTAGATTTAGTGGGAGATGTATCAAATGAGCTAGTGAAGTTGATTGGGGAGTTTACCCAGGAGGAAAGGGTGGGAGTACTCTGTGATGGAAACTGTACGGAGGAAACAAATTTATGGTTTGCATGTGGTTTGAAATAACCTGGGCTATATGCTTCAACAGAGGTGTCACTAGGGGTCTTATTCCAAAAAAATCTTGTACAGGCCTACTGTGAAGTGTATGGTTATTTACATTAAAGGGAAGACAGCCAAATGTATATCACAATACTGTTTCTAGCACTATATTTTATTTTATAATCACACATAATCTTATACTCTCAGCTCTTTTCCGAATCGCCCCCATTTGTCAGTTGTATGTCCACTCACACCTTGTCAACACTTATTTTCTATAACCTATTAAAATGCTCTTTCTTAACATATACCTTAATAAAGGAAAATTAGACTGAGTAATCATACCTTAAACATCCCTTCATGAATATTGGCTACTCTGCCTCTCGTGTTTTCTTTTACTTGCTCCCTCTTTCAGCCCCCTTGAGATATGAAACTGGTGACTTCATCCTGCACCATCCTTAAAGCCTTGGATATCCCAGAAGGAAATAAGGTTGCGATTTCTAAAAGCTCATACCTTCAATGGACCTATCCTTGACCATCAGTCGCACATTCGCAACGCAACTTTCATGAAGCGCGCCAACTGTGGTACTGATTCAAGCCATCGAAATTCATATCTTATAAATTATCAACCCAGTTATGTAATTTATTACAGTGTATATTGTATCATTTGTATCAATTTGATCTTGCCTGTAAACTGGCATGCCTCATGTAACAATCTGTTATTTGAGAATAAATTATTATTATTATTATTTGAGAATTCCTTCGAGCAGGAACTAGTTGATGCGGTTATCACATGTGCCCTAGTGCAACATGTGAAAGAAGCGACAAGGTACGATCCGGACACTGAATCATCCTTATTAGATATTATACTGACTCACTATAAGGATGATGTTGCGAACCTCCATCATATGCCACCTTTAGGTAAACGTGACCACGCAGTTTTAACTTTCGACTTCCATATAACTGCCAGTCACGAACGCGTGAGTTCAGTCCAGACCCAACGTCTGGAAAGCAAACATACCAGATATCATGCACTCAGCATCGTTAATAGATTGGACAATAGACCCAGAGTCCTCCATTGAAACGGCCTGAGACGCATTTCGAAATTCATACTTAAAAGATACCACACCTCACATCCCTTGGACTATACCAAAGGGACCGAAAAACTATCCACCATGGTTCAGTAGGGAGGTCAGTATTCTTCTCCGTAAGAAAAGGAAAATGTGGGATAAATTTAGGTTACTGGGGACTGATGAGGCAAAATCTCAGTATCGAAAGGCTCGGAACACTTGTGCCTCGACCCTCCGTAAGTCTAGAAAATTGTACGAAGAAAAACTTGTAAAGGAATCCATAGAATGTCCTAAACGCTTGTATTCCTATATAAACCAAAGGACAAGGAGAAAAGGAAATATTCCTGCTCTATGGGAAGACAGTACTGCTTCATCATTGGTGGAGGACGACTTTGGTAAGGCTCAAGCGTTCTCGAACTACTTTAGCAACGTGTATACCGTAGAAGCGCGCTTCTCGTCAGCGTATACAGATCCCCCCATACATACACTGGATAGCGTGACCATTAAAGAACTCGATGTCTTTGGTCTGCTAAATAAGCTTGATATAGGTAAATCCACGGGGCACGATGAATTACATCGCATCGAATAATCAACGAGTGGAATTCACTACCTCAGCACGTGATTGAGGCCCCATCAGTCGACTCTTTCAAAAGAAAGTTGGATCAACTGAGAGACCACTATTGCCAGGACTAACATAGGCCATCGAGCCTCCTGTCCTTCCAAAACTGAAACTGAATCTACATTGGATGTGAGTCTCAGTCGCTATCGTGACAAGCGCGATGCACAAACCGTGACCTTGGCTAATTGGAAGTTTCTTCGTATGTATGGGCTCTATTTATTGTTAAATGAAGATCCTGTTTCACTAACACAGTAAACAAAGATATACTACGAGATACGCTCACTTTCTGTTAGAGCAACAGTAACTGCATTTTTCAATGTTTTAAAAAATTCTAAAGGCACAAGTGTTTGGTTTGTCATATGTAAAGTCTATGAATCAAATAGACACATTTTGGCGTGAAACATGTTTTAGCAGCATAACTCATGTCATTTCGTGTTAAAGACCATAGAACATTATACAAAAAGCTGTTTGAACACAATTGTATTAACGTTCTCTCCGAAAATCGCTTCGTGTCTAAATGCCTTTTCCATTAGTTGAAAATCAGTTCGGAGTCGTCTATTTACGCAAATCCTACCGAAGAACTTAAGCACTCATTACTAGGAATGTAGTTGTATTAATGATCCTTCTATGATAGGACTACATATCGAAACACAGGATTCTGATGTTTTAAAGTGGTATTGTGAAGTACTAGTGATCCATATTGAAATAAGACCTCAGAAAGATTCAGGTAATAAGTCAAACTCGGAGCAAGCAGTATATGATCATATTGTACATTGCGACAACAATATTATTACAGACCAAAACACACCAAACATTTAATTGTGCTATAATTTAATTAACTATTCGTCACTCATTCCATAGGCTGTTTTTGACAAAATAGGTAGTCTGGTTGCTGCATAGTCATAGTGCAATGAAATGCCTTAGTGGTGGCATGTTAAATATCGACAATACTGGTTCATTCGCGTAAAAATCTTGATCGGAACGGTGGTATCTGTTCGAAGCCGTCTGGAATACAGAATCTTGCAATTTATCCGTCAGTGAAGATGATAATAATCAACCAGATATATAACTTCATCAATTTTGATTACCAAGAGAACATACTTCTAAATTATTGCGTTGAAAAAACTGCATGAATACATACTAGACCATGTAGTGTTTAGTCTAACGGAGGAAAGTTTCAAATAAAGTCTGTTTATTTACAACATCGTAGTCAGTTGGATTACTCGCCAGCTCCTAAATAAAATCAATACTTAAATTCATCAGATGTGACAAACCTACCTTCCGATCGCCTATTCTGAATATCTTTCTAATTACAAAGCATTTTTTGTGTCTAGTTAAACCTTGTTACATAACAGCCCGACCGAAGCTGCTACCTTGACGCGGTGGTCGGGCTTGCCTATCGTGATGACCCAAACGAGCTATATTGGCTGGAACATATGTTCCTGTAGGTTCTACCATGCCAGGCAGGTCGATTGGTGAACGGTAAGACTAAAAGCAGCAACTCAAGGTCTGAGGGCGAAGTCGTACTGCTGACTGTAGAGGGGTGTGACAGCAGTAAGGTGCTTCCCTCAGACAACCAGCATGACAGCGATGCTGCCTTCCCACAAGGAGGGGTGGGGTTAGAAAAGGTCGACCCTAAAAATGTCACACCTCACCTTACCTCACGGATTTCCGTCTCCGGCGGTAAGGCCCTTTGAAGAACGGAGCTAACACGTCAAAAACCTTCCACAAAAAGGCCGTGCGCGACCGGCCTCAAGCAGTTGTCCCTTGGGCTCTGCGGTCACGCTCCCAGGTCGTCAAGACCAACACTAACCCAATTTCTTTTTCAGGTTCCTCAAGAAATAGCCTTCCACGGTGTGGGCAACCGGGAAGTGACACCAGCCCTCATACCCGTAACAGCACACGAGACCAAGTTGGTCACATTCAAATTCTTCCTACACCTTCTAATACCTCTCTTATCTCCATGACTAACCCTCCTCACATCTCTGTATCACCTCTCACCGCTAGGGCAAACGATTCGAGTACGTGGAACTCTATTCCTGGTCTCCTGAAACCACGCTCTAAACTACACGTAGGAGCTTTTAACGTCCGAACACTGTGCCAAATAGGACAGCAGACTTCCTTAGCTAGAACTTTAGAATCTCGCGCCATCGATGTGTGCTGCGTCTCCGAAACGCGCATACAAGATCCGAGTAGCGTCATTCATTTGACTTCACCATGCCAAAATAAAGAACCAACTCGATTTACGCTTCGTGTATCTGGAAGCCTTAATTCTGCTTCCCGTGGCCTCGCCGGCGTAGGTATAGCATTGAGTCCTAGGGCAGAATTAGCTCTCTTAGAGTGGATCCCAGTAGACAGCCGTTTGTGCGCTGTCCGACTGAACGGAACAGTAAGAATCCGGAAAGATAGGGACACTCGCCGTTGCCTCTTCGTCGTTTCTGCTTATTCTCCCACTGACTGCAGCCCAGATGATGTAAAAGATGAGTTCTACAGAAAGCTTTCCAACCTTCTCCGAAAAGCTAGGCGCTGTGATGTAGCAAAAGTGGTTGGTGACTTTAATGCTCAAGTAGGTAAATTAGGCGAAAGGGAATGACACCTGGGTGGATCTTATGGCGTCGTGCCTCAAAGAACAGATAATGGCGACCGTCTGTTGCAGCTATGCTCAAATAATATAACCGCCTGTTTCTTGAAAATACTATCTTTAAGCATAAGCAAAATCATCATTTGACATGGCGACCCCTAATTCGTCCCAACGCTGGACCCAAATAGATCACATCACTACCAGCCACCGATGGAGGGGCTCGATAGAAGACTGTCGCTCATTCTGGAGCACATGCTTAGACTCAGATCATGCTCTAGTGCGAGCACATATTTGCTTGCGTCTTACTGGACGTAGGAAAGACGCTGCAAGGAAACCTCTTAGGGGCCTACTTAATGATAGTCAAGCTAAGAGTATATTTCAGAAACAACTAGAAGAACAGTTAGGCAGCCATGTATGTGATGCCCACCCCGATGCGGCTTGGAATGACATCGGAAAAGCTGTGGAAACAGCAGTGATATCTGCTAGTAAGGTAAACCAGAAGGTTAGAGAGCAACACTGGATCTCAGCAGCATCTATCGCACTGATAGATGCTCGGAAACTCATTCCATCTGGCTCTGAACATAATGAAGAGCGGAGTCAGCTTAAGCGCAAGCTGACAAGAAGTCTACGCAATGATCGTGAACAGTGGTGAGTAGCGAAAGCAAGAGAGATGGAGAAGGCAGCGGCAATAGGTAATAGCAGACAATTGTTTAGACTCGTTAAGGAAACCGGAATTAGGAACCCGACTGTTAGAGAAACAATCTCAGAGAAAGATGGACATATTATTCAATCCCAATCCAGGAGATTGGATCGATGGGCAGAACACTTCAGGGATCAATTTAACTGGCCTTCAACCACACTTCGGTATCCCACGATCCCCAGTCAACCTGAATGGCAAGTTAATGTAGGTCCTCCGTCACTTAACGAAGTTGAAAAAGCCATAGGAAATTTGAAACGAGGGAGAGCAGCAGGCCCTGACAGGTTTACTCCTGAGATTTTTAAGGATGGCGGACCAGTATTACCAGTGAGATTAACTGAGGTCTTAGGTAGAATTTGGGAACTGGACATAATCCCATCTGACTGGTCTCAATCACTGATTGTGCCAGTCTATAAGAAAGGACAAAAGTCCTCTTGTGACAGTCACAGAGGAATCAGTTTGACTAATGTAGTGTCTAAAATATTAGCGTCAATAATACTTCGACGCCTAACCAAAGCTCGTGAAGAACAGACTAGAGAAAATCAGGCTGGTTTTCGACCCGGATGTGGTTGTATAGACCAAATATTCACACTACGTCAGGTTCTAGAACACAGACACATTCAGACGCCCCACAATGGTAGTATTTCTCGACCTTAAGACGGCATTCGACTCTGTTGATCGTAAGTTTCTATGGCAGTGTTTGTCACTGAAAGGAGTGCCAAAGAAGTACATTAACCTTATAAAGGCTCTCTACTCGAACACAACTGGTAGAGTGAGAGCTTATGGCGAACTGTCATCAGAATCGATTACCTCAAGTGGTGTTCGTCAGGGTTGTCCACTCTCTCCATTCTTGTTCTTTTAGAGATAACATTTTCCTCGTCTAGATTTCCAGGGGTTGAACTTCTACCGGGAGGTTCACTAGTTGACTTAGAATATGCTGATGACATAGTTTTATTTGGCGAAGACGCTGACAAAATGCAGAGTCTTCTGACCACTCTAAGCAACAATGCAAGCATGTTCGGGATGCGATTCTTTCCCTCGAAAT
Organism: Schistosoma margrebowiei; assembly: GCA_944470205.2. NCBI lineage: Eukaryota > Metazoa > Platyhelminthes > Trematoda > Strigeidida > Schistosomatidae > Schistosoma > Schistosoma margrebowiei. Next base: position 82,025,817 of record OX104024.1, on the reverse strand, counting down.
GCTAAATGTTGCTTCAGGATTGTGTTACATCGACACCCGAACTAGTGATAGGGAGTGAAGTAGTTGAGTGTATCGACCGCTTCACTTACCTTGGAAGTCTCATCAGCCCTTGTGGTCTGGTATGTGACGAAATCTCAGCACGGATACAGAAGGCTCGACTAGCTTTTGCCAACTTGCGTCATTTATGGCGTAGGCGAGATATCCGTCTATCAACCAAAGGACGGGTTTACTGTGCAGCAGTACGTCCCGTCCTACTTTATGGAAGTGAAACATGGCCGGTAAGAGTAGAGGATATTCGTAGGTTACTAGTATTCGATCATAGGTGTCTTCGAAACATTGCTCGTATATCATGGGACCATCGAGTAAGTAACACAGTTGTTAGGAAACGGGTACTAGGTAAGGATGGCAAATCAATTGATGAAGTAGTGAAACTTCATCAGTTGAGATGGCTGAGACACGTGTTACGTATGCCCAACGACCGACTGCCTCGACGTGCGATGTTCAGTGGTATAGGAGTAGATTGGAAGAAAGCTAGGGGCGGCCAGACCAAAACATGGCAAAAGTCCATGAAGTCACTGACAAGTGGTCTGAGTCATGTTGATAGGTATAGACTACCTGGTTGGGGACCGCGAGATGATAGCAACCGACGGTTAGAGACCCTGAATCGTTTACAATGGCGCAGGTGCATCCACTGTTTGTGTTCTCCCAAATTCTAATCTTCTGAATTCTTCATGTCCCTTTCTTTTTCTTCTTTCCAAATTTATTTCACTGAATTATACTCTTTAAATAACATCTCCAAACGCTAATCTTCCCGATCACTGCTTACACTCTTGCTACCTCTACCACTACGGGATTTGAATCGACAACTGCATCTCTGTGTTAAGGTGGTGTGGCAACTCGAACTGATGTACGTACGTACGAAGTTCTACGTTGTTACTGACTGACTGTTACATAACCTAGATAGGAAGGCTAGACTTGATATGACATCCTGGCAACTAAGACTGCAGTTATGAAATTTGTCACTCTGAATCCTGACATTTCTATGGACGGCAGCAACGCCGGAGATCGCACCAATTATGCCTCTAGCAGGAGACGGAACAACACTTGACGGGGAGCTTCTCGAGATTACTGCATGCTTACATCAAATTTATGAGTATTGATTGGGAAGTTTCCTAAAATATATCTTGCATTTCAGGCAAACAGGTTTTTATGTGTTGCTTAGTTGATATGATCTGAACGAAATTCAACCGAAAGACCAGTCAATTTCCAGCGCTTCAACATTTGATGTTTTATTTTAGTAAGTTTGGTCACGATTTCAGTGAAAATAATGTTGTTCATCACACAAGGAGCTTCAAAGATGATAGGCACCACTGTTTCTAGCCACTACACCTTGCTTCCATGTAAAACAAGCTAGTTAGGATACGCTTATTTTGTGAATCACTCTACAACTATAACTACAAACAGTGAGTAGTGCTTTTACGTCATAAGTCACACATTTGGACCGGGAGAAGCCTTACCAAAATAATGAGAGCAACCCTCAAAATTAGCTTTAGGGATTCACAATTAGTTACTCTTTTAGAAAAATATATTTGTTTTTCTTTCGCTTTTTTGCAGATAATTTTATGGTTCTTTGGTCTAACTGTTCGACACTAAAGGCAACCACATAACAATTCATAATACCAGCATAGAAAATTTAAAGATTCGTCCCATTCAATAAAAATGCCGAACGAGCAGATTCACATTGAGCATTTCATTCGAAGTCTTAGCAGCACTATAAGCTATGTGAAATCTGATATTCGGTTGGAAGCCTCGTCAACCAAACTTCAGTCTTTACCAATACGTACTTACTTGGAGAGATTAGTTGTGCCAGTACTTATTCATGGCCTTATACAACTGTGTAAAGAAAGGTAATCTAAAAGCAATATACTAAGATTATTTTTTATAGACCACAGAAACCGATTGAGTATTTAGCAGCATACTTACTGAAAAACAAAAATTATGGACAAGATATCATTACTGGTACCAAGTAATCGACTGAAGAAACATAATTACAATTTATGAATAAACAAATCGAATATAAACTTAATTGTAATGCTAGATTCTTTTGCATGCACGCGTCAGCAAACGAAATTTTGGCAAACAATACCTATCACTAGTTTAATTACATTCTGGATGTTTTATTTTATGCAGCAAATCTTACACCATCCAGTTACAAAATACGGGTATTACTAGTTTATTGTACGGTTGTCTATAAAATGAATAGTCCAGTCACACTAATCTAGGTAAAGAAAGATATTAGTATAGGGGTTGTGGAGGAGTCCCACAATAGGACGAAACGGCCGTCCAGTGCTTCCAGGTTTTCAATTGTAATGGTCTAACATCACTTGGTTCATGATCTCAATCAAAAGAAAGATATTTTTAACTGTTACCAGTAGTACCACACGACAACGCTGATACTTGTAAACACCTATTGTGCAACGGCTGTTGATACCTGCATGTTGCTTAAACCGGAGGCACAACGGGGTTTTAACTTGTGTGATCAAATAATTGACTTTCAAGGGATTTGACCATTGAGCCACTGATCTACTTCCCGACCCTCACTAGTCGATTTTCGAATTCTGTGATAAGTTTGCATTATTCACAGTTACACTTTGCACACAGGCAATAAAACCTTTCTGCTTACGAAAAAAAATGTGAAGTCAGAAAAGATAATTCGATTTATCAGTGAATATAGGCCACCACATATTGCTGAAACTTTACTGATCCGTAAACTTTCACCGGGCAACTACTAATAGTCGCCAATGGAACAGAGAACAGCTTTTATTTATCCATGAGGTGTTAATTTTCGTTTTTATTCGGTAAGGACAGACAAAACGTTGGTTATTTATGAAAAGAAAAGAAAGAAATGTTGAAACCAACTGAAATACAATTCATAATGATGAAAGTAAATGGTGATATCCATCAACAAGAGACAAAGTAATAATAGTATCACTAATAATGTCTTCCGCGACTGCCACGCCCACCTGGTTGACCTCTTCCATAATTGAAATCACCAGCGACCTGACCCTTTGTAGGCTAAAATGAAAAAGTTTGGAGATTAAATATATTATCCGGGGAATTTTTCAAGTCACTATTAATCGAAGACATTCAATTACAACAACTAGTACCACACGTTTGTAGCAACTGGTACAACGCAATTACAGGTTTATGGAACTGCTGCCAATTAAGCTCTAATATTATAAGTCCTCATGTAGTTTTTCCCATTTGTTCAAAATGGTATATTACAAAACAACACAGTGAGATACCACTGAAGGAAAAAGAACATATAGGAGAAGAGAAGCACAAACTTCGATTTAGAGGAAAACGAATTGAAGCAAAACCCTTGATGAGGTCGGTCGTTTTTTTCGATCTTATTACTCACCAACACTGATTACCAACATAACTATCTTTTGAAAATCAAGCAGATGGACAAGTGCAGAACACTGATTTTCATAGTAAGTAGATGTAAAAGTTGATGTTTAATATTGTGGTTACTAAAGTCCCCTTAGCTTTAAATTCAGCCCCAAATGAAAAAAAACTTACAAAGTTAGCTGTGTTGTAAAAATATCCCAAACATATTATTCAGTATTTTCGCTTTATTAGAAAAAAAACCTTTTGTGCATCTATATAATATACAGTTGTTACTTACATCAAATCCGTGACAGAAATAGCTTTACATTATGAGTCTTCATATATTATGTGCAACAGAAAATAGTCAAACGAAACAATCCAGCAGAATGACGCTTAAGTACAATAGCTTATTATCATTAACGCTAAATGCACCAATTGAAAGACTCACTCACAATGAGTAAAATAGACATTGGATTATGAACCCTAGTTTGCCCTTTTTTTAGCTGCAAAACGGTGTCAATAGTTGAAGTTGTCGTTTGCTACGCTCAGAAAACTAGTTATGTGTTTAGAAAGGTAGTTATGTATTTTTAACGCTTTGTAAAAATAGTGCCAAATTCAATGATAGATACTACTACTGCTGCCACTACTACAATTACCAAAGTAAATCTAATTATCAAGATACAATGTAGCTGTGGTGGACCACAGCGAAGAGAATGTCCTTATCTAGGTTATTGCGAAGGAGAAAATTTAAATTTGACCGATACAGTAATTGTGTGTTAGTCACGAACTAATCTAACCATTGACGAAAGGCTAAAGTGACCTGACAGCCCAATCTCTGATAAGTTAATCAGGACTGAAACCTAATGACACAGCGGTTGAGAGATGAACATTAAGACCAATTTGTTACAGCTTCAAATACAGTTAGGAAACTCTGCGCAAGCCACAAAAGCCATTCGATCTTCTAGTTTTTTCCACGTTAAGTACCAACTGACATGAGTTGAATAGGAAAACATAAGTTAACATTGCAATAATCAGATACTGTTTTACCAGTCAATGAAGGAAGATTTGATTGTTTGAAATGACAGAACAGTTAAACTGTAAATTAAACCAATAAAACTATTCTTGATTGACACCTCATGAAAAACTCAACTAGTTTAACAACTTATTCCATTGCATGTCCTACACGTTATTACCAAAATCCACAGTTTAAAATTCTAGTGTGAAATCTTGATCGAACATACAGATAAACGTTTGTTATTTATTTATTTGAATTTATCATTCAAATCACTTCTTTGACCATTGATTTGCATTCGGAAATGATATATTTACTAACTGTAGTTCAACTCAAGATAAGGTGTTACTCAACGTTAGTCACTACTTAATGCGATGTGTAATAGTGATGATTAACACAAGGGCAAGTTGGAAAAAGACACGTAGTGGCCAAATAAAAATACGGCATTAATTTTCGAAGCCATAAACATTTGGTTTGAAGCGTGTTAGCTCTGGCTATCCTGTTCCAGTTAAGCACAATAGTCGTACTCTATAGCTCAAAAGTGGTCTCAGTAGGGTTGATGTTTTCGTTTCTGTACACCTTGGATTTTATTGATACTCCATAATTATGGCACTTCAAACTGGTTCTTCACGAATCAACATTTGGTTTATTCCACTGTGATTAATACTACAACTAATGCCTATTACATAAACTTTGTTGATGTTTATTTTGTGGATTTCCCTTATCTGCATTGATGTGGAATCTAATCTCGTGTAGAGCATTGATTCCTTTAAAAATCCAGATGCACATTGGCGATGAATACCAAGCAAAACGAAATCATGGATTGGCTTTGAATTTTATCCAACTCTTAATAAGTAATGGTTAGTCGAGAGTCATTTGATTCAACTTTCGATAAACACCTTATCAACAAACAGAACACAGAATCAACTTTTAAATCCATCTATGAAAATTACACTAGAAACCACTGACGAGTTCACGTACTGCTCTGTATGGTAGTGATATACAACAACCTAGTCAAATGTCACATGGTCTACTAGCTAAATTTTGTGACTTGTCACACTCACACCAAATTCATGCGCCTCGAATAGGGAATATACAACATTTATACACACGAAATTATGATATATTTAATCGAACGATAACAACACAAAAAATGCGGCTCTTTTCAGTCAAACGGCACCTGCAATAATAAAGACTAATGATACCACCCAATTGTCCAAACTAAAGTAGATAGAAGTTGAGGATTTGAATGTCACACCTGTTGGTTACAAACCAACCGTGTCTTCCAAACACCTAAGTCACCGTTTAATTTGGTCTGAAACCATAAAACTATTATTGTGGATAAGGGATAAATATAATAGTAGCAACAATGGTACAATCCCTTACTTGAAAGACAAAATTTTGCTGTGAAGCAGCAGATAAGCCAGGTTCAAATAACATCATACCACCCATTTGTTGGCTGATTGAAGCCATTTGATACGGATCAGTCACATAACCATCACACAATGGTACACCTCTTCCATTGCTCGTGTATGGCGTTGCCTGACCATACATTTGAGCATAACTACCACCACCAACTCCTCTGCTACTGATGTTGCTGCCAACAGCACATCTTCCACCATTCCGAGATCCATCACAACTATAACCTTGTCGTGTATAAGGAAGTAAAAGCAACAACTTAAGTATTTGACGTAACTAACAAATGTATGTTTAGCATACATTTTGCTAATGGATTTGTTTTCAGCGAATGAGGTGATGTGTAGTAAATCTATGTATTTTTTCAGTGTATACAACTACTTGTTGTTTCTAGTGGTCGTATATTTCACGAAGTGGATAGTTAGATTGGGAAGCTCCTATTGGTGTTATAGGCAGAATCATTTACCTAAATCCCCATCTATACATAAGTATGTAAGCACTCAATGATTACTAATTATAACTTCCGATTAAAGATCCTTTTACATCAATGGATATATTGCTTACATTTACCCAATAATTTCTACAGATTTATAGAATATTTGAGTTGTGTAACAATAGAGAAGAAAGCCACCAGAATACAGCTAAACAAGCAAGTGAAGAGGAGTTGCTACCTTGACGCGGTGGTCGGGCTTGCCTATCGTGATGACCGGACCGAATTATATTGGTTGGAACATATGTTCTTGCAGGTTCCACCATGCCAGGCAGGTCGATTGGAGAACGGTAAGACTAAAATCAGCAACTCAAGGTCTGAGGGCGAAGTCGTACTGCTGACTGTAGAGGGGTGTGACGGCACTAAGGTATTTCCCTCGGACAACCAGTATCTGCAGCGATGCTGACTTCTCACAAGGAAGGAAAGGGTTAGAAAAGGTCGATCCTAAAAAATGTCACACCTCACCTTACCTCACGGATTTCCGTATCCGGTGGTAAGGCCCTTTGAAGAACGGAGCTAACACATTGAAAACCTCCCACGAAAAGGTCGTGCGCGACCGGCCTCAAGCAGTTGTCCCTTGTGCTCTGTAGTCACGCTCCCAGGTCGTCAAGACCAACACTAATCCAATTTCCTTTTCATGTTTCTCAAGAAATACCCTTCCACAGTGTGGACAGCCGGGAAGAGACATCAGCCCTCATACTCGTAACAGCACACGAGACCAAGTTGGTCACATTCAAATTCATCCTACACCTCCTAATACCTCTCTTATCTCCACGACTAACCCTTCTCGCGTCTCTTTACCACCTCGCACCGCTAGGGCGAACGATTTGAGTAAGCGGAACGTTATTCTTGGTCTCCTGAAACCACGCTCTAAACTACACATAGGAGCTCTTAACGTCCGAACACTGTACCAAATAGGACAACAGGCTTCCTTATCTAGGACTTTAGTATCTCGCACCATCAACGTGTGCCGCGTCTCCGAGACGCGCATACAGGATACGAGTAGCGTCATTCATTTGACCTCACCATGTCAAAATAAAGAACCAACTCGATTCACACTTCGTGTATCTGGAAGCCCTGATGCTGCTTCTCGTGGCCTCGCTGGCGTAGGTATAGCATTGAGTCCTAGGGCAGAGCTAGCTCTCTTAGACTGGGTCCCAACAGACAATCGTCCGTGCGCTGTCCGACTAAACGGAACAGTAAGGACTCGGAAAGATAGGGACACTCGCCGTTGCCTTTGTCGTCTCTGCCTATTCTCCCACTGACTGCAGCGCAGATGATGTAGAAGATGAGTTCTACAGAAAGCTTTCCAACCTTCTCCGAAAAGCTAGGCGCTCTGATGTAGCAAAAGTGGCTGGTGACTTTAATGCTCAAGTAGGTAAATTAGGCGAAAGGGAATGACACCTGGGTGGATCTTATGGCGTCGTGCCTCAAAGAACAGATAATGGCGACCGTCTGTTGCAGCTATGCTCAGATAATATAACCGCCTGTTTCTTGAAAATACTATCTTTAAGCATAAGCAAAATCATCATTTGACATGGCGCCCCCTAATTCGTCCCAACGCTGGATCCAAATAGATCACATCACTACCAGCCACCTATGGAGGGGCTCGATAGAAGACTGTCGCTCATTCTGGAGCACATGCTTGGATTCAGATCATGCTCTAGTACGAGCGCGTATCTGTCTGCGTCTTACTGGACGTAGGAAAGACGCCACAAGTAAACCTCATAGGGCCCTACTTAATGATAGTCAAGCTAAGAGTATATTTCAGAAACAACTAGAAGAACAGTTAGGCAGCCATGCATGTGGTGCCCACCCCGATGCAGCATGGAATGACATCGGAAAAGCTGTGGAAACAGCAGTGATATCTGCTAGTGCGGTAAACCACAAGGTTGGGGAGAAACACTGGATCTCAGCAGCATCTATCGCACTGATAGATGCTCGAAAACTCATTCCATCTGGTTCTGGACATAAAGAAGATCGAGAAGTCTTTCTCCAAGCAATAGATCCACACTGCCATTACTTACATTCTTCAGGGCTGTTTCCAGAATGACAAAGTTGAAGAGGAATGGTGAGATTGGGCATCCCTGTCCAACTCCACTGTTCGAATGAAATAATGTAGAGATGGTTGTATGTCCTCACTCTACCCGAGGTGTTTGTATATAGGGCCTTTCAGATGTTAATAAACTTCTCAGGCACATCCTTTTTGAACAGACCACCCCAGAGAACAGTCCTGTCCAACGAATCGAAGGCAGCCCTGATGTCAAGAAACACTATGATTGTTGGCCTGTGATAAGTATGACGGTGTTCTAACATTTGGCGTAGGGTGAAGATATGATCAATACATCCTCGATCAGAACGAAAACCATCCCGCTCCTCGCGAGTCAATCTATTTCGGGTTTCGAACAATCTTCGAAGTATGACGGAAACCAATAGCTTGGACGCAATCGAAGGTAGACTTGTTACAAGAACGACGTGAACCCTTTTTAAAGATAGGGACAACTATCGACTCATTCCATGACGTTGGTACACTCTCTAGCTCCCAGACCTTTGTAAACAACGTCGTCAGTTCCTTAGTCAGAAAGTCACCACCATGTTTAAAAAGAGCCAGAGGTAAGTCATTTGGACCCGGTGATTTGTAACGCTCCAAGAGTTGGAGTTCCCTTGCGGACTTCCGCCTCATTTGGTGGATCAGTCGTCACCGGCCATGGAGGGAAGGATAGTCTGACCAGTCAGTCAGTCAGTAACAACGTGGAACTTCGTACATACGTATAGCAGTTCGAGTTGCCACACCACATTAGCACAGAGATGCAGTGGTCGACTCAAATCCCGCAGTGGTAGAGGTAGTAAGAGTATAAGCAGTATTCGGAAACATTAGGGCTTGAAGATGTTATTCAAGCAGTATAATACAGTGAAATAAATTGGAAGAGAAAAAAAGAGACAAGGAGGAATAAGGAGATCAAAATTTGGGAGAACACAAACAGTGGATGCACCTGCACCATTGCAAACGGTTTTGAGCCATGTCATTCAGGCTCTCTAATCATCGGTTGCTATCATCTCGCGGTCCCCAACCAGGTAGTCTACACCTAACAACATGGCTCAGTCCACTTGCCAGTGACTTCATGGACTTGTGCCATGTTTTGGTCTGGCCGCCCCTAGCTTTCTTCCACTCTACTCCTATACCATTGAACATCGCACGTCGAGGCAGTCGGTCGTTGGGCATACGTAGCACGTGTTCCAGTCATCTCAACTGATGAAGTTTCACTACTTCATCAATTGATTTGCCATCCTTACCTAGTACCCGTTTCCTAACAACTGTGTTACTTACTCGATGGTCCCAGGATATACGAGCAATGTTTCCAAGACACTTATGATTGAATGCCGCCTTAAGGTCGAGAAATACTACGATTATGGAGCGTCTGAATGTGTCTGTGTTCTAGAACCTGACGTAGTGTGAATATCTGGTCTATACAACCACATCCGGGTCGAAAACCAGCCTGATTTTCTCTAGTCTGTTCTTCACGAGCTTTGGTTAGGCGTCGAAGTATTATTGACGCTAATATTTTAGACACTACATTAGTCAAACTGATTCCTCTGTGACTGTCACAAGAGGACTTTTGTCTTTTCTTATAGACTGGCACAATCAGTGATTGAGACCAGTCAGATGGGATTATGTCCAGTTCCCAAATTCTACCTAAGACCTCAGTTAATCTCACTGGTAATACTGGTCCGCCATCCTTAAAAATCTCAGGAGTAAACCTATCAGGACCTGGTGCTTCCTCGCTTCAGATTTCCTATAGCTTTTACAACTTCGTAAAGAGTCGGAGGACCTACATTAACTTGCCATTCAGGTTGACTAGAGATCGTGGGAAACCGAAGTGTGGTTGAAGGCCAGTTGAACTGATCCCTAAAGTGTTCTGGCCATCGATCTAATCTCCTGGATTGAGAATGTATAATATGTCCATCTTTTTCTGAGATTATTTCGCTAACAGTCGGGTTCCTAGTACCGATTTCCTTAACATGTCTGAATAATTGTCTGCTATTACCTATTGTCGCTGCCTTTTCCATCTCTCTTGCTTTGGCTACCCACTACCGTTCACGATCATTGCGTAGGCTTCTTGTCAGCTTGCGCTTAAGCTGACTCTGATCTTCATTATGTTCAGAACCAGATGGAATGAGTTTTCGAGCATTAATGTTGGCCTTAACGACCTGGTAGCGTGACTACAGAGCCCAAGGGACAACTGCTTGAGGCCGGTCGCGCACGACCTTTTCGTGGGAGGTTTTCAATGTGTTAGCTCCGTTCTTCAAAGGGCCTTACCACCGGATACGGAAATCCGTGAGGTAAGGTGAGGTGTGACATTTTTTAGGATCGACCTTTTCTAACCCTTTCCTTCCTTGTGAGAAGTCAGCATCGCTGCAGATACTGGTTGTCCGAGGGAAATACCTTAGTGCCGTCACACCCCTCTACAGTCAGCAGTACGACTTCGCCCTCAGACCTTGAGTTGCTGATTTTAGTCTTACCGTTCTCCAATCGACCTGCCTGGCATGGTGGAACCTGCAAGAACATATGTTCCAACCAATATAATTCGGTCCGGTCATCACGATAGGCAAGCCCGACCACCGCGTCAAGTTAGGAGCTACGGTCAGGAATCATCGGAGCACCCGCTCATAGGATTCATACGTTAACAGGAATTAGTAAAATTCTTTTCTGGTGATTACTAATGAGAAATACAAATTCTTACAGCTGATAATCATACTTTCTTTAGTACAGTAAACAACGAAAAATTGTCAGTAATTTTTTTTGAGTATGCAATCGCATTGAAGGTGTTTGTGTGTAATCAGGATTTATTAGCTGTGGTTTGAACAAACAACGATGATTTAATTGTTTTTAAATAAATTGTTTCTAACTATTTTAGCAATGATCATCGATCCTTCAAATGCCTTCAAATACCCTGGTACGGCCGAGAGTGGGGAGAGTCCGCTCTCCTTGTCGAAATGTTCTCACATGGCCACACGTATAAAGCCTCTGCGGGGGAAGTCCTACTCACTGTCTTCTCGTGACATTACTGTTTGTTACGAAATAGAGAGGATGAAAAGCGGGTGTCTGGCGCCTTAATCGGGTTGGTGAACACGGAGAGTACACCTGAGGGAGTTGGAAAACCCTGATTCCAAACCAACGATGCATATGGGCTCCAGTATCCCGAGTGAACAAATGGGGTATGAACCAATCGTTGGTCACCGGCTACCATAGGACTGCATCTCCTTACGATGCTCCACTGTCTTGTGGATCAGACTTATAGGCCGAAGGCTCCGGGTGTGGCCCCCTAAGAAAACCGCCTGCTTCAGTCTGGCTACCCGGGAAGTATCTCAGCCCTCATACAAATCGAATGGTCTATGTGGCGCTTACCTATTTGTAGTGCCTCCTTGTACCAATGTTTATGGTTTTAAATAAAATAATAAAATGCAAGTGATCACAAATTATTGAATACAAATGTTTATGAGGCTTAGGATGGATGATATTTACTGTGTAGGGATCTCGATGAGATTTGTTAAAAGGTGATAGAAGTCGGGAAATTTTGTAGACAACAAAAATATCATTTAAAAAAACAAAATGATGAGGTTCAGCACAGCAGTGATTTGCAAAGAACTGGTACATAAAAATAATTTATGTATAACAGTACATGTAAATATACAAAGAATTTGAACTGGTTGGTATAGAGGGTCCATAAACAATTTGGTATTTGAGAACAATTTACATGAGGAATTGGTTCAAGTTAAACAACCAACGTGATCACCGAAAGGCTTGAAGAATTTTAGGTTTGATTACACAAAGTTTTATACTGGGACGAGACAATTGTTTAGTGCTCCCTAATCTCCAAATAATTGTCTAGCTATTGTCTAGTAATTGAAGCAATCTACTTACAGACTTTAATGCTGTAGTACATTTACCAATTATGAGTTCATGTACTTGGTTTTAAAACATTCTTGTGTGAGATTTAGTTGTAACACTGTCCAACTAGTTGGATCAAAATAGATCGAGTGAAGTTTATACATGAGGCCTAATAAATAGAATCCTACTGTTTTATTTGCAAAGTCACCTCACTTGTTTAACTTCGACTTAGATGTCCTCCTAGAAACCACGCTCTTCATCCAAAGTCGTATGTTCGGCATGTTCAACTACTGATTAACAATTGTCTATTTGTATTTAATTTATTCAACTGTTCAATAACTGCAGTCGAATAGTTATTCAAGACTACTTGATATGTTACCATGTTTATACATACATGTATGATTAGTGATTTAGTTGAATAGACTATAGATTGCAAACCGTAAATTGTTGAGTGAACTTGTAATACTGCTATCACTGTTTTTCATTTCAGCAATATCCTATAGAATAAATCAATTAAAAGTAATGCTCCATTAAAAGACAATAAAAGGTTTACGTCAATACATACGCAGAATTTAAACAAACTACGTATACAGAAGAGTAATTGAACGCTTACCACTAGTACCACCCTGAACACCCCCACGATTGCCATAACGACCGTCGCCGCCACCACCGCGACCACCTCTCTGTGTTCCACCACCCCCATCTGGATGACGTTGTTTGAAAGCAGGCATTTCAGGTGGAGGCGGTTCCAATTCCCATGCTCTACCACCTCGATCAGGGACCTATAAAATAGACAAAAAATATATAATAGATCAGTACTATTCTCAGTTGATAGAAAAAGGCGTTAGCAACTGTAGTAAAGTGAAGTATCAGAATTAGCGGTTGTATGTGTCAGCTATAGAAACACTGATTTTAAAAAGTAATTCCAATAGTGTATTCGAAGTTTTTTTCCAAGGATGACAGGCTGAGTGTTATTTTTAACGCAGTAATTCACATGAAACCAGAAGAGACAAATATTACCATGGTCGACAGATTTCATTATTGAAAGAGATATAATCATCTTAAAGTGAACGTAGAACGCTCGAATTTGAACCGTTAGAGGTACTAAGTTCGCACCTTGCTTCGCCTATGTCGGCATTTAACCATCTAACAAATAGAAAGAAATCAGTTGCAAGGAGCTAAGTCTGGTTAATAGAGAAGGTCACAAGGCGTACTGCCCGAATTATGGGACCAGAAACCCTCAGGATAAGCATCTTTGAATGTCCAGGCGGGCTGTCGTGATGCATCAAGAATCCATTAGTTTCACATAAATTCGATCTCGCATGAACCCTCAATAGCTTGAGAACCTCCCAATGTACAGGTCAGCACTAATTGGTTGTCCTTCAGAACTTTATGAATGTCGCGTACCTGTTAAACAAGTGTAAATGAAAAAGATCTATAGTACTTTGCGAGGCACTGGATATGATGATTAAACCCAGAAACAATACAAACCAGTGAGTAATGACAATAGAAAATAAATTACATTTTGTCGACATTAATTGTCAACAACTACACTTACTTTACCAATTAAAATTTTATTCAATTCACATGATGTATAACGACGTGCACTTGTACCACTTGTCTTTTCAATTTGCAATATCATGTTGTCACGTACAGCTAAGACATTAGGAATGCCAGGATATGGAATTAGACCCATTCTCTCACGGATCGGATTATATACAGTAGTGATTTTATCCAAACTAGACTGTCAGATAAGAAAAACATTACGAAAATTCAGAGTAAAAAACAGAAATTAAAGTAGTACTTTAAACAAAAATCCTGGTGAGAATTGTATTTTAAAAAATATGGAAGTAATTGACACCAGCTATAAAAACTGTAAAACCTGGTACAAATACAGATCGGTTCAATTTGACACAGCTCAACTAAAGTTCCAAATTATAAGCGACGATTACTGAATGGAACCTAGGCTGGGATTTCGGATATTATAACTGCCAATGAATTCACCAACCGATGGGACACATACTGTAAGATTAACCAGTTTGGCCTGTGAAATTCCATAACCTCACTAATGGTCTACCATTCCCATATTAGTACCCTCCCTTTAACACTTAGCACTACTTATCCGATTGTTCTATTATACACGAACAATGTTTCGAAGATATCAGTAAATTATTTACATTTACAGACTGTTTCCTGACCATCAAACAATAGGCAGGGGATCACTGGCCAGTATAATCGCTCTTACATCAGTCACAATGTAGAAGCTGGTACGAACGAGGTATATTAAGAATCTAAGCTCTAGATATGACAGGTATCCGGTCAACATCGGTCATCGAGTATCTTGTGTAGACAACTGTTTATAAATACTTGTACCTTTTTGATGATGGTTGTAGTTCTCTAAGTTTCAGCTCCGTACAGTAGAACTATCTTGACATTCGTATTGAAGATTTTGATATTAATAGATGGTGGAGATTTGTAGCTCAGGTGGATGATTTTGGTGGACTTTTGTTCCCTGAGCTGGATGGCTTGGCTTCTATTCTGATAACGTCTCTAGCCACTGTGTCGCACCATCTCTCGGACCCCAACCAGGGAGTCGTGAAGGACCACAAGCCAGCCCTTTGCAGCTTTCTTTCATACCACGACACTATGCCATACATTAATTACCTCTCCGATTTTTCCAACCAGTACCAGAGTCGGCAAATAATGCACGACGTGGAATTCTCTGGGACGACATTCGTAGAACATGTCCAAGCCACCGAAGTCGATGTTTCAAGATTGTAGCACCAACTGGGTTATCGTCTCTGCGCCCGAACACACGGTGCCGAACCTCTGCATCACTAACATGGTGTTGCCACTGGATGTCAGCAACCCTTTGGAGACAAAGATGATCAAACAAAGAGAGTCGTCTAACACCCTCAACTCGGAGGTCGGGTTTCACAAACATAGAGCAAGACTGCTCTCACCGACGCGTTGTACATCCGACCTTTTACAGCCAGACTAACATCACGAAGGCGCCAAAGATGGCCCAGACTAGCATGAGCTGCTCTGGCTTTCACTATACGTGCATTGACCTCATCACTCACGCCACCACCAGCACTTATGCAGCTACCCAGATACACGAACTTCTCGACTACTTCTATCTGCTCACCATCCAGGGTGAGTACAGGATTAGAATCCTGCCAGTCTTGTAGAAGTACTTTGCACTTCGAAGGTGTAAAGCACATACCGTACCTACGGACATTGATTGCCAACTGATTAAGTGCGTGTTGCATGGCTTGGGCATTATCGCACAGTAAGACAATATCATCCGCATACTCACGGTCGAGAAGTCTTTCTCCAAGCAATAGATCCACACTGCCATTACTTACATTCTTCAGGGCTGTTTCCAGAATGACAAAGTTGAAGAGGAATGGTGAGATTGGGCATCCCTGTCCAACTCCACTGTTCGAATGAAATAATGTAGAGATGGTTGTATGTCCTCACTCTACCCGAGGTGTTTGTATATAGGGCCTTTCAGATGTTAATAAACTTCTCAGGCACATCCTTTTTGAACAGACCACCCCAGAGAACAGTCCTGTCCAACGAATCGAAGGCAGCCCTGATGTCAAGAAACACTATGATTGTTGGCCTGTGATAAGTATGACGGTGTTCTAACATTTGGCGTAGGGTGAAGATATGATCAATACATCCTCGATCAGAACGAAAACCAGCCCGCTCTTCGCGAGTCAATCTATTTCGGGTTTCGAACAATCTTCGAAGAATGACGGAAGCCAATAGCTTGGACGATGAAATTTCACTACTACATCAATTGATTTGCCATCCTTACCTAGTACCCGTCTCCTAACAACTACATTAGTTACTCGATGGACCCAGGATATACGAGCAATATTTCGAAGACACCTATGATCAACTACTAGTAACCTACGGATATCCCATACTCTTACCGGCCATGTTTCACTTCCATAAAGTAGGATGGAACGAACTGCTGCACAGTAAACCCGTCCTTTGGTTGATAGACGGATATCTCGCCTAAGCCATAAATGACGAAAGTTGGTAAAAGCTAGTTGAGCCTTCAGTATCCGTGCTGAGATTTCGTCACATACCAGACCACAAGGGCTGATGAGACTTCCAAGATAAGTGGAGCGATCGACACGCTCAATTACTTCACTCCCTATCACTAGTTCGGGTGTCGATGTAACACAATCCTGAAGCAACATTTAGCATTTCGAGGGAAAGAATCGCATCCCGAACATGCTTGCATTGTTGCTTAGAGTGGTCAGAAGACTCTGCATTTTGTCAGCGTCTTCGCCAAATAAAACTATGTCATCAGCATATTCTAAGTCAACTAGTGAACCTCCCGGTAGAAGTTCAACCCCTGGAAATCTAGACGAGGAAAATGTTATCTCTAAAAGAACAAGAATGGAGAGAGTGGACAACCCTGACGAACACCACTTGAGGTAATCGATTCTGATGACAGTTCGCCATAAGCTCTCACTCTATCAGTTGTGTTCGAGTAGAGAGCCTGTATAAGGTTAATGTACTTCTTTGGTACTCCTTTCAGTGACAAACACTGCCATAGAAACTTACGATCAACAGAGTCGAATGCCGCCTTAAGGTCGAGAAATACTACCATTGTGGGGCGTCTGAATGTGTGTCTGTGTCCTAGAACCTGACGTAGTGCGAATATCTGATCTATACAACCACGTCTGACTGGTGTTGCCGGAGCAGCAGGCCAGTTGAACTGCCCTTCGAAGAATTCTGCCCATCGTCCAAGACGTCGATGGGTGTTAGTGATTGGCATCCCGTCATCCTCACTCACACCAGACTTCTTGCTGCCAGTGGCTCGGATGAGTTGGAAGAGATTCCGGTAGTTACCAGATGCAGCACGCTCCGACCACCAGGCTTCTCGTTCCTTACCCAAGCTTTTCTCAATTTCGCAATCGGTAGCTGATCGCGATGTGATCAATCTGAGTCCAGGCTTGAGATGCAGAGGGGGGACGCTAGGTGGCATATCGGCGATGACTGTGCCGAAAGTTAGTGCTAGCCAGAAACAGGTTGTGGTCTGTGCAAAGTTGCAGTAGACGGTCCCCTTTATCTGATCTACGACCGAGTCCCCATCGGCCACCTAAACGACTCTCTTCTGTGCCTAGACGCCCGACCTGAGCATTCAAGTCTCCGGCTAGTACTACAATATCTGTCGAACGCACTTTCTGGAGAAGAACAGATAACTGGTGGTAGAACTCATCCTTGATTGCATCCGGGCTGCAATCTGTCGGGCCATAGGCGGAGATGACGAAAAGACATCGTTTCTCATCCCGATTTCTTCTCACTTTGATGGAACTTTCTAATCTAACAGCACATAACCGACTGTTAATGGGAATCCAATCGATTGGTGCTGCCTCAACTCTAGCGCTTAGTGCGACACCAGCGCCAGCAAGACCAGACGAAGATGCCACAGGGTCCCCGGACAAACGCACGTCAAACAAGCCTTTTGAATCGACAGATGGAGAGCGAATTTGTAGTACTTCACCAGAGTCTTGAATACGGGTCTCGGATAGACAACAAACGTCGATATTAAGACTTTCCAAAGACATAGTCAGCCCTATCTGTTGTCCGACCTGCATAAGTGTGAGAACGCTGAAGGAAGCCAGTGTGACTGGTGCACGTGGTTTCTGAAAAACTGTTTCAGTATTCGTATTTGGTGGTAGCATACAATTTTCAACCAGGCAGTGACTCGAGGTCATTTAGATAGAACCAAGTTTCCACCATTGGCGAGCTGCTGTATAAGTCGAAAAATAAGGATATATAAAGTGGGAATAAAAGAGAGTGAATAAATGACGTAATAATAATAATGTGAATTGTTTGACTGTAAATCGGAGCGATAATAAAGTTTTCAGTAAACGTCATCATTTTCATTATATTTGTGCGTTGGCTGTGATACCTAACCGGTGCCGAGATCGAAGTAGGTGGCTTTCTTAGGGGACCTAAAAGTCTAACCCGCAAGGCAGTGGAGCATCGTAAGGAAATGCAGTCCCATGGTAGTCGGTGACCAACGATTGGTTCACACGCCATTTCTTCAGTGGCAATAGATAATAGCAGACAATTATTCAGACATGTTAAGAAAATCGGTACTAGGAACCCGACTGTTAGCGAAATAATCTCAGAAAAAGATGGACATATTATACATTCTCAATCCAGGAGATTGGATCGATGGCCAGAACACTTTAGGGATCAGTTCAACTGGCCTTCAACCACACTTCGGTTTCCCACGATCTCTAGTCAACTTGAATGGCAAGTTAATGTAGGTCCTCCGACTCTTTACGAAGTTGTAAAAGCTATAGGAAATCTGAAGCGAGGAAGCACCAGGTCCTGATAGGTTTACTCCTGAGATTTTTAAGGATGGCGGACCAGTATTACCAGTGAGATTAACTGAGGTCTTAGGTAGAATTTGGGAACTGGACATAATCCCATCTGACTGGTCTCAATCACTGGTTATGCCAGTCTATAAGAAAGGACAAAAGTCCTCTTGTTTATACTCTTACTACCTCTACCACTACGGAATTTGAGTCGACAACTGCATCTCTGTGCTAATGTGGTGTGGCAACTCGAACTGCTATACGTACGTACGAAGTTCTACGTTGTTACTGACTGACTGATGCCATTTATTCCCTCAGGATACTGGAACCCATGTGCACCATTGGTTTGGGATCCGGTTAAAGCGCCGGACATTTGCTTTTCGTCCTCTCATTTTTGTAAACAACACCCCCGCCACGAGAAGGCAGTGAGTAGGACTTCCCTGGCAAAGGCTGTATACGCGTGGCCGTGTGAAAGCATTTCGAGAGGGAGGGAGGGCCCATCTCACACTCGGCCATACCAGGGCATTTAGGGGCAACTCTATCGTGCTTTCGACTACTTATAGCCTTTTAACCTCACTAAGAGTCGGAGGACTTACATAAGTTTGACGTTCAGGTCGCTTCGAGATATTGGGTAACTGTGTGATTGAAGGCCGATTGAACTGTTCCTTAAAGTGTTCTGCACATCGGTTCGATTACCAGGACTGATAATGAATAAAATTACCGTCTTTATCAGAGATAGTCTCACTAAAAACCAAATTTCCAATCCTCGTTTCCTTGATAAGTCTGAACATTTGTCTACTGCTACATATCGTTGATTTTTCTATTTCTTCTGCCTTCACAAACCACCACTATTCACGATTATTGTGTAAGCTCTTGATTAACCCACGTCCAAGCTGACTCCACTCGTCATCGTGTTTGGAGCCAGACGGGATGGCTTTCTTAGCATTTATCACACTCCGACAGATCCCGCCGAAATCCTCGAACTTTTCTTAACCTTTTGTTTAAATTACCTGTAGAAATCACTACTGTTTCTAGTTTTTGGATATCACGTCAAGCTACCTCAAGATGGATATCACTCTCATGGTTGAAAAACTTCTTTTATTATGTCTGGAATATATGCTTAACTTGCTAATTGATTAGGTTGAAATTTAAGGAGTTTTCTTGTTATAGCTTTTCTCCGCCCAATAAGACGCAAATAAATACATGTTCGAAGTAGAGCATGATTTGAATCTTCTAAATACGGAAACCGATATCGCCATTTGAATACAGGTTAGTAAAAGCCATGTAAGCCATATTCAGAAATACTTACTTACTTACGCCTGTTACTCCCAATGAAGCATAGGCCGCCGACCAGCATTCTCCAACCCACTCTGTCCTGGGACTCCTTTTCTAATTCCATCCAATTCTTGTTCATCTTCTTCATGTCTATTTCCATTTCTCGGCGTAATGTGTTCTTTCGTCTTCCTTTTTTCCTTTGGCCTTGAGGATTCCATGTGAGGGCTTGTCTTGTGACGCAGTTGGGTGCTTTCCTCAATGTGTGTCCTATCCACTTCCAGCGCTTCTTTCTGATTTCTTCCTCCGCTGGGATCTGGTTTGTTCTCTCCCACAGTACGTTGTTGCTAATAGTGTCCGGCCAACGGATCTGAAGTATTTTGCGTAGACAACTGTTAATAAACACCTGTATCTTCTGGATGATGGCTTTCGTAGTTCTCCAGGTTTCCGCCCCATACAGTAGAACTGTCTTGACATTTGTATTGAAAATCCTGACCTTGGTGTTGGTTGATGGTCAGTTGCTTTGAGTTCCAGATGTTCCTCAGTTGTAAATATGCTGCTCTTGCTTTGCTGATCCGCGCCTTCACATCTGCATCAGATCCATCCTGTTCATCAATGATGCTGCCCAAATATGTAAAGGTTTTTACATCTTCCAAATCTTCTCCGTCAATTGTGATTGGATTGGTGCATGCTGTGTTGTATCGGAGAACCTTGCTCTTCCCTTTGTGTATATTGAGACCTACTGCTGCTGAGGCTGCTGCTACACTGTTCGTCTTCTCCTGCATTTGTTGTTGCGTTTGGGATAGAAGGGCCAGATCATCTGCGAAGTCCAGATCGTCCAACTGCATCCTAGATGTCCATTGTATCCCGTGCTTCCCTTCAGATGTTGACGTCTTCATGATCCAGTCGATCACCAGGAGAAAGAGAAAGGGTGAGAGTAAGCAACCTTGCCTTACACCGTTCTTCACTTCGAACGATTTTGTCAACTGTCCTCCATGCACGATTTTGCGGTGTAATCCATCATAGGAATTCCGTATGATATTGACTATCTTTTGAGGCACGCCGTAGTGTCGAAGAAGCTTCCCTAGTGTTGTCCTGTCCACGCTATCAAATGCCTTTTCGTAGTCGATGAAGTTGATGTAGAGTAATGAATTCCATTCAATTGATTGTTCCACAATGATCCGTAGAGTTGCGATTTGGTCTGTACACGATCTATCCTTACGGAATCCTGCCTGTTGGTCACGAAGTTGGGCGTCTACGCAGTCCTTCATCCTGTTTAACAATACTCTGTTGAAGACTTTTCCCGGTATTGAAAGAAGAGTGATGCCCCTGTAGTTATCACAGTTGCTCAGATCGCCTTTCTTCGGTATTTTGATCAGGAGTCCTTCTTTCCAGTCTTTTGGTACTTGTTCCTCATCCCAAATCTTATTAAAGAGAATGTGGAGTATCCTTGCAGTTGCCGCTACGTCTGCTTTTAGTGCCTCTGCTGGAATGTTGTCTGGTCCTGCTGCTTTGCCACTCTTGATTTGTCTGATGGCCATGCTGATTTCTTCAATTGTTGGTGGGCCAACGTTGATTGGGAGGTCCGTGGGTGCTGCTTCGATGTTGGGTGGGTTCAGTGGAGCTGGTCGATTCAAGAGTTCTTTGAAGTGTTCTACCCACCTGTTTTGTTGCTCTTCAATGTTGGTGATTACCTCGCCTTCCTTGCTTTTCACTGGTCGTTCTGGTTTGCGACGATTTCCAGAGAGTTTCGTTGTTATGTCATACAGTTGTCTCATGTTCCCTTCTCTTGCAGCCTTTTCCGCCGTCTTTGCTAGATCTTCCACGTATATACGTTTGTCGGTTCTGATGCTCTTCTTCACTTGTTTGTTTACTACTCTATATTCAGCTTGTGCCTTGACTTTTTCTGCTCTTGTTCGACTGGTATTGATTGCTGCCTTTTTGTTCCTCCTTTCTTGAATCTTATCCAGTGTATCAACAGTGATCCATTCCTTGTGATGGTGCTTCTTGTGACCCAGGACCTCATGACATGGTGAAGTAATTGCCTCTTTGATCCCCTTCCAGTTGCTCTCCACAGTAGTTCCTTCTCCATTGAGTAGATCATGAAAGCCTGGAACTTGTTGCTGAGGACTATCTTGAATTCGTTGAGTTTGTTAGTATCCTGAAGAAAGGCCGTATTGAACTTTTGTGATATTGTCCGCCCCATTGTCCAGTGCTTCTTGAGTTTCAATTTCATCTTGGCGACCAGCAAGTGATGATCTGATGCTATATCAGCTCCTCTCTTCGTTCTCATGTCCTCTATAGTCCTCCTGAACGTTTTGTTGATGCAAATATGGTCGATTTGGTTTTGCGTGGTGTGATCCGGTGAAGTCCATGTGGTTTTGTGAATACGTTTATGTGGGAATATGGTGCCACCTATGACCAGTTTATTGAAGGCACATAGGTTTGCAAATCTCTCACCATTTTCGTTTCTTTCTCCCAGTCCATGTCGTCCCATGATGTCTTCATATCCAGTGTTGTCCGTTCCAACCTTGACGTTGAAATCTCCCATCTGAATGGTCAGGTCCTTTGTTTGGCACTTCTCGATGATTGACTGCAGCCTATTGTAGAATTGATCTTTAGCGTCTTCATTGTAATCGTTGGTAGGCGCATAGCATTGGATAATATTCATTGTAATGCCCTCCTTTTTTGTTTTGAACGAGGCTTTGATGATCCTTGGTCCATGAGATTCCCATCCTATAAGCGCATTTTGTGCTTGTTTGGACAGCATCAATGCAACTCCTTGTGTATGTGGGGCATTTTCTTCTTCATGGCCGGAGTATAACAGAAGCTCTCCTGAAGTTAGTCGTTGTTGTCCAACTTGCGTCCAATGTGTTTCACTGATCCCAAGTACCTCTAGCTTGTATCTTCTCATTTCTGCAGCAATTTGGAAGGCTCTCCCGGTGTCCCACATTGTACGAACATTCCATGTACCTAAATAAATGGTCGCTCTGGTTGTCAGAAGGGGCATCGGCCTCGTAACTTTCGAAGGAATTCGGCTTTCATCATGAGGCGTCATAGTTCTTCTAAATGAAGACCTTCTGACTCCCAGGGCAGAGGTTAAAAGGTTTGAATAATTTTTCCTGGCTAGAGTTTTTTTAGCGAGTTAGTTTTCTACGGGATGGGGACGCTAACCCCATGCCCAACCCTCCTCCTTCATCCGGGCTTGGGACCGGCAGTAGCCCCCGGAGGGACTCCAGGTGGAGTTATTCAGAAATACTAGTAATTCATTATTCATTAGGCGTAACGGGAATTCCAACATAAACGAAAGGGCTAGTACACTCAGCTACTTCAATGATGAATTACAGATTCGAACTAATGGATTTCCGCTGACGACTAGGTTTTCTAGGCAGCTGTGGTTGTATATATTTTAACAGGTCGACTTATTTCATTTGACAGTGGGTGTTAATGGTATGATTACTTCACTATTTGGTGTCCCACGAGATAATTTTCAAGAATAAAAATGTGATCTGAATTGTCTTAGGAGAGATATGTGTTTTGGACTTCCTAAATATCTTTACTATGTGAAATATTTTTAAGGAAATCTGAAAATGAATTAAATCATCATTGATGATCATATCGACCTGAAAGTATGAACACAAAATTAAAGAGCTCGCTTACATATGGACTTTATGTAAGTGTTTTAGGTTTTGGGTTAAATCTGGACGGAAAATAAGTTAATAGTAACCGCTAGGATCTATTTGTGAACTATTGTTATATATATTCTTATTTTGTATCTATTAAATAACTATATTATATGTATATTCACATTCCTTCTATTATGAGCTTTTATTGGACCTATTGACTATTATTATACGACTTATCATTCTTAAGATATTTCACAATCAAAGCCAATTTTTGACTTTATCTTGTATAATTGTTGTTTTCTATTTTTGGTATGATGCGGTCTGGTTTGTTTATATATAAACCCAGTATGTCTGAAATACATTATTCGTATAACGGAGGCTGATATTGGTGTTCTGGACAAAACCGGCTGGGTTAGGAGACAAGCTAATATTGTGGTGGACCAATAAGAAATCAGAAAGGACTCTAGGCTGCCTATACAGGTTTATGTATTATTGGCCTGGTCAGTAAGTCGGTGTCCTCAATTGGCGATGATAACTGACAGGCTATAAGAACATAACATTTTAGAGTGCTAACTCCCTAGTTTCTCAAGCTCTTCTATCAACACCCGAAAATCACATAACAAGAGTGAGATCATATGACCATTTCTTCTGTCTGTGATAATGCAGTGTCCCTGAAGTAGCCACTTATTTGTTGCAAATGTTTTACTGCAAACCTACTCAATTACAATCAGTAGCACGACTTCGGACTAGGACTTGAAATTCAATGCTGATCATCACATCTCAAAATGATAATACGTCAAAGAATACGCGTTATACTACCATCCGTTATTCTATTAAGGCACTCCAGATTGAGTTCTGATGATCGTGTAACTCAATAAAATGAGGTCTTATCGGGCAATGCTTCAAACGGGAGCCATTAGTGACTCTTCAATGGTTTCTATCACAAACGGTGAAATCCACCTTCCCATTGAAAACATTCAACTTAATAAGTGTTATTTTCACTTTTAAAAATGAATTTTGTTTTTCACGAGTTATTTTTGTACATCAGTATTATTATGATGAATTATAATAAATTAATTTTAGAAAACTTAACCAAAATATTAAAACATCAACTCACTTTCGCTTTATCTGACCATTTAAAACTTTGTACAGTAACATCTAAACGTTTTAAAAGAGTAGCTTGGCGACTAGAATATTGTTGTTGTAGTAATGCGGCGATACGCATTATCTGTGACCATTGGCGATCACTGATACCAGTCAGTGGGATAATTGATTTCCCCATATGATTGGGTGGGCATCTTGAAAGACTATCGGATATCTAATAGAAGAATAGTAATGCAAACAAATATATGTTTTGGAAGAACGTCCAACCGTAAGATATTTTACATCATGAACTGACTTCAGTTGGATAACCAGTGGAAAATAGCGATGAAGGCAGTGAGCATCTATATTGTTTTAGTATGAAGCTCCTAAGCTCTCCATATATATATATATCTTAACATACAGTCTTATTGATTAATCTTAACGGATTTACGCCACAAATATATCAGCCATACTATCATTCATAAACAATGTAGTACCTAGCACGAAACTCATTCGGCTCAACTGACCACATCTTATCAGTATAGTGAGGTGAAATTATTAAAACAAATGCTAGAGTAGTAGTAGGAGTAACAGTATCAGTTGTGGTAAAAATACTAAGCATATATAATATGATTCGAGAAAAAATGGATTTGTGGAATAAGAAGTATAAGTAGTTTAGGGAAAAGACTAAATGCATTTTTGTTAGTATGACTGATTTTAAACCACCTTAGCAAACATTTTCAACTGTTTGTTACGATAGTTATGAAGAACCCCCCCCCCAACCAGGTAGTTCTCATCTATCTACCACAGTAAGTAGCAGGATAATATCAATAAACAACTTGTGATGTTATTTTCCTACGCTGGCAGAGTTATTCGGGAGAAAAACAGAATACATGGATATCATTTGTGCCAGTCAAGAAGTTAAATTCCTGCTTCATAAGTAGAACTATGCATATGCTCAAGTAATGTAACTCCTCCTGAAGCCCTTTTAGAGATACTTTCGGTCCAAAAGCGGGACCGACACGGGGTTAGTAACCGCATTCCATAGACAACAACGTTGTTAATAAACGTTAATCATAAAAAAATTAATGTGACTTATCCCGTATAGATTCTACTACTTCGGTATTCATCATGTTAATTGTATCTCCTTATGTTGGTGAGGTGTAGCAGGTTCAAAATTTGGTGTTGCTTATGACTGACTGACTGTAAGCTATAACTTTCGATATCAGTCGGTTGTTCAAATGGTTATTGCAATTCGAACCTGGGACTTAATAGTTCAAAGCAGAGTGCTTTAACGATTAAGCCTTCAATTTCACTCTAAAACGAGTTGATCTATGGAACCCCTAGACTCCAATATGTTATAACCGAATAAAAAACAAATGAATGGTAACTGCTGAGGGTTGTTTATAGACTGTTGTTACGTATATTCTTACCGGATAATTATTCAATAACTAGATTATATATATTTATATTTCTTTCATCATAAGCTTTCATTTGACTTATTAATGTTATACGATTTACTATTCTCCAGTTATCCTCAATCTATTAGTTACAGTCTCCCACACACAGCCAATCTCAGCTTGATCTTGAATAATTTTCATTTTTTATTATATGGTGTGATGGGGTCTGGTCCGCTTGCGTATAAACCAAGTACTCTGAAATATAAGGCCCATATAGTGGAGGTTGATATTTGTGTTCCGGACTGAACGAGCTGGGTTAGGTGAGAAGCTACTATACAGAAGGCCAACAAGGAATCGGAATTGACTCAAGCCTACCAGTGCTGTTTGACATGATATTTGTTTAGCACAGGGACAAGGTCATAGAAGTCGGTATTCTGGTAAGCGATTTTATCACGTGATAGTTAAGAGGCCATAGAACGTAGCAGAATACTTTGAGGTCTACAGGATCGCAAGGAAAGCTGGAATGAACAGTCACAGTTAAATATGTATGTTTGTTTGAAAAAGTTCAATATACATCCACGTCTTGAGACAAATTTCAATAAACTCAATCTGGTATTTAGCTTCGACACTTGAAATTGTAGGTATGACTGTAAGAGAAACAGCGTTGCAAAGATGATAGATTTGAATAACCCAATGGCAGGGAATAAATTCGAATATGTTGTGATAAAAATGAATGCTAACGGCAAAAGGACGAGGACACACGGTAATGATGATAAAGACAGCTTAGTATATTGTTAAAAAGATAAAAACCACTAATATTCCCAGATGTTGTCTAGAGGCACCTAGAAAATAATAAAAACATGTTAGACGACAGTACTTACTTACACCCGTTAACCCTCACAAAGGAGCATATGTCGCCCACCAGCATTCTCCATTGAACTCTGTACTGGGCAATCCCTCTCAGTTTTCCTATCCATCCTTTTGACGACTGTAATGTTCTGCAAGTGTCTTCAACCATCCCACTCATGCAACTAGTATTCAGTCACATGAAATGGTAAATACTTCGATTTTGCCACAAATTATCCAAACACAAATTATTAAATGTACGACACTATTAGGGTTTATTAGAAAGCACTTCCGAAATAAAAAGCATGAACGAAATGAACATCTGCATAAGCTATGCACCGTTTGTAATCACTTACACCTTTTTGAAGACAAGAATATATTACAGTAGGTGCTGAGTCATCAGGAGGTATTTTTAAGCCAAGAGCTTTAAACGCTTCCTGCAAATAGGATAGGATTTCTACATTATCTTCCGAACTGTCCACATCCATGAAATGATTTTCATTACTTTGTTTACCAACAGACTTCAACGTAGATAATTGTCTAACAGCCATTATCTCTGAACATAGATATTCTGAGAAAGAAAAACAAGAATAGAATGTGAAACCGAGACAATGGTTGTACCGCATCCCCTTGCATTATGTATCATGGTTGAGTAATAGCATTTATTGTATGTATAAACAGTCAATCCATCAGCAATGAGCAGCATAAAAACTGACGCATATGGACATCAGTTCAACTTCCCATACCACAGTATATTGCGACAAGATTATAAGGATAAATGTAAGAATAGTAGTAGGAGTAGTAGAAACTTACTGAGTTAAAAACTCATTTTCCCCTCATTTTGGAAACAATTGAGTGACATTCTAAACTTTTATATAGAACAATAAATAATAACTTATCCTAGACGTAATTTGCCATGAATTTAAACAAACTAAGAGTTTATCTATGAAGCAATTACACAGTTAAAACATATAGAAGGGTTAGACTCACGTAAAAGCAAACTACGATTATTAACAGAAGAAAAGCGGTCAAAAATAGGTCCTTCCATTAGCACTGAATATGGGCAACCTTTAAAACAAAACAAAAAAATCACTTAGTGAAAGGAGTCCACCTTGTCAAACGGGATACCCGATAAGTCACAAAATAATCAATAGCTAGTGTCAGCGATGCCCTAGTGGTTAAAAGACTCGAGAAACAACTACAAGGTCTCTGGTTCGAAGCCTAGTCCACCTCTGTTTCTGTTTACAGGTAATTCACACACACTTAAAGTGCTAAACACGCATACCTGCACGTGATTACTAAGTTAAATGAAAAGTAATTAAAATTTGCTGATCAACTAATAACGAGTCTAATTCCCAGTTATTGTGCCGAAGCATAATAATATGATTTGACTTTAATCAGTTTAACAGTATCACTATACGTCAGCAATACTTCGAAAACATCTGCGAGGGAACACTAGCAACTTATGAAAAACTAACCAATGAATTTTTAAATTTAAAATGATATAGAGTAAAATACTTGAAAGTAGATTTACCATCTGATAGTCAAACTGACAACAAGCCTACGCTACAAGTCTCATAATTTCATGAAAGTCATGGTAGCTCTTTTCTTTACGTACCAACATTGTTGACCTACTGTGTTAGATGACACTACAGATTATTGTTGAGCAATCAATTGAATGGAACTCAACACTATACATCAACTTCCTTGACTATGAGAAAGTATTCGACAATATGGATAGGAGAAACTTATGGAACCCTCATCGACACTATGGTGTACCTGAGAAGATCGTCAACATCACACAGAATACATACGATGGACTACAGTGAAAATTCATAGGTGGAGGACAGCTGACAGATGTATTCCAAGTGAGGACCGGTGTCAGACAAGGCTGCTTACACTCGTCGTTTATCTTTTGTCTGGTGGTTGACTAGATTATGAAGACCACTATATTTCAGGGTGAACACGGAATACAATGGACAATTTCGATGAAACTAAACGATTTGGACTTTTCAGATGACCTAGACCTTTTATGACATACATACCAACAAATGTAGGTGAATACAGCCAGTGCAGCAGCAACCTCTGTAGCAGTACACAATGTATCATAAATAATACAAGCACATGAACAAAAGAACACTCGACTTGCTATTTCTATAACTAAATAGTGAAAACATAAAAAATTAATCACTAGGTTTAGAACCGATTTACGAGATTTCGAGTAATTGTTAGTCATATCATAAATGTTCTCATCAAAGTGCAGTCAGTCATTCGACTACAACATAGGACTAGGCATATATATGCATCAGTCCAAGTTGCCACACCTCATTAGCACAACAAGATGAACGCCAAACTCACTCACATTGAAACTGTATATATTATCTAATGAAAGTTTATTTTACATTTTAAAGAAAAAAAGAAACAAAACAGAATCACCATTGAGAATAATTTTCTTTCTTATTTGATTATGGGTTTTTTTAACTCATCAATTAAATGGTTATCCGTTTGGAAATTTATAAATAAATAAACATCTTAGTCAGTTAGTTACGACGTAGGATCAGGAACATATATACATCGGTTCAAGTTACAATATCATATTAGCACAACAACATAAACACCAAATTCATAGAAGCAGTTACTTCAATGGTAGTAATATATAAAAAAAATCGCATGTGAGGATATGATACAGGGAAAATTAGTTGGTAGAAAGATATAAAGCAATTTTAATCTCACGGTTTACGGGAAAACAGAGTGTATACACCGATGCCATTGTGATCGATTCTGAGCCATGTCACGCAGTCTCCAACTATTGGTTACGGAAGTCACGTGGACCCCAACCAAGTAGTCTATATCACTAACATGGCTCAGACTAGAAGTTAGTGACTTCAAGCACTGATGCCACGCTTTGGTTTGGCCACCCCTAACTTTCTTACAACCATCCCCAGCACTAATCAGCATTGCACGTCGTGGTAATCGGTGTTCAGGCATACGTAACACGTGCCACAACCATCTCAGTTGATGATGATTCACAACCCCATCAAGGGATTTACCGTCATTCCCTAATACCTTGAGTCTAACCTCACTATTACTTACCCGGTGATCCCAGCGGATGCGAGCAATATTTCTAGGACATCTGTGGACAAATACTGGTAGCCTACGAGTATCTTCTACCCTTAATAGCAGCGTTTCGCAGCCGTAGAGTAAAACATAACGAACTACTGCGCAGGCTACTTGTCCCTTAATTGATAGACGGATATCTCGCCTTCACCGTAAGTGACGTAAGTTGGCAAAAGCCAAACGACCTTTCTGAATCCGTGCTGAGATCTCGTCAGACACAGTCTTCAGTAATAAGGATAGGAGGTCTGTCGACCTATATTAATCCTTACAGTTTGTAATACCGTGGAGGTCCAATCTCGTTTTGAATATATTAACAGATGGTGCTGATATTACGTGTTCCGGTAGAGAATTCCAGTAATTCACTACTCGGTGCGAGAAACGGAACTCCAGACGTAAACGGTTTGATCTCGGTTTTTGAACTTTCTTCGAATGTCCTCTCAAATGATCAGTTCTAGACAGGAGCAAAAGATAAGACATGTTAATACCAAGGTCATCGTTCAGTATACGATAGGCCAATATTAGATCACCCCTTATTCTACGGTAAGATAACGGAAATAAGTTAAGGTGTCTCAGTCTGTCTTCATAAGATAGGCCAGATTGACCTTGTACCATCTTAGTAGCTCGTCGTTGGACTCTTTCTAGCATATCTGCTTCATATTTGAAACAAGGACACGCTGCTTGAATCCCGTATTCTAAATGTGGTCGCACATAAATCGGGTATAGTAATCTAAACATTTCATCATCTAAATACTGGAAAGACCCACGAATTGACCATAATACCCTATAGCCTTTCGCAGCAGCAGCCTTACAGTGACTAGTCGTTTTGAGATCATTGCTTAATATGACTCCTAAATCTTTATAGTTTCTTACTTTTTGTAGCACGAATCCACGTAGTGTATAGTCATACGATTCATCAGAGTTATTTAACTGCATTACTACACTCTTATTAGGATTTACTTCTAGTGACCACCTATCTAACCATGCCACCAATGAGCTAAGATCGTCCTGTAATACTATCCTATCCGACATACTATGTATGGGTCTCCAAATCTTTATGTCATCAGCGAAGAGTAGAACGGATGATTTTGCTACAGTTGGCAATTCATTTACATAAAGTAAAAATTGAAGAGGACCCAGGATTGTACCTTGGGGAACCCCACTTTTTACAGGTATCCACGAGGAGAGAGTCCCATTAACCCTTACCCTTTGTCTCCTGTCATGGAGAAAGTTACTTATCCAATCGACGACTGTATAATGGATTCCAAAACGTTTCAGTTTGAATTTAAGACCAGAGTGGGAAACCTTATCAAAGGCTTTACTTAGATCTATGAAAATCACATCCACAGGAGCATTCCGATCCTCTGCCGCAGCCCAATCTTCTCGTGCAATGAGAAGATTTGTCAAGCAAGATAGGCCTTTCCGAAAACCATGTTGTTCCCTGGAGAAAAGATTTTGCCCTTCAACATAGTTTATAATAGCTATCCGGATGATTTTCTCCATCAGTTTTACAACTGCACTAGTTAAGCTAACGGGTCTATAGTTACTAACTAAATCCCTACCCCCAGCCTTATACACCGGACTTATTATGGCGTCTTTCCAGTCTCTAGGCAGTTTGGACTGTCTCAGAGACATGTCGAATAGTATCGCTAATGGTTCAGCAATTTCATCTGATATGGCTTTCATAATCCTAGGATGAATATCGTCAGGACCACTGGACTTATCAGGTTTGAGATGCTGGAGTAGTCTTAAAACAGTATCTTTCTCAATGACTACAGGATCCATCAGCGAGCCGTCACGGTCGCAACGAATCATTGGTCGTTCCTCATTACCGATAGAAAACACTTTACTAAAGTATTCCGATAAAGCTTAAGCTTTTTCGGCATCATTCTCTGCTAAGATTAAAGGATTTTCTCGTATCAAAAGTGATGGAATTCCATCACTTCTCTTAGTTCGCCTTTTTATATACGAGAATAACCGTTTCGGACTATATCTAGAATCCCTAACCAATTGTTTTTCGTATGATAGTCTAGTCTTACTTATTAACGCTTTACAGGCATTCCTAATCTTACAATAACTGGATCTGTATTGTTCTAAGCCAGTAGAGATGAACATATCCCAGTGATTCTTCCTTTTTCTAAGGAGTTTCCTGACCGTTTTAGTTATCCATGGTGGACTATTATTCGGTCTTCGCGGTACCAGGTATGGTATGAACGGGGACGTAACTAGTCTAAATTTACCTTTAAATACAGACCATGCTTCTTCAACTGATATGCTAGCATCTATTAACCAATTTGTCTTAGCAGCACATTCCTGAATGGCTGATATGTTAGCTTTCCATACATTTGGGCGAGGTGTAACCTGATCGTATAACATGTCCCTAGTACGAAACGTGAATGACAAAACAGCGTGGTCGCTGTTCACTAACGGCGGGAGAATATTGAAGTCGACAATATCCTCAGTCTCATGAGTGATTACCAAATCCAGCAGAGAAGAACCCTGGTTAACACCAAAACGTGTGGGTTGGGATACATGCTGTACTAGTGCATGCTCCATTATTGTTATCAGGAACTTACTATCAAAGGAGTTTATAGATCCTGCTGTGGTCATATCAGTCCAACTAATATCAGGTGCGTTAAAGTCTCCTATTACCAAACATCTGGTATTTTCACTCCAAAGATGAATGTGCTCTAAAACAAAGTCATCAGCTAGGCAGATTGGGCTCCGATAGATGACACCCAGCATAAATGTACTACATCCGATAGCCAACTTACAGCTAATGACTTCACAAGTACCGCTATCATGGGATTCGCTAGTAGAGGAGCGGATATTTATGCTATTAGCTATGTATAACAGGACGCCGCCTCCTTTCCTACATCTATGTCTGTCACTCCTGATGCAGTGATATCCGGATAATTCTGGAGTAATGTCTAAGTCATCAACTAACCAAGTTTCTGTCACTGCTACTATGAGTGGCTTTACCCTGTCCACTAGTGCTTCTAGTTCATAGAACTTATTTCGTAGACTACGAGCGTTGGCATATAAAACTCCTAAGTAGAACAGCCTATCCACACAGGCCTTGGTAGCATTCGTTTCCAAGACCTGACTATCCGAAAACCCACTAACCGGAGATTTTCCTCGCCGTTTTGCCGCGGGGTTTCAAGTTCAGCTAGTGCTTTCTTCCTTTTATTTCTATCTTCGAGAGATATGTCAGGTCTAACTCGGATGTCAGAATTGTCGTGACAACGAGCGCTACTTAACAAGAGATCCCGTTGCTTCTCCGATCCTAGGATTATCTTAAGGAGTCTGCATGGACGGGGTTCAACATTGTCCTCGGTCCTCTTGCCTATTCTTACTAACTTTTTAACCTGAACTCCTTTGGAGTTATCTGGTAAAATATTACGAATGTATTCTCCTAGTTTTTCTAAGTCATGCGCGTGTCTAATTTTCGGATCAGGGTCATTTGACTCCCGCAAATTGCTCACAATAATATTCGATGTTATTAGATTTTTCTTCTCAGGATGGGTTTCACTCTTACGATCACATCTTGGTAGTGCAACTTGTGGCTCACAATTTGAGTCCACCATTGAGTTACTAACTACCTGTTTACTGCTTACAACTTTTTTCTTTTCATTTCGTTTTCTACGTACCGTAGTCCATTTTTCATCCCTAGTAACACTGGGACTATTTGGAACGGTGACTGTTTTATCCAGATCGTCGATTCCCACTAAAGGTGCATGATTAACAATGTCAGTACTAGGTGGTACTACTCCCCCTGTTAATATCAACGGATATTTCACTTTTGCGTCGTTCAGAGTCGGTTTTTTGAGGCGTTGCGTAACAACACTGACACATTCGTCACTGTCAGTGCCCGTGTTGTCGGCACATAAGCCATCACTCTTCTTACAGGCCAAAGCCAATAGGCTCATAGCCTCCTGTATTATCAATGCCTTGTTGGCACAGCAAAACATGCAAAGCCAATGTGAGTTAGGCTTCGAACATCTTTTATATGCAGTGGGACTTAAACGGGTACACATTTTGTGAAACCATTTATTGCATTCGTCACACTGCATTCCCTCCTCCACAGGGAACAAGCACTTTGGTTGTCCACATTTGTGGGTACTACCAACCATTTTAGTATGATCAAGGTGTAATACACAATATGATCACAGTATGAACCACAAGACAACTCTAGCAAGATGTCAAACCTTAACTAAAGTACTTTTATAACGACCAAGAATGCTTCCGAGTGTAATAAATACACAAAAGCCTAAAAAAGTCAGTCAGTAACAACGTAGAACTTAGTACGTACGTACATCAGTTCGAGTTGCCATACCACATTAGCACAGAGATGCAGTGGTCGATTCAAATCCCGTAGTGGTAGAGGTAGCAAGAGTATAAGCAGTGATCGGGCAGATTAGGGTTTGGAGATGTTATTTAACGAGTATAATCCAGTGAAATAAATTTGGAAAGAGGAAAAAAAAGGGGCATGAAGAATTCAGATAATTAGAATTTGGGAGAACATAGAGAGTGGATGCACCTGCGCCATTGCAAACGATTTTGAGCCATGTCATTCAGGGTCTCTAACCATCGGTTGCTATCATCTCGCGGTCCCCAACCAGGTAGTCTATACCTACCAACATGACTCAGTCCACTTGTCAGTGACTTCATGGATTTGTGCCATGTTTTGGTCTGGCCGCCCCTAGCTTTCTTCCAACCTACTCCTATACCACTGAATATAGCACGTCGAGGTAGTCGGTGGTTGGGCATACGTAACACGTGTCCCAGCCATCTCAACTGATGAAGTTTCACTACTTCATCAATTGATTTGCCATCCTTACCTAGTACCCGTTTCCTAACAGCTGCGTTACTTACTCGGTGGTCCCAGGATATACGAGCAATACTTCGAAGACACCTATGATCAAATACTAGTAACCTACGAATATCCTCTACTCTTACCGGCCATGTTTCACAGCCATAAAGTAGGACGGAACGAACTGCTGCGCAGTAAACACGTCCTTTGGTTGGTAGACGGATATCTCGCCTACGCCATAAATGACGCAAGTTGGCAAAAGCTAGTCGAGCCTTCTGTATCCGTGCTGAGATTTCGTCACACACCAGACCACAAGGGCTGATGAGACTTCCAAGATAAGTGAAGCGGTCGACACACTCAACTACTTCACTCCCCATCACTAGTTCGGGTGTCGATGTAACCCAATCCTGAAGCAACATTTTGCATTTCGAGGGAGAGAATCGCATCCCGAACATGCTTGCATTGTTGCTTAGAGTGGTCAGAAGACTCTGCATTTTGTCAGCGTCTTCACCAAATAAAACTATGTCATCTGCATATTCTAAGTCAACAAGTGAACCTCCCGGTAGAAGTTCAACCCCTGGAAATTTAGATGAGGAGAGTGTTATCTCTAAAAGTACGTCGACCACAAAGTTGAACAAGAATGGGGAGAGTGGACAGCCCTGACGAACACCACTTGAGGTAATCAATTCTGATGACAGTTCGCCATAAGCTCTCACTCTACCAGTTGTGTTCGAGTAGAGAGCCTAAAAAAACTCAGTAAAATATCACCTTAACTGGGGTAGATTCAATTAAAGTGTAAATCGTAGTTTTGATACGTAATTTACGATCAAAACAGTTTACTAATTTAACGAGAAACAATACCACTGTCCTTTTTAGATAGCGCGCGTCAGTAAAGGTTTGAGAGTCAGACACCAACCCATTAGGACTGATTAGATAGTGGGCAACTCCAAGGAACACCGCTTGAGTTTGAAAATGCTGGTGACAGTTAGCCAAAGTCGAATAAATAAAACTGTATTTCATAAACGGGTTACATATTCAAAATTCTAGGTTTATGAAGCGATGTCGAAAATCCACCAGCAGCCCTTTCTTAGTGAAATACTGTATAGCCTGCTTTGAAATCTAAGAGTGGCTTGGTGA
The DNA here is from genome assembly GCA_944470205.2 of Schistosoma margrebowiei. Taxonomy (NCBI): domain Eukaryota; kingdom Metazoa; phylum Platyhelminthes; class Trematoda; order Strigeidida; family Schistosomatidae; genus Schistosoma; species Schistosoma margrebowiei. The sequence goes on along the minus strand of OX104024.1, from coordinate 81,989,972 downwards.
AGGCTAAGCAATAATCACCAAATCACACTAAATTGGTGGGATTTATCAAGCACTTGGTTTTAATGCTAATTATATTCGTAAATGAATTTGAGGCACTGAGACATTTTATGAATGGGACTTAAAAAATTCACTGGATTCTTTAGCGTTCTTGTCAATCAGTAACAACGTAGAACTTCGTACGTACGTACATCAGTTCGTTCTTGTCTGAATGACGTGAGCATATATGCTCACGACAATATATATTGTCTAATTTACAATTAATTATAACTCACCATAAGCTGTCAGAAACTTTTCCAAGCTGTTTGCGAAGTTGGTATATTCATACTCGTCTGAAATTTATTGCATAACAAAAATGAACCTGTAACCTGTAAGTGGATAAACATTCGAAGAGATATTGTGAGATTTCCCCAGTTCAAACACCAAATCACTAACTACTGAAGAGAATTCATTGTCCTTATCAAGAAAAGTTCTTGATTCGTAGCTTTTGCTGATAAAAGTAAACAAAAACAAGGATATATTACCCAATAGCCTTAAGAAAGTTTAGGAGGTCATTCCTTGACTTCTTGGTCATCATTCGAAACTACCGGGCCGTAAATGAGTCAAGTGGTTTAGGACAGAGTATAAGCTTCAGTCTTCAGTCTTCAGTAATAAGGATAGGAAGTCTGTCGACCTATATTAATCCTTACAGTTTGTAATACTGTGGAGGTCCAATCTCGTTTTGAATATATTAACAGATGGTGCTGATATTACGTGTTCCGGTAGAGAATTCCAGTAATTCACTACTCGGTGCGAGAAACGGAACTCCAGACGTAAACGGTTTGATCTCGGTTTTTGAACTTTCTTCGAATGTCCTCTCAAATGATCGGTTCTAGACGGGAGCAAAACATAAAACATGTTAATACCAAGGTCATCGTTCATTATACGATAGGCCAATATTAGATCACCCCTTATTCTACGGTAAGATAACGGAAATAAGTTAAGGTGTCTCAGTCTGTCTTCATAAGATAGGCCAGATTGACCTTGTACCATCTTAGTAGCTCGTCGTTGGACTCTTTCTAGCATATCTGCTTCATTACAATTGATTGATCACTGGGTGGTGATCAATGTCTTGCTTGTCTAGTCCTTATTAGTTCAGATCGAATGCTATCGATCATGTTGCAATATGGCCACCAGTCTAGGTGACTCGACACTGAGGGCACTATGTATTGAGATTTAGACGGTGGTTGGAGGTAGTCAACAGGAAACCCTGGACCCGGGTTTCGTGCTACTTGGCACTCGTCAGCAAGGTGTACCTGTAATCCAACCACCATCTAAATCTCAATACATAGTGCCCGCAGTATCGAGTCACCTAGACTGGTGGCCACATTGCAACATGGTCGATAGCTTTCGATCTGCACTAATAAGGACTAGACAAGCAAAACATTGATCACCACCCAGTGATCAATCAATTGTAATTACATCTCAGTCCTTCAGGAGGTTAGTCACGGCTCGGATAGCTCAGTGGTAACGTCTCTGACTGTGAAGCTGGGTGACACGAGATCGAATCCGCCAGGGAGCACCAGTTCCCTCAAGATCACAGGTACACCTTGCTGACGAGTGCTAAGTAACCAGGGTCCAGGGTTTCCTGTTGACTACCTCCAACCACCATCTAAATCTCAATATATCTGCTTCATATTTGAAACAAGGACACGCTGCTTGAATCCCGTATTCTAAATGTGGTCGCACATAAATCGGGTATAGTAATCTAAACATTTCATCATCTAAATACTGGAAAGACCCACGAATTGACCATAATACCCTATAGCCTTTCGCAGCAGCAGCCTTACAGTGACTAGTCGTTTTGAGATCATTGCTTAATATGACTCCTAAATCTTTATAGTTTCTTACTTTTTGTAGCACGAATCCACGTAGTGTATAGTCATACGATTCATCAGAGTTATTTAACTGCATTACTACACTCTTATTAGGATTTACTTCTAGTGACCACCTATCTAACCATGCCACCAATGAGCTAAGATCGTCCTGTAATACTATCCTATCCGACATACTATGTATGGGTCTCCAAATCTTTATGTCATCAGCGAAGAGTAGAACGGATGATTTTGCTACAGTTGGCAATTCATTTACATAAAGTAAAAATTGAAGAGGACCCAGGATTGTACCTTGGGGAACCCCACTTTTTACAGGTATCCACGAGGAGAGAGTCCCATTAACCCTTACCCTTTGTCTCCTGTCATGGAGAAAGTTACTTATCCAATCGACGACTGTATAATGGATTCCAAAACGTTTCAGTTTGAATTTAAGACCAGAGTGGGAAACCTTATCAAAGGCTTTACTTAGATCTATGAAAATCACATCCACAGGAGCATTCCGATCCTCTGCCGCAGCCCAATCTTCTCGTGCAATGAGAAGATTTGTCAAGCAAGATAGGCCTTTCCGAAAACCATGTTGTTCCCTGGAGAAAAGATTTTGCCCTTCAACATAGTTTATAATAGCTATCCGGATGATTTTCTCCATCAGTTTTACAACTGCACTAGTTAAGCTAACGGGTCTATAGTTACTAACTAAATCCCTACCCCCAGCCTTATACACCGGACTTATTATGGCGTCTTTCCAGTCTCTAGGCAGTTTGGACTGTCTCAGAGACATGTCGAATAGTATCGCTAATGGTTCAGCAATTTCATCTGATATGGCTTTCATAATCCTAGGATGAATATCGTCAGGACCACTGGACTTATCAGGTTTGAGATGCTGGAGTAGTCTTAAAACAGTATCTTTCTCAATGACTACAGGATCCATCAGCGAGCCGTCACGGTCGCAACGAATCATTGGTCGTTCCTCATTACCGATAGAAAACACTTTACTAAAGTATTCCGATAAAGCTTAAGCTTTTTCGGCATCATTCTCTGCTAAGATTAAAGGATTTTCTCGTATCAAAAGTGATGGAATTCCATCACTTCTCTTAGTTCGCCTTTTTATATACGAGAATAACCGTTTCGGACTATATCTAGAATCCCTAACCAATTGTTTTTCGTATGATAGTCTAGTCTTACTTATTAACGCTTTACAGGCATTCCTAATCTTACAATAACTGGATCTGTATTGTTCTAAGCCAGTAGAGATGAACATATCCCAGTGATTCTTCCTTTTTCTAAGGAGTTTCCTGACCGTTTTAGTTATCCATGGTGGACTATTATTCGGTCTTCGCGGTACCAGGTATGGTATGAACGGGGACGTAACTAGTCTAAATTTACCTTTAAATACAGACCATGCTTCTTCAACTGATATGCTAGCATCTATTAACCAATTTGTCTTAGCAGCACATTCCTGAATGGCTGATATGTTAGCTTTCCATACATTTGGGCGAGGTGTAACCTGATCGTATAACATGTCCCTAGTACGAAACGTGAATGACAAAACAGCGTGGTCGCTGTTCACTAACGGCGGGAGAATATTGAAGTCGACAATATCCTCAGTCTCATGAGTGATTACCAAATCCAGCAGAGAAGAACCAAACAAAGTCATCAACTATGCAGATTGGGCTCCGATAGATGACACCCAGCATAAATGTACTACATCCGATAGCCAACTTACAGCTAATGACTTCACAAGTACCGCTATCATGGGATTCGCTAGTAGAGGAGCGGATATTTATGCTATTAGCTATGTATAACAGGACGCCGCCTCCTTTCCTACATCTATGTCTGTCACTCCTGATGCAGTGATATCCGGATAATTCTGGAGTAATGTCTAAGTCATCAACTAACCAAGTTTCTGTCACTGCTACTATGAGTGGCTTTACCCTGTCCACTAGTGCTTCTAGTTCATAGAACTTATTTCGTAGACTACGAGCGTTGGCATATAAAACTCCTAAGTAGAACAGCCTATCCACACAGGCCTTGGTAGCATTCGTTTCCAAGACCTGACTATCCGAAAACCCACTAACCGGAGATTTTCCTCGCCGTTTTGCCGCGGGGTTTCAAGTTCAGCTAGTGCTTTCTTCCTTTTATTTCTATCTTCGAGAGATATGTCAGGTCTAACTCGAATGTCAGAATTGTCGTGACAACGAGCGCTACTTAACAAGAGATCCCGTTGCTTCTCCGATCCTAGGATTATCTTAAGGAGTCTGCATGGACGGGGTTCAACATTGTCCTCGGTCCTCTTGCCTATTCTTACTAACTTTTTAACCTGAACTCCTTTGGAGTTATCTGGTAAAATACTACGAATGTATTCTCCTAGTTTTTCTAAGTCATGTGCGTGTCTAATTTTCGGATCAGGGTCATTTGACTCCCGCAAATTGCTCACAATAATATTCGATGTTATTAGATTTTTCTTCTCAGGATGGGTTTCACTCTTACGATCACATCTTGGTAGTGCAACTTGTGGCTCACAATTTGAGTCCACCATTGAGTTACTAACTACCTGTGTACTGCTTACAACTTTTTTCTTTTCATTTCGTTTTCTACGTATTGTAGTCCATTTTTCATCCCTCGTAACACTGCCCAAGCAACACAAAAAGGGGAAATAAACTGGGAAAAAGAGGAAATAAAGCGGACGTAAGGGTAAATAAAGGGGATATGTCGCTTTTTCGCCTTTACGTCGGTTATTTAGGGGAGATGTTGCTTTTCCCCCTTACGTCGTGTATTTGGGGGAAATTTGTCGACAATTCTACGTAACGTACAGCGTTTGAATGAACCGCATCCGGAACAGAATTTTTCATAGACTTCGACAAATTAAGGCGCCGCTTATTAAAGAAACAAAAGTATTGTCATAGAAACAATGTACAAAATACAGAACCAGGCATTCGGTTGATACGCATACACAGTGACTTCGTTTGTTGTTTAGCTGAAGTGTTCCGACATGATTTAAGGTTTATTGTTACTGATTACCTTCTTAGGCCAACAATAATATGACTTTTTATGATGTCAGTGAGAATGTTCGTAGACGTAGGGCCACTGTGAACTTGTCAGGTTCCCTTGGTTGTCACAGAACCACTTATGATAGGAGATGGAATAAAATGAGAGCTGCTTTAATGAAGAAATATGACTTCCTTTCGTTCAGTGAGTTTGCTAATGAACGCACTCTAAAAGGTAACTGAGTTCAACAGTATTGTTTATTAAATTGGTAGAAGTAAAGACGGATATCAATTGTAATGACGGTACTTCAACTGTAACACCAAGCACTAGCAACATCAACCAAAGGCTTGCAGACAACAGTGGTATGTATATTAAATTCACACGCGAATATATATCTTATAGGATCTCCTGCAGTGGACTTGTGCTCTCATAATTTCGTAAATCGCAAACAACTGATGAACGACTTCATGATGTATCTAGTGTGAAATACATCTCTCAGCATAAGAGATGCTGATCGGGTTTTGTATGGTTTACGATTTCTGATCCCGGACATACCGAAAAGCATAAGAGGTGTCCTGAAGACGTGTCCAAGTGTTCAACCAAAGTTTATCGGCAGTGGGGTTTATTACCATCTAGGATTGAAAACCAATCTGCTAAGATACGTTGAGCTTTGGTTGCGTACTATTGATTTTGACTCTTTACATTTATATCTCAATGTAGATGTAGAGGTACTCTTTCTGACTTTCCCCGTAAATGCCGTACACTAGACTTTGTATCGGCATGGAAAGCTTCTGAATGTAGGTTGTTTCTGCTATATTTACGCCCGGTTATTCTTGAAAAGACAATTCGGCGGATATTTAGGCGAAAAAGCGACAATTCGGCGGATATTTAGGCGAAAAAGCGACAATTCAGCGGATATTTAGGCGATAAGTGGGTAATTTGTCGACAAAAAGGCGAAAAAGGGGAAATTCTGGAGCGTTTTCTCCTTTATTTCCTCTTTCGCCACCAAAACATTTACCCCTTTTTGGGTTGTCTGGGTGGGACTATTTGGAACGGTGACTGTTTTATCCAGATCTTCGGTTCCCACTAAAGGTGCATGATTAACAATGTCAGTACTAGGTGGTACTACTCCCCCTGTTAATATCAACGGATATTTCACTTTTACGTCGTTCAGAGTCGGTTGTTTGAGTCGTTGCGTAACAACACTGACACATTCGTCACTGTCAGTGCCCGTGTTGTCGGCACATAAGCCATCACTCTTCTTACAGGCCAAAGCCAATAGGCTCATAGCCTCCTGTATTATCAATGCCTTGTTGGCACAGCAAAACATGCAAAGCCAATGTGAGTTAGGCTTCGAACATCTTTTATATGCAGTGGGACTTAAACGGGTACACATTTTGTGAAACCATTTATTGCATTCGTCACACTGCATTCCCTCCTCCACAGGGAACAAGCACTTTGGTTGTCCACATTTGTGGGTACTACCAACCATTTTAGTATGATCAAGGTGTAATACACAATATGATCACAGTATGAACCACAAGACAACTCTAGCAAGATGTCAAACCTTAACTAAAGTACTTTTATAACGACCAAGAATGCTTCCGAGTGTAATAAATACACAAAAGCCTAAAAAAACTCAGTAAAATATCACCTTAACTGGAGTAGATTCAATTAAAGTGTAAATTGTAGTTTTGATACATAATTTACGATCAAAACAGTTTACTAATTTAACGAGAAACAATACCACTGTCATTATTAGATAACTTCTCTTAGCAGCCTTTCGTATCTAGTAGTAGTGGATCACCGATGCATTCAGTTTAGGACCTAGGTATACTTAACGATAAAAGAGAAAAAATGCTCGCAAATTATAACGTGATATTGTTCTGAGTCTGTAGAATTATGATCTACTATGATATTAGTACTGCTCTAATAACAGAACTAATCCTAAATTTGTAGATTTGTCATGATATAACTGCCTAATCTATAAGATCTTACGTGGAAGTCACACCATCGACTACACCAACTCACTGTATCGTATCAATTACCAATACATGATGTAGAACAAGGTTAGGCTAGAGAAAGAACAATATATTTAATATGAATAGAAGATATAAGGTAACATTCAGCAGAGACCACGCCTGCATGACCGAGCCATGCCGTTCGATCAACTCTAACTTATTCAATTCATTGTTCGCGCCTTCTCCATTCTTCTGGTATTTCTCCGCGTTAAATATTGAATATCTATTTTCCGAGTAATCTCGTATTCAGCTTTGAGGATAGTGTGGTTATAGTCCAATGCCACTACAAGTCCTTAAAAATATGACACTTTTTGGATTTAGATTTCAGATTTGTGTAATCAGGCCTACGGCCTATGTTATTCCTTTTCTAGTATGCTTCTGTGAGTGTTCAGTTTTCTCTTGAATGAGTCAATTGAAGATGCGGACACCAATGCTTTGGGTAACAGGTTCCAAGTATTTATGACTCGGTGTGAAAACCTGTATGTCACGGGTATTTTGTTCGTTCTTGGCTTTTCTAATCTTCTGCTAGTCCTCTGAGATGTCCCGATCTAATGGGAAGAAAAAGAGAGAATATGTTAGGTCAAAAATTATTTCTTAGTATTCTATACATCAAAATTATATCACCCTTTAGTCTGCTAAAGGATAGAGGTCTAGATACATGCGTATATTGGAGGTAAAATCTCAGCTGAAGCTCGGTTCTTAAACCTCATTGAGGATCTGGGATTATACGAAAATGTGAAGTCGGCAACTCGTTGGAGAAACAGTCAGACACCATCGCACTTAGACTGTGTATTTACAAATGAAGAATTCTTAGTTGATAACATCTCAATCTTGACTCCCCATGAGGAAAAGAGATCATGCCGTTACAGCTTTCAGTTTCGTCAGCAAAATTGAGTTAAGATATCTCACCAACAACTTGCGCTGGAATTTCAAACGGTTGAATGTGTCAACTTTACAGGACTATCTACAACAGGTGGATTGGGATGTTCACCCTCAACTCGATGTGGATGCTCATTGGGACTTCTTACTGCACACGCTCATATACACTACAAATCATTCAGTTCCTCAAAAAGTACCTTATAGCTATCAACCCACAAGCATCAAGAACTGCACTCTTCGCCTGCTAAGCCGCAAAAGGCACTATTGAGTAGAATACAAACGAACTGACAACAACGGTGTCTACAGGCAATATAAACATATAAGGAACATATGCACGAAGGCTGTAAGAAAAGATAGGCTCCAGTACCAGATAAACCTTATAGATAAATTTGTCTCTAATCTGAAAAGCTTATTCCGTTATGCAGCCTCTCTTCGTCAAGCCAAAACTGGAGTTTCCCAACTGCTAGGTCTTAACGGCCCAACCAACAACGATGGCGACGCCGCTAACCTTTTGGCTGAACAATACTCTCGGACAGTTCAACCGACCCACATCAACTATACTGCTAACAGCTTCATCTGCAACTCCAAATGACTTTCCGAAGTGAACCTAAGCGCTGACTTGGTGTTCCGGAAACTGCAGCACTTAAGATTAAACACCTCCTGGCCCGGATATGGTCCATTCTGCTATGCTGACGAAAGCAGCCTCAATCTTGGCAACGCCGCATAGCGTAATGTTCACACCCTAGCTAGGCCGAGAGAAACTACCGAAAAATTAGAAGCTGGCTCACATCACACCATTTTTCAAAGGAGGTCGACGCAGCGAACCTTCAAGTTACCGACCGGTGACTCTTCTCTCAATACCTTCAAAAATCATGGAGTCCCTGATATGTGATGGTATATATGACTATTTGCTGTCCTTAAATTTTTTCTCACCCCAATGGCATGGTTTCAGGAAGGGTTACTCTTGTATAACTATACTGCTGACTGCGGTGGACAGATCGACAGGCATCCTCGATCACATAGGGATGGTTGATATCATCTACCTAGATTTCTCAAAAGCTTTTGATAAGGTTAACCATACATGTCTTATCAATAAGCTCAAGCGACTGGGTATCAGACCACTTCTAATCTACTCACTTCATACCTGAAAAATCGACATTTTAAGGTCAGGGTCAGTTTCACTTTATCTCAGGCTATGGAATGTCCTAGTGGGGTCCCCCAGGGCTCAGTACTAGAACCCCTTGTTCACAGTCATGGCACGAACGAAACAGACAGCCCGTAAAAGCACAGGTGGGAAGGCTCCACGAAAACAGTTGGCTACCAAAGCGGCACGGAAAAGTGCACCGGCGACTGGTGGTGTTAAGAAACCTCACCGTTATCGACCTGGAACGGTTGCCCTACGTGAGATTCGTCGTTATCAAAAATCAACCGAACTACTGATCCGTAAACTGCCATTCCAACGATTGGTGCGGGAGATTGCTAAAGACTTCAAGACCGATCTTCGTTTCCAAAGCTCTGCAGTTTCTGCTCTTCAGGAAGCTAGCGAAGCCTACCTTGTCGGACTTTTCGAAGACACTAACTTGTGCGCCATCCAACACTCCTAGTTTAAATGACACTATTATAAGTGAGTCATTTGCTCAGGCTGCCTCGCTTGACTTCACTTACAAAATTGTATGTGGTGATTTCAACCTTCCCACCATCAACTGGAAGACACATTCTGGCCCATTGTGCTTTGAAAGCATACTTAGGACCTTAGACATACACGGCTGGCAACAACATGTACACCTGCCTACACGAAATCACAACATTCTTGACTTGATATTCTGTCATAATGTCACACCAACATCAATGGTGGTTGGCGAAAAGTTTCACAACAGCGATCATAAAATAGTCCTCTGCACCCTTCCGATTCTTGCCATATGCAACAAATTAAAGACATTAAACACGCGGTTCCAATATAGAGACTATGCAAATGCTGACTGGGAAAACTTTCGATTTCTAATAAAGCACTCTGACTGGGGCAGTTTCTTTACCAGTAATAACCTCTTAGAAACATTAGAAATATTCAATATCACCACCAAATCTGCACTAGACACTACTGTACCCTCTAAAATTGGTTTTAAAACAATTACTCCATATCTAAACCAAAAGACTAGGACTAAACTGCGAAAACTGAAAAAGATGTACCATATATCAAAAGACTTCAGTGCCCTGCACCAGATATACTCTGTACTTGACGTAGTACAAAGTCAACACAACAAGCGTAAACAGGTAGAGGAACGTACTGCGCTCACTGCTGCATCTAAAGCCCAAGCCCTATGTCGTCTCCTCACGAAGCGCATAAGAAAGGACACAGACCACAACATTCACTCCTTACTGCACGATGGAGTAACGTATAATGACCAAAGCGTCATATGTGAACTATTAAGTGAATGGTTTTCTCACAATGGGAATACATCTGATGCTCCAGACATCGACATAAAGTGCACCGGCAAAAACGATCTTAGTACCATAAACTTCGACATTAGGAGTATACATACCGCCATTAAAACCCTTAAGTCAAATGCGAGTTCTGGTGCCGATGACATCCCTTCTATCGTTTATAAAATGTCAGGACCGGACATACAGATGCTACTACTCAAAATATACACATTATCTTTAGAGACTGGTACATATCCGGAAACCTGGAAGGTAACGTATGTTCTTCCCAAACACAAATCCGGACCAAGAAACCTGGTTGAAAACTACAGACCTATAAATATCACTCCAGTCATATCACGCATAATGGAAAAAGTGATACAAAATCAACTATCTGATCACCTGCTCAAGGAAGATCTGATAGACCCGTCACAACATGGCTTCATTAGAACAAGGTCGTGCAGTACATGCCTGATAGACTTCTTCAACGAGGTTACTCGTATACGTGACCAGAAGAAACTAGTTATTATACTACACTTCGACATTAAGAAAGCCTTTGATAAAGTACCTCATAATCTTCTAATCAACAGACTTAAGTCAGTTGGAATTATAAATCCCCTTTTGCAATGGATCAAGCCTTTTCTTACGAACAGATATCAAATAACCAAGATTAACTCTAACACATCTACACCTCGACCTATAACCAGTGGTGTTGTGCAGGGTAGTGTCTTGGGTCCATTGCTCTTTATAATCTACATCAACAATATATGCAAGTGTTTTAGCACAGGTAAGACCTACCTCTATGCCGATGACTTAAAAGTCATCTATAAAACTGACATTTCCGATTTACGCAGTACTATGGGAACAATCCAACGTGAACTCAACATGGTAAACGACTGGTGCAAACGCTGGAGGTTAGAGCTCAACACAGAGAAATGCGGCTGGTTATGTATAGGAGACACATCTCTCAAAACGAAACTAACACTTAGCAATCACACACTGCCCAGACTGGCATCAGTAACTGACCTAGGGGTACATTACTCACACAGTCTTAATTTCTCTGAACACATCTCAGCCAAAGCATCCAAAATGCGGAAATTGCTTGGCTTCATTCTCCGTAATTTCTATCAAAATGAATCTAAAATCCTTCTTTACAAAGTTTGTGTAAGACCTATCGCTGAATACTGCTCGTTCTTATTTTCCAACCTACGCGTATCTGATATACTAAAGGTGGAAGGAATACAACGAGACTTCACTCGCAAGGTACTTAAGACTGACTTGGTCATTGACTATAGTTCCCGATGCCAAATCTTAGGAATAGCACCCCTTTGGAAGAGAAGGCTTAGGTCTAATTTGATTCTCTACTTCAAACTACTCAAAAACCTTACTTATTCAACGTGTAAGATAATTCTTGCCCGAGATTCACATGAATACGGACTTCGAAACAAAGTATCTACGGTCAAAGTTGAGAAATACAGATCAAAAACTCGGGAAAACTTTTTCCTCACCAAGTATGCAATAATATGGAACAGTCTTCCCTCTGAAACTCGCATGGCAGATGAATTACATACGTTTGTAAAACTGCTTGATCAAGCCCTCACTTGCACTAATCTTGCACGTACGAACACGTCTGCACCCCACTCAGACATCATAGGCTCTCTCCATGTCTAGACCAAAATGGACTTCAAGTTCAGTTTGCCTTATTTTTCCTACTTTGCAGTTGTATTAATTACTTTTTCCACCCCATTTCTTCACTTGAAGTAGACAGGTAACTCAATGGACCTATCATTACTGTTAAGATAAACTCGGTCGATAAGGGACACTCACTACCACCCTAAAACGTCAAGAGGACCGCACAATCGGCTGCCTACTTCCAGTGGTCTTGCATCTATGGAGCCTGTTACCAATCAACTGGTTAGGACAACAGAAAATAACATCAGCACTAAGTCACTGTGATTCCCTTCCTGTTTATCCTGTATTAACTTTTTACTCTTCAGTACACTATGTTGACTAGCAATTAGTATTATTTCTCCACTCGTTCTCATATCCACAACTCATATACTTCTATACTTTTTCCGCCTGCTTAAATAAACAACTATCCTACAATATACCCTTCTTAACGCTTATACTCTGATTGGCAAACTATACTTTATACTATAGTCAACAGAGGCACTGCATCGATGCTTTACCCACAGTCCATAGCTTGTAACTGTCTGATAAGCTTGTAAAATGGTACTTATAGAAATAGTGCTTTCCAACAGTTTGTGAAACAGAGGATTGTGCGAGGAATGACGTATATACAAAAATAATGCTAAATGAGCCTAACATCACAAAAGGAGGGAGGGTGGAGTTACTGACCAGCAAGCATTGATGGTGAGGGCGATAACTTCAATCCACCCATGTTTGTGGGGACAGAACATTTTGTATGTATCAGGCTCCTCATGACTGAGAATAATTCAATCAATCTGTGATATAGATTGTTTTCCTACGCTCACCACTCAAACTCATGTTTCCAATATTATGCTGGATTAGCTATTCTACTAAGACAACCTATAACATGCTAACTCGGATTTTTACACTAGGATTATGTGGCTGGCATCGGAAAAACAAAAAAATGAAAAAAAAAGTTAAACAATAAAAGATGTTATCATTAATATTCTTAACACTTCACCCTCTATATACACACCCTTCTTATAAACCGCTTTCCTAGTAACAGCCTTGACTTCCTTTCCTTCATGTGAGCTTACTCCAACTTGTTAAACATCACAACTCATTGTTCTTTATTAGTACATTCTATAATATGGAGCCTCTGACTTCATTTCACTAACAAGAAATAATATGAATTTATTCTAATTTATTATACCTCTGTCCGTTCTACTACACTATATTAAGCAACGTTTTGCGTTCATATCCAAGTGCCTTGCTGCTCTTCTGTTTCTCTTTTTTCTTCAGAATCTTGCTCTGAGAGCACGGCTATGAAACCTCTGACGTTTGTAACAAACTTGATGTACGCGTCCTCGGCACGGTTTAAACGTTAGGTCCTTTTGAAATGTGCCCGCCCTTTCGTTTCAGCGACCTTGAACGGCTTGATTAGAGGCGGTCATTCCGTATTTCAATTGCCGTGGGTTGGTTGGTTTGCATGAGTATCAATTTTTTTCATATATAAGTCATCCTATGCTACATAAAAAGCACAAAATAAATAGCAAAACCATTAATTTAGCGTTCTCTGTTTTGTAGTGTGCACTTTGGCTCTGTTGTTGCTTTGTAATTTGATCTTTGATCCCAACAATTGTAGTAAAGCTAAACGAAATGTCAAGTCACAGGTAAATCTCAAGTATTTGTAGTATTTCCTTGGGTTATTATTGTTGCAAGGAATAACTGTTTAATAATTAGTCATGTCTGTTTTTAGTGCTTCATCCTCAAGTGACATTTCAGTCGACCTAACCGATGCCTTTCGAAGTATGATACTGAACAAGCGTTTCGTGTTGTGGGATGATTTTGAAAGTGCCTTAAAAGAGTTCCAAAAAGTATGGAACTATAATTTTATCGCTTCTCAGACTACTTATACTCGTTACATCCACACAGAAAGCAGATTGCTGAAGGATGTCAGGTTCAGATACCTGTTTGTATCGTTTAATTGTACGTTTGGTCACAAACGGAAATCGGAAGGTTTGAAAGTGAGGCAAAAATCGTAAGATCTTTAACTAATATCTTATGTTTAAGGTCTAAATCCGTAATTGTCAATCTAAATTCCGTGTAAGACTAGAAGAGCAAGGATATGTCATCAAATCCTACAAGATGATACACAATCATCCATGTAGTAGTTCATGGATGGTATGTGATCCATGGACAAGGAGATTATCGTCGGAAGAAAAAGAGAACTTGAAGCCCGTAATACTTCACTGTGAGTCAGCAGACGAAGTTATCGAAAGTATTAAGGAGAGAACTGGTAAGCAAGTAACTGCTGCCGATGTCAAAGCTATGAAAGCTACACTCTCCACTGGTAAGTGTATATAAATATATTTCAGGTTGTTGTACTCGGAAGCAAGTAATGGATATGCTTAGACAAAAAGGCGAAGTGAGGGAGCATTTAGAAAATGGATATGCGACGAGAATATGTTTCAGTAGTTATAACCAAATACAACTCTATAGGAAATATCCAGAAGTCATGTGCATTGATTCTACGTATAATACTAATAATAAAAAGTGAATATGTTTATCGTTGTGTTTTACTATGTAGATATTCCTTATTCCAGATAGTGGTGATGGATAATTTCGGTCGAAGTCGAACTGTAATGTTTGCGTGGACTAGGAGGGAAAAGCGTTCCGATGTGATATGGATTTTAGATCAATTCAAAGAGGTAATGGGTGACACAATGTGGACTGAAACATTTGTGATGGATTGCGCACGATGTGAAAGCGCGGCTGTCCGTATAACACACGGACATGCAAACATAATTTTGTGCGCCTTTCATGTAATTCGCGCTTTCCGTAAAAAGGTACACCAATAGTTACTTATATAAAATTGCCCTTAGACAAACGACAAAATATTGAATATCGCTAGATTTAATCAATATTACAGAATAATCAATCGGCGGGACAGATCGATAGGTCAGTACCTGTCACGTTATTGGATGGCACGTAAGACAATGTGGGCCCGTGCCTTTTACGGTGATGTTTTAACATTGGGTAACAGCACGAATAATCGTGTTGAATCGCTAAATCGGCAAGTAAAACGATATGTACGAAAAAGTGACAGTCTGTACAAATGTATGTACAAGGCTTTAAAATGGAGTGAAATGATGTCAACTAGAAGAAGTGTCGAAGATCAATTGATAGCCGGAAGATATTATAAATATAATGCTCCACAACGTTTAATACCCTTGCTAAATATTTTGACGCCATTCGCAAGATCTAAAGTGTTATACGAGCTTAAACAAATGCGTTTTGTCTACGTGGAATATGAAAGCGGCGACTGGTTGTTCATGGTTGACCGTGGACAACATTATGAAGTCGATATAAGCATTTGTCAATGCAATTGTAGCATGTTTATGATGTGTCGATATCCCTGCCGTCACATGCTACTTGCCTACGTTAAAAGAAGAAATCTTACAGGTAAGCTATATCAATAATGAAATACTAACTGCATAGCTCATCAACTTCTTAGGTATTGTAGCAGATGGAAGTTACACAATACCCAGAACTTCCAAAATTATACATTAACTGCATTACCACGACGGAGTGAAGAGTATGTAAGTATTCAACGCAGCCAAAGAATCCATAAACATCGCATCATTGAGAAGTATGGTGAACGCTTCGCAACAGAAGTTGAGAAGAAAGTTGACAATTATTACTTAAGAATTCTAAATACCAACTTGTAAACTTGATTTTCTGCTTTAGCAGCAATGATTCTTCAATAAACTTTCATAATTTCAATTTTCATCTTATTACTACTTTTATGGGAATGAATAGCAATGATGTTCATGTGTAACTGTTTGTAATAATTAAGATTGATTAAGAAACCCTACATCGACGTACAGTTTTGCAGATTAGGCACCCACATATCATATTCACCTTCGTGGGATTACGTTTATCATTAAAATCGTATCAGTACCTATGTACATTTTAAGTTCATGTGATTAATTCCGCTTATGAATCAAAATAAAACCAGGAGAAATGTTGATTAACAGTGGTATGCATTCATTACAACTAAATATGCAATAGGATTTAACAGTGATGTGGGAAACAGTTGACATACCTGAATATGAATA